>CM060697.1:127610736-128356986 GCA_030686995.1 Artemisia argyi
TTAACGCTTCACAAAATGTATAGAAGGAATTGAGATTACATGAAAATGTGCAACAGACGTCAACTGTAGCGGTGAAAGTAAATTACCACTCAGATTCCTTCCAAACTAATTTGATAAACAATAGCCAACAGGTAATCTACCATGATCTACGACACTATAAATATTGAATTTTCATGTCAGCCTGATGCCAGCTGTCCTATATGGCATAACAAACTGATACTACTCACTTCACAAGGATCTTTAGTATCATTAATAGATGGAAAACAACTAAAATAGACGTTGTAAACTCTTTGAAGATCGGTAACATTTGTACTATATAATTCATGACGTAAGGAGACATCACAAATAACAATTTCAACTCAACACGAATCTCTTTATGAAGAGCAAAATGAAATAAGAACTTTTGCATACACGCCGAGAAAAACAAAAAAATAGTATCACAATTGAAAGAAAAAAAACACTGACCTACTTTTTTTGTACCCATCTGTCTGATATCTTTTATGAGCCAACAAATAAAAATGATCTGTTGATCCAGCAGCTCAACCCATTATGCAAGGCAGTTTAGAGGTAATGTTGTAATCTATAACATCCGCACAGTCTAACTTGCATAACTTTTAGTGTAGAAATGTAAAAAAATAAAAAAACGAACAACTATTTAGCAAGTCTTTCGTCAAGCTTTTTAAACATGCTTAAGTTACTTAGGTCCAGCTAACCCAAACACCCCCTTATTAATACACTAACCCTACATCTTTGGAAAATTCAACATCTTACCTTCCTCTCGACCCATTAGCAAGCAAGCCATCAGTTGTTGCATGTGGATCCATCCGTGCTTGAAGCCCAGAGAGTGCTTTTTCATGCATAGGTAGGAGACCAATGTGAACATGAATTGCTGAACTTACCTCATCTGTCTGATGGGTAGATTGATGGTCTTCGTTACTTCCATTTTGATGGAGTTACAGGCTCGAGGTTCCCAACAGATCCTAATTGGATGCTCTTCATCCTTTCTTTTATTGCATCTATCCCACTATTACTAACTGTAAATCATTAAAAATAAAAATTAACATGTAATGAATATGTCCACTTAAATAATCTAATAAATCATACTGTTCCAAAATAAATAAAAACTTTAATTTAGTAATGTTATGGATAGCCATAATATTAATTACATGTAAACTTTATGATTTATCTACTAATACCAAAGCCCTCTTGGGAAAATCTATCGCGCTTTTTATATGGTGTGCTGTACATGTTAATACAATTATTATAAGCAATTCTAAAAATTTATACAACAATCGGATATCAAACTTTTAATGGCCTAAGACAGTATAAAAGTTAAAAGTTTTTATTAAATACTGATTACTGAATAAAGATTGAGCCGAAATATACCTCCAGATTGGAACCTGTTGTTCCCTTTCTCATCTACATGCTGCTGCCTAAAATCTAATTGAACAGGAATTGAACCTCCTCTTGAAGGCATAACATTAACCGACCTGTCATTCCTATGATCTTCTTTCTCTTCTTGATGGTAACCATAATTTGAACGAACAGGGATTGGGCCTCTTGAAGCCATAATATTAACGGATATGTCATCGTCAGTAGGGCTGTTTGGTGGCAACATTCTTGCAGCAGCCAACGTCTAATATTTTTTATATGAAATACAATTAATAAGGAGTACAATTTATCAACACATATTGCATGAGTTAATCATGTATTCTACTAAAGAATGTAATACCTGAAGATAGTAATCGATGTAGCCAAGTATTATAGGTTGGGGTTCCATATCTATTGGAACCACAGAAATATGACCTTTAATTGCAGTGCTAGCTAACTTTACAAGCTCATTTAAAACACTTTTAACCATACGCAAAGGCTTGTCATCTCTTGTCGCTCTATAAGTTGCTCATAGTAGTTGCATAAACAATTTTTTTTTTAAAAAAGTAAGAATTCAAACTTATAAATAGCAAATTAAGATATTAAAAAGTATTATAAAAACCTCCTCCTAATTTCCTCCATCCCGAGTTCTTATAGATATACATGAATGTTTTGGAGAATGCGATCAAGGTTAACCTCGTGTATGGTACTTTGAAGAACCTTTGTAACTTTGATCAAGCATTTCACAACCAACTCTGAAAACTTCATATTTATTGTGGCAGAAGATTCGTTTGATGGTGGAGATAGCCATCTAGAAGGGTCAACTGGTTTTAAAACACTGGTGAGTACTACAAATGACAATGTACGTTCAGCGTTATCCTGTGTTGGAGGAAAAAGTCAATACAATGAACTGAAACTAATAGAAATTATATGTAGCTTGGGTTTTGGTTAAATTCACATCTAAAAAGAATTAGAAAAATTCCATAATTCGCCAAACATGAACAAACTTATAGTTTATATAAATGTATCTAAAATAAGTGGCGGTACAATACCCATAATGGAAAAAAAATGTATAAAATACATGTGGGCTATCCTATGTAATGAACGAAAACAATGGTTGCAGTAACATCAACTCCAATGCCTGGATCATGAGAATAGAAAAGATGTTGGTCTAGTGGAAACACAAACATATTGGGGATAGTCGACTTGTATTAGGGTTTAGATTACAACAGAATGATATTAGGGTTTTGAGTTTTTTTTTAAAAGAATGAATCCGGCTATATTGTGAATAATCAGGATTAGCAAAAATCATTAATTCCAAAGGTTTATAAACTTGGTGTTGCAAAATATAAAACAAAAAAGATGTTGGTCTAGTGGTTATCAAGTGGGTTAATCTTACATACTACCCTAGGTTCGATCCCCACCTTTGAAATTTTTGTTCTAATTAATTCCGGATTTTAATTCCCATAATCATTGCTTAGGTGGACTGAATGTGATGACATGGCGGAAAATGAATTACTGGGCAATGACATGACGTTTACGTGGCATTATCTACGTGTAACGCCTCCTGTTATATATAATATAGATATATATATATATATATATATACATGTATATATATATATATATATATATATATATATATATATATATGTATATATATGTATATATATATATATATGTATATGTATATATATATATATATATATATATACATGTATATATATATATATATATATATATATATATATATATATACATGTATTATATATATATATATATATATATATATATATATATATACATGTATATATATATATATATATATATATATATATATATATATATATATATATATATATATACATGTATATATATATATGTATATATACATATATATATATATATACATATATATATATATATATACATATATATATATATATATACATATATATATATATACATATATATATATATACATATATATATATATATACATATATATATATATATATATATATATATATATATATATATATATATATATATATATATATATATATATATATATATATATATATATATGATGCGTGGGAATCGCAACAGGCTTTACCTCTCGAGGGATCTCGAGAAGCTTACAACCCCCACCAGGCTGTGTACCTGATCGTTGTAATATAGTATAGTGACAAGTACCGGGGGATTGATCGTTCAGCTTAGGAATAGTGTCGCTAGGATTAGAAAACCTAATTACTAGTTCTAAAGGTGAGGGATGTGTTTTTATATTTTTTAGAAAGCAATTAACATCTCGGGGTTTGAAGGAGTGGGCGGAATTAGTTGCTATTCAACTAACCCAAAACTAAGATGCAATCAAAATAAAATACTAAAAATGTAAATAAGCTAATTTATACTAAAGTTGTGAGCAGTAATTGGAGAAAATGTGTTTACTTAGATTTCACTACTCCCTAGATATCTTTTACACGTTAATTACTTGTTATAATTGCATGGATGACGGATCGTATTCCTTAATACCATTCATGGGGTGGCATACATAACTCCCCAATTCTATGAGCTCTTATCTCCTCCTACACCATGCCCAGCACAACTATAGGGATTGTAAACAGTGGCTCATGCATTAAATACCACTACAAAAAAAAGGGCTTTTTGGGACGAACCTTTTTGGAACAATATAAAAAGAGTGCCAAATACGCGTCTGGATAACTGTACCAAGAAAATAGGTATTTGGAACAGCTGTTAGAAATCCGTTCCAAATACTTATGCATTTGGGACATTGTCTAATAATGGTGCCAAATGCATGTGTATTTGGAACGGTATCGGTTACCAGTGCCAAATACATATGTATTTGGGACAGTCGGTACCACCAGTGCCAAATACGTATATGTATTTGAAACGGTTTCTAGTGCTTGTGCCAAATACTTGTGTATTTGGAACGACTTTTTTAGAGTGTGAAAAATATCCATTTGGAACCTTTTTTATAAACTGTTTTGAATGAAAGTGTATCTGGAACATCTTTTAAAACCTGGTCCAAATTCCCATTTCGTCTCATACGTGCCGACAATATTTTTCTTTTTGTTGAAATTTATAATCAATTTTATTCACTTTATTATTCAATTGCCCTTTATATCAATATTTTAAGATAACAATTCATCTTAATATGAAACAAATGATTAATAACTATCAATAACCTTCGTCATCATTTAACATATATCATATCACTTAAAACAGGTTTCTTCTACTTTTTTGACTAGTTACCATTGTTGTTTATTAAATAATAATTTTTCCTTTCAAGATCGAGTTCAAATTATTCATATTATATGTACAAACGGGTAAACAAATGAGGTCGTTCATGTACTGGTTACCCGTGGAGGGCAAGTGTCTGACTCAGATATCACTACCACACAAAAGGTTATAAACACCCTCGAATATAGACTGGCTATATAAACCCTATTCATATGATAAAAAAAACTAGCGTAAATGGAAGGAACTAAGATTGGTTTTCTTGAAAAAGCTAGTTTTCATAATATAAAACGCATAAAAAATGGGTTTTGCGGGTAAAAACGGTCTTTTTTCAAAATCTAAGACACTGGTGTGTAGGTAACAATTAACATGTATCTATGTGTTTATGTTATAGACACCATTTTTAAAGAAATAATTTGTGCACCTTAGAATTATAAAGAAGCATTTCTTAAAAAGAAAGAAAGAAAGAAAGAAGCCCGAATGCTCAAGCTCAATATCATATGGGTTGTGTTCTACCGACGAGCAGCCAGGAGCCTAAAGAAAGCACTGAGAAATAGATAAGTGTTCCTTACAACAAACAAGTGGGAGAGGCAGTATTCGAACCTACGTAGAAAAACTTCAACATATTTACAGTCTGCCGCTTTTCACCACTCGGCCACGGAAGCAAAGCACTATGCCAGGGCGGGGCGGGGCGGGGCGGGGGGGGGGGGGGGGACGGGAAAAGCAACGGCTCCAAAGAAAGAAATTGGGGTTCCCAATGTTTTTATTTGAGTTTCGGAAAAGAAAGGAGAAAGGACTTTTGAAGCTTGCTTACTAGGGTTGGAAGCGAAATTCAGCCTCAGAATAGACACCTTGCTAAAGCCCTAGGAGTGGAAGGGGTTAGTCTTCTAGTTTATCCCATTCTCTGGACCTCACCTCTGCTTTTTTGGTGTACGGGATGACTCGTTCGTATCGCTATAATAGAAGAGGAAATTTCATTGATTCATAAACTCGTATGTAGTCACTGAATGGCACCGCTCTATTGTACTGCCTAAGATGTCCCTCCCGGTACCTGCTTGAGTTAGCATAAGCGGCTCGTAAAACCAAGGAGTAACTACTCCTAAGAAAGACTCAACGACTCTTTACCCCCTTCGGGTACACCTAAATTCCGAAAATAATGTGCAAATAATTATTTCAGAAAAATAGTTGTTTACTTGAATAAAAGCTAAAACACACCATAAATGCTCATAAAAAAATGAATTAAAACCATGATAATTGCTCTAGAAAACCTAAAGATAGCATATTTTGGTTAACTAGCGGAATATGGAAAAACCTTACCCGACCATTTTACTCTTTTCTATCATTACCACCATGTGCATGGGCATGATTGTTTAATTTTTACATTAAGTCGTATTAATTAACAGATAACTTAATGTGAAGACTTTTACTTTTGTCACTTTTATTATAAGTCATTTTTTTTAACAATTAAGTCATTTACTCTTGATTAAGTAAAAAACACACAACTTTTCAAATAACTTAATATTTTTTTTCTTCAAATTAAGTCAATTAAATTAAATTCAAAATCCCTCTCAAAATCAATTCCCACTTAAACTTCCCCCTAAAAACCAAAAACAAAATTCCCACTTAAAAAATCTCCAAAATATCAAAAGTTCAAAAGCAAATAAAATTCCCCTGAAATTAGGTTTTCCACCACCGCCTCCCCCAATTGACGGTTCTCTCACTTCTCCTTTCACCCCCAACTCTCCAGCCACAAACACGACTCACGCCTCTCTCACACGGTCTTGCTATGTCGTTTGATTGGAAAAACGTAATAGTTCATTTTTTTGGTAAAAGGTAATAGTTCATTGGTACAAGGTTGTACGGAACTGATTTCTTGATGGAGGATAAGGCTTTTGAATCTGTTAGCGTCTTTATAGAATTACAGTTATTATTACTATTTGTATTTTGTCTTTCAGGTGTTTGCTGCAAGGACTAGAATTCCAAGAGCAAAGTTATTGAAATGATTATTAATCATTAGGTAGTCCCTTTTCACCTTTTGAATGATGTATTTTTCTAATTAGATAGAAAATTGTCGTTTTAGTCATTTGATAGAAAGTGCTTGCTAAATACAAATTGCATTCTCAAACAGTGGTGGATTAGAGGACATTGGGCAAAAAACTCTTTTATTTTTTTTTATTTTTTTTTTATTTTATTATTATTTTTTTTTTTACAAAAATACATGATGCACTTTAATAAAAGGTCCTAAATTATTATTATTTTTATTTATTTTTTTACACTAAAATTGATTTTTTTTTTTTTTTTTTTTTTTTTTTTTTTTTTTTTTTTTTAATATTAAGATAGAGATATAAGGTTTTTACATTGTTCGGCTTTCAAGTGGGGGGCAATTTGATTTTGTGGTGCGGTGCACTTTAATAAAATGGTCCTAAAAAAAGTTTTTTTATACTAAAAATTGATATTTTTTGGCGAAGCATGGAGGGCACCACCCCCTCTAGACACTTAGTAGTTCCTCCCCTGTTCTCAAATGTATTTTTGTGAGCGAAATTATAGAAACTAGGCTTGCACACTCTTTACTTGCTTTAATATATTCATGTACCACTTATCTTTCATTCCTATAGTTGTATGTAAGTTGTAAGTTTGGTTTGCTTCTCTAAATGACATATTGTACGTATCTGTTGTATAAATTTGACAGATTTCCGGGAAGTCTTAGGTGTTGGTCTGTTGGAAAGTATCTTTGATAGTGGCAAAGAATACGCAGAGTTTCTCCACCTTCCATCAAGAAAGTTTTATGATTTTGGTATGAGTTTAACTTCGTAAATAATTGGTAAAATATTTGTACATCATTGTTATTCTTTAAGGATCAATGATAATTTTATCAGACTATACAATACAATACCATATAATATTTGTTTCAAGCGACGCACTACAAATAATAGATTTTATTTATTACATGATGCACTATATAACAATTGTGTTGATGTTGTAATGTGTAGTTGCTATGAGAAAATAGATTTCAGATGAGACTAACATGGAAATGGGGCAAACCAAACAAATTTCAAGTGTCCTGATTCATTTTATTATCTACTCTCCAAATGGTAACTTTATGATAATCAACAGCACCATTGCGATGTAAATTTTACTAGCATAGGCCTATAGCAAATTGACTAAGCATGTTTTAATGATAATTTTGATCTTGACAGTGGTTAATTTGATGCTGGTTGATCTTCCTGGCCTCACAAAAGATGTTGTTGGTAAGTTAAGCAGAAAAATTTTCACTGCTAAAACAAATCTTTGTGATATGAAACAAGCTAATTCTAACTAATTTTTTTTTTGAATGAATGTAGACGAGCCCAAGTCTCGAGTCACCCCACGTCAACTTGACTTATTTTCACTTTACATATGTCTAAGTTTTCAGTTCCTTAGTATTGTGCACTTTTCAACATGTCTGCAGTTTCTATTTGTTTGCTTTTTCTTATATGAAATTCGGCTTGACTATGGCTGCTCATTTGTTTCTGTAATCAGGTATATGGATCTTCTTCAACCAAGATTTCAAATACAACGCAATCATAGTGGTCCGCTACAGTTTCATCAAAAGCATAAAGTAATCAACTCTTCATCTGGTAAGGCATCAATGACCTGTTACTTTGCTAATTCACCTTCTTTGGAAATCACTGGTAATTTCACCATCAAATCAAGGGTCCACATTTTACAAATTTATAGTTTTTTCAATTCACATTCTTTTTATTGATAGACCCTCTTATTAAATATCATCAAATATCATCATATTTTCTGAATGCAGTTTTTTTAAAAATTATTTACTTCATTGTTGCTGGTTGATTTTTGATGGAGGTAAGTACTAGTGAACCTTGAGCTCCTGTATACGGGATTGTATCATAGATCCTTCTATTAAAACTTATATATCTTACTATTGTAGTTTATTGTTGCATGCTACTGTTTGAACTTTTGACAAATGTTAAATACTGCTTTTTGTGTAACCCCCTTTCTATATCGAACTTTTTCTCGTTTCATATATATTTCTAGTGTCGGAATATTATATTATGCAGGGTTTATGAAGACGATGTGATCCAATGAGCTTTATTCGTTTCCGTTAGTAATAAATCGTCTTTATTGATATTGAGTTCTAGTTATGATTTTTATATTTTAAAGACCATGGTTTACAAGGATGTTGGACATATTGTTTTTTTACTTTATTGTATTCAAGTGACCGTGTTGATTTGATTTTATTGATGATTAATTTAAATTGCGTAGAATTTATTCTTGGATTCGATTGAATTATATTTGCGAAAAGTTGAGATGGTTGGTTGCTACGATGACTAACTAATTGTCGAATGCAAAAACGTGCCAAATGACTTCTTTAACAAACAAAAAAAATGTGCCAAATGTTTTATGGTAAGGTGGATAAAAATGTGCCAAATGCGTTTGGCACAACAACAGAAACCGTGCCAAATACGTTTGCCACGACAGATAAACTATCCAAATTAATTTTGGCACGGTAAATAAAAACCGTACCAAATAAGCATTCGGCACGGGAAATAAATTGGTACCAAATACGCATTCTAGCACGGTAGATAAAAATTGTACCAAATAAACGTTCGGCACGGGAAATGAATTGGTACCAAATATGCATTTGGCACGGGATATAAAAGTGTGGCGAATGCCCATTTGGGACGCAAGATTATCAACCGTACCAAATACCTCAATAATGGCACCCCAAAAGTAAACCGTCCCAAAAACCGTGCCAAATACTATTTAGCACGGTTTCAACCCGACCCAAGTGTATTTGGCACCCTCATATTTAGGACGGAGCCAAAAGTGTGCCAAAGCCATGCCAAATAGCATTTGGCACGGCTTTTTAAGTATTTGGCACACTTTTTCACCCTCCCAAATACCACTTTTTCTTGTAGTGTACAACCAATAAAGACCTAGTACACCTCGGTTCATGTTTCTTAAGACGTTCAAGCATGTTATCATTTGGAGATCTGCCAGTTTTCTTAAGCCTAACATATAAATCATTCATCCAAGACAAGAATAAACAAGTAATCAACACATAATCAATATCTAGGTTTCATTAGATCTAAGCAAACACAAAAGAGATCTAGCCTAGCATAATGGAATTGAGACAAGAACAAGATATAGACAACCAACACATAGACATATTGATTGAATTAGAAGAACACTTATCTTAATTACAATGCAAGGTATCAAGGGTTTGGAACCCTTGAAAAACCTGTAAAAGTTGCACCAAAATCGTCTTTAGGGTTTCTCCAAAACTTCCCCCTTTTTAATGTGAAAAACTAGAAAACTATATATAGGAAAATAGGGAAGACAGCGTCATGAACAAAGGTGTGATGCCGTCATCTCGCCGCCAAATACTTCCTCGGACGGCCTTGATCTACTTCTGACGCCGTCAAGGCCTAGGCCGTCACACAAATTACTCTCTCCAAGTACCTAAAATCACAAAAGGAACGATTTAGGGCAATATTTGATCAAATAAATTCGGATTCGGGCTTAAATGACCCCCTAAAAATGGACCATTTTTCGCCTTATCATATACCCTTACACTTGAGATTTGCTTGTCCTCAAGCAAATGCGCTTTTATTCTACTCAAAAGACAAGTTAGGGGTCATTTAACACTAATATAAAAGTAATTACAACAAATAATCGTTCCACTAAAGACCAATAGACAAGCACGAAGGTCATACACAAGCACCTCACAAATAGTGTTTAGATACTCACATCTCTCGGGTGTAATAAAGTAATATAACATTATGGAAATGGAAGATATCTCTCACTACCTGTCATAGCAAAATAGATTACCATAGGCTTGGGAAATGATCAAACCTCCACCACATGGCGTAAGCACCTAGGATAAACTATCAAAGAGGTCTTTTACAGGGTTGTAACGTTAGGTATAGGGATATGAATTACACGGTTTTGTTGGATAAAGGAAGTTTTACTGGTGGCGAGTTAACAATCTTGGTTAATTACATGTACAATATGGCGTTGCTAAGCCAAGACTAGACTCGACTTAAGCTAATAAATGAAAAATAACTAAAAACATAAAATGAACATAGAATGAAATGGGATGGTAGTCCGTATGTTTTTTCTCTTTTTCCTTTTTCTATTTTTTTTTTCTTTTTCTTGATTTTTTCGATTTTTTTTATTTTTTCGATTTTTTTTTCTTTTTTTTTTTTTTTTTTTTTTTTTTTTTTTTTTTTTTTTTTGCATACACTCTTACCCTACCATCCAAAATAATACATCATAGGGGATTGAGTATTCCCCTTACACTTGAATCTTTACATACTTTACAATTAACTATTCTAATGACTCGAATTAAGAAAATCAAAACACTTGGAGCACTTTTAAGATTAACGTACATATGGGGGTAATATATGATGTTCTTCCCCATTACTTCATAAAATAAGTACTTACCCATGAGTCCCAATCGTCCCAAAACAATATGTACAAGGATATGACTCGATTTAGCAACCATGTAATCAATTAGAAAGTTAACTTAGGGTTTAACAAATAACAATAATGCACTAAAAATGAGCGCATACACGGAAGGCTAAGGCGATTTGGTTGTACATTTAAGTGGGGTGTAACAAATTCTTCCTTTAAGTAAGATGCTTAAAGTTAGAAACGAAAAGATAGGCTCGGAGGGGTGTACTAGGGGTTTCGTGTACTAAAAATGAGTACAACGCTAAGGGAGTGGGAAAAATTAGTTGACTTAACTAGCCAAGTAATATGACTTAAATGGTCAAGTAATTATAACACGGGTTTAACACAAGGGTGATCCTAATGCCTCTTATCATGTAGTAAATCCTACTACACGAATATAGTCTCACTAGCGGTCTCGGGATGCATCACTAACGCAAGTTCTAGAATCTAAATGCTACCGGTACAATCATAAGCACTAATAGTGAATGCTTTTCCTATCAAATCTAAAGGCGAACCTCACATTTTTGGGTGGAAAATTTTTCTGAATATACGGTTATGTGCTAGTCATACAATCTCCTATCCATGAGACGCTTGCTATGGCTAAAGCTTCACTCCTAAATGTTGTAAAAAATTTTAAATTTGGCGCTAAAATTGCACTAACAAGTATTTCTCATAGTTTTATTACACATCTACTATCAAACAAAACAAACTCAAGCGAAAGTGCATATGTAAGGTATCATCTTTTTACCCTCCCCTTACACTTAAGATGAACATTGTCCCCAATGTTCAAGTAAAGAATGTAAAAGTGAAAAAGTAAAGAGAATGAAATCAAATACTCCCCTGATTCGCTCGGTATGGATTATAGGTTGGCCAGATTAGATCTTCCTCCAAGAAAATGAACAATCAACGCTTCCCTTCCAGAATATAAATCATCTCCTTGTCGAACATAACCTGTAAATCCTGACAAAAATAGACAAGACAACCTTGCGTAAAATCGGCGGCATCCTATATAAGTTACTAAATCCTAGAAAACAAGATAAGATATAATGCTTGTGGAATGAAGTTTGCAGATTTCCTAGAGATTATAAAACTTAATAATTCACAAAAACCATAAGACTCCGTTAGAAAAACAAAACCGGTAAAATTTCCAGATTTTTAACTCCTGACGCCGTCAAGAGTAAACTCATGACGCCGTCAGAATGGATCTGCAGAAATCCTTATGTTAAGTTTCCGGAAAATTTCTGGAAAAACTTGGTCCTACTTCCTGGAAAATCCTGCAAAACTTCATTATGACTCAATACAAGCATTTGACTCTAACAAATACGAATATACATGTTCATTTAATATTGTGGAGAATCATGATTGTGTGTTTCTTGAAAACATATTTGGGGTTTCCCCTTACACTTATCTTTTGCAAAAATACTTTTAGGTTGGAGTTAAGACTAGGCCAAACAACATAGTAAAGTATTTCCACTTTTTAATTTAGAGACATGATCAACCAACAATAAAAATAAAGCATGCATACGGAAGCAAATAATAATCAAACAAAATGAAATCACACAAAGCATGGGTTGCAAAGATTAACCAACAATAAAATTAAAAGTCGAACATGCATAATGATTGTTAAAAGAAAAAGATAAAAAGTGTCCAAAGCCAACATAGGCTGAATCCTAAACTATTACAAGCCCAAATGTTTCAAATCATACAACCGAGAATAAATTGTTCAAGAATCACAGATATCAAAACGAATCACTGAGGGGGAGGACCAAAGCGGTAATCATAGCCAGGTGGGAGGTGCCCAGTATACCCATAGGGAGGATAGTCCTGCTCGCGCCCAGGGAATGGGTCAATCTGCAGATGGGGCTCGATGTGATCACGGGTCGAAAGATGCTGCATCTGGCGGACTGTGTGCTCATACATCCAGTCAAATCTCTGGTCAGTGGTGGTTCTCCAAGCATCCACCTGACCCATCCAAGCCCCCTGATGCGCTTGCCAATCTCCTCGGCCCATGTGCCGGTAGTAGTCAGCAGTCCCCTCCTCATACCCAGCAAACTGATGCTGCTGGGGCATTCCCTCATCATCATCATCATCATCATCCTCACCAGCAGGCCCTGCTGCCACGTACCAGGTCTAGGACCCATCCACCATCTGCATCAAGATGTTCATCTGCCTGAGGGATTAGCCTTCACCACCCTACAGCCCCCGCAGTCGCTCAAATACCCCATGATTGCAGGAGTAAGAAGACCATAGGAGCAAGCCAACCGGGTCACAAACATCCCTCCATACACCCTATCTATATCCCTATCACCTACACTGGTTCTCAAATAACTGGCCACCCAAAATGGGATGTTGCAGTAAACATCCTCTGAAAAGATAGTATACAGGTAGAACAGATCAGATGCAGTGACACGGTGAGTAGTGCCATGACGTGAAGACAGGCTGTATGTGATACACCTGTGAGCCAACCTAACAATGGGGTCCCTGATCAATGCAGCCCCAGTAGTCGAGGTGTAAACCCCATCCCCTATGGTCGGCCAAAAAGTGATACACCTCATCTCACTCCTCTGAGTCTCTCCATGTAACAACCTCTGCAGAAAAGTCCCATCAACCTCCTCACTAGTATATAACCCAAGCCTCCAACCAAACTCAGCCACTGAACATGACCGCAACACTCCTCCTAGCCTAAAATACACAGTGGTGCCCCCCATATCTGTCCTAGCCTCAGCCTGATCAAAACGGAAAGTCGCAAAGAATTCCCTTACCAACTCACTATAAACAATCTCCCTCATTCTAAACATCCCCTCCCATTGAGGACCAGCGAACCCATCAGTGTTAATCCTTCTCAGAAGTGCAGCCTCTAGACCTTGGGATCTAAGAAGTTCCTAATCAATAACAGAACCAACGTCAATGTGGTGATTAGCAAGCTCCAAAGACTTTGTGGTGGCAGCATCGTTGTCAAATAGACCCCAACTGTGGACCAATTCCCCGTTATTAACTTGTTGGGACCTGGATGAGCTACCTCTGTGTTGTCTTGATTGCTTACTCATTTTCCTGGAGAAAGTTAGAGCGAACGAAAACAATTAGCAGAAGAATTTTTATCGATTTCTGCTGTCAGATACATCTGACGCCGTCAGGATTGGTCCTGACGCCGTCAGACTTAGCAAAAATCCGATTCATGCAAATGCGAGGGAAAAATCAATTTTCAAACTCTTAACCCATTACCCAAACGCTCCTTTAATCAGGAAACAGGGGTGGGGGTCAAAGAATCTGAGGCATGATGGGGTTTCTCTAAATTAATGCATGATTCGAGTGAGACAACATCATCAAATGGTAACCCCATGATTACAAATCACCAAATCGATGGTATTATGATTCGTTAATGAAGGGTCGAGAGTGGGGTTTCGGGCGAAAGGGGTTTTTCAAATTGATGGGTCCTAGGGACAATTGATCGAAAAAGGATGAAGAAGAATCACTTACCAAGTGAAGATTGGATGCGGAAGACGTCGAATTGGAGGTTGGAGAATCGGAGTAGCAGCAGCACTTTGGGTGAGATTTGTGGGGTATGGGTTGAAAGTGATTGGTTTTGGGTTAATATTGCAGATTCGTCGAGCTGACGGCGTCAAGAGTTAAAGCTGACGCCGTCAGATGCCCGTGTAAGGTGAGGTTTGGAGTAGTTCCATGTTCAGTCCCTGCTCTTTGCGTGAATAACTAAACATTAGTAAAACCCATGAGTAGCTATTTCGTTAACGAGGTCCACCAGGGTCGAACGTCTCATTATTGTCACGGAAAAAGGTAAGGTTGTAGAAGGGGTCGGGTGACGTTTTGGCTAAGTTGATCCCTATGCACGGGTCATTGGTGCGAGAAGAAAGACGTTGTTCCATAGGGGGTTTCAAATCAGTGGTGTTTTTGAGGTGCAACCTCTTTACACCGGGTTTAAAACCAAAAGAACGTTTCTTAGATAGGTTTGGGAATGTGGTTAGCAGGCATCCAACGAAAATGTTATGGAATTGCGAATTCTTTTCTTTCTGAGGATGCTCACAAGAGTGGGGGGGTGATTGACGGTGAAGCATTTGGGTGAAGCTTCTCGTTATCCTCTTGGTTAAACATCAAAGGGGTTGAGACATCGAAGACCTTTTCGATTTTTTTAGGTACGGAATTTTCCTTGATCCTTTCTTTGACCCTTGACATGAATTGGTCTGCGAAATTCATAAACGCTTTATGAGTACTCTCCATGCGTGCTTCTAGGTGCTGGATTTGTTTTTCCTGATTATCCATGAAGGTTACCATTATCCCTTCGAATTCCTCTTGTCGTGAACGTTCAGGAAAATTCTGGTTGATAACCGTATTCCTGCGTAGATTATGATTCCACACGGGTTCAGCAGCAAGTTTCTCAATACCTATTAATTCATTTACCTACTTCTCGATGCATTCTAACAACTGTTCTTGGGTGGCACATGCGTAGTCAAGTTTTACCTTGCTTGGGAACATCGGGTCCTCCCATCCTTCCTCTTCGTATTGTGCCAGCTCCTCAAGAACTTTCCAGCACTCGTCAACGCTAAGTCTATCTAGCCTACCCTTGGCTACGTAATCAATGGCTTTCCTTGTTTGATAGTCAACCTTATCGTAAAAGATTTGGATCTGGAGCCATAGTTCGATGCCATGATGAGGGACTTTTCGGAGTAGGTCTTTATATCGAATCCATGCTTCATAAAAGGTTTCATTTTGACGTTGTTGGAACATCAAGATGTCATTCCTAAGCTTAGTAGTTCTCCCCGGTGGGAAAAATTGAGCAAGGAAACGAGTGGTGAGATCATCCCATGTGGTGATGGATCCCGCGGGTAAACGCTCAAGCCATTGACTAGCTTGATCCCGTAGAGAGAATTGGAATAGGCGTAAACGGGTGGTCTCTCTAGTTTCAACACCTAGGTCTATGGAATCTACGATTTTGAGAAAGTCCTTAAGATGTTGGTTTGGATCTTCGGAACGAAGTCCATGGAATGCACATCCGCTTTGCACCAACCGGATGGTGTCAGATCGCAAGGGGTCACATTGGCTCCGGTGAGCTCAATGGTGTTTCGGTAGCCTTGGTGGCTAGGTCGGGAGTACTCTCCTAAGGTTCGGGGCCTAAGGGGTTCTAATGGTGGGTTTTGCTGTGGTGGGATGACGGGTTCAAAGATGTTACCACCTTCCATGATGTCGGATGGTAAAGAGTTACGAACAAAAGCACGAAGAAATAAGATAGACTAAAGAAGACCTAAAAATAAAAAAATAAAATCTTACTAGAAAGGAATCTAGCAAGTAGACCTAATAAAAAGAAATTCTAACCTAGACAATAACTATTCCCTGGGCTGCGGCGCCAAAAACTTGATGCGTGGGAATCGCAACAGGCTTTACCTCTCGAGGGATCTCGAGAAGCTTACAACCCCCACCAGGCAGTGTACCTGATCGTTGTAGTATAGTATAGTGACAAGTACCGGGGGATTGATCGTTCAGCTTAGGAATAGTGTCGCTAGGATTAGAAAACCTAATTACTAGTTCTAAAGGTGAGGGATGTGTTTTTATATTTTTTAGAAAGCAATTAACATCTCGGGGTTTGAAGGAGTGGGCGGAATTAGTTGCTATTCAACTAACCCAAAACTAAGATGCAATCAAAATAAAATATTAAAAATGTAAATAAGCTAATTTATACTAAAGTTGTGAGGAGTAATTGGAGAAAATGTGTTTACTTAGATTTCACTACTCCCTAGATATCTTTTACACGTTAATTACTTGTTATAATTGCATAGATGACGGATCGTATTCCTTAATACCATTCATGGGGTGGCATACATAACTCCCCAATTCTATGAGCTCTTATCTCCTCCTACACCATGCCCAGCACAACTATAGGGATTGTAAACAGTGGCTCATGCATTAAATACAACCAATAAAGACCTAGTACGCCTCGGTTCATGTTTCTTAAGACGTTCAAGCATGTTACCATTTGGAGATCTGCCAGTTTTCTTAAGCCTAACATATAAATCATTCATCCAAGACAAGAATAAACAAGTAATCAACACATAATCAATATCTAGGTTTCATTAGATCTAAGCAAACACAAAAGAGATCTAGCCTAGCATAATGGAATTGAGACAAGAACAAGATATAGACAACCAACACATAGACATATTGATTGAATTAGAAGAACACTTATCTTAATTACAATGCAAGGTATCAAGGGTTTGGAACCCTTGAAAAACCTGTAAAAGTTGCACCAAAATCGTCTTTAGGGTTTCTCCAAAACTTCCCCCTTTTTAATGTGAAAAACTAGAAAACTATATATAGGAAAATAGGGATGACGGCGTCAAGAACAAAGGTGTGATGCCGTCATCTCACCGCCAAATACTTCCTCGGACGGCCTTGATCTACTTCTGACGCCGTCAAGGCCTAGGCCGTCACACAAATTACTCTTGACGCCCTGTGTGTGACGCCGTCATCAACTACGGATTTTTATTCTTGGGGTTTTGACGCCGTCAGGAAAACTTTTGACGCCTTCATGAACTCTCGGATTTTATTATTGAGGTTTGACGCCGTCAGAGGTTTACTCTTGACGCCGTCACCTACTGTTCCCAGCATGGAAAATTGAGACTTTGCCATTTTCTTCACTTTTATGCTCCAAAAACGTCCAAAATGGCTTCTTTTCCAGAATTCACTCTCCAAGTACCTAAAATCACAAAAGGAACGATTTAGGGCAATATTTGATCAAATAAATTCGGATTCGGGCTTAAATGACCCCCTAAAAACGGACCATTTTTCGCCTTATCATATACCCTTACACTTGAGATTTGCTTGTCCTCAAGCAAATGCGCTTTTATTCTACTCAAAAGACAAGTTAGGGGTCATTTCACACTAATATAAAAGTAATTACAACAAATAATCATTCCACTAAAGACCAATAGACAAGCACGGAGGTCATACACAAGCACCTCACAAATAGTGTTTAGATACTCACATCTCTCGGGTGTAATAAAGTAATATAACATTATGGAAATGGAAGATATCTCTCACTACCTGTCATAGCAAATCCTAACGTCTTACGCGATAAACCTCAGTTTTTACGACAAACCGGAAAATTATCATTTTCAAAACAAAGTTTCCAAAAATAGATTTTCACACTCTTTTATAAGCATAACACATAAAAACAAACTCCTCGTAACTTGCTAACGCTCAAATACTTGAGCGAAGACTCGTTACGCAAAAACACAAAAAAACCAAAAACTACACAAGTCATTTCTACACCACAAAGGCTATCAAAATGAACTTATCCAAATATCAACATTACTCACTCACAAAAACAACACCACGCAAAGGGATTTAGTGCTAAAACTCACCTATATCACATATATCACCTAGAATACACCAAACAAACGTCAGCCGAGTCAAGACTATCAGACAAACTGACCTGCTAAAACAACGGTTGTTACACCCAATTACTTGTTCCATTTTGGGCTGAAGCTGTAAGTGCTGCTTGTTATATACTGAATAGAGTATCAGTGACAAAACTTCAAATGAAGACACCTTATGAATTACTCATGGGAAAGAAGCCACAAATTAAGTTTATAAAACCTTTTGGATGTCCCCTGACTATCTTGAACATTGCTGATAATTTGGGAAAATTTGATGGTAAATCAGATGAAGGATACTTATTGGGTTATTGTACCAGTAGCAAAGGATTCAGAGTGTATAACAGGGCAACCAAAAGGGTTCAAAAATGTCTTCATGTTGATTTTTTAGAAGAAGAAAATCAAAAAGGTAAAGGTCCTGATTGGATGTTTGATCTTGATTTAATGTCCTCCTCCATGAACTATATACTTGTAAGAGAAGAAAATCAAGTTGTTCATAATGAAGAGGAATTACAATATATTGTTCATGGAGTTAACATAAGATCTGAAGATGATTCTGATGAAGCACCCAATGATGAGAAGAAAAGTACTGTTGCACCTCAAGGTACTGTTGATCCACAAAGTACTGTTCCACCAAAGACCACAGTATCTGATGAAGAACAAGCTATCCAAGATGAAATTTATAGGATGCTCATTCAAGAAATAATTGCTAAGTCCTATGAAGATGATCAAAGGAGAGCTTATGTCACACCCCCAAGTTACCTGACTTGCAGCGGAATGGAATACCTGGGGGTGTCTGTCATAGCATCACAGTTACGGTTACATTGAACGACCTAAAGTGTCGTTTGAAAAATACTTCGTTTGATCATTGAAATTATTCAGAGTTTACAAAATGAGGTCCCCAAAAGGTGTTGCATGTTTATGAAAACAAGTCCTACTAGATCAAACATTTACATAAGTGCATGAAATAATGGTGAGACGCGTCGACCCCGCGACTCCATGAAGGTCCAAATGCAAGTCACATGAGCTACCTTAATAACCTGAAATACATTGCTAAAACGTCAACACGAATGTTGGTGAATTCCATAGGTTTATAAAATGTAATGATGTACGGCCACCACAAGTATAAGTGCAAGATAAAAATCAAGTAAAATAGTACAATAGACCTTAAGCTCATGACCCCGAAGCTATGACTGATGAAATTATATGCCCCTCCCGAATGTTTTACCAGAACACTCCCAAAATGTCAAAATGAAATGCATCCGCTTACTGTTGGTAATAAATACCACGGATGGAGGCGTCACCCTCGATAGATCTATCCACTCACTCTCGCTTAATCGGCAAATTAACGGTCCATGATAATAAATAGGGGACTTTAACAGGTTGGTAAGGCAACTTAAGCAATGTACATATGTTTTGGTACTTGGGCTCGTACTAAAATGGTTGATGCAATGTATTCCCCCGTGGGATTTGAAATCAAAATATTGTATTGAAAACAGGGCTATGAAAATTCACCTTAAACTGATGATACTGTGATGAAGTGAAATGAACAACAACAATGAACGGTTAGCTGCCTCAACCTAATATGAATGATGAACGATCTAATTTAGATCACAAAATGATGTTATGAATGTCCATGCACATGTTTCCTATACCACTCTACTCTTTGAAAAATACTTGTTGTTATCAAAAATATACATTTTCCAAGACTTGGGAAAATATGGCTACTAGAAAAATAAAACTAGTTGAAGTGTGTGTGTGTATATATATATATATATATATATATATATATATATATCGTAGGTATCAATGTTAGTGTTGAAATCCTCGGTTTGAAATCCTTGAAATAATGCCTTGTAGTGATAAAAATATACTTGTAATCACTAATACTTCATTAGTTATGAATTTGGGTACTTGGTATTATTTCTAGAAATCTAGAGTTACTACGTAGTTTTAGTTTTATTATTTCTAAAAGCTATCAAAATAATATTAGTTTTGCCGATATTGAAACGTGAATATCTTTGTCATTATAAGTCCGTTTTACTTGTTCTTTATATCCACGGTTACGTCTTAGTATGTAGTAATATATTTTGGAAAGCTTGGCTCCTCCGGGTTACGTCTAAAACCTCTTTTTGTCTGACGAAAAACGTCCAATAGCATGTATTTTCAGAAAATATAGTTTTCGTCAATAAACTTGCAAAAATCATAACTTCTTCGTTATAAACTCTTTTTAATCCGTTCTTTCGCCTACGGATTCGTTTTTGAAAGTATTTTCTAAAAATTTTTCCAAAGTTTCCTTTATGTTTACTGATTTTCCTGGGTTTACGAAAATGGGACAGTAGGTTTATATACTTGTTACAAATCCATTTTTCATGTTCAAAACTAGTTTCTACTTCAACCAAATCTCTTGCAAACACCACAAAGCTATACTAATCCTACCATACACCTTCTTAGGGTGCCATGGGTTCCTAATCACTAGTAATCATGTTAATTTAACAAAGGAACACCTAAATCAAAATCTAGGGTTTGTATGTTCAAAAAGTTAACAACAATAATGTGGTATAGCTAACTTGTACATGAAATTAAGCATGAAAACCATAAGATACAAGTGTTAATTAGATGAAAACATGAAAATAAATTTGATAACTCACTTTGAAATAATGGGTGATTAGATGATGAGAAACCTTGTGTTACTTGTGTTTTTGTTGTAAGATTCTTGATTAGGATGACAAAAGGAACAACTTTGTAGCTTTGATCTTTGAAAAATAATGGATTTTGGTTATGGATTGAGTTGGATCGTGGGTTTTGGGGAAGAAAGGGGAGGATGAAAACTTTTTAGATCTTGAAATTGTGATGTTATGATTTTGGTTTTTGGTTTTGATATAACATTAGAGGTTTATGATATAATAAGATTACATAAATGCATAAGGTTAAAAAAAAATATAAGTCATGTGGTCTAGGGGTGTGCTCATGGCCGGTTTTCAATGTGTAAAAGAGTAGCAAAGTCGGTTTTGATCACTTAGAAAATGCAGTGTAATATTAGTTGTAGTTTAGTGTAAGTATTAGTTATAATCGGGTACCGGGTTTGCTAGAAATAAATATTAACAAAGTTAACCGGGACTTAATAAAGTCATAAAAATGTTAAAAATATGTTGGGTACAATTACTGAGTGTTCGGGTGATTATTGTTTAGTTTTCACGAAAACCGTCGTAATATTTATAAGCTTACGTTACAAAGAAAATAAATTTCCAAAATACTGGGTAAATGAATATTATAACTTTTATGATGATATAATGGATATAAAAATATGTCGGGACCATTGTGGGAATATTTAGATATATTCGTCGTGTTTATAAATCGGGTGTTAACGTTTATTATAAATAATTATAAAAAAAACGTTAAATGTATCAAATATGTAAATTTGAAAATCCTAAGAGTGGTATAACATGTAAATGACCTACTGATGATATGCAGACTATCTCTAGTCCGTATGAAATGTCCTTACTGATAATGCATGAATTCGCACCTGAACCAATACGGTTACGCGAATTTAAATACCCGTAAACTAAATTTACGATGAAATAAATAATGCACGTGAATGATGAAATTTCTTCCGGAATGAATAGTGTTCAATGAATAGTAAAATTTCTGAGTGCTTCTTTGAATGTCAAACTGACACCAAAATTGATGAATAGTAAAACGATGAATAGTGTTTGATGAATAGTGTTTTCCCAAAGTTTGGGAAATGACCTGAAATAGTGAGTTGTGACAGTCTTCCCCTCTAAAAGGAACTTCGTCCCGAAGTTCAGTTTATGTTGGTCTCTGAAAACGTATTGGTGAAAAGGTGATGATATTCTGGAATTCCAGCGAACTTTCACGATAGGAATTCGACTTTGCTTCAACTGTTCAACCTAACTGTCCATGATTTCTAGTTGTTCTCCTGCAAGGTTTATGTTTGACTTTGGGTTGGATTCCTTTCCAAATGGAATTATGAGTGACTAATCTGAAAAGATGATAATACATGGTTGTGTAATCCTGTTGTTCTCTAACAAGGCTTAAGTCTGACAGCCACTAGGCCTACTCTGTCTGAAATATTACATTGTCCAGTGTATATCGGGTTTAACATTCCAAGTTTTCTGAATGATATCATGCCTTTCCTAGGCAGAACTTTCAACATAACTCTGCCTACCAACTTGAAGTTTTAATGGTTTACAACTTATTGAACTTGTAACTGATTCTTGACTTGTAGAAAATCTCTGGTTATTTCATGAATGCCTACTGGACTAGTGAGTTGAGCTTTTTCCGAGTTTGGCCCATCAATAGATGGTCTGCGCTTTTTAATGTTTTAAATGTGATACTGGTAATATATACTGCTGAATTCTGCCAGAACTCAAGTTTGTATGCTAGTTGGTCGATTCTAAAATGAATCTTAAATGGCCCAATATGCTAAAGGTTCAACCTCTCTTGTTATCCAATTTGTATCATGCCAATCCAAGGCAATGTTTTTAACTTAATTTGTTCTCCCACTTGAATCTGGATGGTTTGTTCTTCAGGATACCCAATCCAATGATGTGTGTTATGTACTGTCACACCCCCAATTTACCTGACTTGCAGCGGAATAGAATACCTGGGGGTGTCTGTCATAGCATCACAGTCACAGTTACATTGAACGACCTAAAGTGTCGTTTGGAAAATACTTCGTTTGATCATTGAAATAATCCAAAGTTTACAATATGAGGTCCCCAAAAGGTGTTGCAAGTTTATGAAAACAAGTCCTACTAGATCAAACGTTTACATAAGTGCATGAAATAACGGTGAGACGCATCGACTCCGCGACTCCATAAAGGTCCAAATGCATGTCACATGAGCTATAACCTGAAATACATTGCTAAAACGTCAACACGAATGTTGGTGAATTCCATAGGTTTATAAAATGTAATATTGTACGGCCACCACAAGTAAAAGTGCAAGATAAAAATCAAGTAAAACAGTATAATAGACCTTAAGCTCATGACCCCGAAGCTATGACTGATGAAATTATATGCCCCTCCCGAATGTTTTACCAGAACACTCCCAAAATGTCAAAATGAAATACATCCGCTTACTGTTGGTAATAACTACCACGGATGGAGGCGTCACCCTCGATAGATCTATCCACTCACTCTCGCTTAATCGGAAAATTAACGGTCCATGATAATAAATAGGGGACTTTAACAGGTTGGTAAGGCAACTTAAGCAATGTACATATGTTTTGGTACTTGGGCTCGTACTAAAATAATTGATGCAATGTATTCCCCCGTGGGATTTGAAATCAAAATATTGTATTGAAAACGGGGCTATGAAAACTCACCTTAAACTGATGATACTGTGATGAAGTGAAATGAACAACAACAATGAACGGTTAGCTGCCTCAACCTAATATGAATGATGAACGATCTAATTTAGATCACAAAATGATGTTATGAATGTCCATGCACATGTTTCCTATACCACTCTACTCTTTGGAAAAATACTTGTTGTTATAAAAAATATACATTTTCCAAGACTTAGGAAAATAAGGCAACTAGAAAAATAAAACTAGTTGAAATGTATACATATATATATATATATATATATATATATATATATATATATATATATATATATATATATATATATATATATATATATATATATATATATATATATATATATATATATATATGGGGAAAACATAGCTACAACACAATGTAGCCAATTGGCTACATTTTCTTTGAAAAAAAAGGTGGGGACAGGGGGAAAATATGTGTCAGGGTCTAACCGCAGGGACTGAACTGTACATTACTAAAAGTTTTTTCAAAGGAATTGTAGCCAACTAGCTACAATTAATTGTAGCTAACATTTTCCCTATATATATATATATATATATATATATATATATATATATATATATATATATATATATATATATATATATATATATATATATCGTATGTATCAATGTTAGTGTTGAAATCCTCGGTTTGAAATCCTTGATATAACGCCTTGTAGTAATAAAAATATACTTGTAATCACTAATACTTCATTAGTTATGAATTTGGGTACTTGGTATTATTTCTAGAAATCTAAAGTTACTACGTAGTTTTAGTGTTATTATTTTCAAAAGCTGTCAAAATAATATGAGTTTTGCCGATATTGAAACGTGAATATCTTTGTCGTTATAAGTCCGTTTTACTTGTTCTTTATATCCACGGTTACGTCTTAGTATGTAGTAATATATTTTGGAAAGCTTGGCTCCTCCGGGTTACGTCTAAAGCCTCGTTTTGTCCGACGAAAAACGTCCAACAGCATGTATTTTCAGAAAATATACTTTTCGTCAATAAACTTGCAAAAATCATAACTTCTTCGTTATAAACTCTTTTTAATCCGTTCTTTCGCCTACGGATTCGTTTTTGAAAGTATTTTCTAAAAATTTTGCCAAATTTTCCTTTATCTTTACTGATTTTCCTGGATTTATAAAAATGGGACAGAATGTATAAATACTTGTTACAATTCCATTTTTCATGTTCAAAACTAGTTTCTACTTCAACCAAATCTCTTGCAAACACCACAAAGCTATACTAATCCTACCATATACCTTCTTAGGGTGCCATGGGTTCCTAATCACTACTAATCATGTTAATTTAATAAAGGAACACCTAAATCAAAATCTAAGGTT
Source organism: Artemisia argyi (assembly GCA_030686995.1). NCBI lineage: Eukaryota > Viridiplantae > Streptophyta > Magnoliopsida > Asterales > Asteraceae > Artemisia > Artemisia argyi. Next base: position 127,635,904 of record CM060697.1, read on the forward strand.
TGTATATTCAAAAAGTTAACAAAAATAATGTGGTATAGCTAACTTGTGCATGATATTAAGCATGAAAACCATATGATACTAGTAAATATTAGATGAAATCATGAAAATAAATTTGATAACTTACTTTGAATGATTATGTGATTAGATGATGAAAAACCTTGTGATTCTTGAGTTTATATTTCAAAACTCTTAATTAGAATGATGAAATGAACAACTTTTATGCTTTGATCTTCAAATATTAATGGATTTTGGTCTTGGACTGAATATGGGTCGTGGGTTTTGAGATGAGGAAGAGAAAGATGAGTTTTTGATTTTATGATCCAAGTATAAATGTGTAAAAGGTGTTTTTGCTAGATATTTAAGTAAAAATATAAGGTATTATATTATCACATTAAGGCATAAGGTCAAGGGTGGTTCATGGCTGATTTTTAAAGGGTTAAAAAGCAATAATATGGACTTTGATTTATTTAGGATAGTTAGTGGATGATTTGTAGTATAAGTATAGATTTTTAGGTGTTAAATTTAGGTAATCGTAGTTAGTTTTTAGTTATCATTGAGTACCGGGTTTGCGAGAAATGAATTTTAACAAGTTAGTCGGGACTTAATAAAGTCATAAAAATGTTAAAAATACGTTGAGTACAAGTATTGAGTGTTCGGATGATTATTGTTTAGTTTTCACGAAAACCGTCGTAATATTTATAAACTTACGTTATAAATAAAAATAAATTTCCAAAATACTGGGTAAATGAATATTATAACTTTTTTGATGATATAATGGATATAAAAATATGTTGGGACCATTGTGGGAATATTTAGATATATTCGTCGTGTTTATAAACCGGGTGTTAACGTTTATTTATAAATAATTATAAGGAAAACGTTAAATGTATCAAATATATAAATTTGAAAATCCTAAGAGTGGTATAACATGAAAATGCTGTTATGATGATATGCAGACTGTCTCTAGTCCATATGCAGTGTCCTTGCTGATAATGAAATGAATTCGCACCTAAACCAATACGGTTACGCGAATTTTAATACCCGTAAACTAAATTTACGATGGAATCAGTAATGCAAGTGAATAGTGAAAACTTTTCTGGAAATGAATAGTGTTTAGTGAATAGTAAAATTCCTGAGTGCTTCTTTGAATGTCAAACTGTCACAAAAAATGATGAATAGTAAAACGATGAATAGTGTTTTCCCAAAGTTTGGGAAATGACCTGAAATGGTGAGTTGTGACAGTCTTCCCCTATAAAAGGGAACTTCGTCCCGAAGTTCAGTTTATGTTGGTCTCTGAAAACGTATTGGTGAAAAGGTGATGATATTATGGAATTCCAACGAACTTTCACGATAGGAATTCGACTATGCTTCAACTGTTCGACCTAACTGTCCATGGTTTCTACTTGTTCTCCTACATGGTTTATGTTTGACTTTGGGTTGGATTCCTTTCCAAATGGAATTATGAGTGACTAATCTGAAAAGATGATAATACATGGTTGTGTAATCCTGTAGTTTTCTGACAAGGCTCAAGTCTGACGGCCACTAGGCCTACTCTGTCTAAAATATTACATGGTCCAGTGTATATCGGGTTTAATTTTCCAAGTTTTTTGAATGATATCATGCCTTTCCTAGGCAGAACTTTCTGCATAACTCTGCCTACCAACTTGAAGTTTTAATGGTTTACAACTTATTGAACCTGTAACTGATTCTTGACTTGTAGAAAATTTCTGGTTATTTCATGAATGCCTACTAGACTAGTATGTTGGGCTTTTCCAAATTTCGATCCGTCAATGGATATTGGCACCTCGACCTTAGAGTGCCTCAAATGGTGTAGTCTCTATGCTCGCGCGATAACTATGATTGCAACTGAATTTGATTTATGATAACTGGTTAGTCCAACCATTTCTAGGGTCAATCACTCATGCTCTGAGCATACTTTCCTATGTTTGAATTGTTCTCTCGCTTTAACCATCGGTCTGAGGATGATAGGTGATGTTTACATCTAAATGGGTTTCTGAAGGAAATCCTGAAATGATTGCTTAAAGTCCAAGGTGAATCGGTTTCCTTAACAGGAATAACTGAAATGGGTACAATAAACCTTTGTGACTAATTCCACAACGTTCGGTCCTTCGAACTTGGCGTTATCTGAAAGGGATAGAATATAGGTAACAATTTGATTCCTTGTGTTTTGTTCCAACGGATGATAAGACATATGTTCTTCTTTGTCTATTGGGTTTGGTCTTCACTACTGAAGTTCGTGATTAATTTGTGGTGTCCTTCCTAATTCCTTCATCACATATTCCAAATATTCTTTATTGTCAAGTCACAATCCTAAATGCATAAGCGATGTTGTAGGGAAGTTGGTTCTGGAAATTTGTCTCGCGATTGTGAGTTTTAGTTGAAATCCTTTTCTGAATAAACGAATTTAGAAAATGGAGCAAATGATTTACTAAGTAATATTTTTCCTGATGATTCAAAATTTCAGTAGTTATGAAGTAGAAAAATGTTTTCAAACATGTTGTGATTAAGACTGCTTACCAAAGTTTGATGTTTATGTATATTTCTCATTGTACAATAGTGTTGCTAAAGATTGACCAAAAAGGATCGTACTTGTTCAAAATAGGAATTTCAGAAATCATTTTTCCACAAGGTATGTGATTTATGTAAACGCACCAACTTTATTTAAAAGTGAAAACACTAACAAGGATAAAATGGTAGAATAGGAAATGTTCGCTTACATGCATAGATGTCTAACATTGAGTTCCTGAGGTTGAATAATGCCTATTGGTGGTTATCAGGTATAACTACAAGCATAGGTATTTAGACTAACTTAAGTCCTGAAATATTTTATCGTTGTAATTGGCAAGACGAAGGTATCACTTGATGTTGTGTCGATGAATGTCTATTCTGTTTTCCCATGTAGATGAGGAGATATGTTCCGATTTGATCCCTTTCTTGGTATGAAGGTGAGGTTATCTGAAATTTCTAGAGACATAATGCCTTAGAGGAATCTACATCGATATTCTTGATTCAAACAATTGTCCTTTGTGAAAACTTACTGCATGAAAGTTTATGTATGGATGAGGCCATGTTTAAACGAAATGCTCTACAGTCTCAATTAGAAGCTTGGTTTATTTCTATTGTGTTGTCCTGCGGACATTTATTGAGTTCAATCCTGTAGCTCAGTCTAGCTAGTACTTTTAAATGATAGAATTTGACAACTAAGTCAGAGATGGTGATTCGGATGGTCTCGCAGTATCTTAGAATTTGTTGTTGAGTTATGAATTCTCTCACTATATACTTCTAGTTCTGGTTAGTAGTTCTGTAAGCCTTTCATTGCTTTTATTGTATTGAGGAATCCTGCCTGTAATTGATATGGAAAGTCTCTCCTAGGGAAGTCAATGGGAAAATCCAACTTAATGGCTGAATGAGTGACTGGTGGGGTAAGTATCAGGGATAGTTCGGCAAAAGGGATGTTTATGAAAGAGTTCCTTTGTTTACAAAACTTTTAAAAGAAGATTGTTATTAACAATCCTTTGAAAAGGTAATTATTTCCTTCATGGCATAATCCTTCCTGAATTTTACATAGGTGATCAGGCTATGTATAATTGAGGACTAATGATGTGATGTTAGATTTTGTCAAAATATCATAACTTTTCTCAAAAGTTTTAGATGGTGTTCAACTCATTGTTATTAAAAATGGTATCCTGATGTTTTCTTTCAATATAACATGAAAATTGCTTCGCGTAATAATAGTAAATACTTGGTGTAATGACAGAAAAGCAATTTATAGGATGGTAATAAAATAGCTTACTTCAGAAATTTTTCTGTAAAACAATTTCCCCATATGATAGTAAAATAGCTTGAATGGTGTATTGGATACGTGGGTGAATCTTGTCGAATGGTAATAGTCTACTAATTCATCAAAAATGAAATCAGCCTAATCCCTGATAAGACAATGCTAAAATGTTGCGAAACGATTGAAGTTTGAGCAATTGGGATAGAAAATGGAGTAAACGAAGGTTATGATTATCACAGAGGTAACAAAGGATAGATATTACATTGGATAGAAAAGTGCTTAATACAACTAGGTTATGTCATCGTACCAACGGTAAGTACAAAAGGAAAGATACAACCCTAAAGGGCTCGAACTACGGTTTATATATTGAAACAAGGCTCCTCCTGCTGAAGCATTGTTGTTATCCTTGATGTTGCTAATATCCTGACGGTTCTCTTTCAATAGTTCACGCTATTCCTCGAGCGATTCAGTCTTGATTCCAAGTTCCTGATTTTCCTTGTTCCTTAGCTCCGGGCAGTCGTTCTTGAAATGCCCTAAGTTTCGACATTTGAAGCGACTCCCTGGGGTCTTCTGATTTGTGAGTTTCCTACAGTCTTCAGTCCAATGACCCCGCTTCTTGCACACTCCACACGTTTTACTGCAATGACCTTGGTGATGTTGATTACACAGGAAGGTAACTTTCCAATATACCTTCTCCTTGTGTGCGGTTCTGCAGCAAATGCTCTATTCACTTCTTGTCCTTTGGGTGATTGTTAAGCAGCATTGCAACCTAGATTGTTGTTCCACTTTCTTTTATTGTCACTATTGTTTCCTGATGTCTCGGCGTGAACTATGAGTCCCTTTGCTTCGTTCGCCATTTTGATAGCTTCAGACATGGTATCGGATTCCCATGCGATGACCAACATACGAATTTCATGGGAGAGTCCCCCGATGTACCTTTCATGTTTCTTGCTTTCCGGTTCATCCATTGCAGAACCTAGTCGTGTTAATTCATAAAAATGAGTAGTGTAATCGTCAACATCATTTCCTACCATGGTAAAGTTTAGTGTTTCCTGTTCTATTGCTCGTAATTCACTTCCTACACCAAATGTTATACCCATCATCTTTCTTAGTTTCTCCCAAGAGTGTGAGTAGGCAGCATCAACTCCCACCATCTTAATATGTTTGGTCCACCATTCCTGGGCATGATCCTGGAAAGCGCATGTGGCGAACTTAACCTTGTCTTCCTTACGATAGTCGCCACATTGAAATATTGTTTCTATTTCTTCGAACCATTTGAGAAATTCCTTTGTGTTTCTAGTTCCGCTAAAGGGGGGAGGATTACACCCCATAAATTCCACGTGAGTAAGTTCCTTAGTGAGGGCGGTGGCTATATTCTTGACAGTGACTTGTCCAACAACAGCTTGCGTCATGCTTGGAGTGGTTTGCTTAAATCCCTCTTCATCAAATCATAAGAGACCATGAGGATATAGTTAATAAAAGTCATCATATTCACAACACATGAATATAATACATGAAAATTTCGGTCTACGTGAACCGATATCACAAATAGCACAACCATTTCTTACATAGTAGAGTCACACTTGATATATTTGTTTGTACAACAATCAAAAGACAACAAGTTCTTTAGACTATGTCCCACACCTTCTGTGGCTAGGATAATAGTAAAAGCTAGTGAGGATATAAGTCTGGTCTAGGGACTTCCTGGTGTCCCTCTGTGTGAAATCAGGTTTGTGGCATCATAAGGTCGAGATAGTCCTGAAGTGATGTCTGAAGTTGTGCGTTAGATAATGTAGGTTCTGAACCATTCCTGAAGAATCTGCGGATGTTTCTGTTGAGTCTGTGATATTGGTATTATCTACTAGGAGTTATCTAGTTCATGGCAAGTGGGAATGGAAAAGGAAAATGACAATGGTAGTACTAGTGAATGGAATACAACCCTCTTTCGCGCTATCTCGCGACATCTAAGAGGTAAAACTAAAGTACGCACTGTGGGACGCCCAATAGTGAAATAAGTAGCTGACGTGGTGGTAGTACCTGAGTAGTGGTTGCTCTACTAGTGAAGGAAAGAAAACACACTATCTTCCTTGCAATAAACATCCTAATAAGTCCATTAAGATTAAGTCTGACTACTCTACCAAAAGGCATTCTATGTATGGGCTGAATGATAGGAAAACCCTGTTCCTATGGCAAATCAATAGTGCTAATGGTGGTGTAAGTGCAACTGGTGGTATAATGGTAGTGGAAGATGACAAGGCATCTTCAATGTCGGAATCCGATAAAAGGATGTCAGGGTGAGTATCTGAAGACATGTCACTTGTGAACCAGGTCAATAAAATGATATATATATATATATATATATATATATATATATATATATATATATATATATATATATATATATATATATATATATATATATATATATATATATATATATATATATATATATATACAAATATGAGTATAAATAACTCGCACAGGGTATGCATGAAACAACGTGTATCATGATTATGCACTTATGATGAAATGATGAGATGCTATGCTGATGTGGTTATAGTCTAGGGTCCAAGATACATCCTAGTTCGCTATAACCTTAGCTCTGATACCAATCTGTCACACCCCCAATTTACCTGACTTGCAGCGGAATGGAATACCTGGGGGTGTCTGTCATAGCATCACAGTTACAGTTACATTGAACGACCTAAAGTGTCGTTTGAAAAATACTTCGTTTGATCATTGAAATAATCCAGAGTTTACAATATGAGGTCCCCAAAAGGTGTTGCAAGTTTATGAAAACAAGTCTTACTAGATCAAACGTTTACATAAGTGCATGAAATAATGGTGAGACGCGTCAACTCCGCGACTCCATAAAGGTCCAAATGCATGTCACATGAGCTACCTTAATAACCTGAAATACATTGCTAAAACGTCAACACGAATGTTGTTGAATTCCATAGGTTTATAAAATGTAATGTTGTACGGCCACCACAAGTAAAAGTGCAAGATAAAAATCAAGTAAAACAGTACAATAGACCTTAAGCTCATGACCCCGAAGCTATGACTGATGAAATTATATGCCCCTCCCGAATGTTTTACCAGAACACTCCCAAAATGTCAAAATGAAATGCATCCGCTTACTGTTGATAATAACTACCACGGATGGAGGCGTCACCCTCTGTAGATCTATCCACTCACTCTCGCTTAATCGGCAAATTAACGGTCCATGATAATAAATAGGGGACTTTAACAGGTTGGTAAGGCAACTTAAGCAATGTACATATGTTTTGATACTTGGGCTCGTACTAAAATAATTGATGCAATGTATTCCCCCGTGGGATTTGAAATCAAAATATTGTATTGAAAACGGGGCTATGAAAACTCACCTTAAACTGATGATACTGTGATGAAGTGAAATGAACAACAACATTGAACGGTTAGCTGCCTCAACCTAATATGAATGATGAACGATCTAATTTAAATCACAAAATGATGTTATGAATGTCCATGCACATGTTTCCTATACCACTCTACTCTTTGGAAAAATACTTGTTGTTATCAAAAATATACATTTTCCAAGACTTAGGAAAATAAGGCAACTAGAAAAATAAAACTAGTTGAAATGTATATATATATATATATATATATATATATATATATATATATATATATATATATATATATATATATATATATCGTATGTATCAATGTTAGTGTTGAAATCCTCGGTTTGAAATCCTTGATATAACGCCTTGTAGTAATAAAAATATACTTGTAATCACTAATACTTCATTAGTTATGAATTTGGGTACTTGGTATTATTTCTAGAAATCTAAAGTTACTACGTAGTTTTAGTGTTATTATTTTCAAAAGCTGTCAAAATAATATGAGTTTTGCCGATATTGAAACGTGAATATCTTTGTCGTTATAAGTCCGTTTTACTTGTTCTTTATATCCACGGTTACGTCTTAGTATGTAGTAACATATTTTGGAAAGCTTGGCTCCTCCGGGTTACGTCTAAAGCCTCGTTTTGTCCGACGAAAAACGTCCAACAGCATGTATTTTCAGAAAATATACTTTTCGTCAATAAACTTGCAAAAATCATAACTTCTTCGTTATAAACTCTTTTTAATCCGTTCTTTCGCCTACGGATTCGTTTTTGAAAGTATTTTCTAAAAATTTTGCCAAATTTTCCTTTATCTTTACTGATTTTCCTGGATTTACAAAAATGGGACAGAATGTATAAATACTTGTTACAATTCCATTTTTCATGTTCAAAACTAGTTTCTACTTCAACCAAATCTCTTGCAAACACCACAAAGCTATACTAATCCTACCATACACCTTCTTAGGGTGCCATGGGTTCCTAATCACTACTAATCATGTTAATTTAATAAAGGAACACCTAAATCAAAATCTAGGGTTTGTATGTTCAAAAAGTTAACAAAAATAATGTAGTATAGGTAACTTGTGCATGAAATTAAGCATGAAAACCATATGATACTAGTAAATATTAGATGAAATCATAAAAATAAATTTGATAACTTACTTTGAATGATTATGTGATTAGATGATGAAAAACCTTGTGATTCTTGAGTTTATATTTCAAAACTCTTAATTAGAATGATGAAATAAACAACTTTTATGTTTTGATCTTCAAATATTAATGGATTTTGGTCTTGGACTGAATATGGGTCGTGGGTTTTGAGATGAGGAAGAGAAAGATGAGTTTTTGATTTTATGATCCAAGTATAAATGTGTAAAAGGTGTTTTTGCTAGATATTTAAGTAAAAATATAAGGTATTATATTATCACATTAAGGCATAAGGTCAAGGGTGGTTCATGGCTGATTTTTAAAGGGTTCAAAAGCAATAATATGGACTTTGATTTATTTAGGATAGTTAGTGGATGATTTGTAGTATAAGTATAGATTTTTAGGTGTTAAATTTAGGTAATCGTAGTTAGTTTTTAGTTATCATTGAGTACCGGGTTTGCGAGAAATGAATTTTAACAAGTTAGTCGGGACTTAATAAAGTCATAAAAATGTTAAAAATACGTTGAGTACAAGTATTGAGTGTTCGGGTGATTATTGTTTAGTTTTCATGAAAACCGTCGTAATATTTATAAACTTACGTTATAAATAAAAATAAATTTCCAAAATACTGGGTAAATGAATATTATAACTTTTATGATGATATAATGGATATAAAAATATGTCGGGACCATTGTGGGAATATTTAGATATATTCGTCGTGTTTATAAACCGGGTGTTAATGTTTATTTATAAATAATTATAAGGAAAACGTTAAATGTATCAAATATATAAATTTGAAAATCCTAAGAGTGGTATATCATGAAAATGCTGTTATGATGATATACAGACTGTCTCTAGTCTGTATGCAGTGTCCTTACTGATAATGAAATGAATTCGCACCTAAACCAATATGGTTACGCGAATTTTAATACCCGTAAACTAAATTTACGATGGAATCAGTAATGCAAGTGAATAGTGAAAACTTTTCCGGAAATGAATAGTGTTCAGTGAATAGTAAAATTCCTGAGTGCTTCTCTGAATGTCAAACTGACACAAAAAATGATGAATAGTAAAATGATGAATAGTGTTTTGATGAATAGTGTTTGATGAATAGTGTTTTTCCAAAGTTTGGGAAATGACCTGAAATGGTGAGTTGTGACGTGTACCAACCTAATTTCTGCCAGTTTCCCGCTGTTGGTGTGATAACTATTGTTGTAGATGAATTTGATTTATGTTAAATGATTAGTCCAACCATTTCTAGGGTCAATCACTCATGCTCTGAGCATACTTTCCTATGTTTGAATTGTTCTCTCGCCTTGACAATCGGTCTGAGGATGATAGGTGATGTTCACATCTAAATGGGTTTCTGAAGGAAATCCTGAAATGATTACCTGAAGTCCAAGGTGAATCGGTTTCCTTAACAGGAATAACTGAAATGGGTACAATAAACCTTTGTGACTAATTCCACAACGTTCAGTCCTTCAAACTTGGCGTTATCAGAAAGGGATAGAATATAGGTAACAATTTGATTCCTTGTGTTTTTTTCCAACGGATGATAACACATATGTCCTTCTTTCTCTATTGGGTTTGGTCTCCACTACTGAAGTTCGTGATTAATTTGTGATGTCCTTCCTAATTCCTTCATCACATATTCCAAATATTCTTTATTGTCAAGTCACAAATCCTAAGTGCATAAGCGATGTTGTAGGGAAATTGGTTCTGGAAATTTGTCTCGCGATTGTGAGTTTTGGTTGAAATCTTTTTCTGAATAAACGAATTTAGAAAAATGGAGCAAATGATTTACTTAGTAATATTTTTTCTGCTGATTCAAAATTTCAGTAATTATGAAATAGAAAATGTTTTCAAACATGTTGTGATTAAGACTGCTTACCAAAGTTTGATGTCTATGTATATTTCTCATTGTACAATAATGTTGCTAAAGATTGACCAAAAAGGATCGTACTTGTTCAAAATAGGAATTTCTGAAATCAGTTTTTCACAAGGTATGTGATTTATGTAAACGCATCAACTTTATTTAAAAGTGATAACACTAACAAGGATAAAATGGTAGAATAGGAAATGTTCGCTTACATGCATAGATGTCTAACATTTAGTTCCTGAGGTTGAATAATGCCTATTGGTGGTTATCAGGTATAACTACAAGCATAGGTATTTAGACTAACTTAAGTCCTGAAAAAGTTTATCGTTGTAATTGGCAAAACGAAGGTATCACTTGATGTTGTGTCGATGAATGTCTATTCTGTTTTCCCATGTAGGTGAGGAGATATGTTCTGGGTTGATCCCTTTCTTGGTATGAAGGTGAGGTTATCGGAAATTTCTAGTGACATAATGCCTTAGAGGAATCTACATCGATATTCTTGTTTCAAACAATTGTCCTTTGTGAAAACTTACTGCAGGAAAGTTTATGTATGGATGAGGCCATGTTTAAATGAAATGCTCTACAGTCTCAATTAGAAGCTTGGTTTATTTCTATTGTGTTGTCCTGCGGACATTTATTGAGTTCAGTCCAGTAGCTCAGTCTAACTAGTAACTTTAAATGATAGAATTTGACAACTAAGTCAGAGATGATGATTCAGATGGTCTCGCAGTATCTTAGAATTTGTTGTTGAGTTATGAATTCTTTCACTATATACCTCTAGTTCTGTTTAGTAGTTCTGAAATCCTTTCATTGCTTTTCTTGTATCGAGGAATCCTACTTGTAATTGATATGGAAAGTCTCTCCTAGGGAAGTCAATGGGAAAATCCAACTTAATGGCTAAGTGGGTGACAGGTGGGGTAAGTATCCAGGGATAGTTCGGCAAAAGGAATGTTTATGGAAGAGTTCCTTTGTTTACAAAACATTTAAATGAAGATTGTTATTAACAATCCTTTGAAAGGGTAATTATTTCCTTCATGGCATAATCCTTCCTGAATTTTACATAGGTGATCAGGCTATGTACAATTGAGGACTAATGATGCGATGTTATCACAACTTTTCTCAAAAGTTTTAGATGGTGTTCAACGCATTGTTATTAAAAAAATGGTATCCTGATGTTTTCTTTCAAATAACATGAAAATTGCTCGCTTAATAATAGTAAATACTTGGTGTAATGACAGAAAGTCAATTTATAGGATGGTAATAAAATAGATTACTTCAGAAATTTTTCTGTAAAACAATTTCCCCATATGATAGTAAAATAGCTTGAATGGTGTATTGGATACGTGGGTGAATCTTGTCGAATGGTAATAGTCTACTAATTCATCAAAAACGAAATCAGCCTAATCCCTGATAAGACAATGCTAAAATGTTGCGAAACGATTGAAGTTTGAGCAATTGGGATAGAAAATGGAGTAAACGAAGGTTATGATTATCACAGAGGTAACAAAAGATAGATATTACGTTGGATAGGAAAGTGCTTAATACAATTAGGTTATGTCATCGTACCAACGGTAAGTACAAAAGGAAAGATACAACCCTAAAGGGCTCGAACTACGGTTTATATATTGAAACAAAGCTCCTCCTGCTGAAGCATTGTTGTTATCCTTGATGTTTCTAATATCCTGACGGTTCTCTTTCAACAGCTCACGCTATTCCTCGAGCGATTCAGTTTTGATTCCAAGTTCCTGATTTTCCTTGTTCCTTAGCTCCGGCCAGTCATTCTTGAAATGCCCTAAGCTTCCACATTTGAAGCAACTCCCTGGGGTCTTCTGATTTGTGAGTTTCCTACAGTCTTCAGTCCAATGACCCCGCTTCTTGCATACTCCACACGTTTTACTGCAATGACCTCGGTGATGTTGATTACACAGGTTGCAGTAAGGTAACTTTCCAATATACCTTCTCTTTGTGTACGGTTCTGCAGCAAAGGCTCTATTCACTTCTTGTCCCATGGGTGATTGTTGAGCAGCATTAAAACCTAGATTGTTGTTCCACTTCCTTTTATTGTCACTATTGTTTCCTGATGTCTTGGCGTGAACTATGAGTTCCTTTGCTTCGATCGCCATTTTGATAGCTTCAGACATGGTATCGGGTTCCCATGCGATGACCAACATACGAATTTCATGGGAGAGTCCCCCGATGTACCTTTCAAGTTTCTTGCTTTCCGGTTCATCCATTGCAGAACCTAGTCGTGTTAATTCATTAAAATGAGTAGTGTACTCGTCAACATCATTTCCTACCATGGTAAAGTTTAGTGTTTCCTGTTCCTTTGCTCGTAATTCATTTCCCACACAAAATGTTATACCCATCATCCTTCTTAGTTTCTCCCAAGAGTGTGAGTAAGCAGCATCAACTCCCACCATCTTAATATGTTTGGTCCACCATTCCTGGGCATGATCCTGAAAAGTGCATGTGGCGAACTTAACCTTGTCTTCCTTATGACAGTTGCCACGTCGAAATATTGTTTCTATTTCTTCGAACCATTTGAGAAATTCCTTTGTGTTTCTAGTTCCGCTACAGGAGGGAGGATTGCACCCCATAAATTCCACGTGAGTAAGTTCCTTAGTGAGGGCGGTGGCTATGTTCTTGGCAATGACTGTCCAACAGCAGCTTGCGTCATGCTTGGAGTGGTTTGCTTAAATCTCTCTTCATCAAATCATAAGAGACCATGAGGATATATAGTTAATCAATGTCATCATATTCACAACACATGAATATAATACATGAAAATTTCGGTCTACGTGAACCGGTATCACAAATAGCATAACCATTCCTTACATAGTAGAGTCACACTTGATATATTTGTTTGTACAACAATCAAAAGACAACAAGTTCTTTAGACTATGTCCCACACTTTCTGTGGCTAGGATAATAGTAAAAGCTAGTGAGGATATAAGCCTGGTCTAGAGACTTCCTGGTGCCCCTCTGTGTGAAGTCAGGTTTGTGGCATCATGAGGTCGAGATAGTCCTGAAGTGGTGTCTGAAGTTGTGCATCTATCAAATCTTAGATAATGTAGGTTCTGAACCATTCCTGAAGAATCTGCGGATGTTCCTGTTGAGTCCGTGATATTGGTATTCTCTACTAGGTGTTATCTAGTTCATGGCAAGTGGGAATGGAAAAGGGAAAATGACAATGATGGTACTAGTGAATGGAACACTACCCTCCTTCGCGCTACCTCGCGACATCTAAGAGGTAAAGCTAAAGTACGCACTGTGGGACGACCAATAGTGTAATAAGTAGCTGACAGTGGTGATAGTACCTGATTAGTGGGTGCTCTACTAGTGAAGGAAAGAAAACACACTATCTTCCTTGAAAGAAGCAACCTAATAGGTCCATTAAGATTAAGTCTGAATACTCTACCAAAAGGCATTCTATGTATCGGCTGAATGATAGGAAAACCCTGTTCCTATGGCAAATCAATAATGCTAATGGTGGTGTAAGTGCAACTGGTGGTATAATGGTAGTGGAAGATGACAAGGCATCTTCAATGTTGGAATCTGATAAAAGGATGTCAGGGTGAGTATCTGAAGACATGTCACTTGTGAACCAGGTCAATAAAATGATATATATATATATATATATATATATATATATATATATATATATATATATATATATATATATATATATATATATATATATATATATATATATATATATATACGAATATAAGTATAAATAACTCGCACACAGGGTATGCATGAAACAACATGTATCATGATTATGCACTTATGATGAAATGATGAGATGCTATGATGATGCGGTTATAGTCTAGGGTCCAAGATACATCCTAGTTCGCTATAACCTTAGCTCTGATGCCAATCTGTCACACCCCCAATTTACCTGACTTGCAGCGGAATGGAATACCTGGGGGTGTCTGTCATAGCATCACAGTTATGGTTACATTGAACGACCTAAAGTGTCGTTTGGAAAATACTTCGTTTGATCATTGAAATTATTCAGAGTTTACAAAATGAGTTCCCCAAAAGGTGTTGCATGTTTATGAAAACAAGTCCTACTAGATTAAACGTTTACATAAGTGCATGAAATAATGTGAGACGCGTCGACCCCGCGACTCCATGAAGGTCCAAATGCATGTCACATGAGCTACCTTAATAACCTGAAATACATTGCTAAAACGTCAACACAAATGTTGGTGAATTCCATAGGTTTATAAAATGTAATGATGTACGGCCACCACAAGTATAAGTGCAAGATAAAAATCAAGTAAAATAGTACAATAGACCTTAAGCTCATGACCCCGAAGCTATGACTGATGAAATTATATGCCCCTCCCGAATGTTTTACCAGAACACTCCCAAAATGTCAAAATGAAATGCATCCGCTTACTGTTGGTAATAAATACCACGGATGGAGGCGTCACCCTCGATAGATCTATCCACTCACTCTCGCTTAATCGGCAAATTAACGGTCCATGATAATAAATAGGGGACTTTAACAGGTTGGTAAGGCAACTTAAGCAATGTACATATGTTTTGGTACTTGGGCTCGTACTAAAATGGTTGATGCAATGTATTCCCCCGTGGGATTTGAAATCAAAATATTGTATTGAAAACGGGGCTATGAAAACTCACTTTAAACTGATGATACTGTGATGAAGTGAAATGAACAACAACAATGAACGGTTAGCTGCCTCAACCTAATATGAATGATGAACGATCTAATTTAGATCACAAAATGATGTTATGAATGTCCATGCACATGTTTCATATAACACTCTACTCTTTGAAAAATACTTGTTGTTATAAAAAATATACATTTTCCAAGTCTTAGGAAAATATGGCTACTAGAAAAATAAAACTAGTTGAAGTGTATATATATATATATATATATATATATATATATATATATATATATATATATATATATATATATATATATATATATATATATATATATAATATATTTATCGTAGGTATCAATGTTAGTGTTGAAATCCTTGAAATAATGCCTTGTAGTGATAAAAATATACTTGTAATCACTAATACTTCATTAGTTATGAATTTGGGTACTTGGTATTATTTCTAGAAATCTAGAGTTACTATGTAGTTTTAGTGTTATTATTTCTAAAAGCTGTCAAAATAATATTTGTTTTGCCGATATTGAAACGTGAATATCTTTGTCATTATAAGCCCGTTTTACTTGTTCTTTATATCCACGGTTACGTCTTAGTATGTAGTAATATATTTTGGAAAGCTTGGCTCCTCCGGGTTACGTCTAAAGCCTCTTTTTGTCCGACGAAAAACATCCAACAGCATGTATTTTCAGAAAATATAGTTTTCGTCAATAAACTTGCAAAAATCATAACTTTTTCGTTATAAACTCTTTTTAATCCGTTCTTTCGCCTACGGATTCGTTTTTGAAAGTATCTTCTAAAAATTTTGCAAAAGTTTCCTTCATGTTTACTGATTTTCCTAGGTTTACAAAAATGGGACAGTAGGTTTATATACTTGTTACAAATCCATTTTTCATGTTCAAAACTAGTTTCTACTTCAACCAAATCTCTTGCAAACACCACAAAGCTATACTAATCCTACCATACAGCTTCTTAGGGTACCATGGGTTCCTAATCACTAGTAATCATGTTAATTTAACAAAGGAACACCTAAATCAAAATCTAGGGTTTGTATGTTGAAAAAGTTAACAAAAATAATGTGGTATAGCTAACTTGTACATGAAATTAAGCGTGAAAACCATAAGATACAAGTGTTAATTAGATGAAAACATGAAAATAAACTTGATAACTCACTTTGAAATAATGGGTGATTAGATGATGAGAAACCTTGTGTTACTTGTGTTTTTGTTGTAAGCTTCTTGATTAGGATGACAAAAGGAACAACTTTGTAGCTTTGATCTTTGAAAAATAATGGATTTTGGTTATGGATTGAGATGGGTCGTGGGTTTTGGGGAAGAAAGGGGAGGATGAAAACTTTTTGGATCTTGAAATTATGATGTTATGATTTTGGTTTTTGGTTTTGATATAACATTAGAGGTTTATGATATAATAAGATTACATAAATGCATAAGGTTAAAAAAAATATAAGTCAAGTGGTCTAGGGGTGTGCTCATGGCCGGTTTTCAATGTGTAAAAGAGTAGCAAAGTCGGTTTTGATCACTTAGAAAATGTAGTGTAATATTAGTTGTAATTTAGTGTAAGTATTAGTTATAATCGGGTACCGGGTTTGCTAGAAATAAATATTAACGAAGTTAACCGGGACTTAATAAAGTCATAAAAATGTTAAAAATATGTTGGGTACAATTACTGAGTGTTCGGGTGATTATTGTTTAGTTTTCACGAAAACTGTCGTAATATTTATAAGCTTACGTTATAAATAAAATAAATTTCCAAAATACTGGGTAAATGAATATTATAACTTTTATGATGATATAATAGATATAAAAATATGTCGGGACCATTGTGGGAATATTTAGATATATTCGTCGTGTTTATAAATCGGCTGTTAACGTTTATTATAAATAATTATAAGAAAAACGTTAAATGTATCAAATATGTAATTTTGAAAATCCTAAGAGTGGTATAACATGTAAATGACCTACTGATGATATGCAGACTATCTCTAGTCCGTATGAAATGTCCTTACTGATAATGCATGAATTCGCACCTGAACCAATACGGTTACGCGAATTTAAATACCCGTAAACTAAATTTACGATGAAATAAATAATGCACGTGAATGATGAAATTTCTTCCGGAATGAATAGTGTTCAATGAATAGTAAAATTTCTGAGTGCTTCTCTGAATGTCAAACTGACACCAAAAATAATGAATAGTAAAACGATGAATAGTGTTTTTCTAAAGTTTGGGAAATGACCTGAAATGGTGAGTTGTGACAGCTTATGAAGCAGAAAAGAAGAAGGCTAAAGGTACTGACAGTACTTTGCCCCAAAGTACTGCTGATCCATTTGAAAGTACTTCTCAAGTCTTAGATACTTCAAATTGGAAAAATGATGATGATTTAATTGATCTAACCATGTCTGCCTTAGAAGATACTGATGATGAATTGGAACAAAAAGGCATTTTCTCAGATTCTAATGAAGACCCTGACCTCACAAATTTGGAAGATAATCTTGAAGTATCACTAACTCCTACTCTAAGAATTCACAAAGATCATCCTGTCAGTAAACTAATTGGACCTTCTGATTCAGGAGTGCTCACAAGATCTAAAGCTAAGAATATGTCTCAACAACATACTTCTTTACTTAGCTTTATTTACAAGCAGAACAGGGTGAATCACAAGGATCAGAAATTGTGTTTATTTGCTTGCTTTTTGTCTCAAGAAGAACCTAAGACAATTAAACAAGCATTAACCAAGGAGAGTTGGGTTGAAGCTATGCAAGAAGAACTCTTACAATTTAAACTTCAAAAAGTATGGGTATTATGTGATTTACCTGATGGTAAGAGACTGATTGGAACAAAATGGGTCTTTAGAGTTAAAAGAGATGAAAGAGGGAATGTGATCAAGAATAAAGAAAGGTTAGTAGCTCAAGGATATAGACAAGAAGAAGGAGTAGACTATGATGAAGTATTTGCTCCTGTGGCAAGGATTGAAGCCATAAGGCTATTTTTGGCTTTTGCATCTTATATGGGCTTCACTGTATATCAGATGGATGTTAAAAGTGCTTTTCTATATGGAACTATCACAGAGGAAGTATATGTTAAACATCCTCCTGGTTTTGAAGATTCTGCATATCCAAACAAAGTCTACAAGGTTATTAAGGCTCTGTATGGCCTTCATCAAGCTCCTAGAGCATGGTATGAAAGACTCTCTACTTATCTATTGCAACATGGTTACAGGAGAGGCGCCATTGACAAGACTCTGTTTATCAAAAGAGATAAAAAGGATATCATGCTTGTCCAAGTGTATGTAGATGATATTATTTTTGGTGCTACTAAGCAGTCTATGGTGAAGGAATTTGAAGATCTTATGCAAAAAGAATTTCAGATGAGTTCAATGGGAGAATTAACATTCTTCTTGGGACTTCAAGTGCAACAATCAAGCAGTGGAATTTTTATAAGTCAAGATAAGTATGTTGCAGATATTCTTAAGAGTCCCTTTTTCATCTATAAGCTTTTTCAGATAGTGATTATACTGGTGACAACTATGACAGAAGATCAACAATTGGAGGATGTCAGTATCTTGGAAGTAGATTAGTCTTATGGCAATGGAAAAAGCAAACAATTGCAGCAACATCTTCCATAGAAGCCGAATATGTAGCTGCTGCAAGTTGTTGTGCACAAGTACTTTGGTTGCAAAATCAGCTTTTGGATTATGGATTCAACTTCAAAAACACTCCTATCAACATTGATAATGAGAGTACCATTTGTATTGTGAAGAATTTAGTCTATCATTCCAAAACAAAGCACATTCAGATTAGACATCATTTTATTAGAGATTGCTATGAGCATAGGCTTATCAATGTGGTTAAAGTCCATACAGATGATAATGTAGCAGATTTACTCACAAAGGGCTTTGATGTTTCAAGATTTACCTTCTTAGTAGTGAGTATTGGTATGATTAATAATTAAGCTATTTTTTAGGGGAGGCATTAGTAGTTAGTCATTATTTTAGGGGAGACTACATGTATCATTCAAAAGAAAAGATATTTTTATTCATGATTCCAAAGAGGTTACATTCATCAGTTCAAGTGATACAGACACAACCATGACACATATACTCAACCAAAACAAACAGAGAACTACTCCAAACACCCTACACCAAACCTACCAAACCTACACCCTACCCACCCTACTCCATTGGCATTTTTCCTTTTCCTTGATAGCTTTGCTTTCCCTTCTGAGCAGTCTTTCTTTTGTCATCAAAAGAAGCTTGCTTCCTTGGGCAAGCCAGGCCAAGTATTTTCTTGGGAGGTCTCTCTGGTCTTGCAGGTTTCCTTTGAGCAGGCCACTTCATGTTCTTTATGGTTGACTCAAGAGCCTGTGTCAAGGCCTGTGGGAGTTCATTTGCTAAAGAAGAAGCTGGAGCAGGGACAAACACCCTTTTCTTAGGTTTTGGGTTGGTAGAGCTTGCTGCTTTAGTGATGGTAGATCTTGTTACACCAGGAGGAAAGTAACCACTCCATCTTGCATCATCAAAGTCAGAATCAGAGTAATAACTGATCTCTGAATTAGTGGACGCATCAGAATCAGATGAGATGTACACCAAAGGGAAGTGGCTCATGTTGTTGATTAGGGTTTTTTGAGAGGAGTATTACAAGTGTTGATGAAGAGATGTATTGGTGACAAGTTTCTTTTGTAGGAAAGAAAGTTACTAGGGACATTAATGATGCTCATTCAATTCTACTTGCCTTGGTAGCTTTGGGGAATTAATCTGGAAATGTATTAATTATCTCGGGTTGACTTTCAACAGATCTTTTGGTCAAACAGTCAACGCTATAGATATTTTGATGGGAAAGTACTTTGCCAACGTACTGCTTTGTTAATGAAAGTACTGCTCCATGTTATAAAGAAAGTACTGCTTGGTGCTCTAAAGTGTACGCTGATGTGTCAGAATACTGTTCTAACGGTCAAAAATACGGGTAACAAACTTTCGAAAGATATGCGGAAGATAACTTCCAAAAATAACGGTAAAATAATTAATTCACCATGATTCTTTGTATATTATCCCTCTTTACATATATCTTTTTCCTCTTTACATACTCGTATTCATTCATAAATCCCACCAAGTTCATCAAACAATCATCCTTCTTCTTTCCATCATACTCACAATGGCAAACCGTCCCACCATCACCAAACACAATATGATTGCAAACCTTGAGAAAACGCAAAAGAACATTGATTTTCATGGAATAATTGATTTTCTCACCGGATCCACCATCAATTACTCACTTTTAGTAACGCCAGAGATTATTGGTCCTTGGAAACAAGAGTTTTGGGCTACGGCTAGGGCTGAGTTAGAAGATGGAGAGGATGTTATTCATGCCACCGTTGTAGGAAGAGAAATTTGTATTACTGAGGTAACCATAAGGGAGCACTTGCTGTTTGATGATGAGGGGGCACTGTTTTGTTTGATAAGCAAGTGGATTGGGATGCACTGAGAGATATTGGGTATGAAGGGCCTTTGAACAAGATTACTTTTCAGAAAGCATTGGTAAGTCCTCATTGGAAATATCTTATTCATGTTTTGCTTCATTGCTTAAGTCCCAAAAGTACTGCTTTGGATCAATTTGGACATGCCATAGCTTCTACTTTAGTTGGCCTTGTTACCAATCAGCCATTCAATTTTTCTTACATGATCCTTGATGGTATGATTGCACACATTAAGGCTGGATCACCTTTCTTGATGTACCCTAGATTTGTTCAGCTTTTCTTAGAAAAACCACTTGAAGGGGTACCAAAACCTCAGGATTACATACCTACTGTTAGGCTTCAACCTAAGGTGTTTACTTTTACGTTTAACAAAGGAATTAAGTTTTTGGGTAACAATACACCTCTTAATGCTTATATGTTGGAAGTAGCACAAGCTGTTAGGGATGATGTTGATGAAGCTAGTGGTTTTGCTAATTCTGAACATGCTGACCAATCTGATCATTCTGAGCATTTTACATCAGTACATACACCTACACCACCTCTTGCTTCACCACAGCCTATTGATTTAAGTGAAAGAACTGCCTCAGTATCTGTTTCTAGGGAAAAGACTATTTCTGCCGAAGGCACTTCTCCACACTCTGTTTCAAAAGAAGGTACTTCTCTGCAAGGTACTGCTTCAGAGCATAATACTCCAGTACCTTCTCCCAATGATTATACTTCCACAGGTGGGTTTCAAACACCTGGAGGAGATGAGGGAGGTAAGGGACCTTTGGATAACTATGCTTTGATTAGGGAGTTCAAGAGATTCAAGAAGGTTATAAATCAGGCTGCAGAGATTACAAGATTGAGAAAAAAATTCAGAAGATTGAAGAGGTTTGTATGGCCACTTGTGAAGAACTTTAGACTTTATGTGAAAGAAAAGAAACAATCCAAAAAGAAAAAGTCTAAGTCAGCCAAAAAGGCTTCTAAGTCTAAGAGGAGTAACAAGAAGTCATCATCTTTCAAATTGGGGAGGAATCAAGAAGATAATTTGAATGAAGATGATGCTGGAGTTCAATATTCAGAAGATGCTCATCTTTGGCATTATCCAGAAGAACCTTTGAACTTTGTGCAAGAGAAAAAGATTGATGGGGATAAGAATATTGTTCAAGAAGAAGTTGATGAGCAAGAAGCTGGAGAACAAGTTGAAAATATTCAAAGTACTCACATTCAAAGTACTGATGTTCAAAGTACTGTTGATGAAAGTACTGGTGTGCAAGGTACTGCTGCAATGGATATTGATGGAATTGGAACTACTACATCTGGACCTTCTGCAAAAGCATTTGAAGATGAAGCTGGTCCTTCTAATCCTATTCAGCAAGAAGAAGTCGAAGAGCATACAGCTAGGGATGATGAGACAATAGCTCAGATAATGCTCAATTTGGATAGACCAACAGGTATACATATTTCTGAGCCTACACAACAAGTTTCTAAGTCTTCTTCTAAACCTGAAGCTTTAGATCCAAAAGACAAAGGAAAAGGGATCATGAAGGAAACCAATAAGAAAAATAAGTAGCTTACTCTTGCACAGCTGAGGGAGATAGAGATAGCAAAGAATGAAGAGATTGCTAGATAGCAACAAGCTGTGTATGATGCAGAGTACTTAGAAGAGATAAGGAAACCAGTTGCTGTAATAAGAAAGCATGTGACTATTGCTCAAGAAAGAAACTGGGTGATTAGTTTCTTGAAAAGGAGAGGATACAAGAATCTACAAAGGCTAAGATATCCAGATGTAAAAGCACTGTGGGATAGTGTTCAAGAGTCTATTAAGAGAGAGCTGGAAAGTTTTGTTCCCATGGATGCTGATAAGGAAAAGAAATTAGAAGATATAATGAAGGAACAAGCTGAGAAAAGAAAGTTAAAAAGGAAGAAAGCTATTCAGGATGATCAATTGTCAAAGAGGCTTAAAATGATACATTCAGATACAATTGATGAACTGAAGAACTATTTCAGAATTGTTGATTTTGAGAACAAGAAAACAGAAGATTCTGGAAAGAAGTCAAAAATTATCTCATTCTCTGTGGTTGAATCAACTGAAGGAAATTATCTCATGTTCAACAGAGAAGATGAAAGCTTCACTGTGTTTAATATGCTATGGGATGTTCTGCACATAATAGACAGAGAAGATCTATACAACTTGCATTTACAAGTGCAGACATACTATGAGAATATTGAAGCAATAGGAGTGGGATTAATCTTACTTGGAGATTTGATAACCATCTGGGAAACAGAAGAAACAAGTAATGATGCTCTGTGGAATGATCAAGAAAACTAGGAGATAATAAGATGGAGATTCTTTGAGTCATTAGGAGTTCATTCACTTGAGATGGAAGATGGTACCATGATTCACATGTTAGCTGAAAGAAGATATCCTTTGATAAGAGAACTTATGCTCAGGATGTTGGACCATGGAATGGAGGTTGAGGATGAAACTGAAGTAGCATTCATGGTAATCAAGCTATTTATAAGGTGGACTAAATCAGAAGAATAATATTGCATAAGTACTGGTATGATTTGTTTTGAATAATAAGTATTTTTCTTAAAGTACTGCAAGACAAACAATACTTTATCAAAGTACTGCTTGCTGCATAAAACCAATAAAAGTCCTTTGTAAAATGAAATAAAAGTTTTTGAAGCTTAAGATGATATAAATAAAAGGATTTGAAGAGTAAAATATGGTGTTAGTACTTGTATTGCACAGCAAATGGTAATCAACTCACCATGTTTAACAGACAAGAAAGAGTTTGACTCATCATGAGGGTACAACTCTGATGTGATAATCAAATCCATTTTTAGTCGACAATTTACTAAAAATTGTATGGTGTTCAACTCACCATCTCTGTAAAAGTGAAGAGTTGACTAGCCCACAAGAAAATGGCTTGTGGTAAAGGCTATGGAAAATCCATTTATGGTAATTAGTTCACCATGGTTGAAACAAAGAACTAACTAGTCCAAAAGCAAACGGCTATTGGTAAAGACTACTCAAATCCGTTGATAGCTGATGATTTGCTAAAAATCATATGGTTATCAATGTACCATGGTTGTTCTAACCTAAACATTGGCTACTCCAGAGTTAATGGCTTTGGTAAAGAGACATCAAAATCCATTAAAAGTTCAATGATTCACCTCTCACAGAAGTTTACACATCTGGAAGTGATGAGAATAGTATGAAACTTTAAGATTTGATGTACACTTTGTCAAAATGTTACTGAGTTGCTGAGAAGATGATGATCAAGAGCACTTTGACATACAAGATTGAAAAGAGATAAAGATACAATCTTCCTGAATGATAAAGATATTGAAGATCAAAGAAAGCAAAGAAACTTGAAATCAAGCAAGTGGAGTTCAAGTTAGGGGAGGATTGTTGGGATATGAAGATCTAAGTACTGCTGGAAAGATCAAAGTACTGCTATGTCAAAGTACTGCTCAATAGTCAACATGCTGATCAAGGTCAAAGTACTGCTAGTTATTGAAGATTATTCAAAGTACTTCGAAGAACAAGGACTTATGTGCAATATTGTTTAAGGGATTATTATGTAATATTATATGAATATTCTAGAATTAGTTAGGGATAATTACTTGTCGTTCAAGTAAATATTGTAAACCGACTTAAGGTTATCCTTATGTCTATAAAAGGAGTCTTATGATGGTATTAGAAGTACAAAGTTTTTCTAAGGGTCTTAGAGTTTCACATTACGATTTTAGTAAAGTTAGGGATTGTTAGTGAATCTGTATTTAGAGAAGCAGGTTCAAGAGTTGTTTTAATATAAACAAAGTTCTTCTTAGCTTTGTGTTAGTAAATCCCGCATACTTTACAAAGTAATATCAGTGTTTCAATATTAACTGTTTTGAGTTATTCAAGATTGTTAAAACCTTACAAGCTACAAAGTAGTTTGGTCAGATCAGTATATCAATCCAACAAACATACAACCCGCTGGTAGGGGAGCACCTTCCACTTTTCCCGCTAACGTCTCTGGTACATCACAACCAGAGTCTCAGGGAGTGGCGGCCCCTATATCTTCGACAGGCCAGCACCAGCCTGTTGGAATGGGGGGCCTCAACATTTCACTGACTTCAAATGATGGCACTAAAGCACACCCGTCAGTGTCTGAAGGAGTCATAGGGGACAAAGACTCAGAGGGATTAAAACCACCCACTGATATGGAACCTACACCCCCTCACGGAGTTGCCCAATCTTCACAAACTGACTCTAGTCACCAAACGGACAAAACCCAGTCTGTTGGATTAAAGGGGTCAGGGAGTGACCAAAACCAAGGAAAGTCTTCTTTTGAAGAGGAGCCGGCTAACCTGTTTTTTCCAATTGATTCGATGGCTACTTTTCAGGCTGTTCTTGACTCTGATGATGATGATAGCAAGGTCAGTGAGGAAGAATTCTATGAAGCTGGTGATGATATGGAGACTGAGGCAACAGCAACTGATCAATCTCCTCAGTCTCCCGTTACTCCTCCAGAAGAAAATGCACCAGAATCTTCCTCTCCTAAGAAATTGGCTAAGTATGATGACTCCAGGCCCCTTACTGAAAGAAAGCTGATGAAGTTCCTGAAAAAGGCCTGCAAAGTCACTACAATGATATCACTGACGATGTGTTCGACATGCACACTGAGCAGGCTGTTCACTACTTCAACCTTAGAGACTCAGTTGAAGCCTTTCATGACAACACTTTGGAACAGCAGGCTGATGTTGCATTCAACCTGACCTCTCTTAATGGGCACCTCACCAAGTTTAATGAATCGCTCAGCCATATCACCAAGAGCGTTTCTACCATTCAAGAGTCTTTCAAAGATGACCCTGAACTCAATAGGAAGATACTTCAGGCTGCTTAGACATACCAACAAAATTCTGCTCAATTCACTGAGCTAGTGGATATGCTAAAGTCTGCCAATCTACAGGGTCTCCAATCTTCAGTGACATCCATCTGTTCATCACTCAGTCTCATGGAGAAAAATTTGGCTGCTTGGGCTAAGTCTTCAAACTCCTTGGCCTGGAATCCTGGGCCAAGGATGTCTGCCATCCAATCATCTCAGGCTTCCCTGGATGCCAAAGTGTCTACAATTCAGAAGGACACTGCTGACATCAATAACATGCTCTCAGAACTTTACCAGACCTTCAAGGGTCCTTCAGTGGTACCACCAACTCTTGATCTCACTGATGTTGCGGCAATAGTTGAGGGGGAGAGGTCTACTAAAGTTCCACCTACACGAGTCCCTGAAACCTCCACCAGTCAACCTTCCTCTCAGGCTGAGGGGGAGCGCATAGTTGAAGCCACTCCAATCTCATCTTTCCAGTCTCCTGAAACAACCACTCAACCATCAAACCAGGTGGATAAGGGTAAAGGCATTCTCACTATTGTGTCTGAACCTACAACAACATTGGTTGCTGCTTCTTCAGTCATTAGACCGGACCCTGATGCACCTGTCAGAATTCCTTTTCAGATGAATGGTGTTACATATATGATGACTGAAGAAGAAATCCAAGCTCACATGGATAAAGTGGAAAGACTGAGGAAAGTAGCCTTGGAGGAACAAGCACGCAAGACTACTCTCATTGAGGTAGTTAATGAGGAAGCCACAACTATTGGACTGAAGCCTTAGGACCTTGCACATAGAGAAGGCGGTGAAAAGTTTAAACAGGCTCAGGATGCTGCCCTGATGGCTCTGAAAGAAAGGGAGGCCAGATTGAAGAGAGCTGCTACAATCAGGCAACAAAACATTGAGAAGTACACCTGGATCATGACACAGAGCCTGAACCCTGAAACTATCACTGATGTCAAGATTCACCAGAACTCAAAACCTGTTGTTCTCAGTGTCTACAAAGGTCAGGACAAACGACACTTTGAAGTTCATGATCCTTTCAGATTTGCTAACTTTGGGATCACTAAGCTTGATGAGCTAGGTCCAATTATTGCAAAGAAAAACAATGTTGTTGTCAAGAACCTACTGAAATCCCTCAGAATCAGGTATGATCTGTTGGCCAAAAAGCATGAGGAACTTGGGATCCCTTCATTTCTACCAACATCAGTACCTGCTATTCAGGCTCCTCCTACTCAGTCTTCTAAGAGGAAAAGAAAGAAGATAGAGACTGAACCAGAAGTCAGTGCTCCTGGTCTAAACTGCAACAGATCCCTCCCTGAAGGAGTTGAGCAACCTGAGAGAGGCCTCTTCTTCACAGATGAGTATGGAGATCCAGCCTTCCAAAGATGGGCTGACATTGATCAATCCGGAGTCAAGGCAATGGCAGGATACTTTTTCATGGCCAATCCCATCAAGAATGAGGCTAATGCAAGATTCTGTCATGACCTGAAGAACAAAATCAAAGAGCATCTGATAAACACCTACTAAATACAAAGAGAGCCAAACTTGAAGCCATGGGTCTAAAGTTATGATGCATGAGCATGTCTACAACACCAACTATCTTTATTTACTTTGTCTTGTTTAGGATTGTAATATCTATGAATAATATTGATGTTTTGTTTAACATTCAGTGTCCTAAACAATACGTAGTAATTCAGGATTGTAGAGATAATACCTTTGCTATCTCTCCCTAAACCTTGAAACACTAAGGCTATTTGTATATCCAAATAGGGGGAGACTGTTGGGTCTGTTAAAACCCAAACTCCTTAATCTAGGATTTGAACATAAAATATCCTAAGTGTTTGATAACCGAGAATACCAAACAAGTCACTGAATGCATAGTTGTTCAGTGAATCATCCTCAAGACGCTCAGGGCGAATCTATGAAGAAAGGTTCACCATTCAGTGAGGCGGTTCTCAGTGAATGATACCTGAGCCAAAGAAGAGGATGATGGACTCAGTGAGGGATGACAATAACTCACTGAGTTCCATGACTCCTCACCAACTAAGATCACTGAGTGAACAAAGACTGAAGATAAGAAGACTGAAGTAAAGGCGGGATTAGGCGGGATAAGTTTGAATGGATAAAGGATTGTCCTTATCATGCAAAGGTCAACTTTCCCGGAATGAGTATAATACCAAGACTTGTGTCAACACTGAAGACCAAAAAACATCCTCGTCCTTTACTACTTATAGCCAATTGTAACAGGGACAAAATACCTATGTATTTTGTCCAATATAGGATGATGTAATATTGTCTTGTAGTCTTTGTCCATTAGGTACGTGTTAGAAATTACTTGTGTATAAATAGAGAATAAGTGAGAGAGTTAAAGATTACGTTTGTGCACTTAATGCTTAGACATTCACAAACCAAATCTTTACTCTCTCTAAAGAACAACACAATCCCTGAGTTAGCTCACCAGGATCTTAGTTGTCACTTAAACTTAGTTTGGGTTTAGTGAAGAGTACACCATACTTGTCATTTCAATCCCAAGTGTTGTTCCGCAAACACTTGGGTATAATTCTTTTGATTGATTTCTAATAAAGAATTAAACGTTGAAAACTTTGTGTCTTATCTTTTACATTTATTTACTTTTGTTAATTAATCAATACTTCGCTACATCATGGAACTTGGTTAGATTAACTTTGTAGTTAACCATAACCAAGTAAAAGGGTCCAACAAAATCAATTACACGTGACGCGCCAGAATGTTTTGTGGAGGTATCGTGACGGTGTCACGTATTGAGTTGTCAAGGCCATCAAGAGTAATTGCAAAGAGTGACGGCCCAGAGTCCATAAAGAGTGACGGCGTCAGAAGTGGATCTAGGCAATACGAGTTTATTTTGGCGGCGAGTTGACGGCGTCACACATTACTCTTGACGCCATCAGGATACAAAATCTATATATAGTTTTCTAGTTTTCATTCATTGTGTGCAACTTTGAACGGAGAAAACCTTAGACAAATTTTATAGCTTTTTTAAGGGTTTCAACCCTTTATTTCTTCCATGCTTAATTGAAGATAAGTCCTTTATCAAATCATTCAATATGTCTATGTGTTGTTTGATTATATCTTACGCTTGTCTTCTCTTTAACATGCTAGGCTAGGTTTTCTTTGTGTTTGCTTAGATGTAATGAAACGTAGATATTGATTATGGGTTGGTTGTTTGTTTATAATTGTTGTGGATGAATGAAATCGATGTTAGGCTTAAGAAAACTGGCAGACTTCCAATTGGTAACTTGCTTGAACGTCTTAAGAAACATGATCGGAGGTGTACTATGATATTTTGGTTGTATTTAATGCGTAGGTAACTACTAATGAGGTCATGTTATGAGCTAGTAGTCGGCTCGACATAGGAAGAGGTAGAAGCTTATAGAGTTAGGGAAGATCGTACAGGGCCCTACGAATGGTATTAAGGAATATAACCCGTCATCCATGCAATTGTAACAAACTAATCAACTTGTAAAAGATAGCTAGGGAGTAGTGAAATCTAATTAAACACATTTTCTCTCATTATTGTTTACACCACAATTTAGTTTAAGTTTAGCTTATTTTATTTTGATTGCATCTTTAGTTATTTGGGTTAGTTGATTAGCAACTAATTCCGCCCACTCCTTCCAATACCGAGATTTTTACTTGCTTCCCTTAAAATATAAAAATACAAAAAGAATCATCCCTCATCTCTAGACCTAGTTTTAGTGAGTTTTAACCCTAGCGAACATTATTCTTTGAGTTGAAAGATCAATCCCCCGGTACTTGTCACTATACTATACTACAACGAACAGGTACACTGCCTGGTGGGGATTGCAAGCTTCTCAAGATCCCTTGAGAGGTAAAACCTTTTGCGAGGGCGCAATTCCACACATCAAATTTTTCGCGCCGCTGCCGGGGAATAGTTATTGTCTAGGTTAAAATTTCTTTTTATTAGGTCTACTTGCTAGATTCCTTTCTAGTAAGATTTTTATTTTATTTTTATAGGTTTCTTTAGTGTATCTTTTTTTTCGTTCCTTTGTTCGTAACCTTTGCCATCCGCCATCATGGAAGGTGGTACTCTCTTTGATCCCATTAACCCACCACAACAAAACCATCCACAAAAACCACCACAACCAAACCAACCTCCTAGACCCCGAACTTTAGGAGAGTACTCCCGTCCTAGCCACCAAGGCTATCAAAACACCATTGAGCTCACTCAAGGAGCCAATGTGTCTCCCTTGCGATCCGACGCCATCCGGTTGGTGCAAAGCGGATGTGCATTCCATGGACTTCTTTCCGAAGATCCTAATCAACATATCAAGGACTTCCTCAAAAATCGTAGATTCCATAGACCTTGATGTTGGAACTCGAGAGACGACCTGATTGTGTCTCTTTCAATTCTCTCTACGTGACCAAGCTAGTTAATGGCTTGAGCGTTTGCCCGCGGGATCCATCACCTCTTGGGATGATCTCACCACTCGTTTCCATGCTCAATTTTTCCCACTGGGGAGAACCACTAAGCTTAGAAATGACATCTTGATGTTCCAACAAAGTCAAGGTGAAACTCTCTATGAAGCATGGACTCGTTTCAAGGACTTACTCCGAAAAGTCCCTCATCATGGCATAGATCTTTGGCTCTAAATACAAATTTTTTACGACCATGTCGACTTCCATACCAAACGTACCATTGATCAAGCCGTCGGCGGTAGATTGCGTGACAAAGATGCCAAACAGTTGTGGGAAATCAATGATGAACTTGCATTCGATGATAATGAGTTATGGGAGGTTGCCCATGTCGTAGACTGCCGTCAATGCAATCTCATTATCAGGAGGGACCACTCAACTTTCCGAAGAAAACCGAAAAAATTCTTTAAGTCCTAGACATGCGTCGGTCAACTCTATCTCAAACGTAAACCCAACACCGTTGTCTGAATCACCCCTAAGAGAGAATGCTGAAGCCTTTCAAAAATATGCTCGGCCCTATTCCCCTCCTCAAAACCTCAGCCCAGAATTCGAAACTCAAATGAGAGAATATATGTCCACTCATTCTAATCGATTAGCAAAATTCGAGGAGGTAGTCTATAAACAAAAGGAGGAGATGCAAGAGAAAATGACGGAGATGATGAGCTTATTAGAGGAATACTCAAACATAAAGACTCCGAAAAAAGGTATTGTTAAGAAAGGAAGACGTCACCCCCACTACGAAGTTTGTTAACTCTATATCCATTGTCCATGAGGAAAATGAAGAAAAGGAGACCCCCATTGCACAAACCGTTGAGGAACCCCTAAGATCCCAATCATTAAGGTACTATCTAAAGCATGAGATAAATGAGAAAACAATAACCAACTGGATAGAGGGTGACGGACGTAATCGATCTTTTAAAAAGGACTCTGAAGGAGAGGAAGTAGGGGAGGATGATTATGACACCGTGCCTGGGGGACCGGTATACGAAAAGTTACTTAAGCAAAAAGTGGCTACGAAGCAGATAGCTTATGGGAACTTTGAAATACCAGCTAGCATTGGGAAATTGCAATATTTGGATGCTTT
The DNA here is from genome assembly GCA_030686995.1 of Artemisia argyi. Taxonomy (NCBI): domain Eukaryota; kingdom Viridiplantae; phylum Streptophyta; class Magnoliopsida; order Asterales; family Asteraceae; genus Artemisia; species Artemisia argyi. The sequence continues at coordinate 127,666,692 of CM060697.1, forward strand.
CACCGATCAAGGATCAGAGGTGAACCTGATGCCTTTAACTATCTATACCCAACTCACCAATGAAATGTCGGCCACCATCCGCGTTAGGCTATCGTTCGCTAGTCACTCGTATGTGTATCCTTTAGGAATTACAGAGGATGTGCTGGTCAATGTAGCAAGTTTCATGTATCCCGTCGATTTCATGATTATCGATGATAAAGAAAATGGGTGTATACCAATAATCCTTGGAGAACCATTCCTTACCACAGCAAGAGCTGTTATCAAGTATGAAAAAGGGGAAATTGAACCTAAGTCAAGAAAAAGGAAGATTCACTTCCCCATGACCCCAAGATATGTGCGAGAAAGCATGATGGAAAGGAGTCTAAAAAATAACGCCGGCACACCGCATAATCATGTTCAAACAAAATCCTTGCATGGGAAACAAGGATTAAAAGCTACAAAGAAACTACGCTTGAGAGATGCAAAGGTAGCGATAAAGTTCATGTCGAATTCGAGCACAATCAGCTGATAGAGAATCATACCCCATTCATCGAAGGAGACTTAGTACTCCTGAAGCATTTAGGATGAAGGAGCCTCTCGATAAATCAAACTCCTGGTGGTATAGACCATTAACAATCAAAAACTTAGGTCAACAATGGAGTAGCACTCTTGAATAGCGAAAGGGATGGGGAAATAACTGTGAATATCGAACGATTGAGTCATTACCACCCGAATGACGTGGATTCTATTGATAATGGTTACATCATATTACGATGACGAGGTTACGTAATAGCCCGTGACTTTGAGTCTAGCTACAAGACTCCTAAATAAAGAAAATAGATTCTTGGAAGGCAACCCATGTTTTATATGTTTTGTTTGTTTGATTTTATTTATTTATGTATGCATGCTTTGTTTTTATTGTTTGTGGGTCATGTTTCATAATAAATTGTGAAAATATTTTACCTTGTTGTTTGTCTTAACTTCATAAAAAGGTATTTCGCAAAAGATAAGTGTAAGGGAAACCTAAATTTGTTTTTAAGAACGGAATTGAACATGAACCACAACAATATTAAATGAACATGTATATTAGTATTTGTTTGAGTCAAATGCTTGTATCGAGTCATAATGATGTTTTGCAGGATTTTTCAGGAATTAAGGCATGAGTTTTTATAGAAATTTTCTAGAAACTTAACAAGAGATTTCTGTTAGAACACTCTGACGACGTCAGGATCATAACTTGATGGCGTCAGGTATAAAATTCTGGAAATTTTGCAAGTTTTGTTTTTCTAACGGAGTCTTAAAGTTTTTGTTAATTCTTTAGTTTTATAAATTCCAGGAAATCTGCAAACATTCATTCAACAAGCATTATATCCTTATATATATAGATTGCCACTCATTTTACGCGAGGTTGCCATGATTTTTTCTCAGGTTTAACAGGTTATATTGGACAAGAAGATGACTTATTATTTCAGGAGGGAAGCTTTCAACGTTCATTTTCTTGGAGGAGGATTTAACCTTGTTATCCATTTATCCACACTGAACGAATCAGGGGAGTATTTGTTTTCATTCTTTTACCTTATTTACTTTTACATCTTTTTATTGAACATTAGGGACAATGTTCAGCCTATGTGTAAGGGGAGGGTAAATGATGATACCTTAGAGAATACAATTGCACTTGAGTTTGTTTGTTTAATAGTAGGTGTGTAATAAAACTAAGAGAAATACTTGTTAGGGCAATTTTAGCACCAAATTTAAATTTTTTTACAACATTTAGGAGTGAAGCTTTAGCCTTAATGAGCGTCTCATGGATAGGAGTTGTATGACTAGCACAAAAACCGTACCACTCAAAAAAAATTTCCACCCAAATATGTGAGGTTCGCCTTTAGATTTGTTAGGAAAATCAATCATTATTAGTGCTTATGAGTGTACCGGTAGTACTTAGATTCTAGAACTTGCGTTAGTGATGCATCCCGAGACCGCTAGTGAGACTACATTCGTGTAGTTAGGATTTACTACATGATAAGAGGCATTAGGATCACCCTTGTGTTAAACCCGTATCATAATTACTTGACCAATAAAGTCATAATTACTTGACTAATAAAGTCAATTAATTTTTCCTACACCTTTGCGTTGTACTCATTTTTAGTACACGATACCCCTAGTACACCCCTCTGAGCCTATCTTTTTCGTTTCTAACTTTAAGCATTTTACTTAAACAAAGAATTTGTTTACAATCCACCCCAAATGTACACCCAAATCGCCTTAGCCTTCCTTGTATGCACTCATCTTTAGTGCATTATTGTTATTTGTTTAAACTCTTAGTTAATTGTCTAATTCATTACACGGTTGCTAAGTCAAGTCATATCATGTACATATTATTTTGGGACGATTGGGACTCATGGGTAAAGTACTTGTGTTATGGAGTAATGGGGAAGAACATTATATATTACCCCCAATATGTGCGTTAATCTTAAAAAGTACTCCAAGTGTTTTGATTATCTTGATTCGAGTCATTAGAATAGTTTATTGAAAAGTATGTAAAAGTTCAAGTGTAAGGGGAATGCAAATTTCCTATGATGTATTATTTTGGATGGTAGGGTAATGTATTATTTTGGATGGTAGGGTAAGAATGTATGCAAAAAAAATAACAAATAAATAAAAAAAATAGAAAAAATCAAGAAAAAGAAAAAAAAGAAAAATGAAAAAGAAAAAAAGAAAAAACATATTGACTACCATCCCATTTCATTCTATGTTTATTTTATGTTTTGATTAGTTTATGATTAGCTTAAGTCGAGTCGAGTCTTGTCTTAGCAACGCCACATTGTACATGTAATTAACCAAGATGATTAACTCGCTATGAGTAAATATTGCCTTTATCCAACAAAACCGTGTTTATCATATCCCTACACCTCACGTTATAACCCTTTAAAAGACCTATTTGATAGTTTATCCTAGGTGCTTACGCCAAGTGCTGGAGGTTTGATCCTTTCCCAAGCCTATGGTAATCTATTTGCTATGACAGGTAGTGAGAGATGTTTTCCATTTCCATATTGTGATGTATACTTTATTACACCCGAGAGAAGTGAGTATCTAAACACTATTTGTGAGGTGCTAGTGTATAATTTCCGGGCTTTTTTTTGTTGAAGTGGAATGATTATTTGTTGCAATTACTTTTATCTTAGTGTTAAATGACCCATAACTTGTTTTTTATTAGAATAAAAGCGCATTTGCTTGAGGACAAGCAAATCTCAAGTGTAAGGGTATTTGATTAGCGAAAAGTGTACCGCTTTTTGGGGTTCATTTAAGACCAAAGTCGAGATTATTTGATCAAATATTGCCCTAAATCGTTCCTTTTGTCATTTTAGGTACTTTTGAGAGGAATTTTACAAAAGGAAGCATTTTGGACGTTTTTGGAGCGAAAAAGTGAAGAGAACGACAAAGTCTCAAAATCATGCTGGAAATTGCACTTGACGGCGTCACATGGTGCTAGTGACGGCGTCATGACTTGACAAAAGGGTGGATAAATCAATTACACGTGACTCGCCAGAATGTTTTGTGAAGGGATCGTGACGGCGTCACGTATTAAGTTGTCAAGGCCATCAAGAGTAATTGCAAAGAGTGACGGCCCAGAGTCCATAAAGAGTGACGGCGTCAGAAATGGATCTAGGCAATATGAGTTTATTTTGGTGGCGACTTGATGGCGTCACACATTACTCTTGACGCCATCAGGATACAAAATCTATATATAGTTTTCTAGTTTTCATTTATTGTGTGCAACTTTGAAGGGAGAAAACCCTAGAAGAATTTTACAGCTTTTTTAAGGGTTTCAACCCTTTGTTTCTTCCATGCTTAATTGAAGATAAGTCCTTTATCAAATCATTCAATATCTCTATGTGTTGTTTGATTATATCTTACACTTTTCTTCTCTTTAACATGCTAGGCTAGGTTTCCTTTGTGTTTGCTTAGATGTAATGAAATGAAGATATTGATTATGGGTTGGTTGTTTGTTTATAATTGTTGTGGATGAATGAAACCGATGTTAGGCTTAAGAAAACTGGCAGACTTCCAATTGGCAACTTGCTTGAACGTCTTAAGAAACATGATCGGAGGTGTACTACGATATTTTGGTTGTATTTAATGCGTAGGTAACTACTAATGAGGCCATGTTAGGAGCTAGTAGTCGGCTCGACATAGGAAGAGGTAGAAGCTTATAGAGTTAGGGAAGATCGTACATGGCCCTACGAATGGTGTTAAGGAATATAACCCGTCATCCATGCAATTGTAACAAACTAATCAACCTGTAAAAGATAGCTAGGGAGTAGTGAAATCTAAGTAAACACATTTTCTCTCATTATTGTTTACACCACAATTTAGTTTAAGTTTAGTTTATTTTATTTTAATTGCATCTTTAGTTATTTGGGTTAGTTGATTAGCAACTAATTCCACCCACTCCTTCCAAAACCGAGATTTTTACTTGCTTCCCTTACAATATAAAAATACAAAAAGAATCGTCCCTCATCTCTAGACCTAGTTTTAGTGAGTTTTAACCCTAGCGAACACTATTCTTTGAGTTGAACGATCAATCCCCCGGTACTTGTCACTATACTATACTACAACGAACAGGTACACTGCCTGGTGGGGATTGCAAGCTTCTCAAGATCCCTTGAGAGGTAAAACCTTTTTCGAGGGCGCAATTCCACGCATCACTAGTCATATCTTCATAGATATGTTAAAGCGAATGATAAAGAAAATGTTTATTTAAAAACCCGTGCCCGGGTTTATGCCCTTCTCCGTACCTTGAATTTCCATGCCTTAATTACCTGAGATAACATGCTAAAAGTCAACAAAAGTTGAGTGATGGCCATAGTTTTAAGTTTAAAGGTTGAACACAATTAAAGGTGTTAATTGTATCGATAACCAATTAAGAAGTTTAAAATCAAGTTTGTTCTTGCATTAAGCTCATGACACGCAACAATTTAACAGGCATCAATGTATGATGTAAACTAATATATAGGGTGCCCTCAGGATATGGGACAATTGGCAAATTAGGGATCTATTTTAAAATCCACATTACTTTAAAATTTAACGATACAAAATGTTTGGAATTTATTTCCAGTGAATTATGTCGAATTTAAACGTGTGATTTTGAATCTATGAATCATATGTGGAGTTTTATTCGTATTATTGATTTTACATGAAATATGTGTCGTGGATTATTGTTGTTGCGTTTGTTAGGCACTACGTTGACTCCGGTACTAGGATAACCAAACAAATTGAAAATTTTGAATAACGGTCGCGTTTATATATTAAACGAACGTATTTGTAGTCGAATTTTGTGGAGAGACGGTTTTGAAAACGATGGTGTGTTTAAACGAACGTATTGTGAATTTAAAAATAATGAATATGGACTCGGGAAGCGAGGGTCGGGATACTTTGGAAATTTACATGATTGGTCCTTGTGTTTTATACCTTAGCCGCCTCCTCCCCTTTATTATTATTGTTGTATTTATTTTAAAAATAAAAAGAGTAACTACACATGGTCCTTGTGATAACCTGGTAAACACACAAACTGAAAATCACCCTTACCATCTATCTCTCTCTTAAACCTAACCCTAGCCGCCCCTGAATTCCGGCCAACAGCCGCAACACCACCGGCGTTCACCTCACACCACCACCACCACTTTAATCCCCATCTCGTCCTCTTTCTTTTGGTATATAGCACGCGCCCTAAAACCCCCCATAACATCACGTTCCATCATCAATCCGCCACCATTATAATTTATTTTGTTAGATCCGTGAGTCTTGAGGTTCAAGAAGGTGAGTTGCATCGTTTTGGCACCTTGGGTGCCTCGATGTAGTCCTAAATCCGTGGAAACACGGATTGTTTTGAAGGGGTTTTGATCTAATCTTGTCTAAAAACAATGGGGGAATGATTTTGATAATAAATATTTGATTAAAACGAGTTTGGTATCTGGGTTTGTGATTTTCTTGTGGGTGTCGAGATGAAACCGAGAGCTTAGGCTCTCGGCTTATGAGATTTGTGAGCTTATGTAGTTTCTTGATAATCTTTGGTCTCGTGGTAATCTCATCAAGAGTGTTTGGTTATATTTTATGGTTTTGATTGAATTTTGGTATAAAATTTGATGTATTTGTTGTTGTTGTGATGCCGAAGGCCTAAGGGGTCTGTTTGGTTTGTTGTAGCTCGTTGGAGCCGAGCCGAGACCACATAGGTCTCGGGGTTGTCTCTTGGCTTGGTTGTGGTTTGACAATGGTGAGCTGAGACCCACAAGGGTTCGACAACAACCATTGGGTGGTATACTTGATGTTCTTGTTGTTGTTATTGTTTGTTATTAATCTTGTGGCTATAGTATTGTTGTAACTTTTGTTGTTGTTGTTGTTGCTTTGGGCCGAGAAGGAGTAGAAGGGCTGAGACCCTTTGTGGTCTAGGCAATGGACCCATGTGATTATTGTTGAAGTGTTGTCGAAAATGGGAATAAAATAGGGACCGATTGTGAGACGGTCAAACTAAAATGACGGAGATAGGTTAGAAAGGTGCCGTAGTCGGGCCTTATTGTTGTAGTTGTTGAAGGGTTGATTTGGACTTGTTGACGGGGTTACTTGATACATGATGATATATATTTTGATATTGGACTTGTGAGTTGAGCGAGTCGGGGTCACCTTGACTTTCTATTCAATGGTTGATTTCGACAACCGCCTTAACATTTGGATTTGGACAATGAGCCGAGAAGTGATGACTCGGACATGTGACTCGTATTTTATAACTCGAAAACAAATAATAAAAACTCGTAATAACTTATATATCGATATAAACGTTCACATAAATATATAAACGTGAAAACGTATATATATTTGTGTGAATGCATATATAATAAATAAGAAATCACGAGTAATAAAAATAATAACGTTAACGACATATATTAGACCATTAATATAATATAATATCGTCGAAAACCTTATTATAATTATAATTTTATAAATGAAAGAATAAAGGTAAAAGTGAATCGTTTTACGAATCATAACGAGTTTTTGAAAATAAAATGAGACCTTGCGAGTTATAAAATATTCGAGGGCACTTAAATCCAAGTTTGACCATTTCATTATTGTTGACTAATCGTGCTAGTCACGGATATTTAATGTTAATAAACCCGTTCTAATATAACTTTTTAACTTATTTTGTCGACGGATTAAATAAGACCTATTTAGTTATATCGAAGGGGTTTGTTATAGAATAAAGTATCCTACGACGCCTTAGGTTGTGGTAGGACTTCGGGATGATAAGTTAATAAATATTTCGTGAAGTTGATCGAATTGACGAACTTGATAAGCTTGACGATATATTTAAGAGAATTGTTAAACTCTAAAACTTACCAGGTAGTATATGATGCGTGGAATTGCGCCCTCGCAAAAGGTTTTACCTCTCAATGACCATTGTAGTATAGTATAGTGACAAGTACCAGAGGATTGATCGTTCAACTAAAAGAATAGTGTTCGCTAGGGTTAAAACTCAATTAAACTAGGTCTAGAGGTGAGGGATGATTCTTTTTGTATTTTTATATTTTATGGAAAGAAAGTAAAAATCTCGGGTTTTGAAAAAGTGGGCGGAATTAGTTGCTAGTCAACTAACCCAATTAACTACAAATGCAAACAAAACAAAATAAAATAAACTTAAAGTAAATGTGGCGAAAACAATAATAAGAGAAAATGTGTTTACTTAGATTTCACTACCCCTAACTATCTTTTACCGGTTGATTAGTTTGTTACAATTGCATGGATGGCGGGTTATATTCCTTAATACCATTCGTAGGGCCGTGTACGATCTTCCCTAACTTTATAAGCTTCTACATCTTCCTATGTCGAGCCGACTACTAGCTCCTAACATGGCGTTATTAGTAGTTACATATGCATTAAATATAACCAATTTATCATAGTACACCCCCGATCATGTTTCTTAAGACGTTCAAGCAAGTTACCAATTGGAAGTCTGCCAGTTTTCTTAAGCCTAACATCGAAATCATTCATCCACAACAATTATAAACAAACAACCAACCAATAATCAATATCTAAGTTTCATTATATCTAAGCAAACACAAAGAAAACCTAGCCTAACATGTTAAAGACAAACATAAGATATAATCAAACAACACATAGACATATTGAATTAATGAATGATTGTTGGAAAACTTATCTTCAATTAAGCATGGATGAAACAAGGGTTTGAAACCCTAAAAAATACAGTAAAATTCGTCTAGGGTTTTTTCCTCTCAAAGTTGTACACAATGAATGAAAAATCAAAAACTATATATAGAATAATGGGTCTGACGGCGTCAAGAGTAAGTTCTAACACCGTCAACTCGCCGCCATAATTATAATTGTATTTCCTAGATCCACTTCTGATGTCGTCATGTGTAAACTTGGTCTTGGCCGTCACATGCAAATTACTCTTGACGGCCTTGGTGACGCCGTCACGTACAATTCTTCCAAAACCTCTCTGGCGCGTCATGTGTAACTTGATTTATCCACCTCTTAGTCAAAGGGTGACGGTGTCATATGAAATACCTGACGCCGTCAGGTACAATTTCCAGCATGAATTTGAGACTTTGTCATTTTTTTTTCACTTTTTCGCTCTAAAAACGTCCAAAATGCTTCCTTTTACAGATTTCCTCTCAAAAGTACCTAAAATGACAAAAGGAACGATTTAGGGCAATGATACGTGGGAATCGCACCAGGCTTTACCTCTCAAGGGATCTTGAGAAGCTTACAACCCCCACTAGGCAGTGTACCTGATCGTTGTAGTATAGTATAGTGACAAGTACCGGGGGATTGATCGTTCAGCTAGGAATAGTGTCGCTAGGATTAGAAAACCTAAATACTAGTTCTAAAGGTGAGGGATGATTATTTTTGTATTTTTATATTTTTTTAGAAAGCAAGTAAAAATCTTGGGTTTGAAAGATTTAGGCGGAATTAGTTGCTAGTCAACTAACCCAATACTAAAGATGCAATCAAAATAAAATACAATAAATGAAAATAAACTAAATTATACTAAGGTTGTGAGCAATAAGTGGAGAAAATGTGTTTACTTAGATTTCACTACTCCCTAGATATCTTTTACACGTTAATTACTTGTTATAGTTGCGTGGATGACGGATTGTATTCCTTAATACCATTCATGGGGTGGCGCACTTAATTTCCCAATCCTATGAGTGCCTACTTCACTCCTATGTCGAGCCGGCTAAGAAGATCCTAACATGGGATCATTAGAATTTACTCATGCATTAAATACAACCAATAAAACCTAGTGCACGTCAGTTCATGTTTCCTAAGACGTTCAAGCATGTTACCATTTGGAGATCTGCCAGTTTTCTTAAGCCTAACATCGAATTCATCCATCCAAAATAACCATAAACAAGTAATCAACACATAATTAATATCTAGGTTTCATTAGATCCAAGCAAACACAAGATAGATCTAGCCTAGCATGATGGAATTAAGATAAGAACAAGATATAGACAACAAAACATAGACATATTGATTGAATTAAAAGAATACTTATCTCAATTACACATGAAAGGGATTAAGGGCTTAGAACCCTTGAAAAACTTGTAAAATTCGTACCAAGTTCGTACTTAGGGTTTCTCCAAAACTTCTCTCTTTTTAATGTGAAAATTAGAAAACTATATATAGGAAATAGGGTCTGACGGCGTCAAGAACAAATTTGTGACGCTGTCATCTCGCCGCCAAAATACTTCTCGGACTGCCTTGATCTACTTTTGACGCCGTCATGTGTTAGCATTTTCCAGGCCGTCGTGCATTTTACTCTTGACGCCCTACCTTGTGACGCCGTCAATTCTGTACTGGGTCGTCATGGAAATTACTCTTGACGCCGTCAAGATTTTCTTCTTGACGCCGTCACCTACTGTTCCCAGCAAGGAAAATTAAGACTTTGGCTTTTTCTTCACTTTTATGCTCCAAAAACGTCCGAATTGCTTCCTTTTCAAAATTTCTCTCCCAAAGTACCTAAAATCACAAAAGGAACGATTTAGGGTAATATTTGATCAAATAAATTCAATTCCGGGCTTAAATGACCCCCTAAAAGTGGTTCATTTTTCGCCTCATCATATACCCTTACATTTGAGATTTGCTTGTCCTCAAGCAAATGCGCTTTTATTCTACTCAAAATACAAGTTAGGGGTCATTTAACACTAATATAAAAGTAATTACAACAAATAATCGTTCCACTAAAGACCAATAGACAAGCACGGAGGTCATACACAAGCACCTCACAAATAGTGTTTAGATACTCACATCTCTCGGGTGTAATAAAGTATAACTTACAATATGGAAACGGAAGATATCTCTCACTACCTGTCATAGCAAAATAGATTACCATAGGCTTGGGAAAGGATCAAACCTCCACCACATGGCGTAAGCACCTAGGATAAACTATCAAAGAGGTCTTTTAAAGGGTTGTAACGTTAGGTGTAGGGATACGGTTTTGTTGGATAAAGGAAGTTTTTACTGGTGGCGAGTTAACAATCTTGGTTAATTACATGTACAATATGGTGTTGCTAAGCCAAGACTAGACTCGACTTAAGCTAATAAATGAAAAATAACAAAAATATAAAATGAACATAGAATAAAAAGGGATGGTAGTCCGTATGTTTTTTCTCTTTTCCTTTTTCTATTTTTTTTTTCTTTTTCTTGATTTTTCTGTTTTTTTTCGATTTTTTTTTTTTTTTTTTTTTTTTTTTTTTTTTTTTTTTTTTTTTTTTTTGCATACACTCTTACCCTACCATCCAAAATAATACATCATAGGGAATGAACATTCCCCTTACACTTGAATTTTTACATACTTTACAATAAACTAAACTAATGACTCGAATTGAGAAAATCAAAACACTTGGAATACTTTTAAGATTAATGTACATATGGGGGTAATAAATGATGTTCTTCCCCATTACTCCATAAAATAAGTACTTTACCCATGAGTCCCAATCGTCCCAAAACAATATGTACAAGGATATGACTCGACTTAGCAACCATGTAATCAATTAGATAGTTAACTTAGGGTTTAACAAATAACAATAATGCACTAAAAATGAGCGCATACACGGAAGGCTAAGGCGATTTGGGTGTACATTTAAGTGGGGTGTAACAAATTCTTCCTTTAAGTAAAATGCTTAAAGTTAGAAACGAAAAGATAGGCTCAGAGGGGTGTACTAGGGGTTTCGTGTACTAAAAATGAGTACAACGCTAAGGTGTGGGAAAAATTAATTGACTTAACTAGCCAAGTAATATGACTTAAATGGTCAAGTAATTATGATATGGGTTTAACACAAGGGTGATCCTAATGCCTCTTATCATGTAGTAAATCCTACTACACGAATGTAGTCTCACTAGCAGTCTCGGGATGCATCACTAACGCAAGTTCTAGAATCTACATGCTACCGGTACACTCATAAGCACTAATAGTAAATGCTTTTCCTATCAAATCTAAAGGCAAACCTCACATATTTGGGTGGAAAATTTTTCTGAATATACGGTTATGTGCTAGTCATACAATCTCCTATCCATGAGACGCTTGCTATGGCTAAAGTTTCACTCTTAAATGTTGTAAAAAATTTTAAATTTGGCGCTAAAATTGCACTAACAAGTATTTCTCATAGTTTTATTACACATCTACCATCAAACAAAACAAACTCAAGCGAAAGTGTACATGTAAGGTATCATCATTTTACCCTCCCCTTACACTTAAGATGAACATTGTCCCCAATGTTCAAGTAAAGAATGTAAAAGTGAAAAAGTAAAAAGAATGAAATCAAATACTCCCCTGATTCGCTCGGTATGGATAATAAGGTGGCTAGGTTAGATCTTCCTCCAAGAAAATGAACAATCAAAGCTTCCCTTCCAGAATATAAACCATCTTCTTGTCATACATAACCTGTAAATCCTAAGAAAATAGACAAGACAACCTCGCATAAAATCGGCGGCATCCTCTATAAGTTACTAAATCCTAGAAAACAAAATAAGATATAATGCTTGTGGAATGAAGTTTGCAGATTTCCTGGAGATTATAAAACTTAATAATTCACAAAAACCATAAGACTCCGTTAGAAAAACAAAACTGGTAAAATTTCCAGATTTTTACACGTGACGCCTTCAAGAGTTAACTCGTGACGCCGTCAGAAGTGACCTGCAGAAATTCTTATGTTAAGTTTCCGAAAAATTTCTGGAAAAACTTGGTCCTACTTCCTGGAAAATCCTGCAAAACTTCATTATGACTCAATACAAGCATTTGACTCTAACAAATACGAATACACATGTTCATTTAATATTGTGGAGAATCATGATCGGTTTGTTTCTTAAAAACATATTTGGGGTTTCCCCTTACACTTATCTTTTGCAAAAATACTTTTAGGTGGAGTTAAGACTAGGCCAAAACAACAAAGTAAAGTATTTCCACTATTTAATTAAGAAACATGATCTACCAACAATAAAAATAAAGCATGCATACGGAAGCAAATAACAAACAAACAAAATAAAATCACACTAAACATGGGTTGCCTCCCAAGAAGCGCTTTTCTTTATTTACGAGTCTTGTAGCTAGACTCAAGGTCATGGGTTACTACGTGACCTCATCCCTTGAAATGATATACCCCATGTAGTTGCGATCATTACTGTTATGGTGGTAGTGCCTTAACCTATCGATACTTGCAATCACCATTACACCTACTTCACTTCTCAAGTTAGCTATCCCATCTTGGCTCACGCCTTCAATTGTGAAAGGCCCATACCACCAAGGACTTGGTTTATCGGGTGGTATTGTTGTTTCCAAGTGTCTCAAGAGTACCAAGTTCCCTTCCTCGAATGGTACATGATTTTCTGCGGGTTGAGTATGTTCGAATTCGACCTGAACCTTATTGCTTTTGCTTCTTTCATTTTTAGCCTCCTTATAGCTTTTGATTCTTGCCTCCCATGCAAGAATTTTATTCTGAACACGAATGGGTGTCGTGTCAATGTTGTTTTTGATCTTTCTCTAACTCAAATTCTCGTGCCCACTTCGCGGAGTCATGGGGAAGCTAATCTTTCTTTTTCCAGATTTAAGCTCGATCTTCCTACCTTCATACTTAATGATAGCCCTAGCGGTGGCGAGGAATGGTGCCCCAAGGATTATTGGCATGCATCCATCTCCTTTATCATCGATGATCATAAAATCAACGGGGTACATGAATCCTGCGACATTAACTAATACATCTTCTTCGATTCCTAGGGGGTATACGTACGAGTGTCCAGCGAGGGACAACCTAACACGAGTAGGGGCTGGCATTTTTTACGTTAGTTGGATGTAAATAGTTAGGGGCATAAGATTTACTTCCGATCCTTGGTCGGCGAAATCACTAAGATATTTCAAGTCCCCGATGCTAGTTGGTATCTCAAAGTTCCCACATGCTATCTGCTTAGTAGCCACTTTTTGTACCAATAGCCTCTCGAATACTGATCCCCCAGGTAACGTATCATACTCATCTTTTACTTTTTCCTCTTTCTCAGAACCCTGTTTGGAAGGTTGGTTACGCCCATCACCATTAATCCAATTTGTTTTGGTGTTTTCGTTTATATCATGTTTCAGGTAGTGACTCAAAGGTTGGGATTCTAGTGGTTTTTCTAAGGTCTGTTTAGTGGGGGCTTCTACCTTCTCGTTATCCTTGTGGACAATTGTGATGGAATTAACAAATTGGGTAGTGGGAGTGGTGCTTTCTTTCCTTAGTAGCATTCTTTCGGGGGTTCTCTGGTTGGCATACTCCTCTAATAGACTCATCATCTCATTCATTTTCTCCTGCATCTCCTCTTTTTGCTTATAAACTGCTTCCTCGAATCTAGCAAGCCGATTTGAGTGAGTTGCCATATATTCTCTCATCCTAGCTTCAAACTCCGAGCTAAGCTCCTCGGGAGGGAAACAAGGTGGGGCATGGTTCTGAAAAGTCTCGACATTTTCTCTAGAGGGTGACTCAGATAATGGTGCCGAAGTTGGTTTCGAGACAGAATTGGCAGTAGCCCATCTAGGACTTAATGGCCTCCTTTGCCTTTCCTCAAAATAGTCAACTTTTGCCTCGAGTTTACATAGGAGTTCATCGGGGATTTCGGTGGTTCCTCCAGATGTCAAGACTGCATTGATGGCCGCTTTTATTGTATGATAAAACTCCCACATCTCATGATTATCAGCGGCGAGCTCTTCGATAATTGCCTAAGACTCCTCGGCGTTCTTATCACGCAGTTTACCTCCCGCGGCCCTATCGATTGTGCGCTTAGTGTGATAATCAACATGGTCATAGAAAATCTGGACTAATAACCAAAGGTTTATACCATGATGAGGGACCTTATGGAGGAGATCCTTAAAACGGGCCCATGCTTCGTAGAAAGTTTCACCCTGATGTTGTTCAAACATCAAAATGTCATTTCTAAGCATTGCAGTCTTCCCCAGTGGGAAGAATTGAGTAAGGAAGCGATTGGTGAGGTCATCCCATGTGGTGATGGATCCCGCGGGTAAACGCTCAAGCCATTGACTAGCTTGATCCCGTAGAGAGAATTGAAATATGCGTAATCGGGTTGTCTCTCTAGTTTCAACACCTAGGTCTATGGAATCTACAATTTTTAGGAAGTCCTTAAGATGTTGGTTTGGATCTTCGGAATGAAGTCCATGGAATGCACATCCGCTTTGCACCAACCGGATGGTGTCGGATCGCAAGGGAGTCACATTGGCTCCGGTGAGCTCAATGGTGTTTCGGTAGCGTTGGTGGCTAGGTCGGGAATACTCTCCTAAGGTTCGGGGCCTAAGGGGTTCTAGTGGTGGGTTTTGTTGTGGTGGGATGACGGGTTCAAAGATGTTCCCATCGTCCATGATGTCGGGTGGTGAAGAGTTACGAACAAAGACACAAAGAAATAAGATAGACTAAAGAAAACCTAAAAATAAAAATAAAATCTTACTAGAAAGGAATCTAGCAAGTAGACCTAATAAAAAGAGATTCTAACCTAGACAATAACTATTCCTCGGGCTGCGGCGCCAAAAACTTGATACGTGGGAATCGCACCAGGCTTTACCTCTCAAGGGATCTTGAGAAGCTTACAACCCCCACCAGGCAGTGTACCTAATCGTTGTAGTATAGTATAGTGAGAAGTACCGGGGGATTGATCGTTCAGCTAGGAATAGTGTCGCTAGGATTAGAAAACCTAAATACTAGTTCTAAAGGTGAGGGATGATTATTTTTGTATTTTTATATTTTTTTAGAAAGCAAGTAAAAATCTCGGGTTTGAAGGATTTAGGCGGAATTAGTTGCTAGTCAACTAACCCAATACTAAAGATGCAATCAAAATAAAATATAAGAAATGAAAATAAACTAAATTATACTAAGGTTGTGAGCAATAAGTGTAGAAAATGTGTTTACTTAGATTTCACTACTCCCTAGATATCTTTTACACGTTAATTACTTGTTATAGTTGCGTGGATGACGGATTGTATTCCTTAATACCATTCATGGGGTGGCGCACTTAATTCCCCAATCCTATAAGTGCCTACTTCACTCCTATGTCGAGCCGGCTAAGAAGCTCCTAACATGGGATCATTAGAATTTACTCATGCATTAAATACAACTAATAAAACCTAGTGCACGTCAGTTCATGTTTCCTAAGACGTTCAAGCATGTTACCATTTGGAGATCTGCCAGTTTTCTTAAGCCTAACATCGAATTCATCCATCCAAAATAACCATAAACAAGTAATCAACACATAATTAATATCTAGGTTTCATTAGATCCAAGCAAACACAAGATAGATCTAGCCTAGCATGATGGAATTAAGACAAGAACAAGATATAGACAACCAACACATAGACATATTGATTGAATTAAAAGAATACTTATCTCAATTACACATGAAAGGGATCAAGGGCTTAGAACCCTTGAAAAACCTGTAAAATTCGTACCAAGTTCGTACTTAGGGTTTCTCCAAAACTTCTCTCTTTTTAATGTGAAAATTAGAAAACAATATATAGGAAATAGGGTCTGACGGCGTCAAGAACAAATTTGTGATGCCGTCATCTCGCCGCCAAAATACTTCTCGGACTGCCTTGATCTACTTTTGACGCCGTCATGTGTTAGCATTTTCCAGGCCGTCATGCATTTTACTCTTGACGCCCTACCTTGTGACGCCGTCAATTCTGTACTGGGTCGTCATGGAAATTACTCTTGACGCCGTCAAGATTTTCTTCTTGACGCCATCACCTACTGTTCCCAGCAAGGAAAATTAAGACTTTGGCGTTTTCTTCACTTTTATGCTCCAAAAACGTTCGAATTGCTTCCTTTTCCAGATTTCTCTCCCAAAGTACCTAAAATCACAAAAGGAACGATTTAGGGTAATATTTGATCAAATAAATTCAATTTCGGGCTTAAATGACCCCCTAAAAGTGGTTCATTTTTCGCCTCATCAGGCAATATTTGCTCAAATAATCTCGACTTTGGGCTTAAATGACCCCCCAAAAGCGGTACACATTTCGTCTCATCAGTATACTATGTGCTATGTGATTTAGGACGTGGTATGGTTTTGGAATAATAAGTTAAGTAAATATGTTGTGGAAGATTATCGAGTTGACGAACTCGATAAACGTCGACGATTTTATTTAAAGGACTTATAAGGCTAAGACTAGACCTATAGATCTTTATTGTTCCTTTGCTTTGATGGTATGTTATATGGTTTGTGTTGAGTCGACCTTCACCCACACGGATACCAAACGATGAAACAAATATGAGAACTGAATTTTTGGATAGTGAAATGGAATACGCTCGGGATTGGGAATGTTTGATTTTTGAGAATATGATTCTAAGACGAGTTTATATTGTTAGGAAGTACCGAGTCCGTAGTTACTGTCGTTTGAGTAGCGATACTTCTTGTTTCTACCGATTTTGAGCTGTTATCTGGACTGAGGTGAGTTATAGCCCCACATTTACTCTTGAATATTGTTTTCTAAACTTGGGGTGAAAAAACGTGCAAATTGTTTTATGTGGACTGATTTTGATGATTGAAATAAAACTTGCTATGCCTATAGACTAGGTTGTTTTCACTAAGGTTATAGCATGTCACCATGGGGTGAGCCGACCTTAGGGTATTTCATACAGGGGATTGCCCCCTCGTAACAGGTTTTACCTCTCAAGGGATCTTGAGAAGCTTGCAACCCCCACCAGGCAGTGTACTTGATCGTTGTAATATAATATAGTGACAAGTACCGGGGGATTGATCATTCAACTCAGGAATAGTGTCGCTAGGATTAGAAAGCCTACTAAACTAGGTTTATAGGTGAGGGATGATTTTTTTGTATTTTTTTTATATTTTATGAAAGCAAGTAAAATCTCGGGTTTTGAAGGAGTGGGCGGAATTAGTTGCTAGCCAACTAACCCAATTACTACAAATGCAATTAAAATAAAATAAAAGAAATGAAAATTAAACTAATGTGGTGGAAACAATAATGAGAAATGATGTGT
Organism: Artemisia argyi; assembly: GCA_030686995.1. Classification (NCBI taxonomy): domain Eukaryota; kingdom Viridiplantae; phylum Streptophyta; class Magnoliopsida; order Asterales; family Asteraceae; genus Artemisia; species Artemisia argyi. The sequence goes on from CM060697.1 coordinate 127,684,217, forward strand.
TTACTTAGATTTCATTACTCCCTAGATATCTTTTACCGGTTGATTAGCTTGTTACAATTGCATGGATGACGGGTTATATTCCTTAATACTAGTCGTAGGGCCGTATACAATATTCCCTAACTCTATAAGATCCTACTTCACTCCTATGTTAAGCCGACTAAAAGCTCCTAACATGGGATCATTAGAATTCACTTATGCATTAAATACAACCAAAAATCGTAGTACACCTCCGATCATGTTTCTTAAGACGTTCAAGCAAGTTACCAATGGAAGTCTGCCAGTTTTCTTAAGCCTAACATCGAATACAATCATCCGTAACAATTATAAACAAATAATCAACCAATAATCAACATCTAGGTTTCACTACATCTGTGACACCCCCAAAATTTACAACGCAGCGGAATACCAATTTGGGTGTCACTTCATAATTCATAAAAACAAGTTACATAAAACGACCTCAAAAGATACGTTTAATAAAATGTCACATTCGATTTGATAAATCAGAGTACAAAGGTCCCAACAATTTATATTTAAAACTTAAGTTACAAGAGTTCAAAAATGACTCATTTGCATATTTAAAAAAAATAATTATCGAATGTGAAGAAAACAAGTCCTTCAATGTTTGATATCCACGCGACTCCGATTGCTCCCAATGCTCAGCTAGCAAAATAATATCTGAGAAAATACATGCTAAAAAGTCAACATAAAGTTGAGTGAATTCTTAGAGTTTAATAAGTAATAAGTTGAATACAAGCATTATTTATCGGGCGACAAGTATTGCAATTACATGTCGGTTTATTTGATTATAGTATTGAGTTCATGTAACCGAACCTTAACGTAATTTAATAATGCCCCGGAAAGGTAAAATTTGCCATTTACCACAATTCTAACTATTATGTGTCCGTATCCTGAACAAGCCCGCCAAGCCTAATATGCATATCCATAATACTAGCGTTTACTACTCGAGTAATTAACGGTTCATGAGGGGACTTAATTGGCAAAAAGCATTCAATATCTATAATCATATGATCGGGTCCAGCATACCAAAAACTACTTGTATTCAGTTTATAAAAACTAGCATGTATCCCCCTCGCGAGGTTTATAAAACATTTAAGTAAGTAAAGGCGAGGCTATGAACTCACCTTAAAGCAAAGAAAATAGCAATGAACAAGCAAGTGAAGGAATAGCCGCAAAAGCTCTACGATGAACCTAAATAATATACGTTGTCTTAGTTTATGAAAATAGATATCGATGTACTTTTGGTAATATACAGAATATGATCTTACTTAAGCTTGGTACAATATTCCTAGATACATCACAAGGTTTAAGTTAATTACTTACAAATTACCCAAAAATGTACCCTTGTATTTATATAAGTATGAAACTTACATTTACCCCAAGTTCAATTTTGATGTAAAAGTTCAAATTAATTCTAAGGTTCAAGTTTAGTCCATGGGTCAAGTTTTTGGTCAAAAAGGTTCACTTTAGGTCTCAGGGTTCAAAATATATTAGGGGGGTTCAAAATGTTTTAAAGGTCCAACTTTATAAAGTGTAAAACAATTTATACTCATTTTATACCTAGTGCTGTTAGCATTTAAATAACTTGTCTATGTTTAGGAAATCATCATTTGCAAACCGTAAGTCCACAAGTCTCGTTCCTTATATCCCCGGAAAGGTCTACTTCTGTATTAACGAGATTTGTGGGTCCCACTTGGCAAAAAATTATGTAACATTAGCAAAACAGTCCATTTACCCAAACAATCAATCCATTCAGCTTTCAAATTTTCAATGGTCTCACGAAAAGTGCGATATCTAGAGTTTTACTAACCCGATTTGTTCCCCGTTTTTGGCCACGTTTAAGTTAAGATGTCCTCTAAAACTTTTATTCTTTGAGTAACAGAGGGTTATTCACAAAAAAAATGACTTTTACCCGTTTCAAATCTGTTACTCAGAACTGGACATGTTTTACGAAAATGTTTCTAGTTTAATCATCGGAATGAGTTATTTAATGAAATACCCGTCAAAACGACCACAAGACATAGACCTACAACCCCATATTTTTAGTTTAGTCTCAATGTTTACTGATTAGTGCAGTTTATTCCATTTTTGCCCCTGATTCAGAATCACAGTTGCATGTTTAGTCCTCTAGGATTTTTAGTGGTCTAGTTTCATGTACCAAGCCTAACCAAGCCCCATAATTTATATGTTACACCATTACATCAATAAATATCAAATTTTACAGGAGTGAACAAGAAAAAAAAATATAAATACAATGAAAATTTATAAAAGAGTTTCTTACAAAAGAGAAGGACAAGATAAATTTCAAGAACAAGAAACAAGGGCTATCCAAAGCCACCACCAAGCAAGGATCTTTTATGACTTGAAAGATGAACTTGTAGAGGATCTTGAGAACTCCAATCTACAGCCACAATAACCTATTGTAAGCCATAAAATATAGGAGAAAGAAAATTTTTGAAGATGAAAATAGAGATCAAGATTAAGGTGATATTGCATGCACCTTTCCTCTAATTCATGATCACCAAATCTTGTCACCAACACTTCTTGAAAGGACTTTGAGAATCACCACTTCTTGAAAACTTGAAAAGCTTTAGAAAAATCACCAACAAAAGCTCTTGTAAAACTTCTTGAGATATTCCATATCAACCATAGAAATGATGAGATTATGATGATGTTTTGAGTGAAATAACCCAAGAAACTAAGCTAGAACACTTGAACCTTCAATTGGAGATGAACAAGATCAAGTAAAAATCAAATACAAAGGTTGTTGGGGCTGTTATATGTGTGTGTGGGTCGTTCAACAAGAGAGAGGGACAAAGAGATGGAAGTTTTGGTGATACTAACTATGTAAGATATATGTTGTAGTGGTAGCATGCAAAAGACATGTTCCAAGTGTACAAGTAGTAGCTAGATCATGACACCACATCAAAATCTAACCACATGGTCGTGGTTTTAAGTGAGTCGGGGAGGGGATGAGTTATTTTGTGTAGTTTTGGTATATTGTGTGTAGTTTTGATCCCGGTAATTGAAAACGTGTAGTTTTTAAGACGCGAAACATAAAATCGGGTAACGTAAAAATAATAAACTTGTTAAAATAACTACTTTAATATATTAGATGAGTCATGGGTTTATCGGAGTGTTTAAACGTCGTTAAAAATGAAACCGTGAGTTGAAAACGCGTTTGGTGACACCGGTTCTTGATAAAAGTGATGTAAACTATAAAAATGACACGAAAAGTATAAAACTCTTTTGTAAACATGAAATAGTTTAAAAATTCATAAAATATATAGATTATCATAGTCTAGGGTTGGTTCACTTTGTCAAAACCTTAAAACGTAAATTTAAATCGGGTAAAACGTAAAGGTGCAAGGTTTACGTAAAAATTAGAAAAAGTAAATTAGGACTTTTAAAATAGGATTGTAAGGAACCAAAAATGCATAAAAATTGTAGAGTGTACATAGTCTAGTCGTGGTTAAATTAATTGAACGTGTTTTGACAAAACGCGGATAACTTCCGACGAAGTTAATTATTTAAAAAAAAATTGAATAGTTAAATACTATTAAGATTAATGACATGAAAATTTTGAAATGTCACAACATCTAAGCAAACACAATAAAAACCGAGCCTAACATGTTAAAAGAAAGATAAGCATAAGATAGAACCAAACAACACATAGACATATTGAATGATTATTGGAGAACTTATCTTTATTAAAACATGGAAGAAAGAAGGGTTTGAAACCCCTTCAATATGCAGGAAATTCGACCTAGGGTTTGGGTTTTGATATTCAACAACTTGGTCCACACTTTACAATGAAAAATTGGAAAAATATATATAGACTAAGCTGACGGCGTCATGTATTGGCTTCTGACGCCGTCAGGCCAATTACATTAAAAATGTTCTGGGCCGTCACGTTATAATTTCCACATCCACCTCTTTTATCACTCTTGACGCCGTCATGTGTTAAGGCTTGATGTCGTCAAGTACTGTTCCCAGCAAGGAATTAGAGACTTTGCCGTTTTCTTCACTTTTATGCTCAAAAAACGTCCAAAATGCTTCCTTTTCCAGATTTCTCCTCAAACGTACCTAAAATGATAAAAGGAACGATTTAGGGGAATAATTGATCGAATAATCACGAATTCGGGCTTAAATGACCCCTTAAAAGCGGTACACTTTTCACCTCATCAAATACCCTTACACTTGAGATTTGCTTGTCCTCAAGCAAATGCGCTTTTATTCTAATCAAAATACAAGTTAGTGGTCATTTAACACTAATATAAAAGTAATTACAACAAATAATCGTTCCACTGAAAACCAAAAACAAGCATGAAGGTCATACACTAGCACCTCACAAATAGTGTTTAGATACGCACATCTCTCGGGAGTAATAAAGTATATATCATAATATGGAAATGGAAAACATCTCTCACTACCTGTCATAGCAAATAGATTACCATAGGCTTGGGAAAGGATCAAGTCTCCACCACTTGCCGTAAGCACCTAGGATAAACTATCAAAGAGGTCTTTTAAAGGGTTATAATGTTAGGTGTAGGGATATGGAAAACACGGTTTTATTGGATAAAGGCAATATTTACTGGTGGCGAGTTAATCATCTTGGTTAATCACATGTACAATATGGCGTTGCTAAGCCAAGACTCGACTCGACTTAAGCTAACAAATCAAAAATAACAATAACATAAAACAAACATAGAATGAAACGAGATGGTAGTCCGTATGTTTTTCTTTTTTTTCTTTTTCTATATATATATATATATATATATATATATATATATATATATATATATATATATATATATATATATATATATATATATATATATATATATATATTGTGCGTACAGTCTTACCCTACCATCCAAAATAATACATCATAGGGGATTTACATCCCCCTTACACTTGAATTTTTATATACTTTACAATAAACTACTCTAATGACTCGAATCAATATAATCAAAACACTTAGAGTACTTTTTAAGATTAATACACATATGGGGGTAATAATTTGATGTTCTTCCCCATCACTCCATAACACTAATACTTTACCCATAATCCCAATCATCCCAAAATAATATGTACAAGATATGACTCGACTTAGCAACCATATAATCAATTAGATAATTAACTAAGGGTTAAAACATGTAACAATAATGCACTAAAGATACGTGCATACACGGAAGGCTAAGGCGATTTGGTTGCACATTTGGGTGGGTTGTAACAAATTCTTCCTTTAAGTAAAATGCTTAAAGTTAGAAACGAAAAGATAGGCTCGGAGGGGTGTACTAGGGGTATCGTGTACTAAAAATGAGTACAACGCTAAGGTGTGGGAAAATTAATTAACTTTGTTAGTCAAGTAATATGACTTAAATGGTCAAGTAATTATGATACGGGTTTAAACACAAGGGTGATCCTAATGCCTCTTATCATGTTGTAAATCCTACTACACGAATGCAGTCTCACTAGCGGTCTCGGGATGCATCACTAACGCAAGTTCTAGAATCTAAATGCTACCGGTACACTCATAAACACTAATAATAAATGTTTTTCCTATCAAATCTAAAGGCGAACCTCACATATTTGGGTGGAAATTTTTTTAAGTGGTACGGTTTTGTGCTAGTCATACAACTCCTCTCCATGAGACGCTTGTTATTGCTAAAGTTTCACTCTTAAATGTTGTAAAAAAATTTAAATTTGGCGCTAAAATTACACTAACAAGTATTTCTCTTAGTTTTATTACACACATACTATCAAACAAACAAACTCAAGTGCAATTGTATCCTATAAGGTATCATCATTTACCCTCCCCTTACACTTAGGATGAACATTGTCCCCAATGTTCAATTAAAGAATGTAAAAGTAAATTAGGTAAAATAATGAAAACAAATACTCCCCTGATTCGTTCGGTGTGGATAGTGTGTCAACAAGGTTAGATCTTCCTCCAAGAAAATGAACGTTGAAAGCTTCCCTCCAGAAATATAAATCATCTTCTTGTCATATATAACCTGTTAAACATGTGAAAACAATCAAGGCAAACCTCGCGTAAAATCAGCGGCAATCTATATATATACTAACAAATCCTAGAAAACAATTTAAGATATAATGGTTGTGGAATGAATGTTTGTAGATTTCCTGGTGTTTATAAAACTAAAGAATCAACAAAAACTTTATGACTCCGGTATAAACAAAACTCGCAAAATTTTTCAGAATTTTGGTACCTGACGTCGTCAGGTTGTAACTCCTGACGCCGTTAGAATGTTCCTGGAAAATTCTTATGTTAAGTTTCTGAAAATTTTTTGGAAAAACTTATGCCTTATTTCCTGGAAAATCCTGCAAAACATCATTATGACTCGATACAAGGATTTGACTCTAACAAATACTAATATACATGTTCATTTAATATTGTAGCGAATCATGATCATTTTTGTTCTTAGAAACAAATTTGGGTCTCCCTTACACATAGCTTTTGCAAAATACCTTTATATGTAATTAAGACGAAGTTAAAAACAAAATAAAGCATTTTCACAATTTACTTTGAAACATGATTTACCAACAATAAAAATAAAACACGCATACGGAAACAAATAAAATCAAACAAATAAAAACACACAAGGTTGCCTCCCAAGAAGCGCTTTTCTTTATTTATGAGTCTTGTAGCTAGACTCAAGGTCATGGGCTATCCTATATGTGTGAGCTCCTCGTCGAGGACATCCTTGGGATCAAACTTAGATTTCAATTTCCTATCAGTTTTCTTGGTGCGGTATGACTTCTCAAACTTTTCTCCATCCGGATCATATAGAATCATCTTCATATGCCATGATCCGTCACCTTCCTTAGGTGGCTTATCCCAATTCCATTTACACTTATCCCCTTCCCTTTTCCACTTATTCATCTCTAGGTTGATAGGCATTACGCTTAAGAACTCAATCATTTTTCTAAAGACTAGGGGATCCTCAAAAGGGTTTAGTTCCTCATCTCTAGCTATGAGTTGTTCCACCGAATGTGTCTTATCAATGAAATCTTTTTCTAGATAGAATGGGTGTCGAGGTCCTATAAAGTTCCTTTCTATCCAAGGTCCATATCTAGATGGTCTCCTATTCATCTCTACCCAATGTGGTGTCGGTTCATCCTCACAATCGTAACTATGCTTCTTAACATCATAAACCGACCAAGTTTCACCATCTCCAACTGCTATCTTAGACTCCTTACAATCTATCATGGCATTAGCGGTTGCTAAAAATCCTCTTCCTACTAACAATGGGCATGTAGTATCACTAACCATATTTAGGATGTGAAAATCCGCTAAGATAGTCAATCTTCCTACGTAAACTACTACATCCTTGATCATTTCAACCGGGTGGGGCAACACTTCCATCCGCTGGACCAATTATTACTTCCGTCTCCTCTAACTTTCCTAGCTTAAGAGTGGTGAAAAGGGATAAGGGAATCAAGTTGAGGCTTGATCCTAAGTCGGCAAGTGTGTTGAAAGCTTCGGATTTTCCTATCTTACAAGGCAAAACAAATATACCCGGATCATCAAGCTTCTTAGGCAACTTGTTTAGAACGAAGGCGGTCCCATTATTAACCAATTTAAGTTTCTCATATTTTTCTAGGAGGGCACTATAGTAGGGGGCACGGGCTAAGACATCAATGACGGGGCGTTCAAGGTGGAGCTCCTTGAATTCATCGTCAAGGTCTTATGCAGGAACTGTTTCAACTATGTTATTGACCGGTTTAATATTGGATGTTTTATTCAATTGGTCTTTTTGAAGGATCTGGGTTTGCTTGAAACACGTGGTCATTGCTTTGACCGAATAGTATTGTCGACAAGAAGTAGGTGACGAAACCGATGATATGGCATTAACGTTTAGTTTCGGGTTCTTGATCGTGTCGCTTGGGAGTGCTCCCATTTCTTGGTCATTGGGAACTTTCAACAATGTGGCAATTTTATTGGTCATCTCACTTTGCTTTTGTTTGAAATCGGCTTCAAACTTAGCTAAGCGAGCTTCTTGAGATGCCATAAACTTGGACATCAATCCTTCAAGATTATTGGTACTACCATAGTTATTGGAAGGATTGTTGTTGAAAGTACGGTTAGAGGGTGGACCGTTTGGTTGGTAACGATTAGGTGGATCGGAAGAATTGTTTTGGGGCATGTTTTGGTTTTGTTTCCACCCAAGGTTCAGGTGATCTTTCCAAGAAGGATTGTAGGAATCACCGTAAGGGTTTGGCTCGGGTTTGAAAGTGTACCACTTGTCTCCCGCTTCGTCGGTACGCGAGGATGCGTAATCCACAAAAGCTTGTCCGGGGAGTTCCACGCAATCACGAGTGTCATGGGGACCACTACATAATTCGCATGAAGAAGTGATTTTTTTCACTTGGCTTGAAGGCTTAGGAGCTTCATAGGATTTCATGAGAAACTTGACTTGGTCCTCAAGTTACATGATCCTACGGTCGGGAGTGCTAGAATTTTTCGAAGGCAAAGATATTGCCTTGACCGTTTTATTCAAATCTCGGGGATCACTCCAACTTTCATTGTCATAGAGAGCAAGATCTTCTATGAGTTCCCATGATTTTTCCGCACGTAGATCACGTAGCTTGCCACCGGCCGATTGGTCAATGCCATTGTGGAAAACTAGAAGGGGGGTTGAATAGTTTACCGTTTAAAATTTTTTTAACTTCTTTAGTTAGCTTTGAAACTTTCCGTTTGATCAAAGATATATACACAAACACAATATATAACATGCGAGTAAATGAAAGAAACGATCAAACCACAACACGAGTATTTATCGTGGTTTGGCTACAAGGACTCTTTTTCCTTGCCCTACGTCCAGACCCTGAGTATCCAACTCGAGAGTTTCTTTCACAAGTCAACAAGGTCCTTTCACCGGCGGAGAAAACCTTACACGTCGCTTATACTTTTACCGACACTAAGCTAGATGTCGAGTTCTTTACCAAGGGTACAACCACTCCCGTTAGTTCTTTTACAAGGGTACAACTACTCCCGATACACTTTGTATTTTGAGGACTAAAATACTAACCGATCACTACTGAAAATACACAATCAAATGAAGTGTAAACTACACAAGTCTACACAATGCTAAGCTAACAAGTCTTGCAACGTTGTGTTGAATACTTGTTACTTTTAATGAGCTCGTGAATCTCTTTGCTACAAAAAGAAACTTCACATATGAAATGTTAAAAGGTTAGATGAAAGAATGAATGTGTGTGTGTAAAATATGATGTAGAGTGATGAGCCAAAAATCAACTTGTGGCTTGGTATTTATAGCAAAGCCTTTTGCAGGCCTGGCGGATACGGCGGAACACTCAGATGGGTTCCGCCCGTGTACCCCCAGGGTTCCGCCGGGCTTGCAGTTGGTTTTGCAATAAATCTTGCAAACCAAACTAAGTCACATCTCATTACACCTTGCAAACCAAACAATGTCACATCTCATAACACTAGTCAAACAAAAAGTAGAGTAGCTAAGCGGAATTATGCACTTGCTCCCCCTTGGTTGTTACTCCCCCTAAAAGGAGTGCCAAGATGGGAAACATGGATTTTGATCCTACAAAAAAATGGTTAGTTGGTGATATATATAGTCAAGCTTGTAGTTACCACACACATTGCAACCACAATGACAACACAAAAATGATTAACCAACAATGCACGAAAGTAAGTAGAAAGAAATATCATTCCAAGTAAAATTTTGACTTTGAAAAGTCAAAAGACAAGAAATGTGAAATATTCTTCTACTTCTAAACAAAAACTAAAAAATAACCAAGAAAGAAATAATAAAATCCTACTTTCCCAAATGGGGCAAACGGCCTCCAAAGGTTTTCTAGGATTTGTTTGGGTGGGAAAGAGCATCCAAACGTTCTATGACGTGTTGGAATGCAAAACGGGTTTCATCTTGGAATTGGTGAAGCAACGTTTTGATGCTTGCACCCATTTGCTCACAATTTGAGCAAACATGGGGATGAGTGGGTGGAAATGGGTTGGTTTTGGTTTCTCGGTTTGAGGGTTGGTTGGTTTTTGGTTCTTGGGTGGAGGATGGATTTGGTATTGAGTCAAGAAAGGTGGTTTGAAATTTCATTGCTTGATGAAGGTGGTTCTTAACCATGCTTTGGATTTCCTCATATGAGGGGAAGAAAGACTCAAAAGTTTGGGCTTGAGAATGTGGTGGATTTGGGTGATCATGGTTTTCAAAGTTTGGTTCTCCATAAAAAAGACCATGGATGTCTTGGTAGATAGGGTGAAACAACAATGGTTTGGGTTGATGGTACACTTGTTGTGGTGGTTGGGTGTGGTTAAAATGCTCATTTTGGTCTAGAATTGACCTTGGTGATTCATTTGCAAAAGGTGGTGGTTGTGTAGGTCTTGGTGGAAGATCATTTAGATCTTGGACAAAAGGGTGTGGTGATGCGGGAGGAGACCCAAATAACTCCATAGGTTCAATTTTGGGTAATGGTGATGGTGATGGAGTTTTGGATGGTTGGGTTGGAGCACTTAGTGGAGTTGGGTCAATGGGTGATTTAGTAGGTGGTGGAGTGAGCTCATTGGGTTCATTGGGTGATGGTGATGGAGATGCAAGGTTCAAAAAGTGTTCATTTTTTATAGGTGAGGTGAACTCATCCGAATATGAGGAGCTTAGGTTGATGGGTTGATTAGACCATAGTGGTTTTACACTTATCCGGGCGGTTTTCCGGATGGGTCGTAATGGTTGAGAGGTGATTGTTGACTTAGTCATGGTTAAAAATGGTTTAGAACTTCAGGAATTGTGATGAAGAAGGTGTGATTTGATAGTGTTTAGGATGGTTTAATTTATAGTGATGAAGGATTGTGGAAAGGAGTGTTTGGATTTGATGTTAGTCCATACAAAAATGGAGGTTCCTAATGATTTGGAAAACTAATTGTGGGTTGTCATATCATGGAAGTCAATCCAATGAAAATGGTGAAGTGAGAAGACAAGGTTTGCACTAAATGCTTAGTGGTTTTGGTAAATTTGTTGAAGTATAAATCTCAGGGATTTCAAGGATCCTTTAGAAGGGTTCCTTCCTTTATGTGTGAAGGGTCCTTGGGGTGGTTATGGCTATTTTTGAAATTTGGCGGGAAAAGGTTTTGGTTGAGTTATAAGGAATGAGAAGTACCCTATTGTGCTAAACACATTGCAGGAAATGGGTTTCTATCTAAAAGGATTGGATTTTGGTGTTTGGATGTTCAAATGTTGAAAACAAAAACAAAAATTCTGCAGGCAACTGGCTGAACCCTCAGGATACACAGGCGGAACCCATTTGAGGGTACCGTCTGGTCCGTTGGGCTAATTCTGGGTTTCCCAAAATATACACTGGCGGAACCCAATTTTGGGTACCGCCGGATCCGCCAGTGCTGAAAAAAGTGACAGTCCGCATTTTTGACCCGCGAGACGATTTTCAAAATTTTCGAAAACCCTAAAATCAAAAAGATAATGCATTTCTGGTTAGGCAATGCAAAAAATAGACACGTAAACACACATATCATATGACTTTGACCTTGAGGTCGAGAATTTCACTATACTTAGTGAAAATATCATAAACATGAAAATTTGACAACTTGCCAAAAGTTGTCTACCTGCATCAAAGTTAGATACTACATGTTCCAAATTGTATCAAACATTGTACTAACACACAAATACATCATAAACATTGTTTAAACAACCAAATTAATTCAAATAGCACCTAGTGCCAAACACTCCTACACACCTGCACTCATTGACGGTCAATCTTGTTCTTGAGCTTTCCAAGGAACCTTCCAAGATTCTTAAACATCCCCTTTGTTTGCTTGAACTCCGCTGACTCATTTGGAATATCCGGAAGTTGGGATAGGTATTCGAGAGGTGGGAGCCTAGAGTTGGGCAAATTGTCATCTTCACTCATTGAGGAAAATGATGATGAGGTAGGAGGATGAAGACGTTTTCCTTGGGCTTTGTACACTCTCTTATCACTAAGTGGGACAAAGGTGTGTGGAATGAGAGAGTAGTCAAGACGAAGAGCGTTTGGAGTTGGTGGAATGTGTGAGATGAACCTAAAGAGACGGGTCAAGAGCATTCCATACGGCATAGCCGTTGTGCCATGCACGGGAATGTCGGCCATTCTCTTGGCCATGTAGTAGGCAAGGTTGAAGGGTTGCCTAACGGACAAGGAGTAGAGCATGTAGCAAAGGCAAAGGTTGATATGATCTCGGTTTCCTATTGTGCTAATGACATTGGCTCTAAGGACTTCCTCCCATTTCTTGAATTGGGGCTTAAGTTCATTCATTTCCATTCCATATGGGTCCTTATCGACCTCATTTCCAGAACGGGTTCTCATAGTGTTGGTGGTCCTAACAAAGAGGTGGTCATGAAGTACATCTTTTGACACAAGAGGTGTGTCATAAGGATGGATGCGGTCATGGAGGTTGTCAAGAGTTGAGAGGGAGTGCAAGTCGGAATAGATGCAAGTACCACGGTTTGGGACACCTAGGATTTGAGCAAACTCCTCAAGAGTGAAGGAGTATTGATGACCACTAACCCTAAAGTTGATAGACATTTGACCATAATCATCCGTGGAGAGGACGGCGGATGCATAGAATTCCAAAATGAATCTAGGACAAATAGGCTCGTCGATATTCAAAAGACACTCAAAGTTGATTGTGGCAAATTCAGCGTAAAGGTTTGTGCCTTCTAGGAAAGACGGGTCAATGGTTCTACCCTCATGGACATAGTGTTTTTATAAGGCTTTGAAAATGTTGACTTGGTTTGGGGTAAGGCCTTTGGTTTTGTGGTGTTTTGGTAGGTACTTAATGGTGTCCTTGTGGTCGTAGTGGGTTAGAGGAGGCATGATGATTCCTAGAACAACAAAATTTCACATTTTAGTTTAAGTAAACTACTATTATAATGTGGATGTTCTAGTGTGTGCCTATATGAAAACAATGTGGAGGTACGGTTATCTTGACTCATTTTGATGCTTCAAAAATGTTTTATAATGCAAGTTTTGTTATAAAACAAAAGATAACCCAAACGCTCCTAGTTCAATGTAACTTCGTTTGAATGTACCCGAAAATACATATTGGTTATGTATTCCCTTTAGCATTCAAGAGACATTATGCAAGTGATGTTTTAAACATAACGTTTTGATTTTGTATTCTCAATGTGAGACGAAAAAATATTTGTTCTATTTGTGAGAAATTTTTGGAAACATTTGACATGGGGTGTTTTAGCAAACATGTTTACACTAAGTAAGAATGCAATTCCTAACTATGGGGAACATGATTAGTTTTGTTAAACACCTAATTTTATGCATGAGTTTCTCAAGTTAATGCATAACCCCAAGTTTTTGTTTTTGTGCAAAAATAGAATTCCTAGACTCAGATCAGGATTGTAATCAAGTTTAGAATACTTACAATGATGATTGATTTGCAATGTTAGTGAAAGGAAGACCAAGAATTCGTAGGTATGGATGGATGGTAAAGTGAATAGTAACAGTTTGGAAGTGGTGGTATGAGATAATGGGTGTTTGGTTTAATATAAACAAAAATATTGATTCTGCAGGTCGGCGGACACGGCGGACCCCTGAGTTGGGTTCCGTCCGTTGTGTCTGAGGGTTCCGCCGACCCTGCTGATAAAAAGAGTTATGGATTTGTTTTGATTTTTGTGATTTTTGTGTAAAGTCCAGAACTACAATGTAGGTTCAATGATTCCTAAGCCTAGCCTAAGAAGGTTAAAAGGTTCACGTTTAAGGGGTTTTGTGAGAATATCGGCTGTGTTGTCTTCGGAAGAAACTTTCTCGATTGAGATATTTCCTTTTTGAACGTTGTCATGAAGGAAATGATGACGGATTTCAATATGTTTGGTACGAGCATGTTGAACCGGGTTTTTGCTAAGATCAATGGCACCTTTGTTGTCACAAAGAATTGTGATGTCGTTAAGTTGAATTCTGTAGTCGACAAGAGCTTGCTTCATCCAAAGAGCTTGTTGACATGCCTTTCTGGCCGAAACGTACTCGGCTTCCGTTGTTGAGATAGCAAGAGCCGTTTGCTTCTTAGAGAACCATGAGGTGAGACAATGTCCAACAAAAGTACAAATACCACTTGTACTTTTTCTATCGACATAGTCACCGGCATGATCCGAGTCGGCATACACTATGGTGTTTATTCCCGTTCCTTTGGGATACCATAAACCTAAATGTGTAGTGCCCTTAATATACCTAAAAATCCTTTTAACGGCTTCGAGATGGGTAGTCTTAGGATCTTCTTGAAAACGAGCACATAGACAAACACTAAACATAATGTCGGGTCTACTAGCCGTTAGGTAAAGTAGACTACCAATCATGCCTCTATATTTAGTGCTATCTACGGATTCACTTTCCTCATCCTTGGTGAGTTTAGTTTCCGAGGACATGGGTGTTTTGATTGGTTTCGAATCTTCTAATCCAAATTTCTTAAGCATGTCCTTAATAAATTTAGATTGGTTAAAGAAGATACCATCTTCTAGTTGTTTAATTTGGACTCCTAGGAAAAAGTTGAGTTCTCCCATCATACTCATTTCAAACTCGTCATGCATGATTTTTGAGAAATCCACACATAATTCTTGACAAGTTGATCCGAATATAATGTCATCAACATAGATTTAGACTATGATAATATGTGAATCTTTCTTCTTAGTGAAGAGAGTATTATCAACTAAGCCCATGGTATACTTATGGTCAACTAGGAAGGTTTTAAGTCGATCATACCATGCTTTTGGAGCTTGCTTAAGTCCGTAAAGAGCCTTTTTACGTTTGTAAACATGATTTGGTTTTTCAAAATCGATGAAGCTCGGTGGTTGAGCAACATACACTTCTTCATTTATGACTCCGTTTAGAAATGCACTTTTGACGTCCATTTGAAAGAGTTTGAAATTATGTGCACATGCATATGCAAGTAAGATTCTAATTGACTCGAGCCTAGCAACCGGAGCAAAAGTTTCATCGTAGTCAATGCCTTCTTGTTGGTTATATCCTTGAGTAACTAGCCTAGCTTTGTTTCTAGACACAATTCCATTTTCATTCATTTTATTACGAAATACCCATTTTGTTCCAATTATAGTTTGACTCTTTGGTTGAGGAACTAATGTCCATACATCATTCCTAACAAATTGGTTTAACTCTTCTTGCATTGCAATTACCCAAGACTCATCTTTAATGGCTTCATCAATATTTTTAGGTTCAATGGTTGACACGAAACAAAAGTAATTGCTTTCATTTTGAACTTTTGACCTTAGTGTTCTTTCGTTAATGTTGCCAATGACACCATCTAATGGATGACTTTTAGATTCTTTGACATTGACAAGTTCTTTGTTTAATAGTTCATCTTCCTTGTCATCACTTAAAATTTCTTGACTTTCTATTGCTTGGCTTTCAACTAAGTCATCATCTACCAAAGGTGATGTCTTAGAGGGAGGTGGACTCTCGTCAAATGTTACGTTCAACGATTCCTCGACTCTTAAGGTTTCTTTGTTCAAAACAATGTACGCTTTACTATTTTGTGAATATCCAAGAAATACACCTTCATAAGACTTTGGGTCAAATTTGGTGAGATAATCCTTGGTGTTAAGAATGAAACATTTATTCCCAAACACTCTAAAGTATCCTAATGTAGGCTTTTTACCTTTATATAGTTCATAAGGAGTTTTATTCAAAATGGTCTAATTAAGACTCGATTTAAAATGTACGTTGATGTGTCAACGGCATTACACCAAAACTTTTGTGGAATGTTTTGTTCATTAAGCATTGTTCTACTCATCTCTTGCAATGTCCGGTTTTTACGTTCTACTACACCATTAGATTGAGGAGTACGTAGAGCCGAAAAGTTATGAGTTATACCATTAATATCACAAAAGTTTCCAAATTGAAATTCATTATCAAATTCACGACCGTGATCCGTTCTAATAGACACAATATTAGACCCTACTTGATTTTGAATTTTCTTACTTAGAATCTCAAATTTATCAAAAGCTTCATTTTTAATTTTCAAAAATTTTGTCCAAGTATATCTTGAGTAATCATCAACTATAACCAAAGTGTAGAAGTTACCTTCATAACTTTGTATAGCGGATGGACCAAATAAATCCATATGCAAAAGTTCTAGACACCTAGATGTAGAAACCATGTTTTTAGCCTTATGGCTACTATGGACTTGTTTATCGACTTTGCAAGCATCACAAAAGTGTTGGTCGTATTTCAACTTAGGTAGGTTTCGAACTAAGTCTTTGGAGGAGAGGTTTTGGATTAGTCTCATGTTAGCGTGTCCTAAACGTCTATGCCATAAAGTTGAAGATTCATCTAATGAGGTAAGACAAAGTTTGTCTCTAAATGTTGGATCCATCTTCATGACATATACGTTGTTCTTAAGGACGCCTTTGGCTATGGTTATACCATCTTTAAGTATTTTACTTCCGTTTTCACTAAAAAGGACATTATACTTATTACGACAAAGTTGACTAATACTAAGGAGATTAAAACCTAAGTTATCAACATGAGCTACATCATCTATAAAAAGGGAGTCATGAGAGATTGTACCTTTTCCGATGATTTTGCTCTTAGCTTTACTACCAAACGTAACATTACCTCCGTCTCATTTGTGATAAAAAAGTGAAGAGGCTTTTGTTACCCGTCATGTGCCTTGAATAACCGCTATCTTTAATCCATTCATCCGGTTCCAAACAAACTTTGAGGCACACCTCATTTGAGTTGTGAGCCATGAGAGCAATATCATCATTCTTTGGCTCATCGTCATCTCCTTCATAGTCACTCCAAGCACCACCCACAAAAGCTTGTTGAGGTTTGCTCTTGGGTGGTTTTGGACATTCTCCTACAAGATGACTTGTGTCTCCACACCTATAACATTTTCTTTCAACTTTTCCTTTCCTATCATCACGATCTTTTCGGAACGTTTTCTTGTCATCTTTAGGTTGACTTACAAACTTTCCTCTTCTATGAAAGAACTTCTTAAAGTCTCTAACGGCCATAGCATATTCCTCATCATCACTATCCAAAGTAGATTCTTCATCATCACTTGATTGGACTCTAGCTTTTAAGGCAATGGACTTAACTTTTTCTTTCTTGCCTCTAACTAGTTCCGAATCTTTTTCCATTATCATTTCATGAACTTTGAGGTTTCCAATTAGCTCATCAAGTGACATGCTTGAAAGATCTTTGGATTCTTCAATTGCCGTCACTTTTGCTCTCCACTTCGGATGGAGTGCTCTAAGAAATTTCCTGACAAAGTTCTTACTACAAAAAGATTCATCAAGTGCTTTAAGTGAAGTAATAATAGTGTTAAACCTAGCAAAAGCATTATCAATAATCTCATCTTCGGAAATAACAAATTGTTCATATTGTTGAACAAGAAGATCAATTTTGTTATCTTTAACTTGTGAGTTTCCTTGATGAGTGACAATTAAAGATTGCCAAATATCTTTGGCGGTTTTACACAAAAAGACTCTTTCATATTCTTTCTTAGGCAAAGCGTTGTAAAGCATCATTTTAGCTTCATTATTTTTACCAATCAATTTCTTTTGATCATCATCTTTAATGTTAGTAATTATGTTATCACCATCAATGATTATATACCATAAATCTATATCTTTAGATTTCACGTAAGTTTCAAAACGGTTTTTCCAATATATAAAACCATTTGCTTCAAAGAGTGGTGGTCTTTGCATAGATGGCCCTTCTTTGTAATTTTCAAAATCCATGGATCGTTTCAAGTTTTAAAACACAATATATTTTAAAAGCTTGAGTAACGTAGCTCTTGATGCCAATTGTGGAAAACTAGAAGGGGGTTGAATAATTTACCGTTTAAAATGTTTTTAACTTCTTTAGTTAGCTTTGAAACTTTCCGTTTGATCAAAGATATATACACAAACACAATATATAACATGCAAGTAAATGAAAGAAACGATCAAACCACAACACGAGTATTTATCGTGGTTCGGCTACAAGGACTCTTTTTCCTTGCCCTACGTCCACGCCCCGAGTATCCAACTCGAGAGTTTCTTTCACTAGTCAACAAGCTCCTTTCACCGATGGAGAAAACCTTACACGTCGCTTATACTTTTACCGACACTAAGCTAGATGTCGAGTTCTTTACCAAGGGTACAACCACTCTCGTTAGTTCTTTTACAAGGGTACAACTACATTTTGAGGACTAAAATACTAACCGATCACTACTGAAAATACACAATCAAATGAAGTGTAAACTACATAAGTCTACACAATGCTAAGCTAACAAGTCTTGCAACGTTGTGTTGAATACTTGTTACTTTTAATGAGCTCGTGAATCTCTTTGCTACAAAAAGAAACTTCACATATGAAATGTTAAAAGGTTAGATGAAAGATTGAATGTGTGTGTGTAAAATATGATGTAGAGTGATGAGCCAAAAATCAACTTGTGGCTTGGTATTTATAGCAAAGCCTTCTGCAGGCCTGGCGGATACGGCGGAACCCTCAGATGGGTTTCGCCCGTGTACCCCCAGGGTTCCGCCGGGCTTGCAGTTGGTTTTGAAATAAATCTTGCAAACCAAACAAAGTCACATCTCATTACACCTTGCAAACCAAACAATGTCACATCTCATAACATCTAGTCAAACACTAAACTTGCAAGCAACTACATAGTAAGTCAAACACATTTTCTTTCCATAAATGTATATTGACAAAACTTGCCATAAATGTGATGTGACAATTCTATTTTAAGAAATAAAAGATGTTGTGTTTTATGAAATGTAAAATGTAGCAAAAGTCTAGTTTATGCAAGTCTTTAAAACTAAGATTATGTTTTACTTAGAAACTAAAGTTTACATTTTGTCGTTAACAAAACTTAGCGAAGATCGTAAAATATAAATAACGTTTTTAGGCGATATTTGTATTAACAGCCATGATGAGGGACTTTTTGGATTAAGTCCTTAAAACGAGTCCATGCTTCATATAGAGTTTCACCTTGATGTTGTTGGAACATCAAGATATCATTTCTAAGCTTGGTAGTTCTCTCCGGTGGGAAAAATTGAGCAAGGAAACGAGAAGTGAGGTCATCCCAAGAGGTGATGGATCCCGCGGGTAAACGTTCAACCAATTGACTAGCTTGGTCACGTAGAGAGAATTGGAATAGGCGTAATCGGGTTGTCTCTCTAGTTGCAACATCAAGGTCTATGGAATCTACTATTTTTAGGAAATCCTTGAGATGTTGATTAGGATCTTCGGAACAAAGTCCATGGAATGCACATCTGCTTTGCACCAACCAGATGGTGTCGGATCGCAAGGGGGACACATTGGATCCTTGAGTGAGCTCAATGGTGTTTCGATAGCCTTGGTGGCTAGGACGGGAATACTCTCCTAAAGTTTGGGGTCTAGGAGGTTGATTTGCTAGTGGTGGGTTTTGTGGGTGGTTTTGTTGTGGTGGGTTGATGGGTTCAAAGATATTACCACCTTCCATGATGACGGATGGTAATGTTACGAACAAAGAAACGAAGAAATAAGATAGACTAAAGAAAACCTAAAAATAAAAATAAAAATCTTACTAGAAAGGAATCTAGCAAGTAGACCTAATAAAAAGAAATTCTAACCTAGACAATAACTATTCCCCGGCAACGGCACCAAAAACTTGATACGGGGGATTGCGCCCTCGCAATAGGTTTTACCTCTCAAGGGATCTTGAGAAGCTTGCAACCCCCACCAGGCAGTGTACCTGATCGTTGTAGTATAGTATAGTGACAAGTACCGGGGGATTGATCGTTCAAATCAGAAATAGTGTCGCTAGGATTAGAAAGCCTACTAAACTAGGTCTAGAGGTGAGGGATGATTCTTTTTGTATTTTTTTTATATTTTATGAAAGCAAGTAAAATCTCGGGTGGGCGGAATTAGTTGCTAACCAACTAACCCAATTACTACAAATGCAATTAAAATAAAATCAAAGAAATGAAAATTAAACTAATGTGGTGGAAACAATAATGAGAAATGATGTGTTTATTAGATTTCATTACTTCCTATATATCTTTTACCGGTTGATTAGCTTGTTACAATTGCATGGATGACGGGTTATATTCCTTAATACTAGTCGTAGGGTCGTGTACAATATTCCCTAACTCTATAAGATCCTACTTCACTCCTATGTCGAGCCGACTAAAAGCTCCTAACATGGGATCATTAGAATTCACTTATGCATTAAATACAACCAAAAATCGTAGTACATCTCCGATCATGTTTCTTAAGACGTTCAAGCAAGTTACCAATGGAAGTCTACCAGTTTTCTTAAGCCTAACATCGAATACAATCATCCGTAACAATTATAAACAAACAATCAACCAATAATCAACATCTAGGTTTCACTACATCTAAGCAAACACAATAAAAACCTAGCCTAACATGTTAAAAGAAAGATAAGCATAAGGTAGAATCAAACAATACATAGACATATTGAATGATTACTGGAGAACTTATCTTTATTAAAACATGGAAGAAAGAAGGGTTTGAAACCCCTTCAATATGCAGGAAATTCGACCTAGGGTTTGGGTTTTGATATTCCACAACTTGTTCCACACTTTACAATGAAAAATTGGAAAAATATATATAGACTAAGCATCCTGACGGCGTCATGTATTGGCTTCTGACGCCGTTAACTCGCCGCCAAGTTAAAATTCGTATTGCCAAGATACAATCTTAACGCCTTAATGTGTAAATCTCCTCTGGGTCGTCACTTGCATTTGGACCCTGACGGCCTTGGTGACGCCGTCAGGCCAATTACATTAAAAATGTTCTGGGTCGTCACGTTATAATTTCTACATCCACCTCTTTTATCACTCTTGACGCCGTCATGTGTTAAAGCTTGACGTCATCAGGTACTGTTCCTAGCAAGGAATTAGAGACTTTGCCGTTTTCTTCACTTTTATGCTCCAAAAATGTCCAAAATGCTTCCTTTTCCAGATTTCTCCTCAAAGGTACCTAAAATGACAAAAGGAACAATTTAGGGTAATCATTGATCAAATAATCACGAATTCAGGCTTAAATGACCCCTTAAAAGTGGTACACTTTTCGCCTCATCAGTATTATGTAGAGCATGTCGTATCCTTACGAATGCAGAACATGTCACATCCTTGCAAATGTAGGGCATGTTGCATCCTTGCGAATGCCGAGCATGTCGCATCCTTGCGAATGCATATTGAATTGATTGGTTTTAGGATTATAGTGTGCACCTATAGGGTTTGTGTTGTGGATTGAGGAGTAGTCTAGCTAGCAAGGGTTTTTGTGTGTAAGTCCACTTGTATGATTTAGTTTAAACCTATGAACTCACCATCGTAAGTTGACTTTTAGCGCGTTTTCTCAGGTAATTAGTTGATGCTTGGAATGCTCGTTTGGAAGGCTTGGCTTGGCGTTTTGGTTAAAGGATCTATTATAAACTCTGATATTATGTTGTGGACCTATGTTTGAAATTATTGTTGGGCCTTACTTTGGATTAATTGGGATGAATGTAAACTTAAAAACCTTGGATGGTTCTATTTTCACTTATGTTTACTTTATCTTGTTTCTTTATAACTTGTGACGGATACCAATCCCGTAGCACCCCGAAAGCTTGATTAGTCTTCCGCTGTACAAAATTTTGGGGGTGTTACAGGATAGGTCTTTGTCAGTAACCTATGAGTTTGTTAAATACTGTGCGCCTAGTCACTCATCCTAGCTAAACTAAACGGGGATTGTCAGTCCCAAATAGATCTATTCCCAAATATTTACGTTCACTCGCAAGTGATTAAGGTTCATTATCGAGCGGCTTTTGGCAATAGCTACTTAAGCAATAATAACATCAGGCATAGCATACTAAAAAGCTTGTGTTCAGGTTTGTAGCATGTATCTCCCCACAAAAGAGTTTAAAAGTTTAAAGAGTGGGCTATGAACTCACCTTGGTTGCTCGGTAGTAGTTGTATCGTAATTCAGACGATAGGTAGAAACGGCTTCAACACACAACCTAAATAAAATATGGCAAGTTTCAGAGTTTGATAGTCTAAGTTCAGTTTATCGCGAATGTTGTTTATTATGGTGTATTGTTTGTTTAGTTGACTTGTAGCATTTAAACGTGCATGTTTAAATGCCTGAAGTGTTGGGATCATACTTTTGTATTTTAGTCAAGTCTCGGTCATTACCTTTTGTAATAGGTTGCTTAGTTATTTATTCTACTTAGTTTATGTTATAAGGCTTATGAATGTAAAACCAATGGGCCTTAAAGCCCACGTCCAAATGAAAGGAGGGAGGAAAGGAGTGTTGCCCTACTCCTCCTCCTATAAATACTAAGCTTATGTAACACTTTTACTTGTTGGTTATTTGAATGTCTTAGTGAAACTATTGTTCTTACTTTTCTCTCATTTCTTATAATCAACCAATCTCTTTTCTCATCTCATTTCTATCAATATCATACTTGTGTTTACATAAATGGTGACCTAACAAGTGGTATCATTCGCCTACTAGAGATTGAAGTGTGTTTCTTTGTTTTAACGTGGGTTCTTGGTGCTTATTCTTCATCTTTTTGCATTTTTCTTTGTTTCTTTCACTCAAATCTTGAAGCTTGGACAAGTTTCAAGGTTGATATAGTGATTTGAAGCTTAGTTTTTGCATAAAGTTCTGAATTTTTAAGGCTTTTTTAAGGTTTTATAGCTTCTTTGATATTGGAAAACTAGTTTTTGGTAGCAAAATCTTCAATAGTTAGTGTTTTCTAAGTATTGGTGAAGTTATTTGATCAAAAGTACCTTATTTCTAAGCATTTTTCTTCAAAAATTTGAGATTTTTCAAGTTTCTGACCTGTTTACGCGTAACTAAAGTGAATAGTACGATTCTAAAGCTGTCAAAAGTACTTTTCGTCCTTTCTATGAGTAACTTTTGGCTAAAACCCTTTTCTTACGAGTAACTTAGGTCAAAACCCTGTTCTTACGAGTAACTTTGGTCTTCTACGCCTAAAACCTACGAGTAAGTCAATTTCTACGAGTAAGTTGAGATTCCTACGAGTAAGATCCTACGCTGAAGTTATTTCCTACGCATAAGGTGCCCTTTCTACGCATAAGATCAATCCTACGCCTAAGAGTTATTCTTACGCGTAAGTTTCAGAATCTACGCTTAACTTTCATCAAAGGTCTTCTCCTTGTGTTACGGTGACTCAGTACTTCCCTATCTTGGATAAGTTAGTGGAATACTTCGACTTCGGATATCTTTCAAGCTTGGATAAGTTTGGAAGATTTGTTTGGTTGTTTAACCTTACGCATAAGTCTAAACTTACGCATAAGCCAAAGCTTACGCGTAAAGAGAAAACTTACGCATAAACTCTTTGTTTACGCCTAAACTACTCTTTACGCATAACCTAAAAGTTTACGCGTAAGATTATTGTTACGCGTAAGAATTCAACTTACCCCAGGGATTTTGGACTTGATCAAAGGAACGTGCATTTCAATCTTCTACAAAGATCCATTTCTACACAAGTGTTCAAAGATGTCTCAACCACCACATTACTACTTCTCAAATCCTCAGCAACAACATCAGCAGTATCAACAACAACAATACCATCAGCAACAATCATATCAACAACCTTCACAGTCACACTTTCAACAACAACCATTTAATCAACAACCACAATATCTCATGATGCAACAACATCAAATCATTCTTCAACAACAACCATATCAAATGTCTCAACAAAACACTCAGTATTCCTCCAAACAACCTCACTGGTTTGACAGAATGTGTGAAGTTATTACAACTCAACAATCCCGGCATGAGGCAGGATCACTTGAAACACCTCCAATGCTAACACCTGGAAACTATGTTCAATGGTCACGTCGATTCTTACGATTTCTTGAACTAAAGAAACCTCATGGGAAATTCTTGAGACAAGTGATACTTGAAGGACCATTTGAGTCGCCAACAAGATTTGAAATTGGTGATCCAAATGCTGATCCTCCACGTCCTCCTGGTGATAGACCTCTTCCAGAATCTGCACTCACAGAAGAACAGAAATTACATCGTGAAGCTGATGAGTACGCAATGGCTTATATACTTCAAGGAATACCTAATCCAATTTATCGAAGTGTCGATGCTCAGAAAACAGCCAAAGCTATGTGGGAACATGTTCATCTCCTTATGGAAGGCACTCAATTGAACAAAGATGATATGGAATCCAAACTCTACATGGAATACACAGACATCACAATTGAACCAGGAGAGTCACTTGAATCCTACTATCATCGTTTCACAAATGTGGTCAATGATCTGGAACGTCACAAAATCACAGTACCGAGGATAGCAGTGAACTCCAAATTCGTCGGTAGTCTTGGTCCAGATTGACATAAATATGTGACATTTGTTCGTCAAACAAAAAATCTTCATGATGCTCCATATGGTTTGTTGTATGATTTTCTGAAACACCATGAACCTGAAGTTGAAAAAGATCGAGCTCTACGAGGAGGATACACACCAACACCAACACCAAATTCTTTGGCTCTCGTAGCTCAATCTCCCTATGCTCCACCACCAATGTCAAATCATGCATATGTTCAAGAGCAGAACTACTTCAGTTATCCACAGTCTTCTACCTCGAACCAAATGGTCCCTTATGATTCATCTCCATAGAATACTTCTACTCAACTTGTTCCTATGAACAACAATGATGCAGTGTATTATTCCAATTCCAATGAAGATGACGATGATGACTTTAATACTTTGAATCAGGGACTTGCTCTTATTGCTCGTGCTTTCAGCAAATTCTCTAACAAAACAAACAACCGTCAACGTTCATCTTCTAACACAAGGAATCAAGCTGTTGTCAATGATGGAAGAGTGGAAATTCAGAATCGTAATTATGGTAGATCTGGTTCAGGAAGTTCTTCAGGAAATCTTGGGAATGGTCAGAGGTTTAATAACAATGGGGGGTTCAGGAACAACTAAGGGTCTTCTCAGCAAAGGTCTGAACCGGTTGCAACTAGGAACTCCAACTCAGGGAATGCAGTATGGTGCTATAATTGTAATGAACAAGGTCATATAGCGACAGCATGTCCCAAACCGAGAACTCGGGGTAGTAAGTTTCACAAGCAGGCATTACTCATGGCTCTTCAAGATGAAAAAGATGGACATTTCTCTGAACAAGATAACAACTTCATGGCAAATGTGTACAATGATGATGACATGGAAGATCTGGAAGCCAATGCAGCTGTATGACACTGACGGTTTGTCTCAGGTACATGACCAAAAAGCATGCCTAATACATGAAATAGCCTCACCCTCTGCTTTTGAATCAGATATGGCGCAAGTTGTTCCATCTACATCATCTTCATCTTCTCAAACAGATGAACAAATAAGCACAGTTGTCATATTTGATGATCCTTTTGAGAATGATAAACATGATCATATAGAACAACATGAACCATCATTTGATCCAGACCCTGACCTAATATTGTTATCTAAACAACTGGATGCACAACAATTGCAAATCATAAAATGCAACGAGAGAAACAAAGTTTTAAAAGAACAAAATGCGTCACTTGCAAGAGATATTGAGTGTTATAAAATTCAGCTTTCAAATCAGGAAGACAAGATTAAACATGCAAAAAGTTTTGAAAAAGCTTTTCAAGATTCTTACAACAAAGAACTAGATCTTCAACGCAAAATGCAAGATTTAATTGAATCAAACAGAAAGTTGATTTCTAAACTTGAAAGTGAAAAGTGTGAACTGAAAATGCAAGTTGAACGTCTTCAAGCAGTACTTACAAAAACTGAAACAGAATTGTCCAATTGCAAAAAGGATTTTTGTGAACATAAAATACGAAAAAGGAAGTATATAGATGACTTACTCGGTGATATTGTTGATCTTGAAAAACAACTCAAAGAATTTCATAACATTGTTTACAAACACGGGAACTCTGTCACAACAATTCAAAAATTTACTTTAAAACCGAGACCCGATAAAGGATTTGCACTTGGCGATTACAATTCAATGTTTCTTCACACGGCATTCAAAGAAATTCCAAAAATTTATAGTATGGACCATTTGCTTGATAATACGATTGTGCGTGCTGTTGTTTTTTATACTGAGGAAGAAGAAGAACTTGAAGACGAGAGTCGATCTAAAATGAGTTACGTTCAATATTGGACACCATATGATTATTCAAAAGCTCCTCACATTTCTAAATCTTTTGTTACTCAAAAGGAATTACCTGAGAAATCATGGTTTGTCGAAGAGTCATATATTTCATCCTCTAATGCGGCCCCTGTCCAAACTGTAGCACAAATAAATGGTCCTTTACCATCATCTGGTGAACTTACACCTTTACCAAAAAATTGTCGTGTCTTAAATTATTTCAAAACCTTTATGGAAGACATCGAAATTTTGGAGGAAACAATTGCACGCAATTCTGAAATAAAAGTTGAAACTTTTTAGTCCGCTTACGAGCGAGAAAAGAGAGATATTTTTCAAAAACAAATGTTGCCAATTGTCAAACACCTCCGTCTCTGTGCTACACATTGGGATCAGGAACTTCAAAACGAGGTCAAAAATATGATAAACGTTTTCAACTCAACTGAAAATGAAATTTTGGCTCAAAAACAAAGAAATCAAGTTTTAAAATATGATGCTGATCGACTCTTGGAACAAGTTCTCAATGCTGATATTTTGTCTGTTATCATGAATGATCTCTATAAATCTGGTACTTCTATGCTTATGGATGATCTTTGTGTTGATAATAACTTGTTGAATGTGGAAATTGAGACACTCAAACAGGAAAATGATAAGCTGAGAAGTAAAAATGATGATGTGACAATACAATTTTCAAAAGAAATTTGTCAACTCAAATAAAGGCTTGAATGGTGTCAAGCTCAAAGTCTTGAAATGGAATTGAAGTTTCAAAGTCAAAATGTTTCAAACTCTTGTCAAATTTGCAAAAACAACGAGTCTTTACAAAGTCTGTGTCTCAGATACGAGAAAGAAATTGCGGATTTAAAAATTGAAAACGCCGAATGGCAACAAAACCGCGATGACATCAAATATTGCAATGGTTTACTTGAGTCTGAAATTCAGGATAAAAATCACATCATCATTGATTTGAAAGAGAAAATTAAGCTAATTCAAAAAGGAAAGATGGTTGACACCACGGTGATAGCACCAGGAATGTATCAATTAGACAAAACTGCTAAAGAAAATGTCATTCAAAACACTAATGTTGATAACTCCACTTCTACAGGACTAGTCTCCACTAGTAGCGTTAGCAGACCCAAGCGTAAAAGTAAAAAGAAGAATAGGCTCTGGCAACGTAAAAGAGGATCACTAGAAGCTCAAGAAGTAGAAGATCAACTTAGGAATTTGAATAATACTCATGTTGCATCAGATTTAGATTCTAATCTGGCAAATTGTTATCAAAATCTAAATGTAACGAATGATGAACCTTTGAATGTTTTGAATATTAATGCATCTTGTGTGTTTTGTCGTAAAAGCGTATCATCTGGTGATCATACAAAATGTTTAGCTAATTCTCTTCTCAATCGTCATAAGAAACGTAGGACACGCATTCCTTCTAGGCCCACTACTGCCTCTAAGTCTAACTTAGGAAAGCCGCCTTCTACGGTTTCTAATGAAGTTGAAGTTACCCCCATAAGTGCAAAGAACAAATCTAGGAATCAGCCAACCACTAGTGAATTCACCATTAAGAAAGCTCGAACTAGTTGGAATTGGCAACGTTGGTTACAACACAAACCAGACTTTAAATGGATTCCTAAATTGTTGAATACATGTGCTTCTAACCAAAAGGAACCCGCACTTTCATTGGGTTCCACCCTTACTTCTGTTCCATCCGTGTCTTCTTCTTGTGATGCAGGTGGTACAGATTGTTCTCTGGATTGTTGATAGCGGATGCACCCGACATATGACAGGCAATCTCAAACTGTTGCACAACTTTGTCTCAAAGTTCATTGGTACTGTCAGATTCGGGAATGATCATTACGCTCTAATCATGGGATATGGTGACTATATCAGTGGGAATATTGAAATCAGTCATGTTTATTATGTGGAAGGCCTTGGACACAACCTTTTCTCTGTTGGTCAATTTTGTGATGGGGATCTAGAAGTTGCATTTCGTGAGAAAACTTGTTTCGTTCGTGACTTACAAGGAAACGATCTAATGTCTGGCTCACGTGGTTCTAACCTTTATACAATATCAATGTCAGATATGATTGCTACATCTTCGATATGTCTTCTCTCCAAAGCGGAATTGACTAAATCTTGGTTATGGCACAAACGTCTTTCGCACTTGAATTTCAAAACTATGACTGACCTTGCTCGTTATAAACTTGTTGATGGATTTCCAAGATTCCGTTTCACCAAAGATCACTTATGTCCAGCCTGTGAACAAGGAAAAAGTACTCGTGCTCATTTTCCTAATAAACCTGAGCATAGTACGAATCATGTGTTACAATTGCTTCATATGGATTTGTGTGGACCGATGCGTGTTCAAAGCATCAACGGTAAACGCTCCATTCTTGTAATTGTGGATGATTATTCCAGATGGACTTGGGTTTATTTCTTACGAAGTAAAGATCAGGCCCCTTCCATGATCATCACCTTTCTCACTAAAATTCAAGTTCAGCTACGCAATACGGTACGTATAGTCAGAACTGACAATGGAACTGAATTTAAGAATCAAACACTTCGGTCGTACTTTGAGAAAGTGGGAATTGAACATCAGACATCTATTCCTAGAAGCCCAGAACAGAATGGAGTTGTTGAAAGACGCAACAGGACGTTAGTGGAAGCTGCTAGAACTATGTTGATTAATGCTCAATTACCAGATTACTTGTGGGCGGAAGCTGTTTCAACTGCATGTTATACCCAAAACCGTTGCATGATCACTAAACGCCATCGCAAAACACCTTATCAAATTGTTCACAAAAGGAAACCGAACATCGATTACTTTCATGTATTTGGAGCACTTTGTTATCCGAAAAATGATCGTGATGATTTAGGTAAACTTAAAGCAAAGGCTGACATCGGAGTGTTCGTTGGATACTGTGAAAATTCTAAAGGTTTTCGGATATGGAATCGTCGAACAAGAGAAATTCAAGAAACCATTCACGCTAATTTTGATGAACTCACACAAATGGCTTCTGAACAACACAGCTTAGGACCCGAATTCAACCGTCTTAAGTCTCCGGAATCTTCGGTTGAACCATTGCCACTCAACCGCAAAGAATTAGAAACCTTGTTTGCTCCACTATTTGATGACACAATTGAATACCGTCCTACTGAGGTCTTACCTAATTCCGCTGCTCAACCTGAAAACATTCCAGTACCAGACTCACCTCAACAAACAACTACAAGTGTTGAGAAAGACGGTCCCCCAATTGTATCACCATCTACAGTAGAACAAACTGGTTCTAACTCCCGCCATCCAGCTGAAGATCCAACACCACAATCAGTTCCACAACCCACAGAGCATGATCCTGATGCGTTCTTTAATCCGTTTGCACCGGCTCCTACAGTTCCTGATATAGCTGAGTCGTCAACACGCAATCTGGATCCTGCTAACATGCGAGATACTTATCAACTACACCCTTCAACACACAAATGGACTCGAGACCATCCACTAGTTCATATTATTGGCCATCCAGATGCACCTGTCATGACAAGACAACGACTTCACACTGATGGAGAAACTTGTATCTATGCACTCACAGTTTGTCACGAAGAACCTAAGAACATTAAAGAAGCAATGACTTATGACAACTGGATTGAATCTATGCAAGAGGAATTTCAGCAATTCATAAGATTAGAAGTCTGGGAATTAGTTGAAAGACCTGACGGAGTCTTTGTCATCGGGTTAAAATGGATCTGGAAGAATAAGCTTGATGCTGAAGGAACTGTCATACGTAACAAATCACGTCTGGTAGCAAAAGGATACTCCCAACTAGAAGGACTTGATTTTGCTGAATCCTTTGCTCCAGTGGCTAGACATGAAGCTGTTCGGATCTTTTTGGCCTATGCTGCACACAGGAACACGGTTGTTTACCAAATGGATGTGAAAACTGCATTTCTTAATGGAGAACTCCGTGAAGAAGGGTATGTGAGCCAACCAGATGGCTTCGTTGATCCTGAGCGTCCTAATCACGTTTATCGACTCAAAAAGGCACTCTACGGACTTAAGCAAGCCCCACGGGCGTGGTATGACAAACTGTCCACTTTCTTGCTGGCCAATAAATTTTCTAAAGGATCGGTGGATCTAACACTATTTACAAAAACCTACGGGGAGGACTTACTTGTTGTTCAAATATACGTCGATGACATTATCTTTGCTTCAACACAAAGAAGTTACTCTAATGATTTTGCAAAATTAATGAAAGATAATTTTGAAATGTCCATGATGGGTGAACTTTCGTTCTTTCTAGGACTACAAGTTCATCAATCACCCCGTGGAATTTTTATAAATCAGTCCAAATATGCTCTTGAAATATTAAAGAAACATGGAATGATGTCTTGTGATACTTATAATACACCAATGGGCTATACCACAAAACTAGATGCTGATTTATATGGGACTCCAGTTGACCCTACCAAATACCGAAGTATGATTGGGTCCTTCATGTATCTCACAGCTAGTAGACCTGATATAGTATTTGCTGTCTACATGTGCTCTCGTTATCAGTCTAAACCAACTGAAAAACACCTCAGTGAGGTCAAAAGAATCCTTCGATACATAAAGGGAACCATTAACTTGGGAATCTGGTATCTGAAGGATTCTGGTTTTGAACTAATTGCTTTTTCAGATGCTGACCATGCAGGATGTTTAGACGCACGCAAAAGTACATCTGGTGGATTACAATTTCTCGGAGACAAACTTGTGTCATGGCAATCAAAGAAGCAGGACTGCACATCACTGTCGTCTACAGAATCTGAATATGTAGCCATGTCTGCTTGTTGTGCTCAAGTCATTTGGATGAGATCACAACTTAAGGATTATGGCTACCTATTCAACAAGATTCCTATCTACTGTGATTCCAAAAGTGCAATTGCTATCTCCTGCAACACAGTACATCATTGCAAATCCAAACACATCGATCTCCGATATCACTTCATCAAAGAGCATGTTGAAAAGGGTACCGTTGAACTTTATTTTGTTGGGACTGAGTACCAATTGGCGGACTTACTTACCAAATCCTTAGCACCATCAAGGTTTGCTAGTCTAGTTCACCAAATTGGTATGCGATGTTTGACTCCAGAGGATCTGGAAAAGTTTTTAAAACACAATTGATCGTCAAACATCAAAACTATCTTTGTAAATATCTTTTCAAAAAAAAATAATAAAAAAATAAAAAAATGCAAGTATATACCTTTCTTTTCAACACTAATGTTTTAAAACGTCTTTACTTATTCAAAACAAGTGTTGAGGGGGAGGAAAAGGATATTAATTATTTTCACAAAAATATTAACTGTTATACCTGCATTTTACCAAAAATATTACGTTTTATCTTAAAAGGGATGCATCAAAAGTGTTTCGGGATACTCTCCTTGACCTAAATAAATTTTTTTTAAGATTTTTTTAAAGACTACGGTCTAAGGTCGAGGGGGAGTATTATTCTACATAAGTTGTTCTTGTCATAACGTGGTGTTGTTAACGAAAGTTACTTGAGTTAATGTGTTTAGGCATTAGGAGTAAATGTTTCATGAGGTTAAGGGACCATACTTGTCAATCTTTCAAACTTGATTTAACCTTGGTCAAAACTACTTTGACCGGTCACATTTACTCCCACCTGCAAACATTTACTACCCTCACCTACACGATCAATGACTCACAATCATTTGATTAGTCTGAGCATCTAACTTCTAATATGTAAGTAGTTACATGTTTTGATCATGATTTCTAACAAGGGTTTTCAATATAATCGTAATCTAATGGCTAAATTTGTCACAATCGCTAAAAAATTGTTTTAGGGTTTGCGTAAGAATTGAACCCAGAAATTTGAGATGTTAATGGTTAAATTTGTTAGTGGGTTTTGATCCTTGGATGATATTGAACATGATTCTAACCTCCAATTGTATCCAGAAACACCAAATCGATTGATTTGTATTTAGGGTTCATACGAAAATTTAGGGGTTCTTGATTTTGTGTGTTGTGATGTTAATTGTTGATAGGGATTGCGTTTATGCATGCCTTGGAACTCAATCATGTAGTTTAATTGCTTCAATTACATCTCTTGTTCATGAATCAAAGATTTAGGGGTCGTACGCACTTGCAGTTATGATCTTTTGTTTTTTGTGGTCAATTAGTGTTATAACTTGGACCATATGCTCCTTAGTGTGTTAGAAACACTTGCCATATGCTTATAACAACCCAGAATCATGTTTGATTGTGATAATGATTGTGTGTTCATACGTTTCTACGCGTAACTCATATATATGCATGTTTACGCATAAAAATGGGTATTAAGTGTGTTAAAATGAATATTGATCAGTGGTTGTGTGTTTTACACTTTCAGGAATCAAACAACTCTAATTACGAAAGGTGATTTTCTGGAAAATGGCGTGTTTACGCGCAAGTTGTTCATCCTACGCGTAAGATTGAATCTTACGCGTAAGATTCGACACGTGGACAAACATTGTCTTGGATAAGACAATGTTTACGCTTAATGATAAATCTTACGCATAAGTTTTGTTCTTACGCTTAAGTCTTGAACTTACGCATAAGTTATATCTTACGCTTAAGGTTAATCCTTTGCGTAATCTCATATCCTACGCATAAGATTTTATCCTACGCGTAAGATTGAGCCTACGCGTAAGATTTACCTTACGCGTAACATATAAGCTTACGCGTAACTTTTGCTCTTACGCCTAATTTCACTTCCTACGCTTAAGTCATGTTATGCGTAGACTTATTCACTTACGCGTAAACTTGTCAAATTCATGAAATTTTTTCTAAGTGTTGTAAAATTTCCAAAGTGTAACTTCTTGTGATGATAAACTCATGTTGTAACTTAATTGTTATAAGTTTCTACCATGTGATGAAACACAAGTTTGTCATATATCAAAAGTTTTCACACACACAAACACCCACTGATCAATGTATAATATGCAAATCATGTAATCTTATGTCTGAGCTAACACAGTAAACCTTTGCCATGTTTGTATTTGTTTATGATCAATTCAGATGGCAGAACACACTGACGTACCTTATGGACCAGAACCTGAACCAAAACTTTCATGGGAAGAGACCTTTCCAGCTGATTACACCAGGAAAATAGGCAACAACAACCTCCGAATCAACTTCAACAAAATCACTTGCAACGAGTCCTCATGTATTGTTGCAGTGGATGCTCTCCTATATCACCCCAACAAGCTATTATTCACCAAGTCTGCCTCAGTCTCCTGCTTTTACATCCACCAGTTTTGGCATACACTTCAGCTAGATCTTGGGGAGGCTTCCTTCACCTGTATGCTTCATAACCGTCAGGTTACTGTGGATATAGACACACTCAGGAATGTTCTTGGGTTACCAGAACTCGGCCCAGATGAAGAATATGATCAAGTACCCACCGAAGAAGAGCTGATAGAGTGGTTACGGGATATTGGCTATGACGAATCAGAAGAAGTTGTTACAAGACATTCTAGGGTCAACATTAGATTTCTTCCACAACCATGGAGAACCCTATACATTCTGATTGCCAAGTCCTTATCTGGCAGAGACACTGGGCATGAACACCCTAAGCTCCAACACCTCAAACTCTTCTGGGCAGTGGCTAATGTGAAGAAAGTTGACTATGCCAGCATTATCTGGGAAGACCTTGTGTGGCACATTCAACACAAGACCACCAACATTCCATTCGTCCGTTTCACAAAACTACTCATCGAAAGCTTCCTTCGTGAGTATGATGATATCCCACAGAGACTTGATGACAAAGATAAGAATACTTTCAGAAATGAAGATACTCTCAGAATCATCAAGAGACTCGACACCAGCACACGCAAGCAAGGAAAGAAATTTCCTGATTGTCTCTTGAATGACAAAGTGAAGCTTTGCTCGAATTTCAAGTACTACCTTCAAGCTCTTGAAGCAGACAAAGTGGGTTTCCTGGACGAAGTTGTTCTACCTTCGTTCATGCAGAAGAAAGGAAAGAAAGGTAGCAAAACTGGGAGCTCCGGCAGTTCTACCAAGTCTACTCATAAGAAGAAGGGTACTCTCAAGAGAAGGACTCCTGCCAAGCAGCCCGCATCCATTCCTGAACCTGGGTGGTTTCCCTCACCACAATCTTCTCCAAAACTGTTTAATTCTGAAACCGAGTCCGACGAAGGTCCAGTTTACAGGGAAGCCTTTGCCAATATCACCGAGAATGTCAACCTTGATGACATTGATGACAAAGACTTAACCTTCGAAGATTGGGAGAAAAACATTGATGAGTTTGCTGATAATGCCGAATATCCATCATATCTCAATCAAAGACCGTTCACTGAAGCACAGACCATCTTGGAAGAAGAAAGAATCAGGAGAGAGAAGATGAATGAACCAATGACAGCTGAACAAGAGTTTGTTCATTCTGACAAAGGCCTCTCAGTTGAAGAAGAAAATGAAAGAGCTCTCAAGCTGGGTCTCCTCCACAGCAAAATTGATGCTTTCTATGATGATCTACCTCCACCTCCAGTGTTCTCACAAACTACCGAAGCTGGCGGATCAAGCAGCATTCCTGACTCTGCCACAGGGATCAACACTGACTTAGTCACCTACGATAATCCTTCGGTATCTCCCACAGACATTGAAATGACTAATGCTTCAGCAACGGGAGAAGAGGAAGAGGAAGATCCCATGGATACTGATGCTCCACGGTTGATGACTATGGAATAAATGGAGCTCAGAGAAAGGGCTCAGGAAGAGGAATTAAAGAGAAAACAAGAAGCTGAAGAGGCTAGGCTTGAAGAACTTGCACAGGCCAGACTAGAAGAAACAATACGAATGGAAGAAAGCAGAAAGGCTGAAGAGGCAGCAAAGCTGGCAGAAGAAAAGTTGAAAAGAGAACAAGAAGCCAAGCTTGCTGAAGATTTAAGGCTTAAAGCCGAGGCTGAAAAACTTGCTGAAGAACAGAGGTTGAAAGAGGAAGCAACCAAAGCAAAGAAAGTTGATCAACCAGAACCACAAAGAGGAGATGACAAAGACCTTACCACCATCATTGAATCCTCACAGTCATCACCTCCTGCATCCGAATCAACACACGACAAATCAATCAAGAAACCAAGCACCAAAGCCTCTGCTGCATCAAAGTTGCTAAAGTCAGCATTTAGAAGAGTACATGAAAAGAAGAAAAGCAGACTGGAAGATCAGGTTGCAACACTAGTAACCCAAGTTGCTGAATTGACAAAGCTGAATTCGAACGTCCAAGAGCTGCAAGATAAAGTTGATACTTTCTTAGCTAAAGACGTACAAGAGAACTTGGAAGCCACATTAGCAGCTCAAGCACATCAGTATATGGAACAACATTTAGTTGCTGAGTTGAAAGATCTACTGGCACCCATGAGAGACGAACTCACCAAGTTCGCAGAGCAAGCTGTCAAGAAAGTAATCCGATCAACCACATTTACTCTTCGAGTTGACAAGTCTACTGTTCCACTACCAGGACTATCTATGGACGAATTGGAAGCTCAACTCTTGGACAAGCTGGCAAGCAAGTTCACATTGTCTCCTGAAGAAGCCAAAGTCCTGGAAGCGTTGAAAGACAAGATGACCAAAGAGACTTGCAGCACGGAGGCCGATAAACTGAAGCGTCAAAGAGATGATGAAGACAAGGATCCTAATTCTCAGGCAAAGAAACATAAACAAGCCGAAGGACCCTCATCTCAATCTAAAACACCGGTCATCCCACCAACAACAACAACATCCTCACAACAACCGAAGGTATCAGGTTCCGCTCCCAAGGCACACGACCACTTTGAATACACTGGTGGTGACGAGATTCCTCAACCCGATGAAGTTCCAGAACCATCCTCTAAGAAGAAGAAAGAAAGGAAAGGAAAGCATCATCAACCCAAACCGGACACCTCATCAAAAGGCACAGAACCAAAGAAACCGAAAACCGTCCTCAAATGGCTAGACCAAGACGATAGTGCCGAATACTCCTGGTTTGAGAAGATGATCAATTCGCAACCACCACTTGAAGACAATCATGAACCTCAAGATGGTCGAACGGTGGAATACGCTCAATTGATTCAGCAAAAGTTTAAGATGAAAAAGATGAATAAGAAAGAGCTGCGAAGAATCAAGAATGATGCGTTCAATCTTCTGAAAGATCGGTCTGCTAACTCAATCGAGCTTGAGTATCATCTGGAAAATATTGCTCGAGCTATGTCAAGCAATATTGACTGGATCAATCCTGAATCTTATGTCAATCCGGTCACAAAGAAAACCGCACCTTACATTACTAACTGGTCCAAACCACTACCGATGATTGGGAAGCCTAAGGAACCGAAGATCCCGTACAAGTTCTTCTTCAACACAGACTTGGAATTTCTGAAACTTGGCAGCAAGATTGAGAAGAAGTACGTTACCTTACTGGCCTTTCTCCCTGCAGCTCGATATCTCAACAATGCCATCGAAGAAGAAGCTTCAGCATTATTCGTTGATAAAGTTGTTAAATATGACTGGAACACACTTTACGGTATACATCATTGGCCAGACAACCGGGCACAGTACTATCGAAGCAGCAGACTCAATCAGACGATGGGCGATGTGACGAGTGATTTGAAGATAGTCTCGATTCAGTTCATTTCGACTGTCACTCACTTTGGGTACCCCTTCCTCAGCAAAATCACACTGAAAAGACTTGATGAAAAGGAGTACGATATTTCCGAGTCAGACTTTCCACGACTACTTCTCAATGACATCGAAGACATGTACCTGCTCAAAGTTCAAGGAAAGCTCTGTAGCTTGCCTAAAGAGATGCAGCTTGCCTTTATCCAAGCTCTCCTAATCTTCATTAGGTAGATAGTCATCAGAGAAAGAGTAGAAGATCTTCAATTGGGAGTGGAAAGTTATCAGAAGAAGCTCAATCTCACCAAACCCAACATGTTCGACATCCCCGACCTTCAACATCTACCTCAATACACCTTGATCAGGCATCCATTTGGGTTCACCTACCGCAGTGTAAACGGTCGCAACTGCTTCATGGCATACAATGAAATTCATAAGTTCTGTGATGAAACCTTGAAGTTCGTCAGAGATGGAATCAAAAGCAGATTGGATGACATTGCTCTGGGAAAATCTAAAAGGTGGAATACCAATGAGGCCAGAGATGCTCGCAGATTCATTCTAAGGATTAAAAACAGACTGAAGCGCAGGGATCAGTTCAGGAGATTGGAAAGCTATGTTGGAGGCAGACAAAAGTTTCCGGTGTTGACATTTCAGAGACCTGATTGGTAGAAAGTTGTAAGAGTTTGATTTGATTTGTCAATTATATACTTCATATTGGCTTGTGTACGCATTACAGTGCACAACCCGAACTTGTAAAGAAAGGACCCTGAGGTACGCATCAGTGCCTCAATCCTAAATATAAGGAGCGAAGGCTTCTTACTTTTGAGTAGAATTAATCAAATGTTTATGAATTTTCATAATTCTGCTCAAAAGGACAAGTATTTCACCTCAATAAGACCTAATCACTTGTTGAGGGGGAGCACTTATCAAAACAAAATACTTTGTTCGAAATCAAAAGTTCTTGGTGAATCTCCCCGTAAGACTCAAAAGGCATATTTTAATCTAAAAAGATTGTCAAAAACATCATTTTATATGCTATTTTTGAGGGGGAGAAAATGAAAAAGTGATTAAAACATACGAAGTCAAAGCTTAAAAGTTGTATCATGTGCGAGCTAGACTCAGTATTGACCCAGGAATTGACGAGACAATAAAAGTTAGTAATATCGAAAAGACTTATCCTCGACAAGTAATAACATCAAGTTAGTTACTAGAGCTAGTTGTCACCTAAAATCTGACAATGTATCTCTTTAACTAACCACGTAAGTGTGTCTCGAAAAGGATATGTCTTAGTAGAAATGTACCGTCTCGAGAAACTTTCTGTGGACTTGATCAGGCCGGGTAATAACTTCAAGCTAGTTTAACTAGTGATGTAAGCGTGTCTCGAATCAGTCTTGTTCACAGAAAGTGGATCAATTCAAAAGTGCTTGCTCCTCCCGCATGTGCAAATTTATTAAATACTTATGAGCACATGTGCAGGGAGAGCCCTTCAAAAGTGTACACAAAACTCTCAAAGTGTTAACCAAAATATTTGATTATCACAAACACTTTGAGAGATTTTCAATCAAAGGTTTCTTGGCTACTATCGGAGTTATAAGGTGATTAAGATAGGAATATCCGTCCTATGATCCGCCAGAGCCGGAGGGATCTACCCAAGGACATCTCCCATAGTTAGAATTAGAAGTCCTTAGGTATGATACGAAAAAAGGAGAAAAGAATGAAAGGGAAAGAAGGAGTTGAAGAATTAAAAAGAAAAGTAAAGAAAAGGGTGAAAAGAAATAGCCCTCCATATGTTCAACCTTAGGGCAGACACCGGGTTCAATACGTATGCTACTGGTTGTTGCAAAAGACAACACCGGTATTGAAGACAAAGTCGTCATGGACCCAGTGACGCAATGCACTAAACCTTCTTAACCACTCAAGTTCTCTTAAAAGGACTTGTTTCATTCTCACGGGGAACCAGCGTAACCTATCGACCTATCTCTTAGAGACGGTTGATATTGAAGCAGGAGACCCCTCCCTAGTCTCCGCATAGGAAACCTAGGTGTGCACTTATAGAGTCTAGAGCCTTGAGATACATCAAAGATCTCATAGGAACACTTAGTATTTCTACAACTGGTGTTCTACATCAATGGACACCAGCTGTAAATTATCGAGTCCTTCGCAGATCTTAGCAATCTGCCGAGAACGTTTATGAGAGAATTACTAAACGTATTTCTCAATGATTGAACGGAAATCCTGCCAGGGTCAACATCAAATAGCCCTGACAGCAGGTCACTTCGGTAACCCCACAAGGGTTACGCTGAGTGTTTGCGGTGATTCTTTAGCGGTCTACAGTCGCGGAGTGATCCCCAGCGACTCACCCAGTCATTGAGCTACCTAGTAGGTCTCGTAAGCTCCTTCGGGAGTATCTGATATGGGAACGGCCTGGATAAGGATTATAAGGAGTCTTCACAATATGCTGTTGATGAGCTCTAATTCCTTATCTGTAAGTACCGGTTGTTTTATTGCTAACTGTTTACTCGCAGGTACCTCACTTCCATGATGGTAGATTCCAACATGCTCATACATACATCTTGAAGCAAATGATAGCTCCCCCAAAGATCTTAGCACCACAAAGTTCAAAGAAAGATTCTACGTCTATAAAGAAGAATCTACAAAGTATAAAGACTTAAAGATCTCAGTATATGAAAAAGGAACTTTGTGCACGCGAAAGTATAAGTCCGAAGATGTATGAGTATGTTGGAATGGCGGACAACCACCATAGACGCAGGAGTGACGAATGGCAGACCACTTCATTACATAATCACTACATCATCACCAAAGAACAAAGACAAAGAGCAAAGTACATTCATTATCATTCAACTATTTTGAAGACATCTTAAGCTTTACATGTCACAAGTCAACGACAATGATGAAGACGTCAAGCAACCGTGATGACCGACCCTTAGGGGGAGATTGTTGGGATCATACTTTTGTATTTTAGTCAAGTCTCGGTCATTACCTTTTGTAATAGGTTGCTTAGTTATTTATTCTATTTAGTTTATGTTATAAGGCTTATGAATGTAAGACCAATGGGCCTTAAAGCCTACGTCCAAATGAAAGGAGGGAGGAAGGGAGCGTTGCCCTACTCCTCCTCCTATAAATACTAAGCTTATGTAACACTTTTACTTGTTAGTTATTTGAATATCTTAGTGAAACTATTGTTCTTACTTTTCTCTCATTTCTTATAATCAACCAATCTCTTTTCTCATCTCATTTCTATCAATATCATACTTGTATTTACATAAATGGTGACCTAACATGAAGTTCAAGAACAAAGTTATATTTCAGAATATAACTTGTGAGTATATTTTCGTTTGACGAAGTACAGAGATCATTGAAAATGAACGAGGTCGGTGGTTGGTAAAACAAATTCGGGTTTAAGCTTTGGTTAATCGTTTGAACTTATATATTTATCGTAGTTATATATATATATATATATATATATATATATATATATATATATATATATATATATATATATATATATATATATATATATATATAAAATAATGACGAAGTGTGACGATATACGTCAAAGGGTTACGAAGGTCGGTGTGATTAACTCGAAGGTTGATAGGTGTCGAAAAGTGAATTGGTTTGAGAGAATGTGTTAATTGTTAAAAGTTATATATTTATTATTATCGTCATTACGTTATATATATATATATATATATATATATATATATATATATATATAGTTTACGAAAAGTGCTTGATCGAACTGAATTTATATGGCAGTTTTAGTCCCTCGGTTTCAAAACTTTTGCAAAAATAGTCCAAACTCTACCAACTTCAAAACTTAACATTTTATTTTACTTTTAAGTTTAAAAACAGCTTTTAGGCTTATAAAAACAGCTTATTTCAAAAAGGAGCTTATTTTTGAGCTTATGGGCCGTTAACGAGCTTAAACAAAGGCCCGTTAAGGTTTTTAAATCCGTTGGGTTTGGGAAACTTTTGGGCTTAGCTTTGGGCTTATATTTGGACCATAAAAACATTGAAAAACAGCTTGTATGATCAGCTTATTACATAAGCTTATTTTTTACTTACTGGGCTTATAAGCCCAAACGTATACTTATATGTTTTAAAAAACATTTGAAAAACGCGACAAGCTTTAGGGTTACACGAGGGTTTAAACGAGGGTATGGGGGTGAGTAATTTATGTGTTTCGTTAGTTTACCATGTAGGCTAATGGGTTGCACTTTAAAAACAACATGTTGTGTGTCGTGTTTAGGATATACGTGGCCAAAGTATGTGTCGACCAAAACAAGTCTAAAACAGTTTTCAATTCTTAAAATTTTTTAAGTGTTGAGGTTGAAATCGTAGGGGTCAAGGTGACTTAGAAACGTGTCTATAGGAGTGCTTATATGTTATTATTAGTGTCGAATGTTTTACTAAACTTAGTTTATCACGTATTAAACTTATAGATTAGCTAGTAATGTATATACATTATAACTAAGAATAACGAGAAAAACGAGTAAAGTAAATGTATCATAATAAAAGATAAAACGTGTGAGGAAATGAAATAGGAGAAGTTGCTCACCTCACCAAGTGTGGTGGGAGTAGAAACGAGTCGTAGAATTTGAGGACGGCTAAGAAAACAATGCTACTCGATTCTTGTAACGCTAAGGAGTTAGGAAATAGGTTTTTATTACACCCTTGCTTGGTTCGAAACTCTTCTAACTTGACCAAAGCTATATGTGCCCACAAGGATCTCAAATACTTAGAACTTTTGTGTAGTATGTGATTATTTGTTTGTGGGTGTGATAGGTCGATTGCATGCATGCATGTATATATAGTGATGATTAGAGAACGTGTGCATTGTGACCCTTGGTGACCAAGGCTTAAGATGGTACTAGGAATAGGGATGAAATAGTGGTGTTAAGCATGAATCATCCTTGTGGCAGTTTAGAACAAAATAAAAGAGACAAATGTCTCCATGGTTTGCGTTTGGTTTCATTTGGTACACAAGGAATGCCATCTTCCTTTTAAAACATGTGTTCAAGGTTGTGAATAGGATTAATATGTGGAAATGATTAAGGTTGCATAGTGTTTCGTCCTTGTGGAGTAGACGTGAAAGAGAAGACAAAGGAACCATGGTTTACGTTAAGTTCATTTGTCACAAAGGAGGAAGGTCAATTCCTTTTAAAACGTGGTCAAATGAACTTGTTATGATTGTCTTTGAGGTCAAGGGTGAAATAGTAGAGTTGGTAAACATGAATCATCCTTGTGGTGTTAATCCGAGAAGAAGGAGAACAAAGAATCATCATTGATCTTTGTCTTGGTTTGTTTGTGGGTTTAAGGAAGTCAAAAACTAAATAAAAACATGTCACAATTGATTTGGTAATCTTGGAGATGAGTTTAGGGTGGTAACGAGGCATGAGCTAAGACAATCATAAGCTTTTAAGTTTTGTGGACATATGGAAATCGAGCTAAGCTTGGGTAGATTTTTAATGAGCAAATGTACACAATATGGAAAAGGGTTTGGTCCTCGTGATTCCTAGTTGGAAGGTGTAATGAGTCGTGTAAAAACATGCATAGGTCGTGTGGAAAATTTAGGAGAAAACGGGGCAAAGCAATCGGGTGTTAGGACAAGGTTTCGAAATAATTATCAGGGTTTGTGGGCTTAAATTGGTGTTGGGCTTGTGTTTGTGTGTGGACTGGACCAGACGAGAGAAAGGAAAAAAATAAAGGGTCCGTTTGGTGCATTTGGTTTGCAATAAGAATGGGGCAAGGCCCAATGGAGTTGTAAGCCCATTCGGCTTGTCTCGAAAGTTGTGTCAAAGTTCTAAATAGTTACTGAGCGTTTGTGTAATTTTCATGAGCTCGGGAATTTGTTTGAACTTATTCGTGTGTAAGCGCGTTCCAAGGTAAACGGTAATCACCAACGACGTTGTGATTATAAAAGGTATATCTCGAATAACAAACAAAATTTTGTTATCGGAAAAAACGGTTATTAAATAACGTAATGATTCGTAAATCATAAGTTAGCATTTACTATTCACGAGGAAAATTTACGGGAGGTTACACCGTGTCCAAGTTTGCAGGGTTGTTGGAAGAAGGCGCTTGCTATTGTATACGTAACTTTGGGGTCGGAGAGAACGGTGAAAAGTATCACTTCTCCCCCACAAGTATAAGATTAACTTCTTCAAGAATACATCACTTACTAGGATTAACATGTTTGATATTAACCACAATGGTTTTAAGTTCGAACCATTTCTTAGGTTCTCTACAAGACGATGGACTGAACAAGAGGCTGTTGGTATGCATTTTGTTTTCCTAATTACATACATTCCTTTACATGATCCTCAAATATTTATTGATTTGCATGTCGAATGCCTTATTTTTTTATTATTATTATTTTTTTTTCAGATGTCATTGGGACTATAGTCTCTATTGGTGACCCTATACCATTTGGTGGCGGCCAAAAAAGAGGACCGTCATACTTTAAGATGTTGAGTACGTAATTATTGTCTTTGCAAATATATATATATATATATGTGTGTGTGTGTGTGTGTGTGTGTGTGTGTGTGTGTGTGTGTGTGTGTGTGTGTGTGTTTGTAAAATGTAAATAGATACATGTTAGCAACTTTAAACTATGCTATTATTTTAAAATTACATGTTTTATTTTTAGGTCTCAGCAACTTCAATGCACCTTTTTTGACAATTGGTCAAACATGTTCAATGACATAACAGACAATCGTGAGTCGATTGGTCATGTTGTCATCGTGCTACAGCTAGTGAAAGTTAAATATTGGAAGTTGTTTTAGTAACCAATCAAGAATCTGGACACACATCCGGAAGCATTGGAGAGAAGAGTGTTAGCATTAAAAATTATATTAGAAAGTGATGGTCATTCTCATATATTGTAACGTTGTAATGTGTCGTAGTTTTTGTTATTAGAAAAGTCAAT
Source organism: Artemisia argyi (assembly GCA_030686995.1). Classification (NCBI taxonomy): domain Eukaryota; kingdom Viridiplantae; phylum Streptophyta; class Magnoliopsida; order Asterales; family Asteraceae; genus Artemisia; species Artemisia argyi. The sequence goes on from CM060697.1 coordinate 127,727,990, forward strand.
GGGCTATGGACTTGGTAAGCTAGTATGATGTTAGTTAAATGTGTAAGCCTTTTAAAGGAATAGAAATCCAAGCCCATGTACAAGCCCATAGAAAGCCTTAGGGCATCTCATGTTTCTACTATATAAACACCTCAAATGAGTCATTTGAGGTGTGTGCTTGAGTGTGTAGTGTGTGTGTTTCTCTAATAATATTATCTCTTCTTTCTTTCTCTACATTCTTTACTTTCTCTCTCTAACATACTTCACATATCAAGCCACCAAGGCTATTGTGTATGATAAAGTTGATAGATTTATATTCTTACAAGTGGTATCAATCGCCTTACAATGATTTAGGAGGGTTGAGAGTTTGTTTGTGTCGAGTTTTTTTTGGCATATCTACACGTTTTTTATCAAAAAAGGTCTCTACTTTTCTTGTTTTTCTTGGTCTTTAACACTTTTTTTATTACAAACTAGTGTTATAAACCTTTTCTAGCAAGAAAGTTTCAATCTTTTTGAAGATTTATAGCTTAAAAAATTCGATTTTGGTTATTGTACTTGTTTTCTAGAACACAAAAAATTTTCATAAAAATCATCAAGTTTGCAACATTCTTTAAGTTTTGGTGTTTTTATAACTAGAAGTACAAGAGTCTTGAAATACAGACTTCATTTGGATGAACTTTTAGCAAAATCAAAATTCTAGCAAACTTTCTAGATCACAAAAAATTTTCATAAAAATCATCAAGTTTGCAACTTTCTTTAAGTTTTGGTGTTTTTATAACTAGAAGTACAAGAATCTTGGAATACAAACTTCATTTGGGTGAGCTTTTTGCAAAATCAAAATTCTAGCAAACTTTCTAGAACACACTTGTACCATCTTTCTAAATCACAAAGTTTCTAAATCACAAAGTTTCGAGAACACACTTGCTCCCGTTGCTTACTTGGTGTTTCCCTTGCTTGTATAAGTGAGAAAACACTTCGACTCGTGGTATACTCTCTAAATTGTATAATTTAGAAAGTTTTGGTGCTAAGTTTCTAAAACACTGAAAAGTTTCTAAAACACCGAAAAGTTTCTAGAATACTGAAAAGTTTCTAAAACACTGGAAAGCTTCTAGAACACTAAAAAGTTTCTAAAACACTGAAAATTTTCTAGAACACTTAAAAGTTTCTAAAACATTGAAATTTTTGAGAACACTATGAAAGTTTCGAGATTCCAAAAGTTTCGAGAACACTGTGAAAGTTTTGAGAATCCTCAAAGTTTCGAGAACACTGTGAAAGTTTCGAGAATCCTCATAGTTTCGAGAACACTTATAAGTTTCGAGAACACACCTCCTATTTCGTTGGAACGATCCAAGAATCAACTATATCCATCTACAATTCATCAATGGAAACTCAGCAAGACATTCATGCAGCCGGTGCCAAAAACCGACCTCCCAAGCTGTCAAATGGTGGATACTCACAGTGGGCTAGTCGTATGATGCGCTATCTTAAGAGCAAAACAAATGGAAATCTTCTTATCAAATCCATTATGGATTGACCCTTCAAACCAATACAAGTACTAGACCCTGGAGATCCAAATGGAACCCCACCCATGCAACCATTCTACAGAGATCAGAATGAGACTGAATACACAGTGGAAGACAGAAAACAGATTGAAGCTGATGATCAAGCATTTCATTACATCGTTCTTAGTTTACCTGAAACCATTTATGCTACTGTTGATAGTGAAGTAAGTGCTCATGCTGTCTGGGAAAGAGTCAAGAGGTTAATGTATGGGACAGACATCGGGAGGTTAATGTATGGGACAGACATCGGGAAACAGGAAATGGAAACACAATTGCTTAAGGAACTTCGCAAGTTTACTTCAATTCCTGGTGAATCCATAGAGACGTACTACCACAGGTTCTGTAAGATCATGAATGATTTATCAAGACACAACCTCAGTCAGACAAATATTGCTAACAACACCATTTTTCTGAATGAGTTGCAACCAGAATGGGGAAGATACGTCACTATTGTTTATCAAACAAAGAATTTGCATAAAGTGACTTATGATCAGCTGTATGACTTCTTGAAGCAAAATCAAGATGAAGTTAATGAAGTAAGAGCTGAATTACTAGCTAAAAAGCATGATCCTCTAGCATTAATGGCTAATACACCAACACCTATACCAGTGAACACATAACAACAACCATCATCATCTTCCACTCACAACTACATGCAACCATCCTACATTCAACAACCAACACCGGTCTACCAACAACAGTTCTACCCACAGCAACAACAACATCTTATTCCACAACAGCAATACCCATAATTCCAAGAACCTAAATTCACTGAAAATGATGAAGCTACTGCATCATTGACAAAAGCATTTGCTTTTCTGTCAAAGGCATTCCAAGGACGCTATTCTACACCAACAAACAACAACCAAAGGATTTCATTGAACACTCGCAATAGGCAAATCGCTCAGCCGAGTTTGTTGACATAAATAATGTGTGAAAACGTTATTCATATCTTTCGATATCTCTATATTTTGACGATCACAAAATGTAAAATCGTAAATCGTATAATTACTACGTAAACAAGTATTAAGCTAGTTTATATCACTATATCCAACTTAATCACTTAAGGTATGGATAAACAAGTGCTTAATACATCTCATGATCAAAGGGGTATTTAATTAACTAACACAAAGTTTATCTAATTATATAAACATATTATATATTTTTGAAAAACACTTTTGGTAATTAAGAAAAATGTTTTATTCATACTAAATATATGAATTCAAACTTTTAACCAAAATCAGTTAGTTTTTCACCAAATAAACTTTCCCCACTAAAAGACAAAGATTCTGGCCGTTTCAGCTGGGCGGCCCCCTTAATTATAAGGGGCGGTCCCTTTAAAATTAAGGGGACCGGCCTTGATTTAAGGGGACCGGCCACGCTCCTCTGTCAGAATCTTTTGCCTATAAATACCACCTTAAACCTGAATTTTTTCCTCACCTTTTGCACGAAATTTTCAGATCTATAACTCTCTAAACATCCTCTAAAACCCTTTGATCATTTGTATATTAATCCTTGTTTCAAGTGATTCAATCCCTCATCATCCATTCTCATCCAAAGTGCAAAAGAAGAACACTCTTTCTACAACCAAGTTCAAGAAGTGTTGAAGAGTAGTTGTGCATAGTGTATATATACATTCATTTGTGAATATTGTGTTGTGCTTGTTATATATTGTTTAGAAGATATAGAAGTTGTGTAGGAAATAGAAGTTGATTAGTAGTGAAGTAGGTTAGTTGTGAAGATTGGTGTGAAGTAGAAGATTGGTGTGTAGAAGATTGGTGTGTAGAAGATAGGTGTGAAGAAGATTGGTGTGTAGTATATTGGTGTGAAGAAGTTGTGCAGAAGTTGTGATCAAGTTGTGAAGTTGTTGTGGTGTATAAATTGGTGTGTAAGGTTTTCTCCGCCAAAAGGGAGTTTGTTGACATAGTGAAGAAAACTCTCGAGTAGGTGACTCGGGGAGTGGAGTAGGAACAAGGAAGGTGTCCTTGTAGCCGAACCACTATAAATCCTTGTGTTGTGGTTTGATCTTTCTAACTCTTCTCATTACCTATTTATTTACCTTTACTATATTAGCTTTGTTAGTTAGTTACCATACAATTGTTCATATAGTGCAAGTATTGAGTTCACATAAACTAGAATCGAAGTTTTTAAAACAAACTTGTGTTTATAAATTTAAAAAGGACGTAAAACTATTCAACCCCCCCCCCTTCTAGTTTTCCACAATTGGTATCAGAGCCATGTCTAGCAAGATTTTTAAAATATATTGTATTTTAAAACTTGTTACGATCTATGGAATCTGAAAAATATTTAGATTGGCAATCTATGCAAAGACCACCACTATTTGAAAGTGATGGATTTTTATATTGGAAAAATCGATTCGAAACTTATGTGAAATCAAAAGATCTAGATCTTTGGCATATTATTACCAATGGTGATTTTTTACCTATTCAAAATAACCCCGAAACTAAGAAAGATGAAATCGTACCTTTTGAAAAACAAAATGATGATTTAAAAAAAAAAACTTGCTAAAAATAATGAAGCAAAAATGGTTATTTACAATGCGCTACCACGTAAAGAGTACAAAAGGATCTTTATGTGTGAAACCGCAAAAGAAATTTGGAACTCTTTGTTAATAACCCACCAAGGTAATAATCAAGTCAAAGATAACAAAATAGATCTACTTGTTCAACAATATGAGCAATTCAAGATTCCGGAAGAGGAATCAATTGATAATGCTTTTGCTAGATTTAACACTATAATCACAAGTTTAAAAGCACTTGATGAGAATTTCTCTAGTAAGAATTTTGTTAGGAAGTTTCTTAGAGCTCTTCACCCAAAATGGCGAGCTAAAGTGACGGCTATTGAAGAATCAAAGAATTTGTCAACGCTACAACTTGATGAATTAATTGGTAATTTAAAAGTCTACGAAGCAATAATAAAGAAGGACTCCGAAATGGTTAAAGGGAAACGAGAGCAAAGCAAGTCAATCGCCTTGAAAGCTAGAAAGGAATCCAACAACGAAGATAGCTCATCTTCCGAAAGCGAAGACGAAGAATATGCCATGGCCGTAAGAGATTTCAAGAAATTCTTCAAAAGGCGAGGAAGATTCGTTAGACAACCACACGATGAAAGAAGAACATCTCAAAAGAATAATGATGACAAGTATAGCAAGAATGAGAGAAAATGTTTCAAGTGTGGTGATCCGAATCACCTTATTGGAAAATGTCCAATGATGACAAGAGATCAAAATCAAAGAGCGTTTGTTGGAGGTGCTTGGAGTGATAGCGATGAAGATGAGAAAGAAACAACAAGGGAAGAAAAGTGTCTCATGGCTAAAACATCAAGTGAGGTACGTTCCGAAACCGAATATTTTAGTGATGAAAATCTATCATTAGATGAAAAAGACTTATATAGTGAATACAATAGATTATGCAAACTAGGACAACAAGTTATGGCTAAAAACAAATCACTAAAATACATAAATAACCAATTAGAAAATGAAGTACTTGAACTAAAAATTAAAATACATCAACTTGAGAAAGGTAAAGAAACTTTTGAAGAATGTAAATCATGTCAAGAGCTTAGAAGTGAAAACAACAAACTTAAGGAAGAAATTTATAAACTTGATAAATTTGAAAATAGTAGTAACTCACTTAGTAAAATTATAAGTATTCAAAGAATATCCGGAGATAAAACCGGTCTAGGTTTTAACTCAACCGAAGCCTCAACGAGTGAAGTTAAAAATGTTAAATTTGAAAGCGAACTCAAGGAACTAAAACCTTCAAAATCTAATCCTGAGTATATACTCATAAATGATAAGAAAATACATCTAGCTAGTAATGAAGAAATAAAACCGTTTTATAAACCATCCTTAAAAACCGAAGTAGGATCGTCCAAAACTAAAACAAGATCTAAAACTCCACCACCTAGGAAACCGAATAATTCTTACCCTAGACCTAAAACACCTCAACCAAGAGTAAACCAAAATAGACGAAACTTTAACAATAATCAACAAATGTTGAACTTCAATCCATGGGGAATGTTTCCGCCATATATGCACCCAAGTCAAATACAAAACATGTTCGGGACAAACAACTTTGGTCAAATGAGACAATGGGGACCAACGTAAAAACTTTCGCCATTCATACATGGAAATCTTTGATGTCACCCCGTGTTCGGACTCTCCATTGAAGATTTTGAAGTTAAACGCATTGAAGACGAAAGGTACACATTTCCTTTTATTTCCTTGTAAACAAATGCATGCTTAGTTTAGTATCTTGCTTTTATGTGATTTTGATTGGTTCATTGTTCTCTCTAGCTTTTATTTCTATACATATATATACTTATTTACTTATACTATATATATATATATATACACTTAGCTATATCTAGGATCTTACAACCTAGAAAATTCATTTGTTGATTTTCTAGAACTAGAAATTGTTCGTTTACGAACCTTTTCTTTTCCCCATTTGCCTTATTGAACTTTAATGTTCAACAACACTCATGCTGATGAAGAGAGATGAGTCGAAAAATCTATAGATGAAATAAACTCCCGGCTTCCGTTGCATTCGTCTCCTTCCTTTATTCTCGTCTTATAAGCCCATACTATATATATATATATATATATATATATATATATATATATATATATATATATATACTTATGAACCTTCCACAACGTTCTCGTGTACTTGACAACTTGATAAATTTCATCCGAAATGATCAAGAAAATTTAATTGGCAAATTGTCAAGTAAAAGTGTCAAGTAATTCCTTTCGTGCGAATACCCTCCAACGTATTTTTGATTAAATATAAATCTAATACATACATATAAATATTTTCTTGTTCTTTTCAGAAACCAAAATCAAAAATATCAAATTTTGGAGGGCGGCCCCCTTAATGTTTAAGGGGACCGGCAGCCAAATGAAGGGCGGCCCCCTTAATGTTTAAGGGGGCCGGCCATCTGATAGCTCAAACCCGTTTTTCTCCTTTTTCCTTTTGCCAAACACTCCACTTTTTCATACTCCCCTTCCCCTGCTTCTGCTGTGACGAAAATCAAAACCCAAAAACCTCTCAAATCACTTCCAAATCACATAATTCGGGTTAATTCGCAAAGGGCAAATTCATTTACCACAATCACCATTACGTATTGTAAGTTTTTCATAACACATTTCATCTAATTTCATCTTATTTGGTCATACTCATGATTATGCATGTTTTATAAAATTCTTCAATTTCACAATTTCTTTCGAATTAAGTCCTAAAACTCCGTAACCGAATGCTTCCCCTAGGTTTAGAATGATCAATCAACACTAGAAACTAGTAATTATAAACTATCATGTCGAAAATTTTTGAAAAACTTCATACACTCCTTTTCAAAATTTTTAGTAAACTCATTGTTGAATAATGTTTTGAAAACGTGTTAAAACTAATCACATTATACTTTTGTAACTTGTAAAACTTGAAATTACATTTTTCAACCAAGAAAAATTATATTGGTTCACGATATAGGGGTGTTTGGATTATGTCCAAATAATATCGAAACCTAGACATTACAATTTATAAAAAACCTTGTTACAATTATAAACCTAAAAATTGCTAATCAACTCATCAAGATATATAATTCATATATTTATTGACATACTAGGGGTATAAGTCAATAGTTAAGGAAGTGTTTGGTTTATTACTAAAAATGACATTTTTAAGTAAAAATACGTACAAACCATCTTTTTCAAAAACAAATCACATGCATAAGAAACTCGCAGGAAATAACTAGTTTTACAATCTAATGTATATCTAGTAAATTTCATGATATATTAAGATATTTAAAGGGGTGTTTGGATTCGTCCATAACTACTTATTAAACATCGTAAAGTATATCTAGAACGAGTTAAAAACAATATTAAGGAACATGGTAATCTACTTCTTAGGATTAGTAACAAAGTATGTTTACGTTCCAACATAAGCCTTAACAATATACATATACTTTTATCTTTCTTTATATTTATTTTGGTCTTTTTGTATTGTTGATGTGTTTAGGTGAAAATGCCAAAAGCAACTACCGAAGATCTTTCTCACACTAAAAACTACATTCTTAAAGTTTCCCAACTCCCTACCACATCTCCTTCCATTGGACTTATATATCGTCAACTTGAAGATAGAAATGTTCATGAAGGACGTGTAGTAGATCTTGCTTTTGCTCAATCCGACTACATAAATCGCGTGTTTACAAGCATCAACTTCAATTGTCTTTATGAAATAAATGAACCTATCATTCCTCGCTTCATAATGGATTTCTATAGCCAAGTCACCGTCCAAGCCAATGACCTTGGTTTCATCACCATCTCTTTCATGATTCAAAATGAATTTATCACTCTAACTCTCGAACAATTTGGTCATATCCTCCAAATTCCTTTTAGAGGTCAAGCCGTTTTCACAAATGAGGGGGACCTCGAATCTCTTAATCGCTATCAACCAACCTTCGGTCCCTATTTCGACGAAATTCCTCATCCCGACGAAATTCGTCAAATCCTTGGTGTGGAACGTGCCACCACAAGCCGAAAAATAAAATCCAAAAACGTTCAAATCTCTCCATACCAACTTCTCCTCAAGGAATTAAGCCCCCACATGAAGCGTTGGGAAGAACTCATTCGTGAGAATGCGTTTGGTACCGGAGGTCACCGGGACCATCTCCCAGCGTGCCTTGCTCACATGTTGTATTGTATAACTGTCGAAAAGCCGTACAATTTGGCCTACTTCTTTATCAAACGGATTGAGTGTGCTAGAAAAACTCCCAAAGCCAACCTTCCATATGGAATGTTCCTCACTCGTCTCTATCGCCATGTTATCGAGTACTACCCCGATCTTGACAATAGTATCTATGAGTCCATCTACCCCACTCTACGTCCTCTCGCTCTAAAACAAGCTCGACGAACTCGAAGTGACAAGGGTAAACCTCGTCGTCATAGCTTTCATGGATCATCCTCAAGGCAAGACGATGACGATGAGGAGGAAAACATCCATGATGCTAGTACCCCTTCGTTTTCTAAGTTCGTTGACAATTTAGAGGATCTTGACTATCCCGAGTATTCTACCCCATCTCCTAGTGATCAAAACGAAGAAGTGCTTCATGAACGAACTACCGAGATGCTTAGAAGACAAAAGAGCTTGCATGAAGAAGTTAGAGGTGGCTTCAAATCTATAGGAAAGACTTTGAAGGGTATCTTCGGGAAGAAAAAGAAATGATATGCTTGGATTATGTTTGTTAAACAATATTTAATTTTTATGTCTTGTGTGCTATTTGTCCGAAATACATTCGGAAGTACTTGAAACTTTCTTGGAATAATTGTTTGGATAAATGATTAGTATGTTAACTTGTTTATTATGTTTAATATATGTTTATGAATGCATGCTTTGACTCTTAAATTATATATATATATATATATATATATATATATATATATATATATATATATATATATATATATATATATATATATATATATATATATATATATATATATATATATATATATATATATATACTTGCATGATTAGCTTATATATATATATATATATATATATATATATATATATATATATATATATATATATATCATGTTTGCTTTATAATAGACCAAAACAAATGTGAAATGTCCAAATGGTGCTTGCTGCAAATACAAAACAGAACACAACATTTTTCCAGAAAATTTTTGAAAAAATTTTGGTTTCTGGGTCGTCAGATGGGCGGCCCCCTTAAAATTAAGGAGACCGGCCTCCATTTATGGGGACCGGCCATCTGAAACAGTTTTTACACTGTTCTCTTTTGCATCTTGTGATCCCTTTTGCTAGTCCCAGCTATCATTTCCCTTAAAAACTAAACTGATTTTGGAATATAACATTACAATTTCAAATTAATTCCACTTCTAAACATGTTTTCCCACTATATAATCTCCATGCATGTTTAATTCACATTTCATCAAACATCATCATGTCATCACCAAGAACCACCTATTCGAACAATGCCAAGAAACAAAAACTTGTCATCATTCCACCCAAACAACTCTTCATTGATCTTACAAATAAAGACAACACCACTCCATCTCCACCACCTCAATGTTCATCTCCTAGTGCACCAAATGCACCCTCCAAAACACCTTCAACAAATGGAAACTCCACTTCCTCCATACCATCCACTTCATCCATAAATGACTACATCAACACCCACTTATCTCCTCCAACAATTGATCAACCATCACAACCTACCAATGAAAACACAACTCTTGCACTCACTCTCTCATTATCACCATTAACACCTCTTGATGCACATTTCTCATCATCTCCTATCAATCCACCAACCTATAACCCCGTCCCATGGAGCTTACTTGAAGCTCATGGAGACACTTGCCTTTGTTGCATTCACAACCGAACAATTGTGTTCGGATTAAGAGATGAGATCCAATACATGTTTTCTCATATTGAAAACTTGTTGCATCAACCACCAACAACAAACACAACACCTCCACCGCCATCAACAAACACACCTCCACCATCACCATCTCCATGTTCACCATCCATTCCTCCCAATTAAACATGCTTGGTGTTTTACAAATAAAATTGTGTTAAACCTTTTTGGATGGCAAGCTCTAGAGAGGACTCTCATGTTTGAGCCTTGGTTTTTATTTTAGTGATGATTCTAAGCCTTTAAGGCTTTTGTTAGTTGCATTACTTGTTATGGTTGTTAATGTAATGCTTGATGTATCTTTTTCATATTATTAATGATATGGTTATGTTTAGTCTCTACTCTTGCATGCTATATACATATATATGTTGGTTGCCACTAAATATTTTTGCAAGATATCCATATCTCGATTCCTTTTGGCCTCAAAACGAGGGGGAGCATACTTCGAGGGGGAGCTCACATTTACATGGGATAACCTTTTTTATGCTAACAAAAAGGGGGAGAAGTGATATAAACTCACAATAATACTTGAATATATACTAATTTTCGATTAATGAGTTGAAATTTTGTAATCATCAAAAAGGGGGAGATTGTTGACATAAATAATGTGTGAAAACGTTATTCATATCTTTTGATATTTCTATATTTTGACGATCACAAAATGTAAAATCGTAAATCGTATAATTACTACGTAAACAAGTATTAAGCTAGTTTATATCCAACTTAATCACTTAAGGTATGGATAAACAAGTGCTTAATACATCTCATGATCAAAGGGGTATTTAATTAACTAACACAAAGTTTATCTAATTATATAAACATATTATATATTTTTGAAAAACACTTTTGGTAATTAAGAAAAATGTTTTATTCATACTAAATATATGAATTCAAACTTTTAACCAAAATCAGTTAGTTTTTCACCAAATAAACTTTCCCCACTAAAAGACAAAAATTCTGGCCGTTTCAGCTGGGCGGCCCCCTTAATTATAAGGGGCGGTCCCCTTAAAATTAAGGGGACCGGCCTTGATTTAAGGGGACCGGCCACGCTCCTCTGTCAGAATCTTTTGCCTATAAATACCACCTTAAACCTGAATTTTTTTCTCACCTTTTGCACGAAATTTTCAGATCTATAACTCTCTAAACATCCTCTAAAACCCTTTGATCATTTGTATATTAATCCTTGTTTCAAGTGATTCAATCCCTCATCATCCATTCTCATCCAAAGTGCAAAAGAAGAACACTCTTTCTACAACCAAGTTCAAGAAGTGTTGAAGAGTAGTTGTGCATAGTGTATATATACATTCATTTGTGAATATTGTGTTGTGCTTGTTATATATTGTTTAGAAGATATAGAAGTTGTGTAGGAAATAGAAGTTGATTAGTAGTGAAGTAGGTTAGTTGTGAAGATTGGTGTGAAGTAGAAGATTGGTGTGTAGAATATTGGTGTGTAGAAGATAGGTGTGAAGAAGATTGGTGTGTAGTATATTGGTGTGAAGAAGTTGTGCAGAAGTTGTGATCAAGTTGTGAAGTTGTTGTGGTGTGTAAATTGGTGTGTAAGGTTTTCTCCGCCAAAAGGGAGTTTGTTGACATAGTGAAGAAAACTCTCGAGTAGGTGACTCAGGGAGTGGAGTAGGAACAAGGAAGGTGTCCTTGTAGCCGAACCACTATAAATCCTTGTGTTGTGGTTGGATCTTTCTAACTCTTCTCATTACCTATTTATTTACCTTTACTATATTAGCTTTGTTAGTTAGTTACCATACAATTGTTCATATAGTGCAAGTATTGAGTTCACATAAACTAGAATCGAAGTTTTTAAAACAAACTTGTGTTTATAAATTTAAAAAGGACGTAAAACTATTCAACCCCCCTTCTAGTTTTCCACAGAGTTTCAATATGGGCAACGGAGGCCAAATGGTTGGAGTTTATGGGAATCAGCAAGGATATGCTACTGGATTTAACATGGGTAATCAGAATGCAGGTCAGTATGCAGGGAATCAGTATGGTCAGTATGCAGGGAATCAGATGGGTCGGTTTGTTGGAAATCAGAGGGGTCAGAATGTTGGTAATCAGGCAATGGGTAATCAGAATAGGAATGTTGCAGCTCCAGTTGTTGGGAATCTGGGAAATGTGAATCATGGTAATCCGGTAAAGTGCTTCAACTGCCAGGGTGTAGGTCATATGGCAAGAAACTGTCCTACTAAGCCGAACAAGAAAGATCTAGAGTACTTGCAGAAAGCAATGCTGTTGGCACAAAAGGAAAAGGCAGGGTTTCAGTTGAATGCAGAGGAACATGATTTTATGGATTTTATGGATGAAATGGAAGACAGAGAGGATATCGATGCGAACTGCATATTCATGGCGAATCTTCAGGAAGCTAAGTATGACACGGATTCTGACACACTTCCTGTTTATGACACCAATGGACCATCTGAGGTATCAAACTTCAACACATTTCACAATAATGATATATTTGATATGTCACCTCATGAGGAACAACATTCTGAGAAGCTAGCACCCACTTATGATACATACCTGGATACATCAAGTAGTAGCAATACTCCTTCAGCAACTCCATATGTGAATCATAATGGAGGCTTCGTTTCACAACATGTTGAGAAGGATGAGGAAACACGTGCTTTATTTGAATCATTATTGAACAATTGTATATTGAAATCGAGAAAGTTAAAAAGGTCAATCGCGATGTTAAGGCCGCGAATGAGATATTGACCACTAAGCTTGAGAGATACAAGGAAAATGCAAAAAGTTTTCAAATTCACAAAGAACGCGAGTCAGAACTTGAAATTGGTTATAAGAAGTTACTTGTTAAAGATAGGGAATGGAAAAACAAGTTTGCTAATCTTGAAATAAGTTCAACAAAAACCATTAACTCTTTAAAACAAGAAATTTCTGAATTAACAAACCAACTTTCAAAACAAAAAACAACTTATACCAATCTTGAAAAAGAACGGGATGGGTTGAAAAAGGAATTTCCAATGAAAGAAGATAAACTTTTGGAAGAAATCGTAGAGTCAGAACACAAGATTGCACATCTAGAAGAATTAGTGGTCAAATCGGGTCAGTCAAGTCAAACAATGAAAATGATTTCAAACCAAACTAATCCAATTTACCATACGAAACACAAAATGGCTCTTGGTAACAACAATCCTTGTATTCTCAAGAAAGCTCGGGAAGAACAGAATGTTTTGTATAATGGTAACCTCATTTACACCAAACATGATCCTCCCGTCGTTCGGGATTCTGTGCAAACGATGGAACTTGTCGAAGAGAGCATAAATAAAATGAAACAAAAGGATTTGAAACCCATTGATTACAACAAATTGAACAAACTTTCGGGAATTACTTTTGTCCCACAAAAAGAACCATCTGTGTTTTCCAATTCGAAGAAAGTAGTTGCTTCCAAATCAATTTCAAACATGGAACAGATGTCCTCAAGCAACACTTTTAACACAAGTGTTGCAAGGGGATATCTTGATGATCTTAAAACAAGAGTTGGGCAACTTAAAACGACTTTAGAATCTAAAACGAGACTTAATGAGATTAACTGGAATTCCACGGTTCATTTACAGCTTAAAAAGATTCTTGAAAGTGAATTTTCTCCTCAAATTAATAACATTCATGCTCGTGTAATTCATTTTGAACAAGCATTTTTGAAAGAAACAGCTGACTTCGTCACGGATAACAAATCCCTGATAAAGAAGGCTAATGAATCTTTTGAGCAAATTAATGTTTTGGAAAACCTAAATGATTCTCTCTTTGAAGCTGTTATGACTACTGATATTATGTCCATCATTCTACAAACATATTCTGTTCAAGACGATGAAAGACTGAGAGCTGAGACCTCCGAAATTGTTTTAAAATATGAAAATGCTCTTATAAAACTTGAAAAAGAAAATGTATCATATTTTAAACAACTTGATCGAAAAAGAGAAGAATGGAAGTATGACAAACTGTCGTATGAGCGTGCCTTCAAGAACATGAAAGAGCAAAATGATCTTTTGAGGGCTCAGCTTGAAAGTCAAAAAGGGAAGGGTGAGGAAACTAATTTTGCAAAACCATTGACTTCGGAGAAACCAAATGTTTCAAACACGATTCAAAAACCAAAAATGTCAATTTCACGGTTTGCTCCAAAAGTCGATGAGAAAAAGGATTTGATAAAACCAGTCACTCCAACACCATTACCCAAGAAAAGTGAAATTGAAAAGATTGTTGATAAACAAAAATTGGTTGTTGAAAGAAACATAAAAGTGAGTACACTTGGCTCTTCTAGGAATAATACACCAAATGTGACCATAAAAACAGTTAAAGAGTCTGTTGGTTCTAATGACATTTTCCAAAATCTCCATCTAGAGGAAGATAGGAAAAAGGCACAACTTTGAAAAGATGGAATTTTAGGTGCAAAACCTAGTGTGATGAATTCTACAAGATTCCAAAGCACTGCTAGTAGTAGTAAACCATTACCTAGAAACAATCTACAAATTACTAGGGATTGGCTTGCATCTAAGAGTAGTGGAAAAAATGAGAATGCTAGGAACGTAGAATGCAACACAAAGAATTCCAAAGTCTCATCCAACAACAAAAAATTTCTCAAGAAAGGAAAATCAAGTGTCAAGACACAATCCACTAAGACACCAAATCAAAACAAACCCGTTGATAGGAAGCAAGAGGTTAAGAAACCTAATAGGTGGATACCGAAAGGATGTAGTTTTTCCAAGACTGAGACTTCCGCTGCATCTGATAAGAAAACTACGTCTAGATCTTACCTTAGGTGGATTCCTACGGGAAAAGTCTTTAACAGTTGGTCTTAGATGGATTTCCACAGGGAAGATTTTTGATAGTTGCACCAAGACAAATAATAGTGATAACCATCAGGATAAGGAAGTAGAAACCATTACAACTATTGATAGTCAACACCCGCAGAGTGATGATTCATGTACTTCTAACACTGTTATTTGTGAAACCTCTTCGTCTTCGGTTGCAGGTGCTTCAACTATCTCAGAACCCAGTTCATCAGAGGGCTCCAATTCTGTAAATTCTATAAAATCATTCTTTCAATCTTCTATTTTTGATTTTCCTTTTCTTTTATAAAAACAAAAACAAAATACAAAATTTGAAAAACCAACAAAAACAAAATACAAAAATATAAAATTTTCAAAAAATTCAAAAACAATATAAAATCAAAAAATCAAAAAATATTCTTCTCACGACATGTCTCTCGTATAAATCAATATTCTGTACGTTTCTAGAAATGTCATTCAACAATGATACGGACATGTACAGATGCTTGAACGGGAGTTATTTAAATGTTTTTCTCAAACATGTCGTTTCTCAAAAGTTTCTTCACAATGGCTTTCGTATACCTCAGTACGAAACCCGGACTAAATCGGATGGCTTTCGTATACTTCAGTACGAAACCCGGACTTAAATGATGACTTCTGATTATTTCTAATCAACGACTCGTATTTTCAAGGACGAAATCTTTTTCAAAAAGTTCGAGTCTAAACAAACGAAAAAGATTTCAAGCATAAACTCATTTTCAAACAAAATTCTTGAGCACTTTTTCAAGATTGTTCAAAACATTTCTCAAAATCTCTCAAAATAAGTGCTCAAGATAACTCCCTCAAAACACTTAATTGATTTTAAATGTGCTATCATTAAGGGGGAGTACAAACACAAAAATGTTCCGAATTCATGCAAAATGAAATCTGTCTTTCTCTCCAAAAAGCTTTTTCTTAATCAGTTGATATCAAAAATATCACGATATGCTATTTTTGAGGGGGAGAAGACGTGATTAAAATGTGATCAAAATGTGTAAAGATTGTGATTGAATCTCAAAAGAGATCGACTCAGAAAGTACCAATGAATTGACGAAGCTTAAAATGTTAGTAATCGAAAAGACTTGTCCTGGACGGGTAATAATTTCAAGCTAGTCTAACTAGTGATGTAAGCGTGTCTCGAATAGGACTTGTCTGAGTAGAATGTACCGTATCGAGAGACTTTCTTTGGACTTGACCAGAACGGCTAATAACTTCAAGCTAGTCTAACTAGTGATGTAAGCGTGTCTCGAATCGGTCGTGTTCACTGAAAGTGGATCAATTCAAAAAGTACAAACTCCTCATGCATGTGCAAATTTCTTAAAAATCCATGAGCACATGTGAAGGGGGAGTCCTTCAAATGAAATCCAAAACTCTTAAAGTGGTAACAACAATGTGTTTTATTATCATAAACACTTTGAGAGATTTTCAATAAATGGTTTCATGGCAATGATAGGATAGTCATGGAGTTATAAGGTGACTAAGGTTAGGGAAAACTGTCCTATGATCCGCCAGAGCCGGAGGGATTTAACTGTCCTATGATCCGCCAGAGCCGAAGGGATCTACCGAAGGACAAATCCAATAGATTAGAATTAGAAGTCCTTAGGTATGATTGAAAAAAGGAGAAAATGAGAAAGGAGAAAGAAGGGGTTGAAGAATTAAAAAGAAAAGTTATGAAAAAGGGTGAAAAGAAATAGCCCTCGAAATGTTCAACCTTAGGGCAGACACCGGGTACAATTCGTATGCTACTGATTGTTACTAAGGTGACACCGGTATTGAAGACAAAGACGTCATGGACCCAGTGACACACTGCACTAAACCTTCTTAACCACTCAAGTTCTCTTAAAAAAGCATGTTTCATTCTCACAGGGAACCGGTGTAATCTATCGACCTGTCTCTTAGAGATGGTTGATATTGAAGCAGGAGACCTCTCCCTAATCTCCGCATAGGAAACAAATGTGCACTTATCGAGTCTAGAGCCCCGAGATTCATCAAAAAGATCTCATAGGAACACATGATACTTCTACACTGGTTGTTCAACATTAAGGACACCAGATGTAAACTTTAGAGTCCTACGCAAATCTTAGCAATCTGCCAGAACATTTATGAGAGAATTCAAACAAGTGATTCTCAATGATTGAATGGAAATTCCTGCCAGGGTCAACATCAAACAGCCCTGACAGCAGGTCACTTCGGTAATTCTTTATGGGTTACGCTTAGTGTTCGCGGTGGTTTCAAATGGTCTACAGTCGTGGAGTGATCCCCAGTGACTCACCCAGTCATTGAGCTACTAAGTAGGTCTTGTAAGCTCCTTCGGGGGTATCTGACATTGGTACGGCCTTGGTAAGGGTTAGAAGGAGTCTTCACACTATGTTGTTGACGATCTCTAATTCTTATCTGTAAGTATCGGTTGTTTATTACTAACTGTTTACATGCAGCTATACATCATCTCCATGGCAAAGGATTCCACATGCTCATACATGCATCACAAAGTCAAAGGAAAGTTCTCACAAAGATCGAAGCAAAGTAAGGTTCAAAGAAAGATTCTACGCATTGTGAAAGAATCTACAGAAGTAAAGTGACAAAGATCGGTGTGAAAGAACGGGAATAACAAATGCATGTATCACAAAGACTAAAGACGTATGAGCATGTTGGAATGGCGGACTACCACCACAGACGCAGAAGTGACAAAAGGCAGATTACTCCACATCACAAAAGAACAAAGAACGTTGAAAAGTCAATTATCAAAGGTCACAAAGCATGAAGGAACAAAGACCAAAGACTATTCTGCAACGACACACAAAGTTAAAGACAAAGATCACAGAAGACCTAATCACGTAGAGCATCGTTCGAATGACCACCCCAGAAAGTGATGGTCATTCTCATATATTGTAACGTTGTAATGTGTCGTAGTTTTTGTTATTAGAAAAGTCAATGGGCTATGGACTTGGTAAGCTAGTATGATGTTAGTTAAATGTGTAAGCCTTTTAAAGGAATAGAAATCCAAGCCCATGTACAAGCCCATAGAAAGCCTTAGGGCATCTCATGTTTCTACTATATAAACACCTCAAATGAGTCATTTGAGGTGTGTGCTTGAGTGTGTAGTGTGTGTGTTTCTCTAATAATATTCTCTCTTCTTTCTTTCTCTACATTCTCTACTTTCTCTCTCTAACATACTTCACATATCAAGTCACCAAGGCTATTGTGTATGATAAAGTTGATAGATTTATATTCTTACAAAGAGGTCCTTTGTTGATTTGGATAAGATTGAAGATGAGCATGATGATAATGATAAAGGGAAGAAGCTGATATTAAATGAGAAGGACAAAGGAAAGAAGTCGATGTTTTTCCGATTTAGATAAAGAGTAATCCTTATCTAAATATATAAATCATCTTCATCGTATTTTCGTTTATCGTTGTTAGGAATTTTTTTGAATAATCGTTGGGTTTATCCCGTTTGTTGTGTTTCCTTTGGTGTTATTTGAATTTTCGTTTTTTGACAAGTTCAAAAAACAAGACATTATGTTTATTCCGATTGAAGATGGTTTATGAATGAATCTATGTTTTTCAATATTAATTTCTAAAATGTGTTTCGTTTACATTTTTTGTGGATTAACTTTGTTAAGCATATAGCTTAGGATTTTAAATCAAATTATCTTATGTATATAATAACACATAAATATAAAATATATTAATCTGGCCCAATACTTTTTATTTGTATAAACATTTAATCCGGCCCGAATAAATATGTTGTTGACATAAAACGGAAATGTGACTATTTTTGCAAGGCCCAATCCATATCAATGCCAACAAATTAGGGGTGTTCATCGGTTTGGTTCTCGGTTAATCGGTTTATTCGGTTCGGGTTGTTCGATTAAAAAAAAATTTTGGGTCATAACCGAAAACCGAACCGCACCGAAAATATTTATAACTGAACCGAACCGAGAACCGAACCGAAGTTCGGTTCGGTTATAGGTCAAAACCGAAAACCGAAATTTATACTTGAATTACACTATTTATATTTTTTTAAATTTAACTATATATATTTTTGGCAAAAAAAATATTTTAAGCATAGAAAAGTGTTTTTTATATTAGTATAAAATTTTAATGGATATTTTTTATATATAAAATAATATAAATATATATATATTTATATAAATTCGGCTTTCGGTTCGGTTTTCATTTAAGATAGCCAAACCCATATCCAAACCGAAAACCGAATTTTTAATTCGGTTCGGTTCGGTTTTAACAAATTCGATTCGGTTATATGTTCGGTTCGGTTTTTTTTCGGTTCGGTTCGGTGTTCGGTTTATTCAGTTTATTACCCAACCCATGAACACCCCTACAACAAATAAACATATTCACAGCATGTTAAAACCAAATTTGCAAATTACCATAGTCAAAAAAAAAAAGTCTATAGCATGTGTTTTTTTTGTACAAATTTACAAACACGTGTATTCAGTATTTATTCGTTTGTCTATTTATTTTATCTAAAAATTATTAAAACCATTAAACCTCATGTTAAACATTTATATTATATTTTAAAACAAATTTTATTAAATTCTACTTAGCTTTTCAAAGTTCTCTCATTATTATTTCATTTAAACATGTGACTTTATGTTTTCCAACATCCCTTTTTATATCCATTAAAGTCATAAAGTTTTTCTTTTGTTTCTTTTTTTCTAAAACATTTTAACAAGAAAAAAAAAAAAAAAAAAAAAAAAAAAACTGCAACTCATTCATATGCAATGCATGGGTTCAATCGGCAAGAGAAGCAGGAGTGTTGCACGCATGGTTGACGCGAGGAAAAACAAACAAAGTATGTAACCTTTCAAATATTTATACATTCGAATCAGTTTTGTTGCAACAGTTTATATATACGAATTAACAATATGTATTCAATTTTAGGAAAACACGAATTGGAGAAGCCGAGAAGGATCTTCAACCACCAAACAATCAGTTAATGGTACATTTAAAACACTTATGCATTATTTTTAATGTATGCATGCTTGTATTTATTATATGAGGTTGGTTTGTTTTTTTTTTTTTTTTTTTTTAATGAATGTATTATTTATAATGTATAGGTAATGAACAGCAAAAGGATTTGAAAAAGGATAAAGGAGAGAAATGGGATGTTAACAAGTGGTCTGACTGTGGATGGCTGAAAAAAGAAAAAAGCAAAGAGGCAAAGTTTGCTTCCGCTTGATGACAATAACAAGAAGCGTGTTCCGTCCAAGCCCCGAGTTGATTTACTTGAAGGCGATTCTGCTGATGTTCCATGTTACAGTGATGATGAGAGTTTTGATGGTTTGGACTATGAAGATGCACATTAGCATTTGACCCGGAGAAATCTACAAAAAGGAATTTTCAAGGGTTTTTTTTTTTTTTTTTAATGATGTATTTTTAATTCCTTTTGATGTCACACTCTTTGTTTCAAATATTAGTGGAAAATGTTTATGTTTGACGTCTATTTAATCTTTCTTTCGTTAGTGTTATGCATCAATTTTTTGGTACATTTATGTTAATACTTCATTATGTTGTTAACACATAAAGTTAAAACAATTTATCCAGCCCAATAGTTTTTATTATTAACATCGTTTAATTCAACCCAATCAAATATGTTCTTGACATAAAAATCATGTAATAGTGTTGTTGCAGGCCCAATCCATTCCACTACAACAAATAAACACATTAACACCAAATTACAATCATTACATTTTTTGAATTAAAAATTCCTCAAAACAAATTTGAAAAAACAAAAGGGTTATTTCACTTGTGGGTTATTGTACTTTTGAAAAATGTTCAATTAGGTCATTATACAACTTTTTTGTTTGTTAAGGTCATTATATTAAAATTTTTATACTTTTGAGTCATTATACTTTTAAAAAATGTTTATTTAAGTTATTATAATATGTTTATGTTTATTTAGGTCAATAAACATTTCAAAATATGTTATTCAAGTGATCAAAATTGTTAAAATGTAGTATTCAAAAGTAATTTACATATTTTTTGCATTTATATATTCATTTTTCTACTTGTTTTTAGATGTTTAATGTATTTTGTTTTAAAGTATGTATCTTTGTTAATTACAATGGACACATATTTCAACATAATGTGTGCGTATATCATATCAAAATAGTTTTTAAGCTAAATAGGTCATCAAATTTTTATATTTATAAATGTACATTTTTGATGTCGTTCAAATGTGACTCGCCTTTTACGTCCCTTGGTATGAAATTTAGTTTAGCAAAGTTAAACATGTCAATCACCTTCAAATAACATCATTTAACTTTGCTAAATTAAATTTCATACTAAGGGATGTAAAAGGCAAGTAATCTCATTCGAACGAATTGAAATCAAAAGTGTACATTTATAAATATTAAAATTTGATAACCTATTTAGCTTAAAACTATTTCGAGCTGATACACGCACACATTATATTGAAATATGGGTCCATTGTAATTAATAAAAATACATAATTTAAAACAAAATACATTAAACATCTAAACACAAGCAAAAAAATGAATAAATAAATGCAAAAAGCATGTAAATTACTTTTGAATACTACATTTTAACAATTTTGATGACTTGAATAACATATTTTGAAATGTTTATTGACTTAAATAAGCAGAAAAATATTATAATAACTCAAGTAAATATTATTTTAAAAGTATAGTGACTCAAAGGTATAAAAGCTTTAGTATGATGATCTTAACAAACAAAAAAGTTGTACAATAAACTAATTGAACATTTTTAAAAAGTACAATAACCCTTAAGGACAATAACTCTTAATAATTCATGTTTTCTTTTCAGTATGTTTTATTTTAATTATTCAGTGTTAAATATGGATAGAAAAATTTGATCGAGTTTACTATATTACTCTTAATTTATTTTATTACTACTACAAAGACATGAATCAATTAATTAAAAATAAACTATCATTATACAAAAAATAAAAGGAAAAAAACAATAATAATAATAATGTTTTTTCTTATTTAAATCGTCCTAAATAAAGGGTGGCAAGTGTGTGACAATTGTTCCTTATTTATTATGCATGTTACAGCTGGATATGATTGAGATATGAGATATCCATATGCCATATATACAAAAATTGGTGCTTGCAACAGTGTACTATAAGAAAGCCAATAAGGTACGCAAGACTCTTATGTCCTCCATCCACTGTCTGACACTCATGTTGTTGGTACATGCACTTTTTAGATCCAATCCATCTTCCTGTTTTCCAACATTCATTCTTTTTCTCTTTAATCCCAATTTCATTAACTTTCATTAAAGGTTTCACAGTCATTAAATCTCTAATGAGACAAATTATCCACACCTTATCATAAGGAAGATATTCAATGATTGGGTGCATCGCTGATTTGTACGGTTTAATCAAACTTTTCTGATGTGACAACAAAAGAAAGGTATGTATAACACATCACATCTCTAATTAGCAGGGAAGTGTAAGTTTTATTTTTATAAAAGCCAAACAAGATTTGTTACACAAATATATGGGACAATGTACATTATTATGCTGGACAAGATTCTACATTTTTTATTTTATTTTATTTATTTATTTATTTCTGTTGTAACGGCTTTTTAGTTGTTAGTGATTCAGATAGTAATTACATCCAATTGGGCAGTGCTGATTCAGAACTCCGCCTGTACTTCCTCCTATTCCACCTGAAAGGGTAAAAGTCTTGGGTGAGACTCGAACTTGAGACATCCCCTTGCCAAACCTCTCATCCCCAAGCCCCTAAGGAATCTTGGCAGCAAACTGAGCTAGCCCATTTGGTATATGCGGGACAAGACTTATGTTTTTAAAATCTGTATATTTGATAATATTTTACATTACGTAAGATAAATTCATTTGTCTCACGTGCAGTGGCGGAACTTGAACTTATTTTTATTTTGGATGCCGAATTTACTTTTTTTTTTTTTTTTTTTTTTTTTGGGGGGGGGGGGGGGGGGGGGGGGGGGGGGGGGGCGAATCGGAGATTTATTTGTAACATCAACTAAATTACCCCTAAAACATATAATATTTACACTAGGTGCCGCAAATTTTATTTTATTTTTTTATTTTTTATTTTTTTTGGGGGCGGAACCCTCCCCTGCCCCTACATAGTTCTGCCCCTGTGCTCACGTGCATCCCAGGAACCTCCCAGCTCCGCTCGTGGGGTGTGCAAAACTTTTCTGTTTTAGATTCTTTTAAGAAATATGTGTTTTGTTTGGTTAGGTCCTAAAGGTAGAGAAAATTGAACCAAATTGGTCTATGCTATTTTTAAGTGGAAATGTGATCGATTTTAGCAGGCTAGTGATTTACCATGCTTCATGGGTTTTCTGGGTAGTCTATGAAGTCCGGAATTTACCTGCAATAGTCATCAAAGATTGCTTGTTTCCCGTTACGTACCCAGAAATTATGACAATTCCGAACATCGTTATTTCATATATATCAGAACAAGGTGGGTCTAAATTTGTTAGGATGTCAATTTCACTGGTAATTGTTTAGGTCTGATCCATTTGATTCGATATACGCATACATGTCCACAGTTACATAAATATACAATATAAGTGATGTGATCATATAAACAAGGTTATAATGGACCAAAGTTTTTTTTTTTTTTTTTTTTTTTTTTTTTTTTTTTTTTTTTTAAATAAAAAAAAATAGTGTCGTCCGCATATTTTTATACTATCACACCTTTTTAAGAGTGTAGGCGAAGACGGATAACACTTATTGGTGTGTCACCTCAGCACTTCCCCAATAACACACAAATTACTAAAACACTCTCCCTACCAATAAAACACACTTATTAAGGCATGTGTGTCTCACAAAAAATACCTTACTCACTCACAAAACAAAAAAATGAATAACGGCTCGTTGGTTCAATGGCTGAGGGACGGATGGAGCACCAACGGCGCCGTCGGCGGTGTAGCAACGGCGGCGCCATTGATTAATTTGAAAGGCGAATGGCAGGTAACTGGTCTCCAGACCGTGCTCTAGCTATAAGTGGAAAGATAAGATCATTAATATGCTCAGACGCTCAGTTGTTACAAATTAAGGTTTTGTTGTTAGAACATAATAAAGAGATGGCATTTACAGCCAACAGGCAGATTTCATGGCTTTGCTTTTATTGTTTTACATGCAAATTATTTAGCAGGGTACTTGCAACAGGTAACGTTTGCAGCTCATACAGTCATACTCATTGATTGTCCGTGGATTATAGATAAATCATATGCATATACGTACTAAGAGTGGTCAGTGGTCAGTGATCAGTTACGAGTTAATGTTTGTAAAGTGTAAACCGTGAAATAGTCACTTGAGGTAAAAAAAAAAAAAAAAAAATCCCGCTAGCATGTGATGTTGATATAACCACATGCTCGTAGATGAAATTTAGCTGGTTTAGCGACAAGAAATTTAAAGATATTTACAATACTCAGCTTTAAACCTGATTTGTTGTATACTTCAATTCTATGCATAAATTCAGACTAGGAAAATAGGTAGACACTAATAATTCTATGTCACAAACGTTGTCCATGTGAACCCCTAATTAAATGAGTTGGTGACATCCTTGACTCAAAAAATTGTTACACTGCAAATTGACTAACTAGATTAATGAAGTTTGAAACCATCGTTATCATATACCCGAATTATATAGGAACCCTTTTTTACATAGAACAAAGTAACAGACTACTTTTTACGTTGAAGAAACTAACTTATTGACACATATAATTATACTATACGAGTAACCGTGTATAGTAACGGGATTTTATAGCGGCAGATAGTTGTAGTAAAAAAGTTTATTGGTTATAAACGAAAAATAACTAGGTTCTACTTGGCCGGTTCCACCGGTTGAACCAGTTTCGGCCGAAAAAACGGGTCAAATTAAACCGATTTTTATATTTTCGAAAGCCGATTAGACCCGCAGGGTGTGAAGTGACCCGGATCAACCCGGTTTTCGAGATATATACACACTTCTTTTTTGTATCATTCCAAATATATATAAATTAAATTTTTGTGGAAGACCGGGTTGACCCGATGGTCGAACCGGTTACCATGTGACTTGACCGGGTCGATTAGAGACCTGGTTTTCAAAACATTGATTAAATACTAACACTAATTAAAGTGAATGACAATAAGATGGATTATAAACGAAAATAATAATAAAAGTTTATGATTTCTATAAATACTTTACTTAATTTTTTCACTTTTCCATTCAGTATAGATAAAAGCTTAAAGCTAGTATCTTAACTATATATAAAGCATGTAAGTACTTTCGTTTAATTCCTTAATCCATAAACTAATATAAGCAAGTTTGACAATTAAAAACACATGCACGTTATAACTTTAAAAATTGAAAGAGTTAAAAACTTATTATAGGCAACACATTTAATATAGGCGACACATTTAATAAGAACTAATATCCATATAACATGAATTGAAAGTTACGATTAATCTAACACATAAAAAGCCATAATATTAACATTTATAGTCATAACAAGCGACACATTTAATAACTAATATCCATATAACATGAATTGAAAGTTACGATTAATCTAACACATAAAAAGCCATAATATTAACATTTATAGTCATAACAAGCGACACATTTAATAAGAACTAACATCCATATAACATGAATTGAAAGTTACCATTAATATAACGCATAAAAAGCCATAATATTAACATTTATAGTCATAACAAGTGACACATTTAATAAGAACTAACATCTATATAACATGAATTGAAAGTTACCATTAATATAACGCATAAAAAGCCATAATATTAACATTTACAGTCGTAACATGGAACAAATTAACATTATATTTATAACGATATAAATATTCATGTAAATTGATGAAAACATAGACCAACATGTATCATGAGTAAACACACTTTCATATACGAAGTCGATCAGCTACCTACATATTCAATTCGGGTTGTAAACAAGAACATTTCGAACAACAAACTTTTTTTTTTTTTTTTTTTTTTTAAACATGGGTTTCCGACTCGACATTGCGAGCTGACTAATCCACAGCGACTACCCTTTTTGCATAGCCCGGAGTCGGCGCAAGTAAACCTCCGTGACCAGAAGATACATAGCATGAACAAATAAACAGACAACCAAATTGTATTCAAATGAAGATGAACACGTACCATATATAAGGCAATGACTTATGAATTTTTATATTTGTAACAAACTACCCGAAATCAAAGATATAATTTATGAATACACAAAATATTACGCAAAACACTTAATCTAAATCTCATTATAACTATCTGTCGTCAAAATATCATGTTGCTATGCATGAGTACTAATCTAGTTGAAATAAAAAGTGAATTAGATAAAGCGATAATCATTTCAAAATGTTTTGAATTTGACACTATTATTTTCCGTATGCAATGAATTCCTTTTCACCACTTGGCTATATAATGGTACACATAAAAGGAATAGTTAAATGTTTCATATTAATGGCATGTTTGGCGCTTGAATTTATCAAAGTTTATCATACCATTAGCTTATTTTTTGTAAAAAAAAAATGAGAATTACAAAAATCGTCCCTAAAGTATGGCCAAATTGCACGTTTCGTCCCGGAAGTTTTGAAAGTGCAAGGATCGTCCCTGTGGAAAACTTTTGGGGCAAAAATCGTCCCTGGCCTCTAACAGTGTTAACTCCGTCCACTTTAAGAGGCATGTGCGTTGCACACGAGGTCTTTTTGGTCTTTTTACACCCTTTCTCTATTAAACCTCCCACCCACCCATTTTATAATCAAAAAACGCACCCCACCCACCTTAATTTATTCTACTTATAAACCCTAAACACCAAATCTTTCTATATCCTCAAAAGTTTGAGATAATTAAAATTGAGTCCCAGAACTTGAAATCAAAAAAACATCAATTATGGTTACTGGATTATAGGTCTGGTACTTTCGTGAAGCCGGGAGTAAATTTAATCCACACGAAAAATATGGTAAGAAAATGTGAATGAAATGAATATGTTTGGTATACATAAATTTGTGTATCCTAATTAGTGGTTTTTGTTTTTTATAAAACAGCTGACCATCCAGAAGTGTTTTCGATGAAGCTTTTTCATGGTGGAACTTTCACACCAAGTCCAAATCGTAGGTATTTTAGGAGTAATGTGCAGTACATTGATTTGTTAGATATTGAACAATTTACCATTGACATAATACATTCAATAGTGAAGATGTTGAAGTATGATCCAAGGGAAATAATATATTATCACTTTAAGATACCTGATAAGACTTTAGACTGGGGACTTAGGGCTTTGGCTTGTGATGATGATATTGTTAACCTTGCACAATATGTGAAAGATAATAAGGTTATTGAAGTTTTCATTGAACATGGTGAAACCACAGTTGAAAGTTATTACATGCCTACATTTAAAGAAAAAGTTCAACTTAAGGAGTTAAATAACAATGTTGATGTTGTGGAATTGGATGATGAGTTACCTATTGTACCACAGACCACTAGAAAGAGGAAGTTTCTAGGGATGCCTAAGTGCAGAAAGACTTTAGCTCTAGAGTGGTTGGCAGATAATGAAGTTGGGCAGCCTAGTGGTTTAGGTGGTGATGAGAGTAATGTAGGTGGTGATGAGACTTATGAAGGTGTTGAAGCTAGTGGCTTAGGTGGAGATGAGCCTAATGTAGGTGGTGATGAGACTTATGAAGGTGTTGATGCTAGTGGCTTAGGTGGAGATGAGCCTAATGTAGGTGGTGATGAGACTTACGAAGGTGTTGATGCTAGTGGCTTAGGTGTAGATGAGCCTAATGTAGGGGGTGATGATAATCATGCGAGTGATGATCAGAATGATGTGGAACTTGTGGATGATGAGCACATTATAGACCAAATAGATGTCAGCATGGAAGGGTTTGGGTTTACATGCAATTCTGATGATGAAGGGGAAACAGATGGTGATCCTCATAGAACTGAAATGAATATCAATGAAGATGGTGATCCTCATAGAAATGAAGTTAATATCAATGAAGATGACATAGATGCTATTGACTATGATATGTATGAAAGTGAACTAGATGATGAAGACAGTGGAAGTGTTAGGAGAGTTGCACTTAGGAAACTAAGAAAAAAGGAAATTGCTTCTAATGAGGGTGGAATTGTGAACTTTTTCTTTCTAGGACAAGAATTTGCTAATAGGGATGAAGTAAAGGAAAGGATAAAGGCTTATTCAGTGGAGACAAGGAGAAACATATCAATTGTGAAAAATGATTTGGTTGGAGTGAGGGCTAACTATCTAGGAATTGTTACCACTAAAGAAAAAGGAGACAAGGAATCTTTAACAGTGAATCGGATGGATAAAGTTAAAGATAAGGTACAGAAGGGAGATAAGGGTAAGAATGTCATTTCAGAAGAAGAGGTAGGTGACAAATATAAATGTAAGTGGAGAGTGTATGTATCCAAGACAGTCAATGATAAATGGCAAGTAAAAACTTTTGAGCCAGAACACATTTGTCTACAATCAAGACAGGTAAAACATTGTACATCTACTTTTCTTGCAAAGCATGTGATAGATCTGTTACCCAAAAACTCTCAGATCCCAGTTGAAGCACTTAAACACCAGATGCAGAAACATTTCCAGGTTGGTATTTCTAGGCATAAAGCTTTTAGGGCTAAATCAAAGGCAGAGGAAAGTTTGAAAGGTGATGCTGTGTTGCAGTATGGAAGATTGAGGGATTATGCTATGGAATTAAAGAAAGCAAATCCAAACACAACTGTTAAGATAGATGTGTGCAGGGATGAAGATCTAGACTCTAACACAAAGAGGTTTAGGAGGATTTATGTCTGTATAGGTGCACTGAAAGAAGGTTTTAGAGATGGTGGGAGAGAACTTTTAGGTTTAGATGGTGCCTTTATGAAAGTACCATATGAAGGACAGCTTCTAACTGCTGTGTCTATGGATGCAAACAATGGGATCTACCCTGTAGCTTATGGGATTGTGGAGTCAGAAAACATGCAGTCATGGTTATGGTTTCTCAATAATCTTGGAGATGATCTTGAACTAAACATTGAATCACATTTCACCTTCATCACAGATAGACAAAAGGTACAAGTAGTTATTTCCAATTATTTGTTTCATACTATCACATTGAATCAAATTCAACACTTATATGTTTCATCTTATATGTTTCAGGGTCTGTTACCTGTAATCAAGAAGTTATTTCCATCTGCTGAGCATAGGTATTGTGTGAGACACATATGTGAGAATCTGAATTTGCAGTGGAGAGGTGGAGCTTATAAGGAAATGCTTAGGAAATAGAGCTGGTTCAAGTGGAAATGTTGCTGCAAGTGGAAGCCAACCGAACAGGGCCACCCAAACCACCGAACCAAGTGGAAATCAGCCTGCCAGGGTCACCCAAACCAGCCAACCAATTGGAAGTGCAAGTCCTATCAGAAGAACAAAGAGAACTGCAAACAAATACCTCAACCCAACCAAGTAGCTTGCAGTTTCATTTGTTTAATGTATTATTATGATTATCTATGTTTCATGTTTAAGACTTTGTTTTATGCACACTATTTCATGTTTACTCTTTGTTTGAAAACTTGAAACTGATGTATTCAGTTTAAGACTTTTATCAAGTATGATATAGTCACATAATGTGACAATCTTGGCAACTCTATTTGCAGTTTCACCTCTTATTGATATTTGGTATTTGACCATTTGATGTTTGATGTTTGCTTCTGATGTTTGACTGTTTAAAGTCAAATTACCATTTACACATTGAAACAACCATTTTGTGTTTGCTTTTGATGTTAGACTGTTAAAGTCAAATTACCATTTTGTGAATGCTTTTGATGTTTGACTGTTATTGTCAAACTACAAAAAATGTGACCATTTGCACATAGATACAACCATTTTTGTGAATGCTTTTGATGTTTGGCACATACAAGTTTACAACAACTCTGTCTTTTGTATCTTCACAGAAAAAAGAGTAGTAAAACTTACACACTTTAAATACTTTAACAACATGATTTCATTAAACATTAATAACCTTACATCCAAAATTCATTGACCATCATACATATTGGTCAATGTACAGGTTCAACTAATAAACAACCACATACCTGAAGTACTACATCATCATAAAAACAAAGAAAAAAACCCAACAGACAACTAGAAACATCTTCAATCTTCGATTTGCAACTTGGAGCACATTCATTGACTCTTGAAGCACATTCCTTGAGTGTAGCAATCCGGGTATGATCTGAATTGAACGTGGACACATTGGTGGATCATACCAATCAAAAAATCCACAATCAGTACCATTCTGCAAAACCTCATTGTTAACTTAAATCAAACCATATTAACTTCAAATAATTGTTAAAGATTAATGCTTTTATAACTTACAATTTGGGAGCAACAATAAAACCTACGACCTGGGTTACGCGAAGTCCATGAACAACGAACCATACATTGGTTCCCACAAAAGCAAAGCACCATTTTTATTGATTTTGGGTTTCCCAAAAAATTAGGGTTAGGGTTGTGTGTGTATACGGTTTGGGATGGGATTTTGTGTGGGTGGGGTGCATTTTTTGATTATAAAATGGGTGGGTGGGAGGTTTAATAGAGAAAGGGTGTAAAAAGACCAAAAAGACCTCGTGTGCAACGCACGTGCCTCTTAAAGTGGACGGAGTTAACAACGTTAGAGGCCAGGGACGATTTTTGCCCCAAAAGTTTCCCACAGGGACGATCCTTGCACTTTCAAAACTTCTGGGACGAAACGTGCAATTTGGCCATACTTTAGGGACGATTTTTGCAATTCTCTCAAAAAATAAGCTACCATTAAAAATAAGTCTTGTTTGGTTGACATAGCTTGAAGGAGCATGTAAAAAAAATAAGCTACTAAATGGTATGCTAGTTAAACTAACATTAAAATAAATAAATAAATAAATAAATAAAAAATAAAAAAAATAACCCTCCAGCAACCTGCTCCAGCGATCCGCTCCAGCTCCTTCTAGTGCCAAACACACCCAGTAGGACAAAAAGTTACGTTCATCACACATAGGTTGTGTTTGAGAGGGGGCTTTATGGGGGCTTAAACTTTTAAAATAAACCGGTTTATGAGGGATTATGGGGGATTATAACTAGTTAATTTACTTAAATACCCTTAAAAATATAATGGATTATCACTCAAAAGCCGATTATATATCTGAACTTCCTTTGATGTATTTTTATACGATTTTCCGTTAATAAGCTTTAGCTCCAACTAATTCGCCAAACAACTTTATAAAAATATAAACTCCATCTTTCGGCTTATAATATAAGCCCCAGACCCAAACCCAGCCCCAGCCTCAGCTCCAGCTTCAGCTCCAGTTTCAGCCCCAACTCCAATCCCAGCTCTAGCCCTGTTCACCAAACATACTTATAAACGATTATTGTTTTTGCTATAGGTGTGTGTTGGAGGCACTAAAAATAAATAAATAAATAAAACATCCCAAAAGTAAAGATCAAATAGAAATGTATTCTTTTCAGGGATAGTTATTTATTTATTAATGTAGAGTATCTAACTTGTCATATTTTCTAGTTCTATATAGTGAATACATTTTTTTGCAAGTTCAAGTAAACAACTTTTAAATTTCATCATTTTTGTATAGTTTTTACTCCACAACTGGTACCAGGTTATCTCATTTTTTCAAAATTTTTTATTTTCTACATGGCATCCGCTTAGGATAATTATTCGCTACATATAAATAAAAAGTGTGACAAGTTAATTATATTTATAAATAAAAAATGTGACAAGTTAGATATATATATATATATATATATATATATATATATATATATATATATATATATATATATATATATATATATATATATATATGGAAAAATTGGCCAAAAAAGATGATGACATTGATGGTAACTAGTTTCATTTGGCAAAACTGTTTGTGGGGTAAAATAATACACCAAAGTGACAAGATTTAAAAGTTTAATACATGAATTTGCAAAATTTTTTATTCTTTATAAAAAACTGAAAAAAATGACAAGTTACATACATTTTTATATAATTCATTCATTTTAAGACACGATGAAAATTATTTACATAAATAATGTTATTCTTCAAGTATACTTATAAAAAATGTATTTGTTTTTATTCATAATAAATAACACCACTTATAAGTTTATACATCAAACACAAATTTAAAGTCCCTAAAATATTAGAGGCCATGGGCGATCCTTCACTTCGCCCACCTTCAAAAATGACCCATGCGTTTTCTATAATGTGATTTGTGTGACTGGTATTCTCTCTCTCTCCACTAATGTGAGCTACGACGCCATCGGCTTACGAAACACCCATCAGAACCACGATTACTTAGTTTGAACACCATCGAACTGAAACAAGAACTGAACCACTCCACTTTTAAACCACTGATCTAAACCATGATACACATAGGATACCGGGGCCCAACAGGTCCATTATGCTTTGATTAATATGTATCACAAAATATGAGTGACAACATATATTAAATGGCTTACCAACATTCACAAGAATATTAAAAAGTGCTGTTACAGGGGCCCGAGGCCGACATATTATTATTAACTATCTCCATACTCACTCAAAAGATGAGGTTTAGATTCCTTTTTGTTTTCTTGTATCTACACTTTTAGTCTAACCAACTTGACGATCATTCAGATATAGCTTACACTAGTAATAAGACCATTAGGTATAACTTTCACTCATTAGCACATCAGCTTTAACATTTTCACCTTAACTATAAAAAAAACACCTCTTATCATAACTCAACCTTAGCTAAAAAAAACACCACATTTTGTGCCCCATTTTTTTCTTCTTCTTTTCCATTTATAAAACACAAAATAACATTTTTTTAAGTTAACTAAAATTCACAATATTTATTTTTTTACTTAAAAAAAAAAAAAAAAAAAAAAAAAAAAAAGCAACAAAAAACAAGGACTGAAAATGTTAATTTACAAAACTAGTTTCTTCTTCCCTATAACACACACTGAAAACACACATGTACACACCTACAACACCAAAACACACACGAAAACACACACGTTATACAAACACACACACACACCAAAACCCATTAAAAAAAATGCCCTTAACGCAACTTTAAGGGGTTAACGTAAGGGTTAAACTTTCACCTTAACGCGAGACAGCGGTGTGGTAACTCAAGCCTAACATGCGTTAAAGATAGTCCATGTAGGTCTTAACGTAAGCCTTGGGTTAAGGTACCGTATGCTCTAACGGTGATTTTTAGGTCATCAGACCGTTTTATCATTTCAGCGCTATCTCAGCTTTTCTTTCTAAGACCAAATAGATAATCAAATACCTGTAACGATAATTTTACGGGTGACCCAACAACTAGGTTTTTTTTATTTTTTATTTATTTTTTATTTTTTATTTTTTTTAAATTAAAATTTCATTAATAATGAAAAAATATTACATAATAATTTAAATAAAATAAAAAATACTACAATAAAATTAGTGTTCATTTGTTTGACGTCAAATATGTTCCACTAAATCGGATTTAATACTTTGATAGCTGGCAGTGCATATCTCTAATAACTAGGAACACTTATTCTTGTGCTCGTACGGGATCATCTTCATGATGTTGTTCCTCCGGATGAAGTCGGAGAGATGGTCTTCCATTTGTCTTTTAAAATCATATTATGTAAATGATGCATGTGTACATCATATCAATTATTTTCTTAAAACTTTGCGAGCGTGCGAAAGTATTTATTAGAGCTCACTTTCTTTTAGCACATCAAACGCTCGTTTCATATTTGTTCCTGCTTATTCATGCGCTTGCTTATGACTTATTAACTTTGCATCATTCGACCCCGGTTGTGAAATGGACTTCATAAGAACGGACAATTCCGGATATATACTATCAACGAGATAATATCCCCATATATAAGTTACGTCATTAGCCACAAAAGAAA
This sequence comes from Artemisia argyi, assembly GCA_030686995.1. Classification (NCBI taxonomy): domain Eukaryota; kingdom Viridiplantae; phylum Streptophyta; class Magnoliopsida; order Asterales; family Asteraceae; genus Artemisia; species Artemisia argyi. Next base: position 127,761,773 of record CM060697.1, read on the forward strand.
CATCTCGTACTTTCCCGTCTTTGAGATCGTTGAATATAGGCGATTGATGTATAAAGTTGATGTCGCTGTTCGACCCGGCAACATCAAAGAATGCATGCCAAATACATAAGTCTTATGAGGCAACCGCTTCCAATATAATGAATGGATCTGACCTGTGATCACCCCTACAGAATTGAGCACGATATGCCTATGGGCATTGAGCCCATGTCCAATTCGTACAGTCAATGCTTCCTATCATCCCAAGAAACCCACGTTTCTGCTCATGAAAAGCATAGAGTTTTTTGACATCGGTAATAGTAGGCCTTTGCAAAAACTCCTTTCCATATAAGTCGATAACCCCATTACAGAAAGCATTGAGACAATCATGGGAACTTTTATCACCAGTTTGCATATATTCGTCTAGTGCATCAGGAACAATTTCGTATGCAAATTGACGAATTGCAAAGGTACACTTCATCAACGGGGAAATGCTAACTTTTCCCGTACAATCAATACGTTGTTGAAAATACGACACATTAACAGTCAATTCCTGAACAATGCGTGTGAAAAGTGATCGAGTCATTCAGTTGTGTTTACGGAATGTACGTGCGTCATACATTTGTTTTTCACCGAAGTAAGCCACCACTATATGATCATGAGCACCGTAACGATCTCTATCTACCGGAGCTTGTGGGATTTTGGGGATTAAAGAAGCGGAAGTCCGAACAAGAAAAGTGGCGTCTTTTAAAAACTCTAAAGTTAAACTATTAACTTCGTCTTCTTCATTTGTATCCGTAAAAAATAATTGATCGAAATTCACTTGTTTGAGTTGAGAAGTTGAAAGTGTGTATAGAAGAGAAAGTGTGAAAAAAAATGAAGAAGAAAAGGTAGTATTTATAAAAGAGAAAGTGTATTATTTGAAGAAAAAAAATTACAAACAACCCCCAACGGTCATATAATAGCTAAATGGCTATTTTTTCATGTATTCCATTCGGTCGCTTTGCCGATCCAACCAACCAAAAAATCAGAGGGGGGGGGGGGGGGGGGGAGGTAGACCGACCAAGGGCTTGTTCTCGATTATGATCAGCGTGTGTTAGACCAAAGATGAAAAGCTGACTAAATAGCCTAGTGTGTGTTTACTTTTTGTGAGATGAGATCACAATAAAGATCAAATGGACAAGTCTGGATTATTCGTCTTTTCATCTAAACAATAGAAACTACTTGATAAACCATTAATCGACAAAAATACATCATTGCGACGATAATTTTTTTAACTTTTCATAGACAGGCACTTCGATATACTTAAGAAAAACTTTTTTTCGAGTTTTTACTTTAGTGTTAAAATTTACGCCCTGAAAAAAATCACATGTGATTGATTATTTAAAGAATTACGTGTGATTTCACAAATCACATGTGATTTTATAAATCAGATGTAGTTTTTCAAATAACAAATCAACTATGAACTTACAAATAGTGATTTTTTCGAGTGTGAATTTCAACACTTACAAAAAGAAATTAATAAAAAAGCTCGTCGAAAATATATGAAAATGTCTCTTTATAAAAAGATGATTAAATTTTCGTCATTATGGTAGTAAATCGTTTCACGTAATAATTAACAGTTTATAACATATTTAATTTAAAAAAAAAATGATGAAAATAAGTTTTTTTTTTTTTTTAATTGAAAATAGATAGCCACAATTTATCCATTTATTTTAAAGGTTTTGCTAAACAATGCCCAATAGGCAATGTTTAAGACATAATTAATATAAATATAAAAGAAAACTTGAACTTTATTAAATAAAAATGACATATATTTAAGTTAATTTTTATGTTCATTTATTATACATTAAATGTATAACTAGTTTAAGTATAAAAAGAACATGTTATTTATTGTGTCTTAAGCAATACCAGTGATCATTGTTTAGCAAAACCTTTTAAATCTATTCTAGCTACGTAAACTACACTTTTCGGAGACACCATCATCAATTTTTTCCCAAAAAAGCCTGGACCTCTCCCTGTGATACTTGTCCTTTTGCTGATTTTTTGAATTCTTCATTGATCAACCATGTTTCAACACCTAAGCATTTGGTATGTTGTTAATGTCATTTATTAAGTTTTGTTAATGAAGAAAGTCAAAATTACATGAAGTACTTCAATCTTTGTTAATGGCATTTAAGGTGTTTTCATAACACAGTTATAGTAAATGCTTCTTTGAATATGTTTGGAGTAACATTTTGCAAGAAAATAATTATTTTTAGATAGTTATAGATTTGCATAATCAATTGTTAGTTTCTTCATTTGCGTTTTACTTTTTGCAAGAATCTACTAATTTTTTTTTGCAGTATAAAAGGTTCACAAATTAGCAACATACATGATTACGGATTACCCATAAACGTGAATGTATCTTAGTATGGTCATATTTTTACAATAAACTAACAATTTAGACCAATTACTTTTAGAATCCATAAGCATGAATGTATCTTGATGTTCAATATATATATATTTTTTTATTATATTTACAATTTTTTATGTTAACGACACTACATTCAAGCGGCCAATATTGTATGCTATTCTTTAATGCAATCTACTCCCTACAAAATTCAACAGTTTTTTCCACATATAGTGAAAAATGTAATGGATCTTCTATGTTTACTTGGAATGCTATGAGTATTTTTCATACACATAAATGTAAAGAATAAAGTGTATGGAGGCGATTTTATTTAATAATTTTTTTCTTTTATACATATTTTTATTTATATGAGTAGAATCATTTGACTTTTGTTGTAGCCTTAAGAAGTTAGTGTGCGTTTGATTCGAAATAGGGAATGAAAAAGAGAAAGACAAAATGAATGTTAAAGAAATCATTCCCCCAATTTATTGGGTAATGACCCATTACCCACTATTTAGTAATGGGTCATTGCATTAAAGCAAACCAAGCACCATGTTTCATTTCCTTGCTCATTGATCAGAGCCAACCAACCAACAATGTATTCAGAGACGTGCATACTATTTTCTATAAATTTTCATATATGCAAGTTTTAGGTGACAAGTATGTCATCGGGAAATATTTCCTAGCCAATATCTACTCATCAACCAAAGCAACAAGACAATCCAAATATAGGAGTAAGAGTGCTTCATGTGGTGAAGGCGAATAACACATTATTCGTCTGTTACTTTAGCGCCACATCATTAAGGTACCAATAACACATCAACCAGTAAAATACCTTCCCGGCAAAGAAATTAATACTACCTCCGTCCCATAAAAACTGTCCAGTTTGACTCTTCAGAGTCAAACTGGTTTAACTTTGACCTTATCTATTTTTGTGAGTATTATATAATACTTTATAAAAAATATATGAATAAATTGAGTTTTAAGTGTGTTTTTCATTAGTATAATTTTTCATCAAGTATTATATAACACATAAAAAATATTTAAGGTCAAAGTTGAACCAGTTTGACTCTGAAAAGTCAAACTGGACAGTTTTTATGGGACGGAGGGAGTAATACGTTATTCGTCCCATATAGGTCTCACAAAAAATACCCATTCACTCAACAAAAAAATAAATAAAATAAAATAAAATAATACAAACGGCGTATGTGAGTGGGATGGTTAAAGCCGAATGGGGGACCAACAACACGATGCACGGTACAACACAACGTGCCATTCATGCGTTGTTCGTGCATATGGCGGACGACAGAGATATGGATTTTTTTTTTTTTTTTTTTGTTAATCATGGGTTTCCTACTCGACATTGCGAGCCGACTAACCCCATGGCGACTATCTTTTTGGATAGCCCGGAGTCGGCGCAGGTGAACCTCCGTGGCCACAAGGGGATTAATTTTCTCCCCGTTGGATTCGAACCCTTAACCTCCTCTTTGGAAGGCTGGTATTTTTACCGCTGGGTCACTCCTTGTGGTTGAGATATGGACCTCTTACCGAGAAGATAAAACCTACGCAAAAGACAGCTTCTTCTTTTAAATCACTTTTAGCACGATATCTCTTAGTGCATAAATTATGGTAAATCTTGCCATTTTTCTCTTGCTCTTATTATTTCATGAAGAATTCAAGATATGATAAAATGATTATTTCAGGTATAGGTTATATAACATGTCAAATGGGTATCTTTTCGGTACGAGTCGGGATGGGTCGAGATGAATAACTTCTTTTAAATAATTTGTAAATTAAAAAAAAAATGCATAATTATTTACACGTGTACACGCATTATGTCATTTTAAAATTAATCTTGTACTAATACATTTTTTTTTGTAACTATGATTTCTGACCTTTTAACTGACTAACACACTTTACTAGCAAATATATATATATATATATATATATATATATATATATATATATATATATATATATATATATATATATATATATATATATATATATATATATAATATGACTAAAGTGGGTTACTTTTGTTGTTCTTTAGACTCGAAGTACATTATGAGAACCTATCTCTGCAGTGTGAATCATCTAACTTTTTAATAAGCAAGTCGTTAAATATTTTTTGACGTCTTTATTAAATATCCGTGAATTTCACGGATCTTTTAGCTAGTTCTGATATATGTTGAACTTTGTTGTGTCTTATATACTTTATTTATGTATAGATACATGACAACTATAGTTAGTCATGTAGGTTGCATATATTAAAGCTTAAAATATGTTTGTATCGATTAGTATAATCTAATAAATGTTAACTTGTTAGTGTTCTTTTTCACGTTAACTTATTCTAAGTAGCGATCTTGTGGCAAGGAAGGGTGAAAAACCTAACTATAAAAGTTATGTTTGTATCAAAACTGAGTTGGTTTAATCTAATAAATGTTAACTTGTTGGTGTTCCTTTTCAAGTTAACTTATTCTGAGTAGCGATCTTGTGGAAAGGAAAGGGACCACTCTAATCTAACACATGTATTATATTTTCTTCCACTTTCACTATTTCTTCTTCTTCTTCATCTACTCTTTCATCAATAATGAAGTAATGAACATCTCTATCCCTATATTCACTTTTAAATCATTCAAAAATCACAAAATTAGGTTTCGATTATGTTCAATTTTATCAAATATTCTTTCAATTGCTACAAAATGCAACCTTCTTTATGAAGTCGAAGTTCATTGATTTATTAAGAAAGTTAGGGTTTCGATTAATATGAGTCAAAACAAAATTACTATAACAATTCTTGATCAACAAACCTTAAATTAATATCAATTCTTTATCTTTTTTGTTTTCTAAGTTTTTACTTCAAACTTTTCAACATACCAAGTGTTCATGAATGCACCCATAAGGTGTTCAATGAAATGTCTCAATGAAGTAATTTTATGATTTTTGAGTCTGAATGTGTTAATTAGAATATAAATGTTTTAGTAATTCATAAAATCTTAGGTATTTGATGGAAAAAAAATCAAAATTGTGGCGAAAAAATTCTTTGAATCTATAATTGTTCATCGTAGAACGTTCATCAAGTGTTTATCAAAGAAGTTCATCAAATAATGTAAAGGAAGCAAAATTGTTTATCGAGTAAATGTTTATCAAAAAACATTGAGGAAGAAAGTTGTTCATCAAATAATGTCGAGGAACAAAATTGTCAATCAAGTAAATGCTCGTCGCATTTTTTTTTTGAGTTCATCAATTTGTGTAAATCAATACAAAATGTTTATCAATAATTTACCAAAATGTTCATCAATAAAAAATATTCATACTTATAAGATATTCATCAATACCAAATGTTAAAAAATTTGTTAATCAAGTAAATGTTCATCAAATAATACTTAAAAGTGTTTGTTATGTTCCTCAATACAAAATGTTCATAAGCCTTTTTTTTTTTTTTTTTTTTTTTTTTTTTTTTACTCTGCAAGAATTTTCATCAACACGAAATGTTTATTAGCAGCAAATGTTCATCAGCACGAAATTTTCATTAACAACCAAATGTTTGTCAATATTTCAGTTGTTTATTAATACTTCACCCAAAACTAACAAAAAAGGACATATGTCAAACAACCGGTAACTTTTTAGACTGTTTTTTTAAAGAAGAACAAACTTTTTATTTGATCATTTTTCCTGTATAATAATATTCGAAAAACTATTAACATGTACATTTGACATATTATAAATTTAAAACTATATAGTCCATATCCACCTGAAGGATTAGGATTAGATATCCATACACACTCTTATTTCCATTTTTTTAATACCCACGAATATACGATAATTCTTTTAGGTACAAAGAAAAAAGCACCCAAAAGTTTGAGTATGCTAATCTTACCAGACTTGTGTTAGTAAACATTGATAATGTTGTTATCTGATTTTCCAACATAGTTGGTCGACAAAAAAGGTCAAATGTGAAATAACATCTACAAATAAAACGTTTCCTCGTTGCACATATTTTAATAATATATTCTCGTGGATAAATAAAAAAAACACATATAAATAAAGTAAAATAAAAATTGTCTAAAAGAAATAAAAACATGCCTAAAAAACTACAACAACAGAACATGTTTCACCTTTTTGAACTAGTTAGAACATTATATTTCTTTTACATAGTAACGTCACATTGCGTGAGGAATTGGCCTGAAAAATCCTTTCATAAAAGAACTTGATAAATATATATCTTCACAATACTCGGGGTGTTTGTTTAAGCTTATATGTGGGCTTACGAGCTTATTTGATTTCGTCTTCATAAGCCACAATTATCCGGCTTTAAGATTTTAGGGTTTATATAAACTTATTGAATTGTAATAAACTTATATAAGCCTCAAAATAAGCCGTAGAATTATGGCTTATGAATATTAGCCAAAACAAAAATAATCTCATAACTATAAGCCACATATAAACTTAAAGAAACACCCCTTCAGAACTCCGCAAATTCATTATATTTTGAGTATAATTCTACTAGATATTTATAGAAGAGCTTTAGAAGAATAGAATAAAAAAAATAAAAATAAAAATACTAGTATTACTTTAGTAGAAAGTAGTAATAAAGTATCAAAAGAAAACAAGAAACAACGAATTCAGAATAATAAAAAGTTTTGACATCAATAATATTCCATACAAATGGAATAACATCATGATTAGCATCTACATTCAGTAATCCAATCCTCATTAACTAATCATGCAACCAAATCCCAAGATTAATAATTTCCTACCATTTTTATCATAGTAGTAATAAGCTGACCATAATAAGAAAATGAAGAGCTTAATAGCCCATCACCAAAAATAGAAAAACAGAAGTTAAAAAAATAGTAATAACCCTAATTATTTTATATGATTAATTTGGTTCTTGAGGTGGGTTAATGGAGATAGGGCTGACATTATTTTTAGCAAGATGTTGCTTGTTGTTATGCATCCAAACCTTAAGCACTCTCCTTTTGATCCCAATTTCTTGACAAAATTCTTGAATCACTGCTTCCTCTTGCCTTTGTAACTTCCACCCAACTTTCTCAGCAAAACTGACCATCTTTTCCTTTTGTTCTTGTGTAAATTTGGTTCTAAACCTCTTTTTCACAACTTGTTGTAGTGGTGCTGGTTGCGCTGGTGGATATCTGCTCAGATACCCACCACCATAACCAGCACCATCTTCTTGCTCATCAGATTCTGATGGATAAGACCCCATTCCCATTCCCATATTGTATGACATTATCATTGGTGGTGGTCCTCTAGAAGGTACAAGTGTTCCTACATTATTATTATTATTATGGTTGTACCCTAAAGATTCTGTTCCCATAATACCCTTAGCATGGTGACCTTGTAAGATGAGGTTTCTACCATTTCCTAGATCAAATCTTTTAATATGTGGAGGGACAGTATGGTAGTTGCAGTCATAGGTAGTAGGAGGGTGGTAGTTGCTATGGTGGTGAGTGTCACCTTCAACTTCTTTTCTATGAAAGTTTCTATGGCAGTTGCAAACTGAGCAAATGAGTGACTTAGGAGTACCCTCTTCACCAGAAGGCAAAAACTCACCACACCCATCAGTTGCTTTGCCTCCCATTGAAGCTGCATGGTTCTTAAGGCACTCTTTGTACCTTACAACCACCATCATCTTCTTGCTTAAGTCATCTATGGAAGGTAGTGGTGGTGGTTGTGGTTGTGGTTGTGGTGATGGTACTATGGTGTTGGAAACATCAGTGTGAGGTGGTTTGTGGTGGTGATGATGTAGTGACAATGGGACAATGTTGTGATTGTGTCCATATGTGCTGCTGATAGGTAGAGGCATGTCTTCTTCATCTTCATGTTCTTGTTCTTGGTGATGAAATTCCATTTCTACCCTTAGTTAGCTTGAGTGTGTTTTTTTGCTTCAAGTGGAACTAAATGAGATGAAGAGGAAAATGGAGAGTTTTGGAGGTGAGTGAAGGACTAAACATGAGTTTATGTGAGAAATGAATACAAATAGAGATATGAGATTATATAAATAAAAAGGGAAAAGCTCTCATTGCTTTGCTTGCACTATCAGCCATCAGTTAAGTCTACTTATCCACACCTTATATTTGATAATTTTCAGAGTTTCTTACACTTTTTTGTACAAAGGGTGCAAGTTATTAAGTTGTTCTGCCCTGGTAATAGCTTGTTTTCAATTTTTACCATTGGTAAAATGTGTAGAGTGCATCAGAACAAGTGGAATTGTATTTGACCCATCAACAATTTCATATACCGAAACTATTATCAAATTATTATAGAATCTTTGGAATATATATATGTCCAAATTGTTTATTTTTTCCTTCGTCTAATAAAAGGGTGTATACGTAAAAAAGATTACATAGTTAGTGAAAAAGATAAATCACATAATATCACAAATGCTGATAGCCAAATGGTGAACTACATAACAACGACATACATATACACCATTTATGCGATATTGTATACTTCTTTATTGTTAATAATGGTATTAATAACTTAAGAGGATGGGGATAACATTTTTCAGCATAGTATCATAGATTCACAGGCTCACAACCTCCTTTGTTGGAATATGTGAGTCGGGCATGTTATACGATTAGAAATACGTGAGCCTATTGGGGGCACACACGTTAAGACACGAAGAGTACATTTTTATTATTCGTATTGTGTTAACCTATTTGTCAAAACTAGATCCATCCGCTGCGTACTCGTAGCTAAATTAAATTGGTTACCTAGAATTATTAAATCCCAACATCCTCCGATCCTACCGTCGTCTTGTGTGACATTTTTCTTTCTTTTCCGATCCTACCGTCGTCTTATGTGTTTTAAGTAATCCGAAACTATTGAATCAGCTGAAAAAGACCAACTATTAACATAACTATTGAAACACCTTTATATAAATCATCAACTGTTACAACTTATAAAAGAATAGATTTAGCACTTACTATTGTAAATAAAACCACTCGATTCAACGCAACAGATGTTACTCATAAAATGAAAAAGTGTCTATCTTGAAGATGTGTGGAAATGTGTTCTTCACTTCTTTGATGCATTAAATCTTCTGTTCAAATAGATATATTAAATTTTAAAATTTCCTTAAAATCTAATCGCTGGTTAACAGTCATGCAACGATTCATTTTTTAATATCCATACTTGTTTTAGGCTTATAGTATATGTCATAACTACTAAAGAGTCTTTTTAGACCGGTTCTCAGGCCATTTAGATATTGGTTCTTGGACAGTTGGACAAGTACAAATAAGGAGAGGTCTGAAAGATAAAAGCGCGCACACAAAGCTTGCGGGAGGTTTACAAAAACTGGTTGATTTCAATTTACCGGTCTATTTTTCTAGAAAAATATTGGCAATCCTAAACGACCCCTCTTATAGGCAGTTTCAATAAGCAATCTAAAATAGTCCTCCTTATAAGCATCTTTACTGCTTACTGAAAATACTTGTAATATAAAGAATTGCTTATTAAAACTGCTTATAACAAAAGTTGTTTGAGATTGCTTATTGAAACTGCCGTTAAGAAGGACTGTTTGGAACTGCTTATCGACTCCAAAATTTTCTGATCAACAATATATATGCAAATGCAAAGGAAAATTCATAAGCATTGAAGTAACTTCCCAAAAACAGTTTATTCAAGTGTAAACAGTGTTTGGGCGGGTAGGAGTTATATATATGAAGAGAGGTCATTTAAATACCAAAAAGATTTTGCATACTATAATTTTCTATTGAGAAAAAAGAAGATTTATTAATATTTTGATACAAATCCAATACACCATTTTTTTAATTTAGATATCTTATGAACCTTTAATCATTAATCAAAACAAATACTAGCATCGTGACAATCAATTTATTATTTTTCAATAGACGTGTATTTTCATATACTTTCAACGAAATCTTTCTACACTTTTTTCATGTTTTTTGTCAATATTGAAATGCGGATGACGTATCTCATGTGGTTTAACACTAAAACTAAAGGTAACGGGTGTGACCCCATCACCCTCACACCACCTCTTACACCAAACACCATTACCTCTTCATTTGGTCACACATGAAATGGCAAAAAAAGCCCCATAGAGGTGAGTTGCATGCTTCTTGGTTCGTGTGCAAAGTGTATGCGTTTTATTATTGTTTATTTAGTTTGTAAGTATGTGAGGTATTTAGTGGTGTATGCGTATTAAGTTGGGTATTTTAATGAAAGGTGAGAGTGGTGTAACCATTAGGGTTGAAGGAGTGACGGGAACTAAAAGAAGAGTGAAAGTTAAGGCGGCGTTGATGTGAAAGGTGAGATGGCGTGACGATTACCTTTAATTTAATATAAAGGTTCGAACACAAAAAAATTGTAGTAAAATTGGCATACTATTTGTGTATGTATCAAATCAATTCCCGCTTTTTGCAATGAAAAACACCTTTCAACCAATATGACACATTATATTTAAACATATAGATTAAAGCAATTTATTTATAAAACTTATATTATTACATTTGATAAAGGTCACATGTGGTATAAATCACAAATAGATATCACATCTGAAAAATATCACATGTGATTTTATGTGTTTTGTTCAACTTTTCCGAATCAACTCCTCTAATATATAAGTTGAAATATAATGTGTTATATGGTTGGAAAGGTATTAATGTCTAGTCTTCATTAGAAAACCGGTGAAACTTTTGAAATTTTGTAGAAAAAGTTATTTTTATTTTACTATACGTTTTATATGTCCGAACATTAAAATTAGTGTTCAGTCGCACATATTTTCCGGTGCAAGTTTTTATAACAACAAATAAAAAGTAAAAGACAAAAATAAATACGTGAAGAAAGAAACAAAAAAAAATGTTGGTCGAAGGTATATCAAAATACTCATCTATTTAATGATAATAAAAATGTTCATCGCGATAGTGTAATATTTTTCATATAACGATTAACGGTTTAAAAGATATTAATTTTTTAAAATGAGATATTAAAATGAGTTCGCTAATTGATAAAAAATATATTGCTAAGATTGATCTATTGATATGAAACATATTTTTTGATATGCAAGTGATCTCCGCTAGATGTGTAACAAAGGTCTAAAACGTCATTTTTGCAGTAGTTTGTTCAAGTGCAAACTTTTCTTATTATTTTATGTATGATTATTAAAAAATAAAAACATATTATTCTCAAGTACTTACAAATTTAGAAAGATATTTTACGTTAGCAAACGTGATAGAAAGCAACAACTCAGTTGGTCTACTTGTAAAAAGACTTGTGGTTAACACATTAAAATGAGTGGCCAAGTGGCCACGGCAACCTCTTAAAAAAGTGTTTTACCTGTTTGAGTATGTGTGATGATGGGTTCAAACGCGGTAGATTAATCGCTCAAAAGTTCGGAAAACGTTCTTAAAAAACACGTGATAGAAAGTCAGTGATTTAAGAAAATTGATAAAATTACCTTGATGATCTCACGTACTTGTTGCAGTGACTGTCCTGCAACATACTCGATATAAATATTGGTAGCTTTTATTTTATTTTAATCAGCCACATCATGATGATAAGTAATAAATTTGAAATCACAGACCCAAACAGTACCCCATAATGTTATCTAATACCAACTCGACACATTTGTTGCTTAAGATGCAGCGAGTTGTGAGTAGCAACACACTGCGAATGCAAAGAAAATTTGCAAATGTATTTGTTGCAGACTTCTGAATATTTGCAAAAGCGGTCAGGAAAAATCCCCATAAAAAACTGGTTGCTAATTCCAACGTAATTTTTTCGCTCAGAAATTCCGTTACAACATAAAAAAAAATAATAAAAAAAATAAAAATAAAAATAAAAAAGAAAAAAAAATTCCCTTCATTCTTTTTGTAATGGTAGAAACTATATTAGGATTTGCATTGAATTTCAAACGTCACATTAGCCAAGTTGTTTCACAGTGTTGGTTTTGGTTCAGAGTCTAGGTCCACATTTTTCATGCATGTTGTTTTGGTAGTCTTGGTTTACTTATTTTTTTATTTTTTTAAATTTTTTTTTTTTTTTTTTCCGCGCTGATCGAGTTTGAATTTGGTGTATATCGATCTTAACCAGGTGTTAACTGCCAAATCGGCAATACTGTTCATTGGCATTAGTAGAAGATCAATCATATAAATGTGTTTGTCTCTCAACCATCTAAATGAATACCAAGATCAAAATTTAATTCTTACTATAAGCATCATCAACAGACTAAGACGGAAATATCCTTTGTTATTATTATCGTCGATAACAAGTTTGTTGTCCTCATGATCTCCAGAAAACTTCAATGTAACTTTAAAAAAAAGTTTACTACTTAAGAAGTAAGCATGTGGTATTTATTTTTCAGTCTTTTAAGTGTTGCTACTCAAATGTGCAGACATTTAGTCTTGATTTAGAAGTTTGAACGCATGTGTTTTCAGATATTGGTCCATGTAATCTGAAGTGCAAAAGCAAGTAGATTATTTGCGTATATGTATGCCAAGAACAACTTTTTTATTTAGCTAGCTGGAGATGACCACCACCATACATGTGGGTATGATATGATGCATGCTTCCTAGCTTCATTCTCACTCTCTAAAAATGAAAATGTTTCCACATATGGAGATTGCTAACTCATGAAAATTGCTTCTTTTCACCGTTGTATCTGTTTTAAAGCTGCCAAAAGCCAATCATTTTACCCCAATTTATACTCATCCTGCACCCAATATCATTTATCTAGCTACCTTCTACTTGTCGAATACACTATGACCAGACTCTATTAGCAAATAAATTTATGATTCGAATGTCATGCTTTTGGGTTACTTTGAATAATCAATTAGTAAAGTAACTTAGTTGAACGAGCATTTTCGTTGAATTATTCGTATTAATTTAAGATTAATAAACATGCATGCATGTACGTATGTGGTATAAAGACCACATTTAAAGTTTTTGCAATTGCTAGAACACGTACATATATCATGTTGTAAAAAGAACAGCCTAATAGCAACACATATAACCGATGCATAAAATAAGAAAGTAGAGAGAATCGAGACACCTGTATTTCATTGAGATTGATAACACAAACTACAAACGAACCACATTTTATAGGGCTCTCATAATCAAAGTATTTAGTACAATTATAATGTGGAAATACCAAAGATGAAAGGTTTTCTCCCACAAGTTGAGCAATGTATGCTGCACTATTTTCATGTACGACTGTTGGAGCTTCATGGCCTGAAGAAATACCACATAATTCACGAATACCTCGTTAAAACCCTTGCTTGAAAAACCTTGTGGGAGAAAACCATAGCTAAGAAAAAAAAATGCAACGAGTATATTCTCTCTCTAATGATTAGATCACTTAAGTTCACTCAGTCTTTGCATTCTAATGCCTGAACCAACTTCTTAATTAAATGTTGCAGTAGGAAGTGCCTTAGTAAATAAGTCTGCTAGGTTCTCGCTTGAATAAACCTTATGAACAATGGTATCACCACTTTTTTGCAAGTCATGGGTGAAAAGGAACTTTGGTAGAATATACTTGGTTCTGTCTGTTAAAAGTTACGTATAAATATTAATAAGTAAATGACTAGTATTGAACCCGAGACCTCGGGATTGCACACTTTACAAACAAGAATAATGTATACTAAATATATATATGTTAAATGTATCGTGTATATATATATATATATATATATATAAACACTTAATGGACTAAATAGTCGTTAGTTATTAACCGTGTGGACTAACTATCATTAGTAACGAAAGATAAGGACTAGAATGTAATTTGGGAGTCAAGAAGGATCTAGAACACCCCTTGGGTGCCTAGGCCGGTCGAGCAAGGGGAGGGGAAGCCCAACCCACATCCAACTTGTCCTCCAAGTTTACTCTAGTATATATACAAGGCCAAGGATTAGGGTTTCACATCTTTTGTGCACACACACTGATTGATGTCAAACCACCTAACTTAAATTAACCAAAGAATGGTCAACTAAGTCAAATAGCCTATATCAATACTCCGGGTAATATAATGTATCACCGGGTCGTGAAATCCCGTTGAAGTGTGAATTGTAACTTTAGCGTATTAGGGATCGGGTAATTATTCACAGGAAAGGGTTATGATCAAATTTATTTGGAAATTATTAACAAATATAGCTTAGGAAAGCTATGTGATTGATTACTGGAATTTGGATTACGAGAATTTGAGCTTAAACCTAAAATTATACGTTTTAATTAAAAACGTATACAGATGAACCGTACAAAAAGTACAACTGAAGGACTGAAAGGGGTAAAAGTGTAAATTTGATATTTTTACAATCCTATTAAATAAAGAAAATTTTAAGAAAAATAAAAAGTATTTTTATACTATTTAATTATTTAATATTAATTATTTTACTAATTATCTATTTAATGTTACTTTAATTAATTAGAATTATTAAAATACTAAAAAGGCTTAGAATATTAAGAAAAATTTTATAAATCTAATTAACCATCATGGGAATCCTAAAAAATTATAAAAAGTTATTTCTAAGTATTTTTAGGCTAATTAAATAATTATTATTCTATTTATTAATTAATATCTAATTAAACTATTTAAATTATGAAAACTATTAAATGAACAGTAAAAATTCTAGAAAAATTTATAAAAATGTTTTAACTAAAATAAAAGCTATAAAAATTATAAAAACTAGGTTATACTATTTAAAAACTAATTATGCTATTTAATTGATTAATATTAATTAAAACTAAAGTAAACTAGAATTAATTAGAAATACCACTAAAAGACAAAATAAAAATCTGGAAAAGTTTGTAAAATTATTTTAACCTAAAATGAAATTTCTAAAAATATAAAAGTGATATATTACTTAGAAATAAATTAAAAAGAAAATTAAATTGATAAATCCTATTAAATAGAAGCTATCACTATTTTTAAAGTTGGTTTTTTGGTTTTTTTTTTTTTTTTTTTTTTTTTTTTTTTTCTAAACTAATTATAAGCTAAAAATATGTACTTTTAATAAAGACACTTTTACTACACCCCTGGAAATAAGCACTTTAAGTGCTTAAACACCTCACAGTTGACTTTTGTTGACTGTGAAGGTTTTTAAGCTCAAAATGAAAATGTGGGGTCCACAATTGTATTCTTTGGTTTCTCTGAGTCTAATGAACACAAATAAGCAAGAATTAAGCCAATAAGTGGCCTGAATAAGCCAAAAATAACAAATAAGCACTTTGCTTATTTGTTGACTGAAGCAGTTATGGGACAAAGATTATGGGCCAAATTAGGTGGGGTCCACAATGGTAGGGGTCAAACAAGGGGTTCACCCTTACTCACTGGTAGGAGGGGGGTTGAGTGGGACCAAAATCAAGGTCTGAGGGTCACCGTATTGGCTTCAAACCACCACAAAAGATGGTGGTGTGAGGGTGGTCTGATGAGGCAGGGCAGATTTGTTGCCCTGCAAGTCACTTTGTGACTTTGTGGGACCCAGTAAACAAATTCTTAAAAATCTGGTAAAATTCACAAAAATCCACAAAGTGGTAAAGTTCAAGTTGGTGAAATCTCAGACCTTAGAGCCTTGTATTACACAAATTGCAAACCTCCAAAGTTTGATCAAAATCCTAGATTACACAATTTGACTTTTCAAGAAATTGCAAGGTTTGACTTTAGTGAACTTACACAGCTGATTTTTATGATCAAACTAGTTTAATTAGGATATATTAAAACTAATTTGAGTAAATTAACACTTTATCTATGGATTTGCTAAGTTTTGGTTTTAAAAACTCACCACAGTCAACTGTGGTGAGTGATTTCTTGATTTTTGACTTTCGAATCAATTTGTGACCAAGTAAAGAGTTCCCTGAGCCTTATTACACCCACCAAACTAAATGAAACACAGATGGGCACTAATGCACTGCTAGAACACACCAAACAAGATACAACCAAACACCCTTTTAAAAATAGTTAATGAAGGGATTTTAGCTTAAACAAATATAAATCACAAACAAATGGTTATAACTAATTTATAAGCTAATACTAAACTGCAACAAACTTAAATAAGTAGCCTAAACTATTTAAAAGTAAAGATGAGAGAATTTTCTTAGCTTACAAAGCCTTCCAAGCTACTGAGTAAGAACCAAAGGACCAAACCAATCAATCCTATGCCCTCCCCTGAGGTACCTAACCCACAGCCATCCTTGATTTACTGTGCTCCTTGCTCATACAGTAAGTGATCACTAATTTTTTATTTATTCTTGATTTTTCTTTGTTTTTTATCAAATATTTGAAACTGAGCCTAAGATGATTATACAAACTTAAAAAGCTTTCCAAACCTTTGTTTTAAGTCTACATAAGCTACTGAATTACTTGCATTTGTATTAAAGCTTTTAATTGGAATTTGAGAATTTAAATTTAGACTAAGAAAATAGGAAATGAGAATTAAACTGCAAACTAAACTTTCATTGATAAAACAGAGTTACAATGCTTTGAAATTAGACTAAAAATACAATAAGACTAAGAAAAATTACACACTTTAGCTTCTATGAGCTTTTTCTTATATAACGAGCTAAAAATTAGAGCTAAGCCTTCCATATGGGCTCTAATTTGAAAACTGAGGGTACCACATGCCTTGCCTTGACCCTCTGACCAAATCCCAACCATCTAATTATACTTGAGATGATCTGAGCCCTACATTGCCATTTTGGCGCCAAAATCACTTCGGGCAATCTGAGTGGTGTTGGTGAGGGGATTGGGGGAGCATTTATGGTGGTGGAGTTGGTGGGTGAGGTTATTAATTGTGGGGGGGGGGGGGGGGTAAAGTGGGTGAAAAGGTGAGGAGGGGGGGGGGGGTGATTATTGCCTGGTTTTGGGGGATTTTGTTGGGGGAGAACCGCGTTGACCTGGGTTGACCGGGGGATTTAGCCAAACAAAGGACTGGGCCTGGTGGGCTTGGGGATTAGCTGGGCTAGGGGTGTTTGTTTGGGTTTGGTTTTGGCTGGTTAAAAACAAAAGGGTCCGGATGGGTAAGTTAAATGCACAAGGACCATTTTTGTAATTTTGCCAATCTTGAGGACTGAAGTTGTAACTTTTCCCAATGTACACCAAGGACCGAATTTGATATAATTCCAAAGTTCCAAGATTATTTTTCCATTTTTCAAACTTTAAAATTTTCCAGGGACCATTTATGCCATATTTGGATTTTCAGGGACTAATTATGTAATTTTTGAAAACTTGCAACCCAAGTATAATATTTTGACTTTATTTGACTTTTAAGACCTTGGGTTGACTTTTCCTTATAAATAAATGCATAGGGACTAAAGTTGACAAGTTTTGAAACTTGGGGGACTGAAACTGCCAATACTGCAAACTTTGTACGTTTTTTCTTTGTTTTTGCACATTTTGCTTTTAAAACACATAAAACACAATCCCTGGGATAATTTAAGTATTTTGATATCTTTTTGATTGTTTTTGTGCGTTTTGGCAGTTTAAAATTATCAAAAACGATGAGTGTTTGAGCACACATCACACACTAAACCCTAAAATCTTTTCTTCCTTGTTTTCTTTCTTGGCCGATCGTCCACCCCCCTGCTAGGGTGTTTGGGTCGATTTTGGTTATTCCAAAATAAGTGTTTTGTTTACTTGCATCAAACCTTTATTTGTTGGTAGTTTGTGTGTACAAGAACGAGGTAATTACTTACTTTAGTAATTATCAAGAGATCGATAAACAAAACGGTAAGGGGTTTATCATTGATCTATTTGTACAATAATCAAGGTTTATTGAAGTGCTTCGGGTATGTTCTTATTTATGTTTTAGTTATCTTTATACGTGTTATAATTGATCCTTGCTTCCGCGTATGTGCTATATTGATTGTCAAACTCTAACAGTGGCATCACGAGCCATGGATAACATGTAATTGATTACTAAAACGTAATAAAAATCGGATCTTTAATTGTTTTAGATACATGTTTTTTTTAGGGTTTTTTCTTTAATTTTTTTTTAATAAAATTTAAACCCTAACTCTATTTTTTTTTTTTTTTGGGGGGGGGGGGGGGGGGGGTCGATTTCCACTAAAAACCCTAATTAGGGTTTGTGGTTTTCTTGATTAAATTATAATCACATAGAAACCCTAGGTCTTAAACCGGTTATGTGGACATACTTGTGACCTATGTGCTAATTGTTAGGTTTAATCCATGACGAAACATGCATGTTAGTCATGGATCTTGTTTGTTTATTTATTTGTCACATGTTTTAGATAGATCTAAACTTGGGGAAGACTCCAATTAATATATATATTAAAATCAATTTATATGCTATGTGGTGTGTATATTGATTTTGGCCTACGCAATTGATACGTCAATGTATGTGACTCTCCTCCATTAAGAGGAGAAGACCTTAATTGATTACATGCGTTATAATACCTAGAATTGATTTTATTAGGATCTTTTTAATAAGGTTTGCATGTGGCTAATTGTTTCACGTTTTAATTGTTAGTTGTTTATTTTTTTTAAAATTACTTGTTTTTATTGTTTTCTTAATTGTTTGACTTGATGTAAGCAATAAAAAGAGTGATTTTCATAAAAGAAAATAATCTGGACTAATAACGGTGAAACAAAAGTGATAAAGTAAGAATCATGCAAGGTCTTAAGTGCCGATAGTGGTCCGATTCGCACGATAATCAGCTCCCAGGCGAGACTAGCAAAATTCATACTTTATTACATGATTTTGAGATTGAATCCATAAACTTTTGCTTGATTGATGTTTTGTACAAATATGCTTTTAAAATTAAGTCCTTTAAGACGACATTCATAACCGGGATTTGAAGGCTTAGAAAAGAGCTTTAGAGTCTGCCTTGGTTATCACAATCTTGAATATGTCTTAAACAAATTACTTTTAAAATCATAATTGTAGAAAGTCATCTTAGGGTTTGTTAAACCTCAAGTAAAACTTTGTGTATTAATTTCATGAATTGGTAATAAAAAGGTTTTGAAAACTTATGCTAAAAAGATGAGTGCATGCATCTTTATACATATTTTGATTTACACATCAAAATTAAATACCTTTATAATTTAAGTTACATGCCATTTATCTATAAGGAACACTTGGAATTTTAATTTAGTAAACGTGAGACCTAGGCTAAATTACTATAACAAGGTAAAATTCTTTTAACGTGTGAGACCATAATTGTAATTTTACAGTTTCTAAGGTAGACGACTTAATTAAGTTGTGCGTGAGACCTAGAACTTAAGGCATGAGATGGGATGAAACATGCTTACAAGGCAAATTGATGAATCAATTTGATGTAATTCCCATAATGATCTAGGAATTAGAAATCTTGTTTGCCAATTATTGTTCGACAGATTACTATCTTTTGTACTTTCACTACTAGCAGATCAACTGATGTGGTGAAACTATGTAAAGTTAGATCCTAGGTTTTCAAGAAAATTTTGGTGGTTATATGAATATAACTAATGGGTATTTTATTTTCTTGAAGATATTTATTATCGAAAATACTAATGTTTGAACTTTTATATGTAGATATGGCTCAACCCGATACCCCATCTGTGATTTCTGCTTTCAAGAGTCATCTTGAGAGAGAAAAACTGACTGGAAAGAATTTCAATGATTGGTACCGCTCACTTAGAATTGTCTTGAGGTCGACCGGTAAGATCAAATACTTGACTGATGAATGCTCAGCTGAACCTGCTGCTACTGCAGTAGAAGCAGTTAAGGAAGAATGGAGGGCGACACATGCTAAGTTTAATGAGGTTGCTTGTTTAATGCTCACTAGCATGAGTGCTCAATTGCAAAAGAAGTTTGAGTACTTTTTCCCAAAAGATATGCTTGAAGTACTTCAGCAATCTTATGAGAAAACTCCTGCAGTTGAATTGTATGATGAACTGGACAAGCTACAGAACTGCAAGCATGGTGATGGTAAACCAGTTGAAGATTATGTGACTGAGATGAAGGAATCCTTTGATCAGCTTCACAGAATTGGATTTGGTTACCCTGAGAATGTGCAAGTGCACTTGATCAACAGGGCCCTTAACAAGGACTTTGCTGGTCTTGTGCAGAATTTCAACATGCACTGCTCGGGGAAGACAGTCTCAGAATTACTTGCATTGCTTGTTGATTATGAGAAAAGTCTACCAGCCAAGGTCAAGGCTCCTACCCTGCAAGTGTTGGCAATTCATGGTGGGAGAATCCAGAAGAAATCGCATGTGAACAAAGGCAAAGGGAAAGGTAACAAAGGCAAGCAGGTCATGGCCTATCAACCTGAACCCAAGATGAAGCAACATCAGCCTAAGCAGAAAAAGGTGAATCCGCCAAACAAGAAGGATCAGGCATGTCACCATTGTCATGAAAAGGGCCATTGGAAGCATAATTGTCCTCTCTACATTCATGACTTGCGACTCAAGAAGTAGGGGAATGAAGCTGGTAACCCCAGCTCATCAGGTGTGTTCTTTATGATTGAATTATTCACTCTTACTCCTAAATTGAATTCATGGGTATATGATACGGGATGTGACATTCATATTTGCAATACTTTGCAGGGGTTTAGAGTTGAGAGAAAGCTGGCCTATGGACAACAATTCTTGCACGTTGGTAACGGAGCGCATGCAGGAGTTGAAGCTATAGGAGTTTATGATTTAGTGTTGCCTTCGGGCCTAGTACTATCTTTAAATAATTGTCATTATGCACCGTCAATTGTTAGAGGTGTAATTTCATTTTCATGTTTGTTGAACCTTGGTTTTAAGCATACTATTTCTAGCAATGGAATTTCGGTTTCTTTAAATGGTGTTTTTTATTTTAATGCTATTGCTGTGAATGGTGTCTTTGAAATTGATATGAATAATAATGATAATGCTTTTGTTACAAATAATTCAATGTATAGCATCAACAATAAGAGAATCAAGAAAGGTCTGAATTCGTCTTATCTTTGGCATTGTCGACTTGCTCACATTGGCAAAGATCGCATGAAAAAGCTGCAACATGATGGGCTTTTAGATAAGATCAATGATGAATCATTTGATAAATGCGAATCTTGCATTGCTGGGAAGATGACAAGGAAAACCTTTAAAAATAGGATTGAAAGGGCTAATGATCTACTTGGTCTTATTCACACAGATATGTG
Source organism: Artemisia argyi (assembly GCA_030686995.1). Taxonomy (NCBI): domain Eukaryota; kingdom Viridiplantae; phylum Streptophyta; class Magnoliopsida; order Asterales; family Asteraceae; genus Artemisia; species Artemisia argyi. The sequence goes on from CM060697.1 coordinate 127,783,247, forward strand.
TGGACCACTTAGACATATGTCAAGGAGAGGTGCTAGCTACTTTTTAACATTTACGGATGATTACAGCCGTTATGGTTATGTTTATTTACTTAAACATAAACATGAGGTATTTGGAACATTCAAAGTGTTTAAAGCAGAAGTAGAGTTGCAACTAGGAAAGAAGATTAAAGCTCTTCGATCCGATAGAGGTGGTGAATACCTGAGTCAAGAGTTTATAGATTACTTAGCAAAGGAGGGAATTGTCCAGCACCTTACTTCTCCATATACTCCACAACAAAATGGTGTATCTGAAAGAAGGAATTGTACATTGCAAGATATGATACGATCTATGTTTAATCTAACAACTCTTCCTTACTCGTTTTGGGATTATGCCTTGAAATTTGCGGTTAGCATTTTAAATATGGTTCCAACAAAGAAGGTTGATAAGACTCCATATGAGGTATGGACTGGAAAAGCTCCTAACTTGTCTTATCTAAAGGTCTGAGGTTGTGAGGCGTATGTTAAATGTGACTCAGCAGACAAACTCCAACAAAGATCTGTAAAGTGCATCTTCGTAGGATACCCTAAGGAAACTATGGGTTACTACTTTTATTACCCAACTGAAAACAAAGTTTTTGTTGCAAGGTATGGAGACTTCTTAGAAAAGGAGCTCATATCTCAAGAATTCAGTGGGAGAGTATATGATCTGGAAGACGATCATGAAGATGTAACACCTTCTGAAAACACTAGCCAGCTTCCTAAAGAACCTGAAAGTTTAGGTCCTCCACCAGAAGTTGAAGTGGTTCCCGTTCGCAGGTCATCTAGATCTGTGAAGGCTCCTACACGTCTATGTCTCAACATGGAGTGTGATGACAACTTGATAGGGGATCTTGATGAACCTACAAGTTATAAAGCTGCTATGAATAGTCCTGAAAAGGAAAAATGGCAGGGAGCTATGAATGGGGAAATGCAATCCATGAAAGACAATGAAGTCTGGGAAGAAGTAGATCTACCTCCGGGTGCCAAGCTAGTTGGGAGTAAATGGCTCTTCAAGAAAAAGACTGATATGGATGGCATTGTACACACCTATAAGGCCCGTTTGGTAGCTAAAGGCTATACTCAAACTTTTGGTGTTGACTATGAGGAGACCTTTTCTCCTGTAGCTGACATAAGGGCAATTAGGATTCTTATAGCCATATCCGCTTACTATGACTATGAGATTTGGCAAATGGATGTCAAAACCGCCTTCTTAAATGGTAGCCTAGATAAAGACATCTATATGGCACAGCCTGAGGGGTCTGTGAATCCAGGATTCCCAGATCGTGTATGCAAGCTTAAAAGATCCATTTATGGATTAAAGCAAGCATCACGACAATGGAATAAGAGATTTGATAGTGAAATTAAGAAGTATGGATTCACTCAAAATCTTGATAAGCCATGTGTATATCACAAAGCTAGTGGGAGTAATGTAATTTTCCTTATATTATATGTCGATGACATATTGATCATGGGAAATGACATTCTAAGTTTGCAAAAGGTTAAGGCATATCTTAGAAGTTGTTTTTCTATGAAAGATTTAGGGGAAGCTGCATTTATTCTGGAAATCAAGATATATAGAGATAGATCACGGCGATTAATTGGATTAAGCCAAAGTGCTTACATTGATAAAATATTGAAAAGATTCAGTATGCAAAATTCCAAGAAAGGATATTTGCCGATGCAAGAGCAACATGGCTTGAGCAACAAAGTTTGTGCTTCAACACCTGAAGAGGTGCAACACATGAAGAGAGTCCCTTACGCTACGGCTGTGGGATCTATTATGTATGCGGTGAAAAGCACAAGGCCTGATGTGGCGTTTGCTCAGAATTTAACCAGTCGATACCAGCAGAATCCAGGTGAAAAACACTGGACTGCTGTTAAGAATATTCTTAAGTACCTTAGGGCTACTAAAGAGATGTTCTTGGTTTATGGGGGTACTCCATCTGCAGAGCTTGATGTAACAGGTTACTGCGATGCTTCTTGGAAAGGTGATAAAGATGATACGAAGTCTCAGACGGGTTATGTCTTTGTCATTAATGGAGGAGCTGTTGATTGGAGGAGCAGAAAGCAGAGTGTATTAGCGATGTTTGCTACAGAAAGTGAGTATATAGCTGCTTCAGAAGCTGCAATGGAAGCTGTTTGGATTAGGAAGTTTGTTTCAGGGCTTGGGGTTATGCCTTCGATTCAGCGACCTATAAAAATATATTGTGACAACTCAGCTGCAATTACATTTTCCAATGAACCTGGAATCATGAAAGGCACCAGACATTTCCCGATTAAGCACCACTATGTCAGAGAACAAGTTGAGATAGGTGAAATCGAAATGCTCAAAGTTCACACAGATGAAAACTTAGCTGATCAATTTACGAAGCCTTTACCTGGCACCAAGCTTTACAAGCATGCTGAAGGAATAGGACTTAAATTAGCTGATAGTTTCATGCCCATTTGTGATTAGTATTTGGACAAGGGATGTAATGTACAATTATTAATTTTAATGGAATAAAGTATTGGTTATGTTTATTTATTCATTGTTTTAATAATATATCCTATATTTGCATGTTTAAGATCCATGAATAATTCATTATTATAAATGGTCCGTTGTCGATTAATGATATGGGAATATCATTAAACTAAGACAATTTTGAGTATTGGTTAAGGATATACTTGAAAGTATATTGATGCGTAGTCATACCAATTTCACATGATATTCAATGAATTGAGTATTGGACTTATCCCAACAATATGATTTAAATTTATTGTGAGAATCATATTTAAGAGTTATCCTCAGACTTGAGATACCAGATAAGTGTCATGGATGTAGTGCATTTTGTGGAGCAATCTACCGCTTACCGTAAATGGAAGTCATAAGGGTTGTTTTCAGAATGTTACAAAGTTCATGGGTTATTCTTGTAGTCAATAGAGAATTCATTCCTTCTGATTTGTTCAGAAGTTTAATACTGCTGGGCCCCTCGTAGGGTTGACAAAATGTTTGCGTGACCACGCCCAAAGTCTATCTGGAATACGTTTAGATGTTTTGATAATTTTGTTCAATCATAAAGAGATGAGAAACAGAATTTAATAAAGAACCTCACATCTTTATTAATGTAGTATTAGAGGCGAAAGGATAATAATAATGATGAATCATTAAAGGTTTTCCAGGAAACCTAGCTCAGGTCGAACTGGGGGCATTGGAGTGTTGCAAGACGCCAACCAATGTCATTTTACTATTAATAGATATACGAGTGGGAGCTGTTAAAAGTTACGTATGAAATATTAATAAGTAAATGACTAGTATCGAACCCGAGACCTCGGGATTCCACACTTTACAAACAAGAATAATGTATAATAAATATATATATGTTAAATGTATCGTGTATATATATATATATATATATATATATATATATATATATATATATATATATATATATATATATATATATATATATAAACACTTAATGGACTAAATGGTCGTTAGTTATTAACCGTATGGACTAACTATCATTAGTAACGAAAGATAAGGACTAGAATGTAATTTGGGAGTCAAGAAGGATCTAGAACACCCCTTGGGTGCCTAGGCCGGTCGAGCAAGGGGAGGGGAAGCCCAACCCACATCCAACTTGTCCTCCAAGTTTACTCTAGTATATATACAAGGCCAAGGATTAGGGTTTCACATCTTTTGTGCACACACATTAAACCCTAAAATCTTTTCTTCCTTGTTTTCTTTCCTGGCCAATCGTCCTCCCCCCTCCTAGGGTGTTTGGGTCGATTTTGGTTATTCCAAAATAAGTGTTTTGTTTACTTGCATCAAACCTTTATTCGTTGGTAGTTTGTGTGTACAAGAACGAGGTAATTACTTACTTTAGTAATTATCAAGAGATCGATAAACAAAACGGTAAGGGGTTTATCATTGATCAATTTGTACAAGAATCAAGGTTTATTGAAGTGCTTAGGGTATGTTCTTATTTATGTTTTAGTTATCTTTATACGTGTTATAATTGATCCTTGCTTCCGCGTATGTGCTATATTGATTGTCAAACTCTAACACTGTCACCTTTGATGTATCTGTCCTTAAGTTGAGCAATGCATGCTGCACTATTTTCATGTACGACTGTTGGAGCTTCCTGGCCTAAAGAAATACCACATAATTCACGAATATCTTGTATCACACTTCTCAATTATATGCATTCCGTACTCGCTTCACGGAAGGCCAAGATCTTTGCAGAAGTGGCACTCATTATTTGCTTTACGCAACGCCATTGAAATGTCAGTACTAGAAACACAATACATAACTTTTTCATACGCTTGGGGATGTTGCCTCATAAAAAAACTTTGCTGGAACACCTGTAGGGAAAAAAACCAAAACCAAGGAAAAAAGAGTGCAACGCGTATATTATCTCCCCCTAAAGATCAAAACACTTGAATTCCTTGAGTTGGCACAACCGAACATCATCAACCAATATCTAAATTATTGTCATGGCCAGTGTCTTTTATAGATAAATTTGGTCAAGTCTCGCATGATTGAATTTGTTAAATACTATTTTCACTAGTTGTGATTCACACAGCCAATATGAGGACTCAACATTCATTCTACATTCTTGTACTTTGAAAAAAAATCAAACTGAATGATAAATCATATCATATATGACGAGCAAGAACCATCATTGTTTCTTACACGCTTAAATTTGACACTTATAAACTAACATTGTGATCATCATCTTTGTATATCCAAGGGGTCTTGCAACATGTGACCTTATAAACATGAGCATTATTTATATTATTTATCCACATAAAGTATATCTAACAATTTAAGGATTTAATTGATAAAGATTTATTTGTTACTCTTTTAAGGGGTCATTTAAGCCTTAAATCGTAAATATATAGTCAAATATTGACTCAAATCGTTTTTTTCTCATTTTAGGTACTTGGGGCATGATTTCTGGAAAATGACGCATTTTGGACGTTTATGGACTCAAAAGTGAAGAAAACAATTAAGTCAATAAAAATGTCAGGAATTGCACCTGACGGCGTCAGGCATCGGAAGCTGACGCCGTCACTTGAAGTTAATGAAGCTGGAAAATATCAAACGTGACGCTCCAGTGAACCATTTGAGGATTTACACCTGACGGCGTCAGGTGTAAATGGAAGTAGGCCATCAAGTTATAAGCTAAAGAGAGACAGCCCAGAAGGATTTATACGTGACGACGTCAGAAGCTGAATTGCACAGCATGAAACCCTAATAATGGCGTTTTAACGGCGTCAGGAATTATAACCTGACGCTGTCAGCCTTGTAATTCTATATATAGTTTTCGATTTTTCATTCATAAAGTGGTGTAACTTTGGAGACAAAACCCTAGACGATTTTCAAAGGTTTTTAAGGGTTTTCATACCCTCTTTTCTTCCATGTTCAATTGAAGATAAGTTTATCTTTTAATCATTCAATATATCTATGTGTTATTTGATTATCTTTTATGTTTTTCTTCCTTTTAACATGATAGCGTAAATCTATTAGTGTTTGTTTACATCTAATGAAACGTAGTTATTGATTGTTGATAAGTTGTTTATTGTTGGTTGATGCTACACCTTAGGCCTAAGAAAACTGGCTGACCTCTATATATAACTAGCTTGAATGTCTTAGGAAAGGCAATCGCATGTACATTGTGGTTTTTCTCGTTGTATTTAATGCATGAGTTGAGGTTAGTGATCCTATAGTTTGGGTACTAAACGTGCAGCTATTAGGAGAAATTGATATTTATAGAGTTGGGAAAGGCTGTGTACACCCCCACGACTGGTATTAAGGAATACAACGCTTCAGCTAAACAATTGCACTGTGAAATTCAAAAAGTCAACAAGAGATAAATACGGATTAATTATATCTAAGTAACACGTTTGTCTCATTATAAGAAGTCCACCAATTTACTTTTCTTGTTATTTTATTTTTGTTTATTTGTTTAATTAGTAGCTTTTGGGTTAGTTGATTAGCAACTAATTCCGCTCATCCCTCCAATACCGAGATTTAATTGCTTTAATAAAATGTAAAAATACAAAAAGAATCATCCTTTACCTAACGACATTATTCCCCTAGAGAACAATCAATCCCACGGACATACCTATACTACACTACAATGACCAGGTACACCGCCTGAATGATTGCAAGCTTCTCAAGATCCCTTGAGAAGTAAAACTTTTGTAAGGCCGCAATCCTCACATCATTAATCCTTATTATGTTCAATTCATATATTAAAACGAACTATGCCTGTCAATTTAAATTCATTTTATAAGTACTCAACTGCCTTTGTAAACACCCTTGGAGTTCCATCGATATTCAAATAAACAAAGTATATAAAACTTATCAGATATTAAAATTCGGATACTTTATAAACTTTTATGAGCAAGCTTATTCATTTTCGTGGCACATTTTCAGCAAGTATACATTAATGCAATTGTAACATGTATGCCTATACTTATTAAACCCATATCGTGGAATCCAGTTTAATCAACTTGTATTCTAGAGAACTTTTCATATGGAAATTCAAATCCGACGAGCTCTATTCATTTGTCATTTAGATGCATATCAATTATTTCTCACATTGACAGACCTCTATAATAACAAAACACGTTACTGGATCCACCTCATTAGAACATATCTTTTCAAGATAATTGCTTAGTCTTCGTGAAAATATGTGTGCCATCAGTTGTGCCTTGAATATCATGATTTTAATAATTTAATTTTGCTTTTACACAAAGACTGATGCATATCCAATAAGTTATACACATTCATGTCTATGGACATCAAGTCCCAAAACATGTCTCATCACAAGAGACTTTAATCTATCATTAGTTACTTGCGTCTTTACATGCTGGCAATTACTAGAGCTGGAAAGTTAAGTGTCCTATGAACTTCTAGTTCATATACATTAGTGTGAGGATCACAATTTATATCATAATTTATTCATATTTCTCGCTGCTTGTTCTCTCCTCCTGAATGAATTATCAATTTCAACATCCCATTTTTGTGCGTTGTTGTGGATTTATAGGAAACAAATACCACACATTTAAAAAATTCTTATATGGGAAACTGATAAGGATTTATTTGATACCTTTTTAAGGACTCATTTAAGCCAAAAATCGTGTTTATATGATCAAATATTGCCCTAAATTGCTTCCTTTTGTATTCTAGGTACTTGGGACGAGAAATATGTAATTCAGCCCTTTTTGGACATATTTGGACGAAAAAGTGAAAAAATGACAAAGTCGAGAAAAACCTGTCAGAAAAGGAAGGCTGACGGAGTCACACGCTAATAACGTGACGCCATCACTTGTTATTTGAGCTAGATGAAACTTAACAAACATCGCTTTAGAAATAATTATTGAATTTGCACCTGACGGCGTCAGGAGTTATTTGAAGAAGGGAATCACGTTTTAAGTCAAAAGATATGGCTCAGAACTATTACAAGGTGAAGACATCAAGACTAAAGGTGACAGCGTCAGAGGCTACAACATGACGCCGTCGTGACGGCGATTTATCAAGGACGAAACCCTAAAGGCTGGGGGATGACGGTGTCACACTTGTAAAGTGACAACAAAGTTGTAGTTTCTAAGGTATCGCAATTTACCCCCTTACACTTAAGTCGAACATTGCCCCCAATGTTCAATTAAAAGATGTAAAAGTAAAAATAGATGAGAATGAAAGAAATTAGTACTCCTCTGATTTGCTCGGTATAGAAAATGTGGTAAAATAGTTAAATCTTCCTCCAAAAAAATGTATATGTAAAGCTTCACTCCTGAAATATAATCATCTTCTTGTCTAATATAACCTGTAAGTAACAAAGAAAACAAACACGAAACCTCGCGTAAAATCGGCGGTATACTATATATAAAAGTAAATCCTAGCTAGAAAGCAAATAAAGGTATAATGCTTGCAAAATAAATGTTTGCAGATTCCTGGAGTTCAAAATTTTGAGATTTTACGAAACATTACACTTCCGGTAGAAAAAACAAAATCCGAAAATTTTTCAGAAAACAAGTCCTGACGCCGTCAGGTTGTGACTCCTGACACCGTCAGGACCGACCTGACATAATTTTTCATCTTTTGTTTCCGGAAAATTTCTAGAAAAACCTATGTTTTAAGACCTGAAATTCCTGCAAAACATCCATTGTGACTCGATACAAGCATTTGACTCAAACAAATACTAATATGTACATTCATATCTCATTATTATCGTTCATGTTCAATTCGTTCTTTTAAAACAAATATGAGCTTCCCTTACACTTATCTTTTGCAAAATACCTTTACATGTAATTAAGACGAAGTTAAAAACAAAATAAAGCATTTTTACAAATTCATTTGAGACATGAACAATGAATAATAAGAATGAAAATACATACGGAAATAAATAAAAACAAATAAACAAACAAACAAACAAAATAAAGCTTGGGTTGCCTCCCAAGAAGCGCTTTTCTTTATTTACAAGTCTTGCAGCTAGACTCAAAGTCATACCCTATCCTATGTGAGTGAGTTCCTCATCGAGGACATCTTTAGGATCGAACTTAAGTTTTAGCTTCCTATTGATACATTTTGTTTGGTATGACTTTTCAAACTTTTCTCCATCCGGATCATATAATGTCATTTTTATGAGCCATGATCCATCTCCTTCCTTAGGTGGCTTATTCCAATTCCACTTACATTTATCACCATCTCTCTTCTACATATTCATTCATAGATTAATGGGTAAAACTCATAGGAATTTAATCATCTTTCTAAAAACTAGAGGATCTTCAAATGGGTCCAATTTTGTGTCCCTAGCCAAGAGTTGTTCTACTGAATGCATTTAGTTAAAAATTCATTTTCTAGGTAGAATGGGCGTTCGGGCCCTACGAAGTCTCTATTGATCCAAGGTCCGTACCTAGAAGGTCTCCTATTTATATCTACCCAATGTGGTATGGGTTCCTCATTGTTGTCATAGGTGTGTTTCTTAACATCATAGACCGACCAGGTTTCACCTTCTCCTACCACTATTTTAGATTCCTTACAATCAATCATTGCACTTGCGGTAGCTAAAAATCCTCTTCCTATCAACAAAGGGCATGTAGTATCACTAACCATATCAAGGATGTAGAAATCAGCTAAAATAGACAGTCTTCTTATGTGCACTAATATGTCCTATACTACCCCTACCGGATATGTGACACTTCCATCCGCAAGGCCTATAATTACTTCCATTTCATCTAATTTACCTAGCTTAAGAGTGGTGTAAAGGGATAACGGAAGCAAGTTGAGGCTTTACCCAAGATCGACTAATGTGTCAAAAGCTTCAGAATTCCCGATCTTGTAAGGTAAAACAAATATGCCCGGATCATCTAATTTTTTAGGTAATTTATTTTGAACGAAAGTGGTCCCATTTTGACCTAACTTAAGCTTTTTCTCATATTTTTCCAAAAGGGCATGATAGTATGGAGCACGAGCTAAGACATCAATGACTGGACGCTCAAGGTGAAGCTCCTTGAATTCTTCGTCAAGGTCTTGAGTAAGAGGTGTTTCAATTATTTTGTTGACCGACTTTTTATTGGTGGTTTCATCATGTTGGTCTTTTTTAAGAACTTGAGTTTGCTTGAAATACGTGCTCATACAATTGATCAAGTAATATTGTGGGCAAGAGCTAGCAGATGAAACTGAAATGGAGTTAACGTTTAGTTTCGGGTTCTTGACTGTGTCGGTTGGAAGGGCTCCCAAGTCTCGGTCATTTAGAATTTTAACAAGGTGTCAATTTTGCTTGTCATCTCGCTTTGCTTTTGTTTGAAATCGGCTTCAAACTTTGTCAAACGCGCTTCTTGAGATGCCATAAAATTGGACATTAACCCTTCAAAACTATTGGTACTACCATAGTTGTTAGAAGGATTGTTGTTGAATGTACGGTTTGGGGTTGGATCGCTTGGTTGGAAATGATTAGGTGGATTAGAAGAATTGTTTTGAGAAGGGTTTTGGTTTTGTTTCCACCTAAGGTTTGGGTGATTTTTCCAAGAGGGGTTGTAGGAATCACCATAAGTGTTTGGCTCGGGCTTGAAAGTGTACCACTTTTCTCCCGCTCTGTCGGTACGCGAAGATACGTAGTTTAAAAAAGCTTTGTTAATACAAATATCGCCTAAAAACGTTATTTATATTTTACGATCTTTGCTAAGTTTTGTTAATGACAAAGTATGAACTTTTGTTTATAGTAAAAACATCACTTTAGTTTTAAGTCTTGTATGACTAGATTTTACATTTCTCTTTTAACATAACATTGTTTTTATTTCTTAAATAAGTAAGTGTCACATCACATCAACATGCATTTATGGTAAGTTTGTGTGTTTGACTTACCATAAGCTCTTACACATTTTTGGAAGCATTCCACTTTTGATTCAATGTGTTTGACTAGAATTTAGTTTATGTGACTTTGGTTGGTTTGGAAAGATTTATTGCAAAACCTACAGTGTGCCTGGCGGAACCCTGGAGGTACATGGGCGGAACCCATCTGAGGGTTCCGCCGTATTCGCCAGACCTGCTGAAGGATTTGCTATAAATACCAAGCCACTTGCTAGTTTTTACCCATCACTCTAGGACATATATTTCACATATTCTCTCATCTAACTAAGTAACATTTGACTTGTGTGATTCTCTTATGTAGCAAAGGAGTTCACAAGTTCTTCCAAGAAGTTACAAGTTTCAACTCAAAAATTGCAAGACTTGTTAGCTTTGTTATGTATGAACTTTGGTAGTTTATACTTCATTTGTATCTTATGTAGAAGTGATCGGTTAGTATTTTAGGCCTCAAAATACATAGTATGTCGGGAGTTGTTTTACCCTTGTAAAAGAAGTATCGGGAGTGGTTGTACCCTTGTAAAAGAACTCGATATCTAGCTTAGTGTCGGAAATAGTGAATAGGCAACGTTTGGTTGGTTCTACCTTGAACTAGGACCCGGTATCTAGCTTTGTACCGGATAAAGTGTAAGCGACGATTGTAAAGGTTTCTCCACCCATGAAAGGAGTTTGTTGACTAGTGCTTGAAACTCTCGAGTTGGAAACTCGGGGCGTGGATGTAGGGCAAGGAAAAAGAGTCCTTGTAGCCGAACCAAGATAAACAATCGTGTTGTGGTTTGATCGTTTCTTTCTTTATCTTTGCATATTACATATTGTCTTTATTTAGAATCGTTAATTACACGTAAAGCTTTTCAAAGATTAACAAGTATTTTGAGTTTATAACTTTGATCAAACGTAAAGCTTTTCAAAGATTAAAACAAGTAATTTGAGTCTATACCGTTAAACAAACGTAAAGTTTTAATAGATAATTAAGAATAAAAAGCGGTAAACTATTCAACCCTGGTATGTGTTAATTCACATACCATGTCATGGCCAAATACCGACCCAAATAGACTAAATTTGCTAACTAAATGCCAAAGAAATATGTGTTTTTATGTTGTGAACATGCAGATACGGATTTATCACAAAAAGACAAAAATCATGCAAAAACCGGAAATACGGGCACGAGAGTGGGAGATGGTCAAAAAGTCAAAGATTGGATCTAAAAGTCAACATAAGTCCTTCATGTATTCAAGATTGGCAGAATAAGTCCCTGAGTTATATTTTGAGAAAATGACAGAATCAGCCCTTGAAGATTTAGAAAACTACACAATTGGTCCTTGGATTCGATTATCATTAAATCTGAAAATCATACACAAATCTTGGCCCATGTTTGTACTCCAATCCATTTAATTCCCAAAGCCCAAAACATATCATTTACCCCAAGCCCATCTCTTGGTCAAATGGTCAATGGTCATACGGTCAATATTATTAATAATAAATCAAACACACCTTTTTCCCCAATTTCCCCCAATTCTCACAACAACCAACGCACCTCTTGAACCCTAGCTAACCAACTATTGTCAATCGGCTAACACCCACTCTAATCAACCATGATTAGATAATCATTAGAGCTTCTAGAAGCATGGTCACGTGTTCAGGAGATGTCAGAGAGAGTATGTGAGCTGGGTGGACACTTGGCAAGCTAGCATTCGGCAAAACGCGTCACATTCCTTCATTGGATTCGCTTCTAGATGTGCTGACAAGTCAGAGAAAGAGAACATGAATGGGACAGATGGCAGGGTATGATTGGTCAGGCCACGTACCAATTAATCATCCAAGGGTTGTTAAAGATTTGAAGAAACACAAAATGATCAGAAGGCTGTGAGATGATGAGAAGAAACACATTTAGTCGTGGATTGCCAGCATGGACTCTCAACTCAACCCCTCACTCCTCAGTTATAAATAGGTCCCCATTTTAGCATTAGGGTATTTAATTCTTAGTGTAATAAAATGCTATCAAATTTTCATTAGAGTTTATTTAGTTTAGTGAATGTAATTTTCTTATAAGTTTTTAATAAAATTTTAGTTCTTTTTTCATATATCTCAGCTTATTCACAAATTCTTATTGCTTATTTTGTTTGAATTCTACTTTTATCTAGCTATTAATCAATTGCTTTCAGCTTATTTTCTCTTATAATCATTCAATCCTTATTTCATTTACAGAAAAAAAATATAAATAAAAAAATCAAAAAATATAAATAAAAAAAAATGTTCAAATTAGTATTAGTTGTTAGTGAATAAGCTGCATCAGCTTATTATGCTTTATACACTAGCTCTGTAGCTTTTGTATATTAGTATCTTCTCTATTCAGTAAGAATGCTAGATCAGTATTGAAGGTGGATTGATCCTCAGTTTCCTGAGGTATTTTGGATAGATTTGGTCAGAAATGGAAGGACCTGCCTATCCTAGAGATAGGCAAGCACAGTGAATCAATCTCTGTTTTGCTGAGATGGAATGGAGTTGTAAGTTGAAATCAAATTCTGTTTTCATAGTTTCATACTAGTTAGACTTGTTTAGTTGTTAAAATTACTGTTTGATTGATTAATATTGTTGAGTAGTTATAGTATTATTGTAGTTGAGCTTGATTGATAAATAGTTTGCATCTGTTTGTAGATCTGTGAGTTTCATTTAGTGTATTTGAAGATCTGTAAATCTAATTACTCTGAGTTTTCTGATGCATTTGGATCTGTGGTATTGAGTGTCTATTGGAATTTGTTGCATTTGGTGGTATAATAAGCTTGATTTAGTGATTTTATAGCTATTTGAATCTGTGGATTAGAGTTTTGTAGAGATAAGCATGGAGTTGTTGTGTAACTGTCACATATAAGGAAGTGATTGGATTAATTTGTTTGGCTGTGATTAGGTGATTGTTAGTTGGAAATCAGTGCATCAGTAGTTAATCTAGATTAGTATTAGATTTATTAGTGCATAAATTGAGTAGGTTAGTTAGTATAAAGTCAAACTTAGAAATTGCCTTTATTCAATTGCATGTTATTGTATTGTCAGCTAGCATAATTTTAGTGATAGATGCAACTTAGTGATAGATAGCATAAACTAGTGTTATAATAGTTTAAAATTACATATAAATTTAGAATTGATTAGTGGAAATTCATAATAGTCAAACTTCTAGGATTAAAAACTAGTCAACTAAAACAAATTTGAGAGTTTAAATAGCTGCTGATATTGGAAATATTTAGATCAGTAGATAAGTACTTTTGGTTGAATAATTGGTTGATCTTAAAACTTAGTACTGCTAACTCTAGTTTGCCCCTAATAACTGGTGGATTTGAGCTTATTCTGAGTGCTTATTGCATCTGTGAGTTTGAGCATTTGAGACTGAGTTTCTGAGTTTGAATTGTGGACTGCTATTGGTATTTTGAGATTATACCTGTGTTTTTATGATTGATTTGAGTTCATTAGTTGTTTAAAAGTTGTTGTGAATGATCAATTTGCTTCTGGATTCATATATATCATATTTGCTTATAGCTTTGGCTTAATTGATTACTTATTGGACTGTTTTGTGATACTCTATGAACTATCTGAGCTTAATTTTGATCTGAGTTTGGCACATTTAAGCATATCACATCATATATTAACTGTGTTACAAGTTTCATAGAGATTAAGTCACAAGTGCTTATAAATAAGCACTTGTGAATAAGCAGTCTACTCTAAATAAGCACTTAAACTGTTCATTTAAGCTTCAAAATTTTTATCCAAGTTCTTTTTAATATTTTAGATTTTCTAGAATTTTTCCAACTAGTTTTAGTATTTTTCTTAATTTCTTTTTGATTTAAATCATTTTTAAATAGTTTTTAATAAACAAAAATCCATAAAAATTCAGAAAAAGCTGTGAAAAATACAAAAATATTTTTAGAAATTCTTTTATAATATTTTAAAATTTTCAGAATTTAATTTTCATTTTTTCACTTTATTTTTCTATTTTCTTACATTTTTAATTCATTTAAAATTACAAAAATCAAAATAAATTCATAGAAAATAATAGAAAAGCCAAAAAAAAATAATTTTCTTTTTCTGGAAATTAATTTTAGTAGTTTAAGATTTTTAGAAAATAATTTCACGTTTGTAGGATCATTTTTCAATAAAAATTACGTTTTAATAAACGTGGTTGCATTTCCGTTTTTACGTTTTAGACTTTTGTGCATTATTAGCTTGTACTCTTTGCATAATTCATCTTTGTTTGTGAATACTTGAATTACTTGATTGCTATTTTCACTTTTACACTTCTCAATTCACGGTTTTCACGAATCAATATTCTTGATTCCATTCACCTTCACTCGGATACGACTCGGGTGATCCGTATTTCACGCGGATCATTTCGATATAATACTACTATACTATAATCGATTGATTTTCACACAATCAATTTTTGGCGCCGCTGCCGGGGATCATTTCGATATAACATTCTTTGTTTGTTAAGAATGTCAAATGATGCCGAATCAAGTCAAAAACACACAAGTTAATATGGTTAATACCGTTTGTGAAACTTGTGGTGGTCCATATTCATATCTTGAGTGCCCAGCCTCCGGTGGCTTTGCTCAAGAGAACGTGTATGCTGCAAATATGGGTGGCAACGGTTACCCACAACCTCAAGAAGACCGTAATCTCCTCAGCTACCGTTCCGGAAATTACCTTGGACCACCCGGGTCTAATCAACCAAATCAAGTGAATCAGAATAATAATGTGCAAAACCGTAATCATCAATTCAATGACAATCAGAATCAAAACCGCGAAAATAATGTTTTTCAAGGACAAAATCAGAATTTTCAACAAAATCAAAACCGGGAAAATTACAACCAAGCCCCGCCTCAAGGGAACAATTTTAAAAATAATGGGAATTTTCAGAATAACAATCTTGGAAACTTTAATCATGAAAATCAAAATAATGGCAATTTTCAAAACCGTGGGCAAAATTTCAATAATCAAAATCAAAGTGTTATTCCAAATCCGTCGCCCACGGATGAGTTGATTAAGCAATTGATTCAAAGTCAACAAGCTTTAATAGCTAAACAAGATGAAACAACGGAGTTATTTGCATCTCAAATCAATGATCTCAACAAGCGTTTAAATGATCGACCCTCGGGCTCTGGAACGTTGCCAAGCACCACGATCGCTAACCCGAGGGGTGATGCAAAAGGAATCATAACAAGGAGTGGTGTTACTTATGATGGACCGACGGCTCCGACTACCTCTTCTTCTCTACCTCCCAAGGTAGTCGCCCGTGAACCCGAGGTAACAACGGATACGGAAGTTCCTATTTATAATGGAAGGACCGAAGACATCCAACCTCCGGTGGTCCCGACGTCAAAAGGAAAGGAAAAAGTTGTTAATGAAACTGAAAAAGAAACACCGGTTAAAACAAACTTTCCATATCCGTCACGCTTAAACGAAAAAAAGCACCGCGAGAAGGATAAAAACCAAATGGAAAAGTTTTATCAGATTTTTCAAGAGTTACATTTTGATATAAGTCTCGCGGATGCTATACTTTTGATGCCAAAATTTGCTTCGATGCTAAAAGGTCTTTTGAATAATAAGGAAAAGCTTTTTGAAATGTCAAGGACTCAAATGAATGAGAATTGTTCGGTGGTTCTTCTTAAAAAGCTACCCGAAAAGCTTAAAGACCCTGGCAAGTTTCTTATACCGTGCAATTTTTCGGGTATGGTTCAATGCTTCGCCTTGGCCGATCTTGGTGCTAGCATTAACCTAATGTCATTGTCGATTCGGAGAAAGTTTTCTCTTCCTAACTTGACGCTGACGCTTATGACCCTCGAGCTTGCCGACCGATCTACGTCTCGTCCAATTGGCATAGCTGAGGATATTTTTGTCAATGTTGGGAAGTTCAATTTCCCTGCAGATTTTGTGGTTGTTGATTTCGATGCCGATCCACGGGGTCCTCTCATTCTCGGGAGAGGATTCCTAAGGACCGGTCATGCTTTAATTGATGTTTATGATGAGGAGATTACCTTACGTGTGGGAAATGAAGCCGTTACTTTCAATCTTAACCAAACCGCGAGATACTCCTCCGATTACGATGTTTCTTCCGTCAACCGTATCGATGTTATTGATGAAGCTACGGAGGAGTATTCTCAAGAACTTCTTGGTTTTACCGACAATGCTTCGAGTTGCAATCCCATTCCTTCTTTTGAACCAATCATCTCCGATTCTTCCCCTTCCCTCACTCCGTTTGAGGGAAGTGATCTCGCTTGGGAAGAAATCAATGCTTTCCTTTTAAACGATTCAGTTTCACCGGAAATTGATAATAATAACTTTGATCAGGAGGGGGACATTTTATTAATTGAGAAATTGTTAAATGAAAACCCGATTGTTCCTTCCCCTCCGATGAACCTAAAAAAGGAAGACGTAAAAGAAGTTAAGCCGTCAATAGAGAATCCTCCAGAGCTCGAGCTCAAGGATTTGCCTCCTCATCTCGAATACGCATACTTGGAAATTAATGATGAATTGCCCGTTATAATATCAAAAGGCCTAAAAGATGAGGAGAAGACACGACTCTTAGATGTGCTTCGGAAGCATAAAAGTGCGATTGCTTGGCAAATATCCGACATTAAGGGAATCGACCCTCGATTTTGCACTCATAAGATTCTACTTGAAGATAATCACAAAGCTTCCACCCAACAACAACGACGGGTTAATCCACAAATCCATGAAGTGACCAAAAAGGAAGTTATCAAACTCCTTGACGCTGGAATGATTTATCCGATCTCGGATAGTTCATGGGTTAGCCCGGTTCATTGTGTCCCAAAGAAGGGCGGAACCACTGTTGTGAAAAATGATGATAATGAGCTTATACCGACTCGACTTGTGACCGGATGGAGAGTTTGTATCGATTACCGCAAGTTGAATGATGCGACACGTAAAGACCATTTTCCGCTCCCTTTTATGGACCAAATGCTTGAACGTTTAGCGGGAAATGAGTTCTATTGTTTCTTGGATGGCTTTTCTGGGTACTTTCAAATTCCCATTGATCCCCAGGATCAAGAAAAGACCACGTTTACTTGCCTGTATGGAACGTTTGCTTATCGTAGAATGGCCTTTGGCTTATGTAACGCTCCAGGCATGTTTCAACGATGTATGATGGCCATTTTCTCCGATATGATTGAAAAAACCATGGAAGTGTTCATGGACGACTTCTCCGTCTATGGAAATTCTTTCGACTCTTGCCTCTCCCATTTGGAAAATATGTTAATTCGGTGTGAAAACACTAACTTAGTTCTAAATTGGGAGAAGTGCCACTTCATGGTTAAAGAGGGCATAGTCCTCGACCATAAGATATCCAAATCTGGGATTGAGGGTGGATCGAGCCAAAGTAGATGTTATTGCTAAATTACCTCATTCTACGACCGTCAAAGGAATTCGAAGTTTCCTTGGTCATGCTGGCTTTTACCGACGTTTTATTCAAGACTTCTCCAAAATTGCTCGGCCTCTGACCCACCTTTTAGAGAAAGATGCTCCGTTTAACTTCACAAATGAATGCGTCGATGCACTTAATTTCTTAAAGAAGAAGTTAACGGAGGCACCAATCTTAGTTGCCCTCGATTGGAACTTACCATTTGAGCTAGTGTGTGATGCAAGTGATTATGCCATTGGTGCAGTTCTGGGGCAACGTAAGAACAAATACTTTCAACCTATACACTATGCAAGTAAGAGCATGAATGACGCCAAACATCACTACACAACTACCAAAAAAGAGATGTTAGCGGTTGTCTATGCTTTTGAAAAATTTAGACCTTATTTGCTACTTAAAAAGTGCATAGTGTATACGGACCACTCAACCCTGAAATACTTAATGGCAAAGCAAGATGCTAAGCCACGTTTAATGCGGTGGGTTCTTTTGCTCCAAGAATTTGATGTCGAAATAAGAGACAAGAAAGGAGCTGAGAATCTTGCTGCTGATCACCTTTCACGACTTGAGAACCCCCATCAAAGTGCTCTTGAGAATAAGGAAATCACCGAAACATTGGTCTAAATAGATACACTTGGGAGTGTGACTAAACTTGACCAAAGTACCCCACGGATCGCCGATTTTGCGAATTACCATGCGGGGAATTTCATTAGGAAAGGGATGTCGTCCCAACAAAAGAAGAAATTCTTTAAAGATGTCCAACATTATTTTTGGGACGACCCCTATTTGTTCAAAGTCTGTGTGGATCAAGTGATCCGGCGGTGTGTTCACAGTATGGAAGTCGTTGAAATTCTAAAGGCATGCCATAGTGGACCCACGGGGGGACATCATGGTGCCAACTTCACCGCAAAGAAAGTGTTCGATTCCGGCTTCTATTGGCCGACGATATATCGGGATGCCCATGAATTGGTGAAGACATGTGATTCTCGCCAACGTCAAGGGAAAATTTCTCAAAAAGATGAAATGCCACAAAATGCTATTCAAGTTTGTGAAATTTTTGACGTTTGGGGCATCGATTTCATGGGGCCATTCCCGTCATCTAGAGGAAACAAATACATTTTCGTGGCCGTCGATTACTTATTCAAATGGGTTGAAGCGAAGGCGCTCCCAACTAATGACGCCCGAGTTGTTGTTAAGTTCTTAAAAAGTCTCTTTGCCCGATTTGGTGTACCTCGAGCCATCATAAGCGATCGTGGGACCCATTTTTGCAATGACCAATTTTCAAAAGTAATGCTTAAATATGGTGTCACACATCGTCTTTCCACAGCTTATCATCCACAAACGAGTGGTCAAGTGGAGGTGTCCAATCGTGGCTTGAAAAGAATATTAGAAAGGACAGTAGGAGAGCACCGTGCCTCATGGACCGATAAATTAGAAGATGCATTATGGGCTTTCCGGACCGCTTACAAAACTCCCATTGGGTGTACTCCATATAAGCTGGTTTACGGGAAGGCTTGTCATTTGCCCCTAGAACTTGAGCACAAGGCCTACTGGGCCTTAAAACATGCCAACTTTGACTTGAAAACCGCGGGTGATCACAGAAAAGTTCAATTGAATGAGTTAGTCGAACTCCGTGATCAAGTTTACGAGAATTCTTTGATTTATAAAGAGAAAACAAAAAGACTTCATGATGCCAAGATCAAAGACCGCGTTTTTAACGTTGGTGATCAAGTGCTACTTTTTAACTCTCGTTTAAAGATTTTCTCGGGTAAGCTTAAAACCCGTTGGTCTGGACCATTCACAATAACCAAAGTTTTCCCTTATGGTACCATTGAGTTAGCTCATCCCGATGGTCCCAACTTTAAGGTGAATGGTCACCGTTTAAAAGATTACTTTGAAGGGGATGTACCAACCATGGTAGTCCCGGATCTCCAAACTTTCCCCAAGGATGATTAAATTCGGGGATCGAGTCAAGTTACATGACTCGGAAATAAAAAACAAAGCGCTTCGTGGGTGGCAACCCATGCTTATCCAATTTTATCTTCTTATTTTCTATTTTCTAACAAATAATGTGAGGAGGGGGTGCCTTTTCTACTCTTGTGTTCCGTTGTTGTTTGTGATGTTTGTTTAGGATTGTCCGCGATTTATGATGACTCTCGTACTATTTATCTTCTCTTCGCTCGAGTTTCATTCATCGGTGCTATTGGAAATCCTATATCCGTGAATCTTATCAACTAACGTTTTCTTTGGCATAATTAATAAACAGCCCTAGAATTTTGTTAGGATTACCTTAACCTGTAAAAACATTGAGGACAATGTTTCATTCTAGTCTGGGGGAGGGTGAATCTTCGATTCGATTTGACCTTGCATTTTTCACACATGTCATGCAATCTCGCAACTCCGTTTTTCCACCAAAAATAAAAAAATTGAAAAAATTGAAAAATTGAAAAAATTTTAAAGTAAAATCAATGAAAAAGTCATGAAAAAACACAAAAAGATGTGAAAAGGTTGAAAAAAGTTGTGCAAAAATATAGTAAAGTTTGAATAATTGTTTTGACACCTTGTTGACTTGCTGGCGAGAGTAGGAATAAATATTTTGACTTGACCGGGCGTGTTGAGCCCTAGCTTGTTCCCTTAACCAATGATGATCACATAAGCTTGTGATAGTCTTGTACACCAGGAGCTATAAAATGTGAATTCTTTCTTAAGAATTTGCATGTTCCCGTACTTGACTTTATATATGCGCAGCTTAAAAAGCTTTCGCTAGTCTTTTACATCAGGAGCTAGAAAACGCGAATTCTTCTTCTAGAATTTGCAAGTTTCCGTATCTGACTTTATATATGCGTGGCTGATTATCGGCTAAGTATTCGCGGGTTTCATTATTTGAAATCTTAAATTGCGAAGAGCGAGAAATGATAGAGTTTATTTAGAAGTTAGATGCTAAACGTGGAGTAGTGGTTCTCTTTAGAGCTCATGAGAGGTACTTGTGGCTTTTTACTCCCATCAGATACGTCACCCATATATAATAGATGTTCTAGGTTAATTAGTGGTATTTCGGTTTGGATAATATTTAGTTCTTTGTTTTCTTAAGAGAATTTTTGCTTTAGAAGTTGGATACATATCAAGGAACATAAAAAATAAGAGCAAAAAGTGAAAAATCAAAAGTCAAAAGTTGATTATCTATGTGGTTTTGGAGCTACCCGATAAGCTTTCATTGATGTATTGAGAAAAGTCAAGAAAGAAAGAAAAAAGTGAAAAGTATGAAAAATATGAGAAAAGTGAAAAATGAAAAAAAGTGAAAGTTGAAAGTATTGTTGAATAAGAGTTTGATTGTAAATAAGTTGTTGGCGCCTGAGGTGCATGTGTATAATTCTGAATTGGACACATGAGGTGCACGTGTAGTACTCTGCAACTTATATTTATGATGTTGTATGTACCAAAAAAAAATTCCTTGATGTGGACTGAATTTCTATTGCAGTGGTTCTTAAGAGAAAATGAATAACTACTTATCGTTTAAACTTAGGTGTCACTATTGGACTAAAAAGTATCAAAACGAGAAAATATAAAGCAATTCATTTCTCAACAAAAATAAAATATTGAGATACAAAACTTAGGACATGGGAGTAAGGAGTTTCCACAAGTAACTTTTATTAGTAGTGTTAGCATCTAATTTGTAGATAAGCTGTGATCTCGTTTGTACGCTTAGTTTGGGGACTTGTGAAAAATCAAGGATGACGATTTTTATCCGTATGGTCACTGCTTAAATAGAAGTGTTTCTACTCGTTGACCCTAAAAATTATTACAAAATAATGAAAGTTCAACAACCCGTCACAAGTATGAAGTATGAAAAGTCCAAAAATAGAAGTAAAAGTGGAATAAAGGAAAAATTTTGGAAAACGGAGCGTTTTCGGGAATAAATGATTTTATTACTTCTTTCGAACCTCCTTGCTACTTTACAAAGATAGTAGGAAGAGTTTTGAAATTATTTATCCCAAGAGCGTGAATTGATCACATTGCGTGAGGACACGACAATACCTTAGTCTGGGGGATTTTGGTATGTGTTAATTCACATACCATTTCATGGCCAAATACCGACCCAAATAGACTAAATTTGCTAACTAAATGCCAAAGAAATATGTGTTTTTATGTTGTGAACATTCAGGTACGGATTTATAACAAAAAGACAAAAATCATGCAAAAACCAGAAATACGGGCACGAGAGTGGGATATGGTCAAAAAGTCAAAGCTAGGATCTAAAAGTCAACATAAGTCCTTCATGTATTCAAGATTGGCAGAATAAGTCCCTGAGTTATATTTTGAGAAAATGACAGAATCAGCCCTTGAAGATTTAGAAAACTACACAATTGGTCCTTGAATTCTATTATCATTAAATCTGAAAATCATACACAAATCTTGGCCCTTGTTTGTACTCCAATCCATTTAATTCACAAAGCCCAAAACATATCATTTACCCCAAGCCCATCTCTTTGTCAAATGGTCAATGGTCATACGGTCAATATTATTAATAATAAATCAAACACACCTTTTTCCCCAATTTCCCCCAATTCTAAGAACAACCAACGGACCTCATGAACCCTAGCTAACCAACTATGGTCAATTGGCTAACACCCACTCTAATCAACCATGATTATATAATCATTAGAGCTTCTAGAAGCATGGTCACATGTTCAGGAGATGTCAGAGAGAGTATGTGAGCTGGGTGGACACTTGGCAAGCTAGCATTGGGTAAAACGCGTCACATTCCTTCATTGGATTCGCTTCTAGATGTGCTGACAAGTCAGAGAAAGAGCACACGAATGGGACAGATGGCGGGGTATGATTGGTCAGGCCACGTACCAATTAATCATCCAAGGGTTGTTAATGATTTGAAGAAACACAAAATGATCAGAAGGCTGTGAGAAGATGAGAAGAAACACACTTAGTCGTGGATTGTCAGCATGGACTCTCAACTCAACCCCTCACTCCTCAGTTATAAATAGGTCCCCATTTTAGCATTAGGGTCTTTAATTCTTAGTGTAATAAAATGCTGTCAAATTTTCATCAGAGTGTATTTAGTTTAGTGAATGTAATTTTCTTATAAGTTTTTAATAAAATTTTAGTTCATTTTTCATGTATCTCAGCTTATTCACAAATTCTTATTACTTATTTTGTTTGAATTCTACTTTTATCTAGCTATTAATCAATTGCTTTCAGCTTATTTTCTCTTATAATCATTCAATCCTTATTTTATTTACAGAAAAAATAATAATAAAAAAAAATCAGAAGATATATTAAAAAAAAGTCCAAATTAGTATTAGTTGTTAGTGAATAAGCCGCATCAGCTTATTATGCTTTATACACTAGCTCTGTAGCTTTTGTATATTAGTATCTTCTCTATGCAGTAAGAACACTAGATCAGTATTGAAGGGGGATTGATCCTGCGTTTCCTGAGGTATTTTGGATAGATTTGGTCAGAAATGGAAGGACCTGCCTATCCTAGAGATAGGCAAGCACAGTGAACCCATCTCTGTTTTGCTGAGATGGAATGGAGTTGTAAGTTGAAATCAAATTCTATTTTCATAGTTTCATACTAGTTAGACTTGTTTAGTTGTTAAAATTACTGTTTGATTGATTAATATTGTTGAGTAGTTATAGTATTATTGTAGTTGAGCTTGATTGATAAATAGTTTGCATATGTTTGTAGATCTGTGAGTTTCATTTAGTGTATTTGAAGATATGTAATTCTAATTACTCTGAGTTTTCTGATGCATTTGGATCTGTGGTATTGAGTGTCTATTGGAATTTGTTGCATTTGGTGGTATAATAAGCTTGATTTAGTGATTTTATAGCTATTTGAATCTGTGGATTAGAGTTTTGTAGAGATAAGCATGGAGTTGTAGTGTAACTGTCACATATAAGGAAGTGTTTGGATTAATTTGTTTGGCTGTGATCAGGTGATTCTTAGTTGGAAATCAGTGCATCAGTAGTTAATCTAGATTAGTATTAGATTTGTTAGTGCATAAATTGAGTAGGTTAGTTAGTATAAAGTCAAACTTAGAAATTGTCTTTATTCAATTGCTTGTTATTGTATTATCAGCTAGCATAATTTTAGTGATAGATGCAACTTAGTGATAGATAGCATCAACTAGTGTTATAATAGTTTAAAATTACATATAAATTTAGAATTGATTAGTGGAAATTCATAATAGTCAAACTGCTAGGATTAAAAACTAGTCAACTAAAACAGATTTGAGAGTTTAAATAGCTGCTGATATTGGAAATATTTAGATCAGTAGATAAGTACTTTTGGTTGAATAATTGGTTGATCTTAAAACTTAGTACTGCTAACTCTAGTTTTCCCCTAATAACTGGTGGATTTGAGCTTATTCTGAGTGCTTATTGCATCTGTGAGTTTGCGCATTTGAGACTGAGTTTCTAAGTTTGAATTGTGGACTGCTATTGGTATTTTGAGATTATACCTGTGTTTTTATGATTGATTTGAGTTCATTAGTGGTTTAAAAGTTGTTGTGAATGATCAATTTGCTTATGGATTCATATATCTCATATTTGCTTATATCTTTGGCTTAATTGATTGCTTATTGGGCTGTTTTGTGATACTCTGTGAACTATCTGAGCTTAATTTTGATCTGAGTTTGGCACATTTAAGCATATCACATCATATATTAACTGTGTTACAAGTTTCATAGAGATTAAGTCACAAGTGCTTATAAATAAGCACTTGTGAATAAGCAGTCTACTCTAAATAAGCACTTAAACTGTTCATTTAAGCTTCAAAATTTTTATCCAAGTTCTTTTTAATATTTTAGATTTTCTTGAATTTTTCCAACTAGTTTTAGTATTTTTCTTAATTTCTTTTTGATTTAAATCATTTTAAATAGTTTTTAATAAACAAAAATCCATAAAAATTCAGAAAAAGCTGTGAAAAATACAAAAATATTTTTAGAAATTCTTTTATAATATTTTAAAATTTTCAGAATTTAATTTTCATTTTTCCACTTTATTTTTCTATTTTCTTACATTTTTAATTCATTTAAAATTTGAAAAATCAAAATAAAATCATAGAAAATAATAGAAAAGCCAAAAAAAATAATTTTCTTTTTCTGGAAATTAATTTTAGTAGTTTAAGATTTTTAGAAAATAATTTCACGTTGGTAGGATCATTTTTCAATAAAAGTTACGTTTTAATAAACGCGGTTGCATTTCCGTTTTTACGTTTTAGACTTTTGTGCATTATTAGCTTGTACTCTTTGCATAATTCATCTTTGTTTGTGAATACTTGAATTACTTGATTGCTATTTTCACTTTTGCACTTCTCAATTCACGGATTTCACGAATCAATATTCTTGATTCCATTCACCTTCACTCGGATACGACTCGGGTGATCCGTATTTCACGCGGATCATTTCGATATAATACTACTATACTATAATAGATTTATTTTCACACAATCAAACCCCCCTTCTAGTTTTCCACAATTGGCATCAGGAGCTACGTTACTCAAGATCTTTAAAATATATTGTATTTTAAAACTTGGATCGATCCATGGATTTTGAAAATCTCAAAGAAGGGCAACCTATTCAAAAGCCACCGCTATTTGAAAAAGAAAACTTCCTTGAATGGAAAAGTAATTTTGAAAACTATGTGAAATCAATTGATCAAGATCTTTTACATATTATTTCTATTGGTGATTTCAAACCAGTGTTGCAAAAATCGGCTGAGGCGGCCGATTAATCGGCGATTAATCGGCCTCGGCCTTGTAACTTGTAGACAATTCCAAGGTAATCGGCCGATTAATCGGCCGATTAATCGGCCAAAAATCGCAACTCGGCCCCCGACCGCCTCGGGACTGAGTTACGATTTTTGCAACATTGTTTCAAACCAACGAAAACAAGTTTGGAAAATCAAGATGATTATCCTAAACTTGATAAAAACACTAAAGCTAAGATAATGATTTATAAAGCTTTACCAAGGACTGAATATGAAAGAGTGTATTTTTGTCAAACGGCTAATGATATTTGGAAAAATATGTCAAACTTTCATCAAGAAA
The DNA here is from genome assembly GCA_030686995.1 of Artemisia argyi. Lineage (NCBI taxonomy): Eukaryota > Viridiplantae > Streptophyta > Magnoliopsida > Asterales > Asteraceae > Artemisia > Artemisia argyi. The sequence goes on from CM060697.1 coordinate 127,809,110, forward strand.
TATGTCAAGTCAAAGATGATCAATTTGATCTCACATATGAATTAGAAGTCTTAGAAAAATTAATAGATAGACATTTAGTTGAAATAAATACATGTGCTACTAGTTTAAATGCTTTAAATTGAGGTGTAAGTGAAGATGATTACTTATGTCAAGCTCAAAGTGGCCTTGCTTACGATTCATGGAATGACACGGATGAAGATGAAGTCAACTATCCGGTTTGTGATTCTCATCTAGATAAAACATCAAACAAGGTACAATTTGAAACCAAACACTTTTGTTTTGACACATTTATTCTAGAGTTTTCTAAACTAGAAAATGAGTCTAAACTTTTATGTAACATGGACCTAAAACTATCTTTAACAATGAACATTCAAAATCTCTTGTGAACAATCATGAAAAAGAGATAATTTTAGAAGATAATATGTCTAGACTTGAAAGCAATGTAGAAATTGATCTAAAATGCAAAATATGTCAAGATTACAAATATGAAATTCAAAGACAAAATGAAATATGAAAAATGCTTGCTAAATTTGAAGAAAGTTCAAAAGCTCTCAAAAGCTTATTGAAAAGTCAAAAGTCATTTAGAGATAAAACCGGATTAGGATTTGACTCAAATGCACCATCGACAAGTAAAACAAAACAAGTTGTGTTTGTGAAACTTAGGAGAGAATTGTAGGAGTAATTCTATCTCTATTAGGAGCTCATGATAAAAGGATAAAGATATCATGTTCAATACTTTTATATGTTTTGTCTAACCTTCTTGGATTCATAAATATTAGAGTTTATCTTTCTTACGAGTCAAGATAATTTGCTTAAAGATTATCTTCTTGGTGGTTCATCTATGGAGCTTAAAAGGTACACATCTCTTCAACTTACCTTTCATTGCTTCTTGTTGATTGACATTAAGTTTTGTCGTGGGTGTTATAAATAGTTTTTACTCTAAGGTGTTTATGTGATATAAGTAACAACAAGGATTAGATCCTCCGTGATTAAAGGATTTAGACACTACATCTAGTAGGAGATATAAGGTGTTTTGCCTCTTTAAACTTTCGGGAAAAGACACGAGAAACTCTTGAGTGAGTCTCACTTAATACTTGTCTACAAGTGAGCTAACTAAGAATCTCCTAAGTGATTTAACAACCAACACTTTTGTGATGCTTGCAAATCTAACAAAAACACAACATTTCATAGATGTTTGTGGTACAACATCTTTTGACATTATACCTTATATTTTCAATCGTGTTTTTAATTCAATCACTCTTTTGTTAAAGTTCCATATAAGACACACAAAGAAAAATAAATCATTCGAATACATTAGGATGATTGGGAGAAAATGATTTATAAACATCTAAGATTTGCACATCTAATTTGACCCATAGTCTTATGATGTTGTATCTCTTGGACATTTACACTTATAATGTTTTAAGTAAATAAACCTAAAGAGTCGAGGAGTCATTGAATTTAACATTCGATGAAAGACCACCTCCTTCTAAGATATCATCTTTGGTAGATGATGACTTAGTCAAAAGTCCAACATTGATAAGACAAGTAAGTTAAGATTGATAACAAGGAAGATGAACTATTAAACATGAAAAACAACATATTTTCGTCTTATGTCAAACATTGAGTCAAGCAATATTGACATGGTCATAAAAACTTGAGTCATGGGTCATAGTTGTGATTAAAACAAATTTGATAAAAATAGTTTTTGGACATTAGAGTAAAGCAACCATTAAAACAAAATAGATCTTTCAAAATAGAAAATAATGTAAATCTATGAAAGACTTTTTAATAACCTAAGCAAGCTCCAAAAGCAAGGAATAATCACTCAAAGATATTCCTAGTTATTCACAAGTTCACAATGATTAAGTCTTTTATGACTTATCAAGAATGAGATTAGTGAATCCGTAGGTAAAACTAAACATAGAGAAATGTTTGGAAGTTTACTTGTTCTCTCAACAAATAGATCCAACATTATGTTTAGTGCTTGTCTATGTGCTCGTTTTTAAGAGAAGATCGTAAAACAACTCTTTCGGAAGAGCTTGTTTTGATACATCAAAAGGCACTACACAACTAGGATTATGGTATCCCAAAAGAACGGGAAAAGAAACCATAGTGTATGCCAAATGGAATTATGTCAGTAATAAGTTGATAATAAAAGCACAAGTGGTACTTGTACTTTTATACTTACTTATCCAATGATTCTCCAAAATGCTTAAGGTTCTCAAATTAGTATCGGATGAAGAAGCACATCAACAAGCTCCTCTAGAACAAGCAAACCCGCATCAACAAACGGAATTCCTCTTATCAACAATTTTATCCCTTCAACAAAGGAAGCATCGACTTCAGTGACAATCCAATCCATTATGTTCTTAATTGACATATTGTGATCCATCATCATCGCCTTGGTAAAAATGTTCATTGAGGAACATCTCAACCAAGAAAGTCTTACTCGATAACCATATTGTCGACATTTTCACGAAACCTCTTGAATAAGAATCTTTCATCCTCCCTAGGCTTAGTTAAAGACTCATGAGACCTAAAACCTTAGTTTTGAACATTAGTTAAAGACTCTGCAGTACCCACGGAATCCTGAGACCAAATGGGCAGAACCCTCCCTTTGGTTCCGCCTGGTCAACCGAATCTGCAGCATATTTTATTTTAATTTCAAAACCAAACACCTCTTTACTCACATTTTCAACTTACCAACAGCCATCCCTCACTCACAAACACCTTACCACACGAAAATTAGGGCTCTCACTTACATCTCTTCCAATCCAATCAACTTTGTAAGTATTTTTATCATAATTGCATCTTCAATCAAAGTCTATCATTTTCATCTACATACATTAACTAGAATCTTAGGGTTTATGTATAAACTTGTTGATTCATGAAAAACCTTGGTTGTAAACTAATCATAATTTCCATTAGTTAGGAATTGTACTTTTCTTGTTACTATCATGATTTACCAAACACACCAAGTTCATTGTCTTTCAAAACTCACTAAAACACCACCTTTCACCACACTGTTAAAACAAATGAAAAACGTCATTAAAACATCACTTGCAAATGTCTCTTGAATGCTAAAGGGAATACATAACTAATATATATTTTCGGGTACATTCAAACGAAGCTATATTGAACTAGGAGCGTTTGGGTTATCTTTTGTTTTATAACATAACTTGCATTACAAAAATGGTTCAAGCATCAAAATGAGTCAAGATAACCGCACCTCCGCATTGTTTTCATATAGCCTTATACTAGAACATCCACATTATAAAAGTCATTAATTTAAACTTAAATTTTGTGTTTTCTAGGAATCAACATGCCTCCCGCAACATTCTCAGATCACAAGGAAACTCTTAAGTACTTACCGAAACACCATAGGACCAAAGGCCTTACTAAAGATCAAGTTGAAACCTTTAAGAGTCTAGAAAAACGCTACATTCATGAAGGAAGAACCATTGATCCATCCTTCCTAAAAGGAACATCCATTCGTCAAATCTTTGCCGCAATCAACTTTGATTGTCTCTTAGACATCGATGAGCAAATTTGTCCTAGGTTCATCTTAGAATTCTATGCAACCATAAGCCTTTTCTTCGATGACGATGGTGAGTTCTCACTAACCTTTACAACCAATCAAATACCAAACATCATACCCTTGAAAGATTTTGCAACAATTCTTGGTGTCCCTAATGTGGGCACATGTCTCTACACGGATAAGTGGCCCCTTTCTAGTCTTGATTCCATTGAGGGTTATCATCCATACGACACTCCTCTTGCTAATAAGGAAGAAATTCGTGAGCATCTCTTTGTTAAGACCTCAATAATTAAGAAGAATCGTTCGGGAAATGAGGTAGATAAAGACCCTTTTGGTATGGAACTCAATGAGCTTAAACCACAATTTAAGAAATGGGAAGAAATTCTTATAGCCAACATTATAAGTTCCATATGAAATAGAGATCATGTCAACACATGTCTTAACTACATGCTCTATAGCATTTCCACCGGTCAACCTTTTAACTTAGCCTATTACCTAGCCAAAAGAATGGCCGACATATCCTTGGTAGGAACAACCACTCTTCCTTATGAAATGCTTCTCACCCGCCTCTTTAGAGCAATGTCGCCCATTCCTTATCTCCTAATGATAAGGGAATGTGCCTTGACTATTCTCTCGTTCCTCACATTTTCGTCCCTCTAAGTGATAAAAGAGTCTTCAAAGCTAAGGGCAAGCGTACTCGCTCTCCTTCACCATCATCATCATCATCCGATATGAGCGATGACGATAAACATCCTAACTCTAAGCTACCCCCTTTAGACTACCTTCACGAACTTCCCGTTATTAGCAATGCATCCGAAGAGTTCAAGCAAACAAAAAGAATTTTCAAGTGCTTTGGAAGGTACCTAAGAAAGCTCAATAAGAAGATAGACCGGTTGTGAGATGTGTGATTAAGGAGTGTTTGGCTTATGAAGGTTTTAGAAATTTGTATGTGTTAAACTATGTGATTTTTATTGATTTTTTCTTCCATGCTTTATTACTTTCGTTGGATTATGTTTTGTATGAGCCTTTATGCATATTGACAATATTTGAGGTGTTTGACAATTTTTTTATGCTTATGGAAAATTTCACTAAGTATAGCGAAAATCGCTAGCCCCCGGTCAAAGTCCTATGATATGAATGTCTACATGTTCATTTTTTTCATTTCCTAATCAGACATATAATAAATTTTCATTTTTAAGAATTTTCAAAAACTTTGAAAATCGTCTCGCGGGTCAAAAACCTGGATTGCCTTGTTTTTCAGGCCTGGCGGATCTGGCGGGACCCTAAAATGGGTTCCGCCAGTGTAAATTCTAGGCAACCCAGTTTTGGCCCAACGGACCAGACGAAACCCAAAACAGGGTTCCGCCTGTGTTTCGCGAGGGTTCCGCCAGTCACCTGCGGAAAATTTTTGTCATTTTTCTAAATTTCAAAATTTGTAAAGTGTCAAATCATTATCTTTAGTGAGAAACATCTTCCCTTACTTCCAATAAACATATTAGGATCACTCTCACTCACTAGAACAATTAGGAAGTTATTTCCCGCCAAAAATTCAAATTCAAACATAACTAACCCAAGGAACCCTTGCAAATGATCCTTCAAAACCTTTAGAACATTTTCAACCAAATCACTTCCCATGATCACTTAGTATTGAATGCACAAGTTAGTCTTTCACTCCACCCAATTCCATTGGATTGACATCCAATGATTTGACATGTTCTTGGAAATTTTCTAACTCATTAGAAACCTCAACATTTGTATGGTAAAACATCAAATCCAAACATCCCTTCCAACATCTCTTCTACTCTATAAATTTGACAATTTTGCAACACTTCAAATCACACCATTACCATCAAAATCCCTTCTCTTAAAGCTTCAAAACCTCACTTTTGAAATGACTAAATCCAACACCTCATCCGAATCATCAAAATCCCTTGCAAAAACCACTAGGATTAGTGTAAAACCGTTGCTTCAACAAAACCATCAAATCAAGCTTATCATCATCAAGTGATGCATCACTTGACATTTCTTCACCTATCCAAGATTTCCTTAACCTTACTATCTCAACACCATCCTCAACACCTTGCAATACCAATGTGATCACTATTCAAGATTTGCTTAATCTTGCTACTCCAACACCCTCTCCAACACATTGCAACACCAACATAGCCACTATTCCGTCACCAACTAGACCTTCAAGTGATTCAACATCACCTTCTCAACAAACTCAACCATCAAAAACTCCATCACCTCAATCACCAGCACTTACACCAATGGAACTTTTCCATACACCACCAACATCACCACTACCCTATTTGGAAACTTTAGAAGACCTATCACCTAAATCATCAAGCCCTCTGTCATTGTCACTCTTTGACACCATTGCTCAAATGGAAACCCAACAACAACCAAGTTTTCAACCAAATGAGTCATTAGATGATGCACCTCATCAACCATCATTGGTTGAACGTTTAGCTTACCGTTATGCTAGACCATCAATTTTTCCATAAGATCAAGGTCATACACACCTACAATCTTTTGTGTTTCACCCAATTTACAAAGACCTTCATGGTAATCCTTCCAGAGAACCAAGCTTCCGCCACTTTGTTCAACAACAAGAACAACCTCAACCACAACAAGAACCACCACAACCACAACAACCACCACCACAAGAGCATTCCCAACACTTTGAATCTCTATTTCCTTCGTATAAGAAAATAGAAGCATCCATATGGGAAAAATCTCCAAACCTTAATGATGAGATTGACACTCATTTAAACCACCTTCATGCCTTCAAACGTATGGTTGACTCTCAAATCAACCATATTATGGTTTTACAAACAACGTTACACTCATCTAGTGAAGGAACCAAAAACACCTCTCAACCATCTACATTTGCTCCTTCAAGTTCAAACCATCCACCACCAACAAATCAAACCTCTCTTCCACCAAACTTTCCCCGCCATGATTGCGGACATTGCGAAAAAACCGCTCACATTAGTGAAGGGTGTCGAACGGATATTCGCATGCTAACTGAAAAAATGAGGTTTATCCTAAACCACATTTTGGACCGTCTAGAGTCTTTGTCTCACCCACCTCAACTCTAGAGTCTCCAACAATAGGGACCCAATCATAATAACACCAAAAACACAAACCAACAAACCAAAAGCGTTTCACTTCAACAACATACAAAATGAAACCCGCTACATCCTCCAACACACATTTTCATCCTTAAATAACCTTAGCCTTGTTTTTGAAAATGTTTCTCATTAAGGAAAATGATTGCTTTCTTTCATAGATATAGGATTTTATGTTCTTGGTTTCGTTTTATTTTTCTTTTTAGAAGTAAGATGTTAACTTTCTAATTTCTTGTCTTTGACTTTCTTAAAGTCAAATTTTACATGAAATGAATTTCATTCTACTATAAGGTATGCCTTGTTTGTTGACCATTTAGGCATTATGAGTAAAACTTTGCCTGCTATGGTAGCATACATTTATCTTGTGTTTTGGAAACTATTTTTTTTTAGGATCATTATCCATGTTTCCCTTCCTTGATACTCCATTTAGGGGAGTAATATTCAAGGGGGAGCATGAGAATTACATTATTCCACTTCGTAACTCTTCACCTCATGACTTGCTCTTTGCTCGTCCATTGAGACAACTAACTTTTTTTGTAGGTTCAAAATCCATGTATCCTATCTTGGCACTCCCTTTAGGGGGAGTATCAACCAATGGGGAGCACGTGCATAGTTCTGCTTCGCTACTCTTCTTTTTGTTTCAAAAAAAGGGGGAGAATTTATATTAAACTTGTTATCATCTTTTCTCTTGCATATCACATCATCTTAGCAAAAACAAGTTTTAATAGAAACTTTATAAGACTTAACACTAAAACTAGTGGCTTTTATAAATAAAGTTTATGTTTTGTCATCAACAAAAAGGGGGAGATTGTTAATACAAATATCGCCTAAAAACGTTATTTATATTTTACGATCTTTGCTAAGTTTTGTTAATGACAAAGTATGAACTTTTTTTTATATTAAAAACATCACTTTAGTTTTAAGTCTTGTATAACTAGATTTTACATTTCTCTTTTAACATAACATTGTTTTTATTTCTTAAATAAGTAAGTGTCACATCACATCAACATGCATTTATGGTAAGTTTGTGTGTTTGACTTACCATAAGCTCTTACACATTTTTGGAAGCATTCCACTTTTGATTCAATGTGTTTGACTAGAATTTAGTTTATGTGACTTTGGTTGGTTGGAAAGATTTATTGCAAAACCTACTGTGTGCCTGGCGGAACTCTGGAGGTACACGGGCGGAACCCATCTGAGGGTTCTGCCGTATCCGCCAGACCTGCTGAAGGATTTGCTATAAATACCAAGCCACTTGCTAGTTTTTACCCATCACTTTAGGACATATGTTTCACATATTCTCTCATCTAACTAAGTAACATTTGACTTGTGTGATTCTCTTATGTAGCAAAGGAGTTCACAAGTTCTTCTAAGAAGTTACAAGTTTCAACTCAAAAGTTGCAAGACGTGTTAGCTTTGTTATGTATGAACTTTGGTAGTTTATACTTCATTTGTATCTTGTGTAGAAGTGATCGGTTAGTATTTTAGGCCTCAAAATACATAGTTGTTGTACCCTTGTAAAAGAAGTATCGGGAGTAGTTGTACCCTTGTAAAAGAACTCGACATCTAGCTTAGTGTCGGAAATAGTGAATAGGCGATGTTAGGTTGGTTCTACCTTGAACTAGGACCCAGTATCTAGCTTTGTACCGGATAAAGTGTAAGCGACGATTGTAAAGGTTTCTCCACCCGTGAAAGGAGTTTGTTGACTAGTGCTTGAAACTCTCGAGTTGGAAACTCGGGGCGTGGATGTAGGGCAAGGAAAAAGAGTCCTTGTAGCCGAACCATGATAAACAATCGTGTTGTGGTTTGATCGTTTCTTTCTTTATCTTTGCATATTACATATTGTCTTTATTTAGAATCGTTAATTACACGTAAAGCTTTTCAAGGATTAACCAGTATTTTGAGTTTATATCTTTGATCAAACGTAAAGCTTTTCAAAGATTAAAACAAGTAATTTGAGTCTATATCGTTAAACAAATGTAAAGTTTTAATTGATAATTAAGAATAAAAAGCGGTAAACTATTCAACCCCCCTTCTAGTTTTCCACAAGCTTGTTCGGGGAGTTTCATGCAATCACGAGCGTCGTGGGGACCAATACAATACTCACATGAAGAAATGATTTTGTTCACTTGGTTTAAAGGTTTAGGAGCCTCGTAGGATTTCATGAGAAACTTGACTTGGTCCGCAAGTTCCATGATCTTACTGTCGGGAATGCTTGAATTATTCGAAGGTAAAGATATTGCCTTGAACTTTTTGTTCAAGTCACGGGGATCATTCCAAAATTTGTTGTAATAGGGAGCAAGATCTTCTATGATTCCCCATGATTCTTCTGCATTCTTGTCACATATCTTACCACCGGCCGCTTGGTCAATGGTTTGCCTTGTGGATTAATTGACATGATCACAAAAGATTTGGACTTAAAGTCAAAGATCTATGCCATGATGAGGGACTTTTTGGAGTAAATCCTTGAAACGAGTCCAAGCTTCGTAAAGAGTTTCACCTTGATGTTATTGGAACACCAAGATGTCATTCCTTAATATGGTGGTTCTTCCCGGTGGAAAAAATTGAGCAAGGAAACGAGAGGTGAGATCATCCATTTAAGTGATGGATCCTGCGGGTAAACGCTCAAGCCATTGACTAGCTTGGTCACGTAGAGAGAATTGGAAGAGACGCAATCGGGTCGTCTCTTGAGTGGCAACATCAAGTTCGATGGAATCAACTTTAAGGAAATCCTTGAGAAGTTGGTTTGGATCTTTGGAACGAAGTCCATGGAATGCACATCCGCTTTGCACCAATCGCATGGTGTCGGATCGCAAGAGAGACACATTGGCTCCTTGGTTTAGCTCAATGGTGTGACAACCCGTAAAATTCCCTACGTATTATATTCGGAGAAACGACCATTTATTTTGAGTTTGGTGACATTTTCGAGAAACTAAGCGTCTTTATAGTCATTTTTATCAGAAATAATGTTCTGAGCGCAATGGTGTAATTCTCGTGTCTTGGAGTTATCGTTTGTTAGTCTAAATATGCCACCAACCACTAAACGTAAAAGACTTCAGAAATTATAGTTTTGGCCCTGTGGTAATATTTACCCCCGCCACCCTTGAAGTTACTAGGTTTACACCTATGGTCCTTGTTACTTTTCTAAATCCTATATAACTAATGTTATAGATTTTTGGGGTTCATTTTCTATCTCTCCTCCTCATTCATCTTTTCCAGCCGCCTACATGGCGTCACCACCATCACCACCACTACACCACCTCTCCCACCATCAAGATCATCATAAAACCTTTCTTATACCACCTCCTTGGCCATAGATTCATGGTGTACGTGCCATCAAACCTCTATACGCGCCACCATCGTCACCCATTCAATTGAAATACCACATCTCCCAGCTCCTAATCATTGATGTGAACCTATTTTGTAAGTTCACGCGCTCAGATCTGCATCACCGGCCATCCACCGTAGCACCACCGACGAGAAGCCACCGCCGCCACAGCCACCACGGCTGTCACCACCTCAGTTTCATCTTCATCTCACACCTCATTCTTATTTCTCTCCCATTTGTGGGTAAGTTAACACCCACGTTTATTGTTTTGATATAAACTGATTATAACTATTTTGTAATGTTTTCATGGATTAAGTTGATTAAAAACATGTTTAGAAGTTGTTTAAATGATATAAAACAGATTAAAACTTGTTTTGATTGGTTGAATCGTGTGGTAAGAACCTGGGAAAAGGGTGTTTGTTCACTTATTTTGAATCGGGTCGGGTTATACGCGGTTCATTTTTGGTGCATGCCCCATTGTCAAGGATTTGCAGTTTTGAGTTTGGATTTGTATGACTATTTTTGTTGTTGTTGAGGTATTGAAGTGACTATTGTTGTTATGGAATCGCGTCGTGAATCAAACCCATTTTGAGTCACGGGTTTGACTTTGGTAGCTTTGTTTGTCTCGGTTGGGTTCTGGGCTCGTTGTTTCGTGACCACATGGGGTGAGCCAGAGCATCCATGGTCTCGGTGGTGTTTGGGTTTTGCTTACTTTAAATGGGTTGAGCTTATTTCCAGTTTATTATTGATTTGTAGCAAAAGGTTTGTATTCCTACTTTGTGTTTGGTTAGGATTTAGAAATATGTTTGATTATATATTGTGGTGTCAAATATATTTAACTAACTAGTTTACTTTTAAGGGACATGGTGCCAATTGGTATGTTACAGATATATTGGGTTTTGATAATTGATATTGGACTATACGGTTACTTAACGGACTAAACTTGGATATGATTTAATTGGACAGCAGACATTCTTAGACTTATTGAACTGAACCGAATACAATGTATTAGACTCGTCACGAATTTAATATATTTGATTTCGTAATGGGCATACAATAAGGAAACAATGTTTATCAGACAATAAATCACTAAATACATATCCCAATAATTAAGTTGCCTTACTATAAAAGGTGACTTGAGTAGATTGCATTGTAATAAAAGTCTTTTGATTTGAAAATGCTTTATAAACGGTCGAGTCATGGTAAAACTTTGTAAGGTTTCTATACTGAACGTAACTTCCGAAAACAATTTACTATACTCTCGTCAAGTGTCGGAATGTACTTATTTAAATCATAAACCTCATTGTCTAAAGTTGAGATTTCAAAACTTATCCTTAATTATTTATAAACTATTTGGGATTATGGAGTAAACACTGAAACTTGCTTATTTTACATTACATGTTTAATTATCGTCATGATCTAGATTTTCTTGATTTGCTTGAGTTTGCGTCAGTATTTCTCGACTATGTCGATGTCATATCCTCTTTGGCGTGAGTTGTAAGTCGATGTCCTTTCCATTTTGGCGAGAGTTGTAAGTCGATGTCCTTTCCATTTTGGCACGAGTTGTATTTTGGGTCTAGGTTCTCTTACCACACCACAAGAAACTTTGATACTAAACTTTTCATAAGTACTGAACTTGAGTAATCCACGAAAACTATGACACATTGTCTTTTATAGACTTCATTATTGTACGAGCTATATTTTGAGATGATTGTATACATATTAGGTTAAACTATTTCTGTACCTTTATACTCATCGTATCTATCTTTTGGTTATCGTTGTGATTAGCTATAGATGCCAGTTGTGTCAGTTGCGATCTATTGCATTGCTGTGGCCCAGGTGAGTTCATAGCCCCTACCTTTTTACTGGTTTTACAACTGTTTTGGGGGAGAATACATGCTCGTTCCTTTTAACTAAACTTAATGATTTTCAAATGTTTATCATGCTGTGATCTACTGATTTCATGATTTGGACAATTTGTACGTTTGATTGCAATATGTGCCTTATTGTGTGAATTTCAATTTGTGTGCGTAACTGTTTAGTGATGCATTGTTAGTACATCCTTTGGGAATTGGCTCCCAGTACACTCTTTTGTGAAGTGACACCCAGTCAGTGTGTGAATCATTTAAGCATATTTGTTGTCTGATATTTGGCTGTTGTTAGTTGTTATGTGCTTACATTTGTTCATCTTGCTCGCTATTGTCCTATGCTACATTTTTCACAAATTCTATGAACTCACCAGCGTAAGCTGACCGTTTTAGCATGTATTTTCAGGTTTAAGGCATTAACTCACTATTTGAAGGTGCTTGGCAAGGGGCATTAGTCATAGGCGACTCAGATAACTATTTGGGACCGCTTTATTTGTTTTATGGGCTTATTTCCGCACTTCTTTTATAAAATGTAAACTTAACGCTTTGTTAATACATTTTATTCTCAATGAATGAAATAAAAACCGTTCTTTGTACTTATGTTATGATGCCATTGTAGTAGCACCCCAATGACATGTATGCTTCCGCTGGACCCGAATTTTGGGGGTGTTACAGATGGTATCAGAGCCTAGGTTATAGAGAACTGGGTATTTTTAAAACCTAGACTATAACCACTTTTGCGTAAAGTTAACCTTATGACCGCCACGTGCCTGCCTGCCAAGCTGATGCCTCGTATATGATTTGTATAAAGATGTAATTAATTAGACAATTGAGGATATATGGGATCAGATATTGAATGATATAGTTGGCGAATAGTTTGATTTTATATCTGTTGAGATGTGTGCTTTCCTACTAGATATTTCATATCCGCCTATTTTAGCTGTTTACCATAAGCACTTTCACATGTTTATACACACATCATACTTGTCACAGAGTTACATTATTTCCTTGCGCAATCTCATGAATTGATTTCGAGTTTTGGACGTTTGTCACGGTTTTGGAATGATGTTGGATATAAGGGGCATATTACTAGTATAACTAGGCTGAGTATTTCAAAATCCATTGAGCCTCGGGTGAATGTAGACTGATCACCTACATTCAACCAGAGACAGTGGGACATGGCCTGATCACCTATGTCCGACTCAGAGGTGAATTTTGTAATACAGGAGTTGTTATAATAGGATTAAGTCCGGGGTAAAGTTCGATTTTGGGAACTATGAGTTTTGTAAGCACACAAACATTGAATATCGTGAAAGCCTGCACTCACACACAACACACTGGCATCACAACCCCTCATGAATCGTAATGCTTCTGGCGCTGCTATGCGTCTCTACCTATATGGAATTCCTGTCTGTCGCCATCGAGCGTAGTTCACATTGGGTTGGGCTAGACCCGATTGGCACCATCTAAATATGAGCTGCTTATCGTCATAAGCTTCGCCGATTTATTGGAGTTATTGAATTTGGTTTAGACTATCGTTTGATTTGATTTTTGGCTTTGTCTTGATTTGATTTCTGGTTATATCTTGAGTTAAAGTTTGGCTATTTTGGATTTGGATTTTGATTACTTTCTTATGATTTTAGACCTCGTTTCGAACTTGAACTTGTCATTTAGCATCGTTTCATTGATGATCTTGTCACTGTCACCTTTACCCTAAGCCCTGTGCTCAATCGACGATACTTATTTTCTTAATTGATTATGTTCATTTTTCTTAATCAATGATGTTCATTTCTTAATCGAATATGTCAATTTTCTCAAATCGATGCTATTCAATCAATGTTATTTTAGCAACAACGTCCTATTGAGGTTGTACTTTCCACCTCCAACCTACGTATCGTGCTGAGTCAATCAACACCGATTGCTAGTAGCAATCAACATTCTCTTACAGAGTTGTACTTTGAACTTGCTAAATCTCTCAATCAGCAAGGATTCTATGCTTAACAAAATTCTTAAGACCTTGAGGAGTAACCTGAACCACGTTCCTTGGGGCAACTACCTAATCCTTCCCTCGTCCCTCGAAAATACAAATTATCAATACTACCCTCTTCTAGGATAATAAAACTGCTTTACAATTAATTTACAAACTATGGTTATCCTACAAGATGTTTCACTACTACTTTACAAAAATCAAAAATTTGATTTTACCAATGGAAAATTGTTTTCTTATTATCCCACAAACTATTCTACAAAATTGTTTCGCAAAATGTTTTTATAAAACTTTTAGTTGCCTTGTAACAATATTATGGATCAAAATGCAACCTTACTACCATCCTAAAAATCAAAATTTTGGCTATACCGCTACTTTATAAACAATAAATTGTTTCCCTATTATCCTGTAAGATGTTCCATTCATCATTTCACAAGTCATTTGTGAATCAAATTGCTCACCTCTGCGTGAAGAAGATCGTTCGAAGGTAAAACGGAGATGCAAGCTACTCGCGAATCGTTACACAAATGACGAAAACATCTTGAATCCCCAGACATAGCTTTGATTATGCTTAAAGCTAGTCGAAAACCCGCGAAAAGATCCTAAATTCACATAGGTAACGTGAAGATAAATCCTTGTGCATATAAACTCATTCTTTTTCGACCGTTATTGGTAACTCTCATTTAATTGCGAGGACGCGATTCCGTTAAGGAGATGAGGCTGTAACAACCCGTAAAATTCCCTACGTATTATATTCGGAGAAACGACCATTTATCTTTAGTTTGGTGACATTTTCGAGAAACTAAGCGTCTTTATAGTCATTTTTATCATAAATAATGTTCTGAGCGCAATGGTGTAATTCCCATGTCTTGGAGTTATCGTTTTTTAGTCTAAATATGCCCCGAACCACTAAACATAGAAGATTTCATAAATTACAGTTTTGGCCCTGTGGTAATATTTACCCCCGCCACCCTTGAAGTTACTAGGTTTACACCTATGGTCCTTGTTACTTTTCTAAATCCTATATAACTAATGTTATAGATATTTAGGGTTCATTTTCTATCCCTCTTCCTCCTTCATCTTTTCCAGCCGCCTCCATGGCGTCATTACCATCACCGCTACTACGCCACCACTCCCACCATTAAGATCATCATAAAACCTTTCTTATACCACCTCCTTGGCCATAGATTCATGGTGTACACGCCATCAAACCTCTATACGCACCACCATCGTCACCCACATAACTGAAATACCACATCTCCCACCTCCTAATCATTGATGTGAACCTGTTTTGTAAGTTCAAGCGCTCAGATCTGCATCACCGGCCATCCACCATAGCACCACCGACGAGAAGCCGCCACCACCACCACCATAGCCACCACGGCTGTCACCACCTAAGTTTCATCTTCATCTCACGCCTCTTTCTTATTTCTCTCCCATTTGTGGGTAAGTCAACACCCACGTTTGTTGTTTTAATATAAACCGATTATAACTATTTTGTTATGTTTTCATGGATTAAGTTGATTAAAAACATGTTTAGAAGTTGTTTAAATGATATAAAATGGATTAAAACCTGTTTTGATTGGTTGAATCGTGTGGTAAGAACCTGGGAAAAGGGTGTTTGTTCACTTATTTTGAATCGGGTCGGGTTATACCCGGTTCATTTTCGGTTCGTGCCACATTGCACAAGGATTTGCAATTTTGATTTTGGATTTGTATGACTATTTTTGTTGTTGTTGAGGTATTGAAGTGACTATTGTTGTTATGGAATCGCGTCGCGAATCAAACCCATTTCGAGTCACGGGTTTGACTTTGGTAGCTTTGTTTGTCTCGGTTGGGTTCTGGGCTCGTTGTTTCGTGACCACATGGGGTGAGCCGAGACCATCCATAGTCTCAGTGGTGTTTGGGTTTTGCTTACTTTAATTGGGTTGAGCTTATTTCTAGTTTATTATTGATTTGTAGCAAGAGGTTTGTATTCCTACTTTGTGTTTGGTTAGGATTTAGAAGTATTTTTGATTATATATTGTGGTGTCAAATATATTTAACTAACTAGTTTACTTTTAAAGGACATGGTGCCGATTGGTATGTTACGGATATATTGGGTTTTGATAATTGATACTGGACTATACGGTTACTTAACGGACTGAACTTAGATATGATTCAATTGGACAGCAGACATTCTTAGACTTATTGGACTGAACCGAATACAGTGTATTAGATTCGTCACAAATTTAATATATTTGATTCGTAACGGGCACGCAATAAGGAAACAAAGTTTATTGGACAATAAATCACTAAATACATATCCCAATAATTAAGCTGTCTTACTATAAAAGCTGACTTTAGTAAATTGCATTTCTCGACTATGTCAATGTCATATCCTCTTTGGCGTGAGTTGTAAGTCGATGTCCTTTCCATTTTGGCGCGAGTTGTATTTTGGGTCTAGGTTCTCTTACCACACCACACGAAACTTTCATACTAAAGTTTTCATAAGTACAGAACTTGAGTAATCAACGAAAACTATGACACATTGTCTTTTATAGACTTCATTATTGTACGAGCTATATTTTGAGATGATCGTATACATATTAGGTTACGTCATTTCTGTACCTTTGTACTCATCGTGTCTATCTTCTGGATATCGTTGTAATTAGCTCTAGATGTCAGTTGTGATCTATTGCATTGTTGTGGCCCAGGTGAGTTCATAGCCCCTACCTTTTTACTGGTTTTACAACTGTTTTAGGGGAGAATACATGCTCGTTCTTTTTAACTAAACTTAATGCTTTTCAAATGTTTATCATGCTGTGATCGACTGCTTTCATGATTTGTACAATTTGTGCGTTTGAATGCAATATGTGCCTTATTGTGTGAATTTCAATTTGTATGACTTGGGCTGAATGTGCATAACTGTATAGTGATGCATTGTTAGTACATCCTTTGGGAATTGGCTCCCAGTACATCATTTGGGAATTGGCTCCCAGTACACTCTTTTGGGAAGTGGCACCCAGTCAGTGTGTGAATCATTTAGGCATATTTGCTGTCTGAGATTTGGCTGTTGTTAGTTGTTATGTGCTTACATTTGTGCATCCTGCTCGCTATTGTCCTATGCTACATTTTTCACAAATTCTATGAACTCACCAGCGTAAGCTGACCGTTTTAGCATGTATTTTCAGGTTTAAGGTATTAGCTCACTATTTGAAGGCGCTTGGAAAGGGGCATTGGTCATAGGCGACTCAGATAACTATTTGGGACCGCTTTATTTGTTTTATGGGCCTATTTCCGCACTTCTTTTATAAAATGTAAACTTAACGTTTTGTTAATGCATTTTATTCTCAATGAATGAAATAAAAACCGTCTTTGTACTTATGTTATGAGGCCATTGTAGTAACACCCCAATGACATGTATGCTTCCGCTGGACCCAAATTTTGGGGGTGTTACAAATGGTGTTTCGATAGCCTTGGTGGCTAGGTCGGTAGTATTCTCCTAAAGTGCGGGCTCTAAGGGGTTCGGGTGGGTTTTGGTGGTTTGGTTGGTTTAGTTGAATGACGGGATCAAAGATATTATCACCTTCCATAATAATCGATGATATGAATTGCGAACAAAAACACGTAGAAAAAGATAGACTAAAGAAAACCTAATAAAAAGAAAATAAAAATCTCACTAGAAAGGAATCTAATGAGTAGACCTAATAAAAATAAAATTCAAACAAAAAAATAACTATTCCCCGGCAGCGGCGCCAAAAACTTTGATGCGGGATTACAAAACTCGCAAAAGTTTTACTTCTCATGGGATCTTGAGAAGCTTGCAATCCTCCAGGCAGTGTACCTGACCGGTGTATTATAGTGAGTGGCAAGTACCGGTGGATTGATTGTTCTCTAGGGGAATAGTATCGTTAGGATTGAAAACTACTTGAATTAGGTAAAGAGGTGAAGGATGATTCTTTTTGTATTTTTATATTTTTATGAAGGCAGGTAAAATCTCGGGTTTTGGAAGAGTGGGCGGAATTAGTTGCTAGTCAACTAACCCAAAATTACTACTTAACAAAATAAAATAAAACAACAAGAAAAGTAAATTGGTGAACTTCTTATGGTGAGGAAAATGTGTTTACTTAGATTTCACTACTCCCTAGTTATTTCCTATTGAATTATTGATTTGTTACGATTGTTTGGATGAAAGGATTGTATTCCTTAATACTATTCTTGGGGGTGTGTATAGCCTTCCCCAACCCTATGAGTTTCTATCTCTTCTTTTGTCGACACCTTTAGTATCCTAACATAGCCTCATTAATAGCCATTCATGCATTAAATACAACCAATAAAACCGTAGTACACATCCGGTTACGTTTCTTAAGACGTTCAAGCTACTTACAGTATAAGAGATTTAGCCAGTTTTCTTAAGCCTAACGCTAGTCAATAAACCAAACAATCAATAACAACTCAACAATCAATAATAAACAACTAAGTTTCATTAGATCTAAGCAAACACTAATAAACCTAAGCTAGCATGTTAAATAAAAGAAAAGATAAATGATTAATCAAACAACACATAAATATAATGAATGATTAAAAGGAAAACTTATCTTTAATTGAACATGAAAGAAAAAAGGGCTTGAAAACCCTAAAGTAGCTGTGAAATTCATCTAAGGTTTGTTGCTAAAAAGTTCCACACTTTTAATGAATGAAAATCAAAAAATATATATAGATATACAAGTCTAACGGCGTCATGTTTTAGCTTCTGACGCCATCAGGTCACCGTGTCTTAGGGTTTCGTATTGCCCAAGAAATCTCTGACGTCGTCCCATTGTAAATGTAGTCGTCTCTCTTTAGCTTAACACGAGACGGCCTTGCTTCAAATGCACCTGACGTCGTCAGATATTATCTTAACAAATTCTTCTAGGGCATATAGTGTAAAAATCCATGGCTTCTCGTCATAAGGTGACGGCGTCAGCTCCAAAGCGTAATGCCGTCAGGTGTAAAAACCTGACTTTCTTGACTTTTCTTGTTTTCTTCATTCTTGAGCATAAAAACGTCCGAAAAGCTCCAAAATGCTCCATTTTCAAGAATTCATGTTCCAAGTACCTAAAATGACAAAATAAATGATTTGAGGTAATATTTGACCATAAAAACATGATTTATGGCTTAAATGACCCCCTAAAAACATATCAAATAAATCTTTATCATCAAGCATGCAAGAAAATATTATAGAGTTCTCAAAGGATATCAAAGCATAATAAGAAATACAAAGTTATCAGTCATCATTAATTAATCATAAACAAAGAAACAATCTACTTCCTTCATGTCCCATTTCATAAAATCCGTATCCGTAAGCTATTAGAAAAACAGGATCCATCGGCCATAGAAGCAAAGCATGAATACGCCTAATCCTACATTCAAAAAATTCTAAAAACCATTTGAACCTGATGATCACAGCCACTTAAATTACCTTATAAACAATATAGAAACCGAACACATGAACAAATATCAGTTGATAAAAGACGCGACAATATTAGCAAACACTTATGATACTCAATGGTATCAAAAAACAGGATCCATCAGCAATAACAGCAAAGTATGAATACGCCTAATCCCATGTTCACATAAATTCTAAAAAAAAAGAATTGAAGTTGATGATCACACCCACCTAATTTACCTTATAAACTGTTTAGAAACTGAACCCATGAACACATATTAGCCTATAAAAGATGCGACAATATTACAAACCACTTTGCACATGTCAACATTTAAAAGACATGTTATACGTTTAATAAACAAAAATACACATCCATAAATTCACTAATAATATAGCATAAAAACTGAAATCCATCTAATCAGCAATATACTATGCAAACAAAACAACTTACGACCACATATCAGTTTCTAAAAACAATATAAAATCAACACCAATAAATGAAACTTATATCATACGTTAATCAAAATCATCAAAACTAAAATACATATAAAATTCCAGAAACCCAATCATCGCTCCCGGAAAACATGAGACCCACAAACTAATCGATTTTTTTTTTTACTAAATACTACAATAAACCTCAAATATTTAAATAAAATAACCACAATTAGGGTTCAGAAACCTACAACTTGGACATGCAACTAAAGATTTATCTGTATAATCTTCCTCCTCTTTTAATCCCGAAATAGGCGACAATATCAAGAAACTTAATCTTGAATCTCCATTTTCTACTTTCTATGAATCGTTTCTTGGGAGTGTTTTGATTTTTTGTATGGATTATTGTAAATAACGATCTGATGCACACATGTTCTTGAAGGATATGTGTTTAAGCCACGTTTGTCTATACCAAGGACACGTATAAACTAAATTAGATAGCAAAAGGCATCGTTTTTGGGCCAGTGTTATTTGAAACCACGAAACGGCGTCATATGTAGGCAAAGAAAGAATTAAAAAACAAAAAAAAAAACAAAAAAAAAAAACAAAACGACATCGTTTTGGAGCCCTACAAAAGGCGTCGTTACCAACGGTATATGTATAATAGAGGAATAATATGTAGATTTGCATAATTTTACAACGCCAATTAAGAAATGACACTATACTAGGATCTTAAGATCCTGATCCGATCTTAAGATCATGATCTTGCAAATACGAAGACGATCATAGGTAGAATCAAAATCTTAAAAACATTGGTTGCTGCTTTGGTATAAGTTTAATTATATCTAATAATTGTTTGTTTTTAGATATTTTGTATGGTGTTTTAGTGTTTATTGGGATACATTCGGGGAAAAAGAATATGGCTTGCTTCTCTTTATAAGCCGGTACAACAAGCACTGTTTACACGCCGAGCTGTCTTTCATAAGCTATAAGCCGGTACGTTGTTGTTGTTACCTCCATTTTACCCCTCCCCTTTACTGCATGCTTAACATCTGATTCCACTTTCAAAATTCATAACACAAATTCTAGAGGCATTGTATGCCCCGTCGCAATGCGCCGGCTTCAAATCCTCGTTGCATGTATATACGATTTGTGATTCCTCTTATACATGTTCAGGTTGAAGCTTTTTTCCATCAAGATTATAAACTTATGTATGTCGATATTTATTGTTTTCACGGCCCTACAACGACAATGAAATAATGAATTACTTATAAACTTACGTACGTAGATTTTTATTGTTTTCACGGCCCTACAACACTGAATTACTTATGTATGTCGACAGTTACTGTTTTCACGGCCCTTCTAAAATCTTCAGTTTTTTTTTTTTTTTTTTTTTTTTTTTTTTTTTTTTTTCAAAAATATGCTTTGTATGATTGTTAACATCATGATAGAAACCTAAGCGAACTCTGATCCCAGAACATTCCCACCACTAACACTTTGATGAATTTGTCTGTAGTCAACACGACCATTCTTTCTACGAGGCATGAGATTCAAAGCAAAAGCGTATACATATTATTCTATTATAAGAAGCTAAAAAGGACCCAAAAGATGAATAACCCACCACACACACCAAAAACTTATGGAATAACTACACAAAAGTGACCAGTACATATTCTATCCTCGTAAGATATTCCTCGCGTCTTTAGCATGTAAAGTTGAATATGCAATCTTTATAAGCCGCATAAAATTTGAATGCAAGTATATTATATTTTCTGTCAATATGTTGACATGCACCGACCGTTATTTTATTCTTATCCGTTATTTTATTCTCATCATATATATATTTGAAAACAGGAAATGTCTACGTAAGTGAATTGCTTTAATATAGTTCATCGTTTGTTGATCATCTGATCAACAAGATGACCGATTCATGTATTCAATTGTATGGCTAACAAGGAAAAAGTGACACACGATAAAATCAAATAGTCATATGAGGACACCAGCTCTTGAAAAAAGAAAAAGCCAAACAACCAAATTTAGTGGTACCGAAACTCAACATCCTACTGGTCATGAGTTCAAGTTTTACTCAAGACATTGTGCGATAGGCTAGTTGTATATATTGTGAGCCAATTAAGTGACGTTAAAGAAAAACAAAACATTAGATACTATAGACCGTTAGCATTTTACGGTATCATGCTAGTTTAATTAAATATTCAAGTGTTTGGATAAATGATCATGGAATATCTCTTGTTTAATACTTTGAGATGAGAATCTCAATCCATCAAGAATGATTGAAATTGAGAAGGAAATCGAATGAGAATTGAAGTCGCCACGAGCATAACAATCTTATGGTGTAAAATTAAATTAACATGTATGATGGATGTTTTTTAACTACCAATTATGGTTAACAGAATCATATACAAGAGGAGTGTAAAAAATGTTATCGCGCAGAGCTTCAAATTTTTAGAGCCTCCAAATTTTCAAAGTTTTACGCACCAATATAAAACATTATAAAATATTGTATCCGTTTTACACACCAATGAATTGAGTTGGCAATTTTTAAGCAACAAATTTTCATTGTCATTTTAATGTCTTTATTTTTAAGCCTCGGTTCTAGTAATTTATAATCTTTTCACTTGGTTTTACAAGACGGCCCAAGTGATTAAACGAAGTCAGAATTGTTATATACCAAATGATTAATTGCAATTCTCAATTTGAAAACATCTAATTGTGTAGTTGCTGTGGAAATTGAGTTTCCTATGATAAGTTTAATGGTACATCACTATTACTTAAAAATTTTGCTCAAAAACTTTAAGCTAAATGTTTTATTACATAGCTAAAATGCAAAACAGGTGCGACGGACCGCACGTCAAGCTGTAGTGAAGGAGAGAGTATCGAGTTGAACATGCTGCACTGGAGGGGGAAGATCATTGAGTCCCAACATGCGAAGGAGCATGGTCAATAGTTAATAGTCACTGATATGCATGGGAGAGTTTGTTTGTGCAAGAATTATGTGCACAAAGCAACATTAAATCAGCTTAATTTTTTTTTTTTTAAAAACGTGACGTCTTGTTATATACTGTAAGAACTTTAGATTAATTCTACCGTTGGAACAAATGATATTTATTACTCCCTCTATCTCAAAATTATTGTCTAATTTTTACTTTTTCGGTCTTTCTTTCTCGACTTTGACTATAATTTTTTTTTTTTTTTTTTTTTAATTTGTGTTATGCAATTTTTGACAAAAATTGTACCAATGAAAATACATTAAAAACTCAATCCGTTCATATACTTTATATCAAGTATTATATAATGTAAACAAGAATACTTAAGGTCAAAGTTGAAGAATAAAGAACGAAAAAATTAATATGAGACAATAATTTTGGGACGGATGTAGTATATAATACGGAGTAATTTTTTTCTAGTATATTTTCTTCTACTTTTCAAAATGCAAAAAATATATCACATATTGACGCAAAAGTTGTGTAGTGGAATGGATCTAGTGTGGTGTGGCGTGCAAGGAAAAGCCTACTGGAACATAAATACATATATTCCATATTTATCACATATTCAAGGGGATTGTTATTCTTTTCGTGTTGAGTTTTAAAATAATTTCTAAACTTTTTCCGATTAATTCACAACGTACAAGTTCATGGATATACCACTACAATTCATTGCTAAAGGGTAAGTTTCATGAGAAAGCGTTTAAGTGTACATTAAAGATGATTAGCAATTTACTCTAAATAGATCATGAATAGTTATTATATATATATCTTGTATTATTTTGTGATGCCTACGTACAGAAAATACAAGATATATATAATAACTATTCATGATTTATTTAGGGTAAATTGTTAATCATTTTTAATGTACATCTAAGCGTCTTCTCATCAAACTTATCCTTTAGCAATGACTTGTAATATACGGCTAACACACTTCAGGTTTGTTTGCGTATTTTAAACTTGAATTTAGTTTTTAAAAAAATTGTTAAAAACAGTTATGTATTTGTATCAAACTACTAATCCGTTCATACACGAGATTGTTAAATAAGATTTTTCTATACAATTATGTAAAATCTTTTATACTTATATACTTATAATACTCAGACACATGTGGCTTTTTAATAAATTTCTCATTATGTAAAATATTGATTTAATATTTTGTATACATTTTTGTTGGACGAATGACTTGTCTTTATTTAACTGACATGATTTTGAGGTTAATATTGTATAAATTTGGGCAATTTCATATATTCCCTCTTTAAATTTGAAAATTTCATATTTACCTAAACATGTTTTAAAAACATAGCATTCAAATATTGTACTTTGAGTATATATGAAATTAATTATGAAAGTAGGTGGAGATATTTCATCATAAAATCAGCTATTAATATCATGTTGTAGATATTATGCGGTTTAATCTCACGTAATGACCCTTGAATAAATATGGGTCGTATCTATATGTACAATCCCTTGTATTTATTTTCATCTCACAGTAACCCGTAAGGCCGTACCTTTATTTTGATATTTATATTCTTATTAATAATAATTTAGTTGTATTTAATTTAAAACTCGTGTACAAACAGGCTAAACTTATAAATAGAATATATAGCCAGGCCTAGCCATAATAAAATACCTTTTCGGATGCCCTTATTTAATCTCATAAAGAGGTATAACATGATTCGTTCGTATATGTACAATTTCGTGTATCATTACATATCACAGTAACCCGTGCTTTCGTTCCGTGCATACATATAAATTTAATAGATAATGATAATAATATTTAATTAATAACACCAACATATATGTTGTTTTCTAAAAAAATATATAAAATTTAGGGACTTTTTTTCTAATTTTAAAATTATTAAAAAAATATGAAAACTTGTAATTTTTACATTAATCCATATAATCTATTTTAAATATAACAACTAAAGTTTTATTAATTATTATTATTATTATTATTATTATTATTATTATTATTATTATTATTATTAACATTGATATACGTGTTTTTATACATATTTATTTTGACAGATAAAATTTAGATAAGTTTGACTAAATTGAAACCAAATTTGACTTTTACTGGCTAATAGGAATTGAAAATTTTCTATTTTGCATACCTCGTAAAATCAAGCTATCTCATTGGTCAAATTGAAAACTCTCCAAAATTTGATTTCTCATTTTGTATGTTTTTCTATTATATAAAAGACCACATTTCAAGACTCATCCGATGAACGAGCTAGTTTCATCAAAAATAAAAACAATATAGAACCATGTGTTTTGGCTATATAAGAAACTTATAATAATGCATAACAAAGAGACAAATAACTTGGTAAAAAATAGAATGGTCATTTAGTTTAATATATATATATATATATATATATATATATATATATATATATATATATATATATATATATATATATATATAGGGTAAGGTTCTAGAGAAAAGTCCACTTTGATAGAAAAGTGAGAAAAAAAGTTATTAGGGGTTAATTTGAAATATCTCAAACTTCAGGGGTCTGTCTTGAAACATGCCCCCACCACCCACCCACCCCCCCACCCCACCCCCCGCCGAAAAAAAAAATTTTTTTCCCGCCAAAAAAAAATTTTTTTTTGGGGCAAAAAAAAAAAAAATTTTTTTTTTGGGCCAAAAATTTTAGTGCATCTGGGTTATAAAAATTGGTGCATCATAGTTATAACTGAGATGCACCAATTTTTATACTGAGATGCACTAAAAAAAAAAAAGTGCATCTGGGTTATAAAAATTGGTGCATCATAGTTATAACTGAGATGCACCAATTTTTATAACTGAGATGCACTAAAAAAAAAAGGTGCATCTGGGTTATAAAATTTTGGCGGGAAAATTTTTGGCCCAAAAAAAAAAAAAATTTTTTTTTTGCCCCAAAAAAAAATTTTTTTTGGCGGGAAAAAAATTTTTTTTTTCGGCGGGGGGGGGGGGGTGGGGGGTGGGGGGGTAGGGTGCAAATTTGCAAAAAACTCCTTAAAGAATGAAGGAAAATACAATTAGGTCCCTGTAGTTTGGTGTGAAAAAAAGGAGGGGTTGATTTGTACACTTTTCTCACTTTTCTACCAAAGTGGACTTTTTTCATGAACCCACCTCTATATATATATATATATATATATATATATATATATATATATATATATATATATATATATATTTGAAGTCTGCATGACCCTTCCTTATATATAACATTGTTTGTTTTGTTAGTATAATTACCATCTTTGTCAACATAAAACTCGTAAGCCTTTCTTGCTTTTGATCCTTTAAACATCAGCATGTAGTTGATCACGGGAGTGAATAGGGCATTGTAAAAAAAATTAAAAAAAAAAAAAAAAAGGCCATGTAAAATTGTAAACAGTTATAAAAAATACTAGCAACTAAGCAACATAAAATTATTTAACTAAGAAAACTCAAATGTGAATATGCACAACAAAATACAGTAAACCTTGTATATTTAAAACCTATAAAAACCTTTTTTGTAAACCACATTTGTAGTGTAATTTGTGTAGATTACATATTTGTTTCAATTTCTTGCACTTCAAATTGCCTTCAATAATTGGACATACCCGAGCACAAAAGCTTTGTAGGCATGCAAATGATTCTAACTTTTGAGTAGTGACTATTATGACACAAACCAAATATCATCAAAATTGAAAATTGTGCATAAAAGGACACAGTATAAAAATTGGCACAATGGTCCTCACATAACATTTATAACACTAGTAGTAATGGCGACCTAACACTTGACCAGACCACTTTGTCATATCAGTACTACCTCAACTTCTCTCTCTAATACCAAACGCATGACTCTAAGCCCGTAGTAAGACGACCTTAGTTACAACCAAAAACTTGGCGTATAAAAATAAAAAATAAAAAATAAAGAAAAATAAAAGAAAACACGCAAACTTCGCAAAAAGTTGGGGTCGCTTTGTCGATTGAACAAAAAAAAATGAGGGAGGGAGGGGGGAGGGGAGACACGTCCTTTGGGGCTAGACCGACCCTTGCAAGGATCAACATTACAACTGGTTTAAGGAATATCAAGAGAAGGCACATTGAGCAATTGAACCAAACAAAATATGTTTTTATAATCGAAATTAAACGCTTAAAATCGTATATTCTTAAATGAGTAACGTTAGTAACAAAATCACAAGCGGTGACCCAACGGTAAGGGCTCATTCTATAGGACGAAAGTACCTAGAGATCTCGGGTTTGAATCCTGGGGGGAAAATTAATCCTCTTGTAGCCACAAAGATTCACCCATGTTGAATAAAAAATAATAATAATAATAATAATAATAATAATAATAATAATAATAATAATAATAATAATAAATAATAAATAAAAACTATTGTAGTTACACATGGAACCTTTATACCTATTAATAATTGATTGTAGTCATCTGAAGGGGTTCGACTTGTCACCTACGCCATCATAGGGATCAACCCACCGGCTTGCAAAATTTGTTTACCTACCTATCTTACTGTAAAATGTACAAACATAGCCCTCACAATACTTTTGTTCCTATTAATACTTACGAGTGTTGTATGTATACTTTTTTTGTAATGGATCAAATGCGTAAAATAAAACAGTTTCACTAAAAAAAACGGGTCAACAATGAGTAGTAGGTAGAAGTTAGCCAAAAGTGTACTAATTATGCCTACAACCTCCTAAATTACCTTAACAAAAGTTCATTATAGGTATCGTAATGATAACTACAATTATAATAGCGAAGCACTTTCTTTTCCTGAAAATTTGCTTTCCAGCAAAAACCTCGCTTAGAATAAAGTCGACCCGGTGAAAGTCAAAAGCTGCAATAAAAAGCTTATTTCGCTAAAAAAATTGCAATCCTAACTTTCATAATATGCTTTGTTATAATTTCTAATTTGATTAGTTTCTATCAATACAGTCGGTACTTGCTGAATATTTTTGACTGCATTTTGATTAGTTTCCGTTACTATTACTGTATCAAATGTTATGATGATTCGGAAATGACGGAAAAAGAGAGGAAAAAACATGTTTGATAGGACAAGACAAACCACTCACTCTAACGCTTTCCAAGGACTCATCATCACATCACACTCAATTCCATCTGCACAATCCATCACTAACTTCCAAACACCTTATTTGTCCAAAATATTGTATTGTTTTATACAAACCCTTCTTATATTGTCACATCAGGGTCCAAATAACTTGCCCCCAAAATACTACATCTTGTATGCAAATCAGCCCGTTAACGAAAATTTTACTTTACCAATGTGACGCAAATCAGCCCGTTAACGAAAATTTTACTTTACCAATGTGACTAGTTCGCAATAAACTTTTAAACATAAATGCATAGGTAAATCTGTGAGTTTTGCGTTAAGAAGATTAGTGATGTTTTCATATTAGCTGTTCCATTATGTAAAAGATAATTTCGTAAAAATTAAATAAATGAGTTTATGTCCAGAAATAAATCAAAATAACTAAAATGTGCCATTTGTCTGTCAAAAAAATGATCCTCAGGATATGGACCATTGTGCATCAAAATACTACTATGGATTATGAGTACAACGGCCACATCACCACCCCTGCCTCGTAGTCACTTGAGCAGGAAAAAAGTAAGCAGTGTCGACATAATACAAGTGTACAATTCATCTTCCATTCGAAACCACAAAGAGGCCCGTGTTCCCGTACTCCCCAACACCCAATCCAAAAGCTAGTAACTTACACACGTGTCTTGATAAACAAAGTCACTTCCTTTATACTCATATGTTTCACAAGTAATGTTACTTCCTCTCAAAAGTATTTTTAGATGACATTTGACAAACATTTATACTGTTGTTAAATTTTAACACCTGATACTAATGTTAAGCATCTATATAAAATTGCTTTTAGGAAGACGATTAAGAGGGTAGTGTTTTGACCATATCAAGAAAAACCCTTGCTTTAAAAGCCTAAAAAAGTTCAAATCATCCATTTACAAAAGGGTCATTATCTGACCATCTCCTTTTGAACGATCAAGTCCATGGTAAAGGTGTAGCATACTACAAAACCTAAAGTATGCTTCTGATGTTCATCTCAACCATTGTAGTAGAAAACAACCTCTGTTAACCACATTAGTCTTCTTAAAAGCACTATACCTAGTTTCATCTGCTTTCTAAAGTTGCTAACCTTTCAGGAGCCTTGAAGCAAACCTGAAACGATCTCTAACAAGCATCACCGTCTAACATCTGCCAACAAATTAAAAACAAAAATTAATATTGCCAAAATAAATGCCAGTTAAGTCGTGTCAAAACGAGCAAGCAGTTGTGTGACCCACAAACAATTTTTACCACTTTTTATAAGAAATAAATAATCAATGGCATATCAATATGATTATGAAATAGTTTTCTCGACTATAAACCAGTTTCTTGAATAAAGTTACATGGGATATATTATGCATTAAAAGTTCATTTTCAATGACCTTTGACCCATATTCAGCTCATTTAATATGATTCTAGGTTAGCTGTATGACCTATTAAAGATTAAACCTAACCAAAACACACACATTCATAGCTAAATGCGTAAATAGACTGTAATTACCACTTCTAGTAAACACATTTGTATTAGCAAAGCTATCAAACCTAACCCAGACACACACGCATTCCTAGCTAAATCCGTAATTACAGTAATTACCACTTCTAGCAAACACATTTGTATTAGCAAAGCTAAAATCATGGATTACTTGAGGTTTCAGCTCTTCTTTAGGAACAAATTTCGTAACTCCTCGTTAGATTTTGGCTTCTCCTCTCCACCTTCAACTGTTGCTGATGCTGCCGGATTGCTCGTGCTAGACCAACCTAGGGCTCTAACAGTTCTAGGAACAGCAAAAGTGTTTCTCCCCTTAGGCTCAAATTTTCCATGTCCATGGTCTTCCCCTTGCCCTGCCATTACACCAATACATAATGATGTATTGTTAGACATAACCAAATCATAAATGAAACTACATTTCCATGATAAAAAGCTACATTGATGCATACAAAATTCGCAAAACATTTGAGGCGGTCAGCACACCAAGAAAATAACTTCACACATGACAAGGTACAATTTAAGGGGGAAAAAAAAAGGTAAATGGTACAACACCACATAGCAATTGCTTCTTGTGTTCGAAGTAATTTTCTGGTGTGCAAATCATATCCATTCTAGAAACTTGCTCCTACTAGAACTAGAAGAAAAAAAAAAGTAAATCAGTACCTAAGGATAGTTGTCTACATGATGAAACCATAGAACCTCCTAGTAACAACCAAATCAATTATTTTAACAGATAACCTAGATACTAGGATCCTACACTCAGTTGTTCCAGCTTATTAAATGATCCAGATCTCTCTCTAAATGGTATTAAAGCAACTTTGGCGGTAGTTAACTTGTTAGAAAGATCTAGGCATTTGATTTCCTGGCATAGTTTGAAATCATATAATATTCAGACTAATTGATGTCATTTTGATCAACTGTGATATAGAGCTATACATGAGTGGATCTCAAAAAGGGGAGAGAGAAAAACGCCATAGAAAAGAGAGATAAGAACCAAATGAGTTTTTTCATCAGTCATGCTAACAAAACGAAATCCCACATCACTTTGTTAACCCTAGCAAAACTCAAAACTGATTAACCCTTTATATTTGGTAGTTCCATTTCTCCATTTATGCAAACAGTAAGATAATGAGACCCATGAAAATGTGAATGACGAATAAAAAAGGAACAAATGAAGGACTATATAAGTCCTTTCAACATGAAACAATAAAGTTAAAAATAATATGAGTGGATCCTAAATACTTCCTAACACTTCATTCTCAAGATAGGATATATAATTTTTCAAATTATTTGTTAAAACTATAGTCATGGTCCAAAACATATAGCTGTGATAGTTGGCTACTTGCCTGTGAAACATGACAGCTAACTTTGTTAAATAAAACACTGCATTCACTAATACAGGCTTCGCTTAAATTGCACAACACAAGTTGAGCACCAATATCATATTATAAGCACATACTACGTGGAATTATATAAAAATAGTGGAACTCCCAAGACAGGATGACATAGCTTGATGGGCAACATTCAACTAGACAATGCCTTATGGGTAACATTTTCATCTACTAAAATAGATCTGCATTCAATGTATATATCTTGATAGCACAAGCATTGCTAATATGTTTTCTTTATAGCATGCAAGCATGCCTATATTTCCAATGTCACTAACATGATGTTTACAATCAGCTCATTGCTATAAAACTTAACCTTATCTTCCTTTCCACTTATGTTCAATTGAAAAGTAACTTATCAATAATAATGTTCTCACTATGGCTACTAAATCATAGCAAAAAGGACCTAATAACAGAAAACAAGCAAGCCAACCTATCCAAAGGGAAGTGCTTTACCCGGTTTGAGTGTGTTTGCGGCGGGCTCAAGCCCCGTGGATTAGTGGCCAAAAGGTCAGAAACCATGGTCACCAAAAACAAAGAAAGAAAACAAGCCCTTGACCATAAGAATGGGACTGTAAAATGATACTAACCTATCTTTAAAAACTTAATACCATAATGAGAGAAAACAAATCCCTTTTGACTGAAAAATTAGGCATTGCCAATAGTAAAACCACTTCAACAAAAAATACTTTTAAACGGTCAAATAAGGGCCTGGCAGTAGCGGGTCTTGAACCCATGACCAGTGTAGTCAAAAGCGAGAAAAAGCGCGCTTTAAGCGAAGAAGCGAAGCGAAGCGCCCTATAGCGCTTTGATTCTAAAAAAGCGATGCGTTTTACTAAAGCGAGCAGAAGCGACCTAAAGCGACCGAAAAGCGACCTAAAAGCGCTCGCTTTTTTGCATAACGGCTAGTTTTTAATTTTTTACCTAATGAAGTTTTACAGCCGGCCCTAATCTTTTAAATTAGGTTAAATATTTACAAAACTGACCCTTTAGCATAATATTAAATGAGCGACCGAAGGGGAGTTTGTGTTTGGTGAGGATGAAGCACTAACTTGGGGTACCGTAGCTAGTGCTAGTGGTGTAAATGAGCCGAGGCATTATACAAGAAGAAATGCACCGGCATCTACAAGTAGGACATCTACAAGTAGGGCACTCTTCGATGAATCCGACGAGGATCTTGTAGATGAAGATGATATAGTGGATCTCAGAAACGATGGGGAAATAAGAAATGAGAACTTAGATGATTATTCCGAATAAAAAATATTAGACTTTAAGCTTTAACTATTTGAATAAACTTCTCTTTTGTGGTCTTTTTAGATTGAAAATGAAGATTTTAAGATAATTATGTTTTTATTTAACCATTGTTTTCATACTAGACACTATTATATGCACAAAGGGTAAAAAGTTAATTGAAGCGCTCGCTTTTGTCGCTTCTCGCTTCTCGCTTTAGAAAAAGGCATGTCGCTTTGAGGTCGCTTTCGCTTTTAACTACCTTGCCCATGACCACTGACGTAATAGACTTGATTAGTGGCGTGTTTGTTCAACCATTAGCACGTCTATTGATGTAACCAGTGTTGTGTTTGTCCCACTGTTTAGTCAAAACTGAATCATATACAGGTGCGCACTGAATTCTAAATACTCAATATTCAAACAGGGAAGCATTGACACATAGAGTCAATCACACACATGATAGAAAGTATGTCCTGACCTTTTTCTGTTGAAGCTTTATGTCCGGCAGAACCCTTTCTTTTGCCTTTAGGATTTGAACGAGCAATGCTTAACTTCCTCCCAAGAAGCATTTGCTTATTTTTTGCAACTGCTGCCTCAAGGTGTGTATCATCAGAGAAGTCCACATATGCTAATCCCTATATAAGAAGTCAAAGTGTTAAAAACAATCGAATTAATAGAACATATAACGTGGAGTTTTGGCAAGTACAATATTTAAGGGAAAACAACTAATGAGAAATTGTCTCTTATTAAACCCCGAGATTCCAACACTGTTTGTGTCTTGATGTATAGGTGAAAGATAACCCAACCAGAATGTGACAACTAGCAAACTTAACACATACAGCTTGAGAGGCATTGAAAACTTTTATTAGTATTTTCAGCAATAAAATGTCAGTTTTTAAATTCTTCATAATTGTTTACATGTCAACTGATGAATATTTTTCCATTTATAATGCACATGAATGATAGGATAAACATGAGTTGCATAAACCATTTTTACAATCAATAGAAAGATACAGCTAAACTCAAACTATAATGTGCTATTAAAAAGCATATATGGCTAACAACGCAGAGAGTAGTTTTGCAATGTTAAACTTTGTGGGGAATAATTTCCTTCATTGAAACTAATATAACTCTGAATATTTTCAGCAATATCCCAGATATAAGCTAATCAATCCGGCCACAAAATGGCAACTGATGAGAAGAGTAATACTTGATGGAATCATGGTTTTGTGTAATTATCTCAAGCCGTTACACTGCCAAACAATGTACAAAAGAAATGACCGGTAGAGAGTTAGTTCTTATTCATATCCTTATTTTCTTCTCAGTTCTTACTTGATCTCTACTCAGAGTTCGTGTGTGTATATATAGACAGGGACACACACACATACATATATTTATGTATATATAGACAGGGACACACACACATACATATATAGACAGGGACACACACACATACATATATTTATGTATATATACTAGTAGGGTACCGGCACTATATTGCAGGGGTATGAGGTGGTAGTGACTGACAATAACTAAAGTGGGATGTGTTGTGTATGTATGTTATCTTTTTTTGCTGTAAAATCTTATTACTTATTTTAACAGCATAAAAACAGATTACTAGACTACTTAATCATGTAGTGTAAATCGTCATTAAAAAGAAAATACTAAAGAAATATACCTAAAAATAATATAAATCATAGATTGATGGTCATAGATAAGAAGAAGAAAAAAAACTATGTATAAAATGGAAAAAATAGTTTGTAAATAGGGTTAGAAGAGTAGCTTCCAGACACAATATTATTGCTTCTGAGATTCCATGTGTTAGTAGGCGATTCGTCTTTGTTAAAAGGGTTATAACAGTAATCGTGTTACTTTGAATTAAGCTTTAAGACTTCTACATATCTGCTTTATAATATAATAATACTAAAGATATATACAGAGAGAGAGAGAGAGGGGAATTATACCTTTGATTTTTTAGTAAATTTGTCCAACAATATCCGGATAGCAACAACACCACCAACATCACTGAAGAAACTACGTAAGTCGTCAGAATTTGCCTGCAAATGTCACAAGTATCTCAGTAAGCTCTAGAAAGAATTTGATTATGGTTCAGAACACTTTAATGTTGTAACAGTGCAAAAAGAAATTTACCTTCAGATTGAGATTTGATATAAAGGCAGTGCATTCGTCAGTGTATAGCTTGGATTTATCAGGTATGGCGTCTTTGGTTTTTGTGTTGTCTTCACCATGAGGAGTGTCTTTTAGAGTAACAGTGGTTTCCGTGTTATTTGCTTTAACTGAACTCTTAGAATGAGTATTATCCTTTTTATGCTTTGTGGCATCTTTTTGCCGTTTTGCTGGTGACTCTTCATTAGGTAGTGCTTCCGGAGCAGACTTTCTCTTTTCACCTTTTTTTTTCTTGGGAGCATCCGCATGATTTGTTGATGAAGCAATCGCTTTGCTCTCTTGCTGCAATCTAAAAAACTGTAGCTCCTGCAGCCGAGGAGTTACCTGAAAATA
Organism: Artemisia argyi; assembly: GCA_030686995.1. Taxonomy (NCBI): domain Eukaryota; kingdom Viridiplantae; phylum Streptophyta; class Magnoliopsida; order Asterales; family Asteraceae; genus Artemisia; species Artemisia argyi. The sequence continues at coordinate 127,843,524 of CM060697.1, forward strand.
AAAACGTGTGCATGAGAAAACAAGATCCACCAGAGGTCCAAAGTAGTATTTCACAGAAAAAACATCATAATCATATATAAAAGAAAATGTCAGGTTAGATTATAAGTTTTATCTTGCACTCACAGGCAATGAAGATAACAAATAAAATAACAGACGCAGCAATGTTTGAGATATTACTTTCTTATCTCTAAGGAAACAGTTGAGGCATTGCTTTGGCCACCAAACTAAGACACTTAAAATTTGACAATTCAGAAAATTACCTAATTCCTTTATATTGTTGGTTGTAAATAAAAGAGTAAATTACACTGTTCGTCCTTGTGGTTTGCGTTGACTGGCGTCGTTAGTCCCTCCCCCACTAACGCTTGTTAAGTGTTGTTACACCTGAAGTCCCATGAGGGTATACTAGTCATTTCGCAAACCAAAAGGACGAACAGTGCAAAAGGACAAACGGTGCACTTTTTTTTTCTTTTTTTTCTTTTTTTTTAGCGTTCGTAAGTTCCGTTTTAATACGTTTTGGTCTGTTTTTGTCCGTTTTTTTCGTTTTCGTCTCTTTTTTTTTACGTTTTCCTCCGTTTTTTTACGTTTTCATCCGTTTTTTTTTACGTTTTCGTCTGTTTTTTTTGTTTTCGTCTTGTTTTTTTACGTTTTCCTCCTTTTTCATCCGTTTTTTTTTCGTTTTCGTCTGTTTTTTTACGTTTACGTCCGTTTTTTACGTTTTTGTACATTGTTCTAAGGTTTTCATACGCTTTCATCCATTTTTTACGTTTCTATCCATTCTTAACCGTTTTTTTTCGGTTTCGTCTGTATTTTTACGTTTTCCTCCGTTTTTTACGTTTTCATCCGTTTTTTTTCCATTTTCATCTGTATTTTTACATTTTCCGCCGTTTTTTACATTTCCATCAGTTTTTTTTTTGTATTCGTCTGTTTTTTTTTACGTTTTTCTCCTTTTTTTACATCCGTTTTTTTTTCGTTTTCGCCTGTATTTTAACATTTTCATCCGTTTTTTTACGTTTTCATCCGTTTTTTCGTTTTCGTCTGTTTTTTTTACGTTTTCCTCCGTAAAACAAAAGATAAAAACGTATGAAAACGTTAGAACAAAAGACAAAAACGTAAAAGAATGGGCGAAAACTTAAAAAAACAGACAAAAACAAAAAAAACGGATGAAAATGTAAAAAACCAAACAAAAACGTAAAAAAACAGACGAAAACGAAAAAACGTAAAAAAAACAAACGAAAACGAAATAACTGATGAAAAAGTTAAAAAAAACAGAGGAAACATAAAAAAAAGACGAAAACGAAAAAATGGATGAAAACGTAAAAAAAACGGAGGAAAACGTAAAAAAAGAGACGAAAACGAAAAAAAACAGACGAAAACGCAAAAAAAGGGACAAAAACGAAAAAAACGGATGAAAACGTAAAAATATGGAGGAAAACGTAAAAAAAAAAAAGCGACGAAAACGAAAAAAACAGACGAAAACGTAAAAAAAACAGAGAAAAACAAAAAAAAAACGGATGAAAACGTAAAAAAAGGAGGAAAACGTTAAAAAAGAGACGAAACAAAAAAAACGGACAAAAACGTAAAAAAACAGACGAAAACGTATTAAAACGGAACTTACTAACGTATTAAAAAAAATTGCACCGTTCGTCCTTTTGGTTTGCGAAATGACTAGTATACCCTCATGGGACTTCAGGTGTAACAACACTTAACAAGCGTTAGTGGGGGAGGGACTAACGACGCCAAACGTTTGCCCGTTAAGGACGAACGGTGCAGTTTTTTTGGTCAAGGGGCTAACGATGCCAGTCAACGCAAACCACAAGGACGAACGGTGTAATTTACTCTAAATAAAAGCATACAATAAGCAAAACAGCAGTTAACACGTCTTCATATCAGTTACGTGTGAGGCTAATCAATCACTTGAATTGGTTCAGGTGGATCACATACCGGCATTGAATGGTTGAAAATGTTTAATTTAGTTACTAGTAACATTCATATAAGTACTAGTGTCAAGAATAGACATTGTCATGACGTGAAAAGTCTAAGTGTTGTCAAAGCCTATGTGCCACGATAAAAGTAAGCATTCCAAAAGCGTCAATTTAAAATGTAGCAGTTCATACGTTTGAAACACCGCTAGCATTTATAATATATTAAAATATTAGCATAAAATGTTACGGTTGCCAAAACAATAAAAGATACCTTCTGTGAAGCATGATCAAAATCTTCCAGTGAACCAAACTCCCTCTCAAACTGTATCCATGAGTTGCATATGTCCTAAATGAAATTGTTGTTAGGATACAATGCCACATTGTAGAAACTGAAAGGACCTAAATACCCTCTAGTACAGCATAAAAATAGAATGGCATTGCACTTTGATATACTCCCGTGTGAAACATCCCCCAAACTAATTAGTTATTCAAGAAAGCTAAAAAGGTTTCAATAATGTATTAAATAGCCAATTGGTAGGTTCCCAACAGAATACTTGATCAAAAAGAAATCTCGTTTTAAGTGTCACCAAGCCTGATATGGGATCTCTAGATACAAACAAGATATCCCTATGAGTTTTCGATAAAAAAAAAAAAAAAAACATCCACCATTTAGACCCACAAATGGTCTAGTGGTAAGGCACTTGACTTCCTATCAAAAGACGTGCCCTCCCCGAGTAAAACTAAAAGGAGAAAACATCATTTGTTTACCCGTTTTACTTGACCCACAAAAAGTACCTTATTTTGTTTGGTATAGTACAACCTCTAGCTACATTCCTTGCCTCTCAACTTTGATAACAATAAATTGATGTAGATATGTTCATATGATATATGGGACGCATTTCCGATTTCTCATTTTCCCTTATTAATCTAACTTTGCTACATGCATTTACCACATAGTGTCCTTATATATATTTGGTCACAAACGGACAGCTGAGCCTCGGTTTTTGTTAACAGGTCAGCTACAAAAAGAAATAAATAAATAAATAAAGACTAAATGTACCTCAGAACCTGTTCCAGAAAACCTTTTAGTATAGCATCGCTTATATAAAGATCTCGCTTCCTTTATGTGCCCCATCTCAATTTCCATCGAAATATAAGCTTGCCAGGCTTCTAACATAGACCCACTAGGAATAACACATTTCCAGAAACATAAGTAACATGAAATAGCATAACAAGAAAAAAGTTTGTAAATGGGCAAAGGGAATCTGTGAACCTGTTCTTAAGCAAACTTTCCCATACTCCTCGAGCTGCAGTTATATCTTTCCCAATATTGACCTCCAGACGGGCCCAGTAGCTATGTATTTGCAGCAATCTGTGTGTGTTCTCTAGCTGTGGCTGCAAATAATCACATGCCCTCTGGAATAGAGCATAAACTATCATAAGTTAACAGTCATTAAGATAATAGTTATAAACTGATAAAAGATGACCATGAAGGTAGTCAAATTAGTAGTTAACAACTGAAGTAAAAAAGAATATAACGAATTAAGATACACCTTTTGAGTTACATGTATTGTCTGAGAAATATCAAGTGACTACAAGGAGTGAAAAACTGCAAGACAATATTTGGAACCTTATTTGATTTCCCATCTTCTTAGGCATTACATACTATAAACCAGTAGTACAAATTCCACTCCTTAGAGAACATGAAAAATATAGGTGCCATAAAAGGACTTCGAAATATTGGTAATGCACCATCTCAAATTTCTTGCTATCTGGGACTTGGATAAATTTTGAAATCCAGATATCTCTATGAGAGCAAGTGCTATTAGTGAGACATTAGAGCAAAAATTAAAACAATTATTTCCTGTAAAGTATACATGCCTATTGTCTCTAAAAGTTTTTGGAGCACAAGAATCGTTCAATGACCTATATATGAAATTAAAACAAGCAAAGGGAGATCCGCATCCGCCACAAACACATGAAACAATGCTATGTAGTAAGAGAAAGGTATTGTAAATCATGTGTATTAGATTAGATGCGACTCTTTTAAACTAAAGGTTAAGAAACACGTATCATTATTAAAAAGAAAAACAGGAAGATTACCACAAAGGTACAAAACCTTAACAAATTTAGCAATAAAAAGGAAATTACGGTATGTTGAACATTATTTATGAGTACAAGACAAACCTGAAAAGTATCCCTTATCAGAGAAATATCTAAGCCATCATCCAGTTCTTTGGCAAACATGAATCTCCTCCTCAGGCCATCAACTCTAGTGAGATATATGTCTATATACTGAACATTAAGTCCAATTGTAAGTAAACAGCATGCATTATAGTATCTTAATTGTATTTGACAAATGCAAAGCTATCAGAGATCACAACTTATATAGCATGTCATGAATAACGCATTAGAATATGATTCTTTAAGGCATTAGAATACAAGCTCCATAGTTTAAGACCAAAGGAATAAGCATGTTAACATGTATGTTATATGTAGCGAACCTCTTTTAGTTAACAAGAGGCACAGAAGCTCTTAAATGAGTATATTGTTTACACAGAATTGACACTAGTCCCAAACAAATACTGGTGAAACTTCGACATCGTCATAGCCAAGTGCAAGGGTTCACAAGTACCAGACTTTGAACATCTGAACTCACTTCGCACTTCGGATAGAACTACTTAATCCTCCTCAAATCATGGCTCGTTTTATAACTCGTATAAAATTTGTAGCAAAATATCAGCTTTACTCACAATAAATGCTTAATTATAGCACAGAAAGTTTCCGTACTTGTACCAAACAGAGAATTTTGTTTTTACCTCATCTATGGTAGAGAATGTGCATTGCAGAGATCTTTCAAAAACCTGTATTAAGTGAAATACCAGGTATCAGTGGTGCATCAAAGATTACAACTTGTAATATACATAAATACATATGGTGTTACTTAACCATATATTACAATTTACAAACCTCAAAACAATATTACTACAATGGAACATGATCCTCTCAAGCTTTGTTTTTATGTGTGATAATGAGATCTTTTTAGCAAATTATTTAAAGAGTAAGTAGAGATGGCAAAACGGGCGGGTCGGGCTACGGGTCCAAAAGAGCACGTGCCAGAAACTTTTGAAAGGCCCATACATGCCCATTTCCAAAACGGATGGGGCTAAATGTGCCCAAATCTTTTACAAAATAGCCCATAGAAGCCCGTTTTTTTGATTTTGAGCACAAATTGCCACCTCCACTAGACAGTAATGGCAATTATATAAACTAAAAGGTCAAACAACAGAAACATACATCAGAAAGCTCTTTCTCTGAACCACGACACCGCTCAAGGTATAACAGGAACCGAACCCATAGTTCTCCAACCCATGGACAATTCCTTGTGGCTCTGTTAAAACAATCCCTCAATGTTTTGTCTGTCTGTCAATGAACAATTACAGAAGCATTATAATTTAAATGGTTCACATTCAAAGCACTAGAAGAAAAATTGTTAATTAAAAACCTTTAAGGTCCTATTGAGGTAATCGGTATAATTCATCCATAGATCACCGGATATTGGAAATTCAGTTATTGCGCGTTCATATAAGCTTTTAACTCGAGCAGGATCTCCAGACTGTTCAAAATTCAAATAAGCCTGCAGTAAAAAGACAGATATCAATAATCCAATAATGGTATGCAATTGCCCAGGTAACTGCAAAATATTAAGAGGCAAAAAGGCTGGCCTGACTAATTGAGTGACCAAACAAAATAGTAATTTTTCTGTAGGGTTTATCATGATTCACTTTGACCCGAAACACTGTATGTCAAAAAAAAAAAAAAAAAAAAACAAAAAACAAAAAACAAAAAAAACAAAAAAAAAAAAAAAAAAAAAAAAAAAAAAAAAAAAAAAAAAAACAAAAACAAAAACAAAACAAAACAAAAACAAAACAACATATAAGGTCTTATGCATTTAAAAAGATAACCATTCCGTAAGCTATTTCGATTATACCAATTTGAACAGTTAAAAGATAACCCAAATCGACCCATTCTATAAGTAAATGGCCCAGACTGCCACCACCATATTATATCTCAAAAGAAACTGAAAAGAGTAAACTAGTCATAGTAACGCACCATAAAGCTTTGAAGGCGTTCTGTATCAGGCACGTCACTTCTTACTATCTTTTCTTCGTATTCAGCACGTTCAGTCAACATATCTAAAGCCTTCTGATATGCAGAAGCAACATGAGGGGAAATTCCATCTGTTGTGCTATTTGTGACATCAAGAGTATTCCCATGTTCAGCCTCCCAAGTCTTGTAGGTGAGAAGAGTTGACCTCAGGTCCCCATGGGGAATAGACAACTGACGATGGAACAAATTTCGAATTCTTTGAACCTGTTTTTCCCTCGACTGTAAACCAAAATTAAAGCAGCCTGAGATATAGAAATCGAAGATAGACATAGCAAGCATTGCAATGTTTATAGTACAAAAATATTTCCTAACAATTATTTATAATTCAATATACCAAAGGTTAAACAAACTAGATCATTAATCACTTGTCTTTGACAATGAGCTTTGCTCCTTTTCAAATCAAAGCTGGCAAGTGGTTTGTTAAAGTTATCAACGAGTTCAGTCATGCCACCAGTTGTATTTATTCATATAGGAAGTTGTCTTTTCATAGAATCCTCTAATAAAATTATAACACAGTATCAAGTGTTGTTTATGATACTTGAAACAAATTGGCATCTCGTGCCTAGTATTTATAATTTCCATCAGATTATAAGTACTATCCACTGAACTGGTTAACTAGCATTCTTGCTTAGATCGGAATCAATCAACAACAAAACAAGCATCTTTCTCATCATTTGCTTTCATAAAACAGATTTGTCGGAATGTGCTACCCTAATGATATGAGAGAACTGGGCTTTTATATATCGATAAGTTATCCTGGTTTGTATAACCATAACTGAAAATAAAACATTTGTAAAGCAAAAAAAAACTAAAAAGCATTCATGAATTGCAGAAAGGAGAATTGCCAACTTAAATTCATACCTCCAAGTCTGTCTCATTCATCTTGTTAAGGATAGCTTCCTCATAACTTCTGTAAGCTTCCCATATTTTACTGCCTTCAGCAACATGTAAACCACATGCAATAAGAGCACGCTCAAATAGATCTCTTGCCTTCGAAATTCCAGTTGGCAAGCATTCATGAACAGAAGAATCATATTTTTGAATGAAACTCAGATAGTCACACCACAGGGACACAGACTGCATAAATCAATCAACAATTTTAGTTCTGATAAATGAAGCTGACTTGTTGAAAAATAAAACGAATGACATGGTTAAAAGGAATTAAAGAATAACCCCCTCATTCAGATGATCTACACAAAATCAAACTGTTATATTTTAGACATGGCCCCGCCCCCTAAATCGTCATAATTCAACACTTGTGCATTGCCTCATCCTACATTCATACTAGTTGGTGTAGCATATGTAGCCTTTTTTTTTTTTTTTTTTTTTTTTGCAAGAAAACAAACCACACTGTATGCCATGCTAAAAATGATAACTAAATCATCTATCAGAAATTATAATTTTAAAATTTTCTAAGATACAAATCTCCAATAGAAACGCGTCAACAGAGTCATGCTTCCCTTATGATTTATACATGAGGCAGGGAGAAAAATAGATATAATGACCAATTGACCATAGTTTAAATAAGCGCTTACCAAGTAATCCGACACCCCACGCTCATAGAGCTTCTCAATCGTTGAAATTGCACCCTCATGCCTGCATATGTAGAAGAAATTGCAAAGAGTAATTGATCAACAACCAGTTCAGGTAGGCTAAAAATGAATCCAAAGAATAAAAGAAATCAGAAAAAATGATCAATATGAAAAACATGAAGCAATGAATATTTCGTAAGTCACTCGACATAAACGGAACCATGTTGTATATCCACTCACACAATTTTCTTCATTACTGTTTCCATGTAAATTGTGGACATCCTTTACCCTCAACCGAAAGCATTTTGACAGAATAATCCTATTCTAAACTTGCTTTGATAGAAACACCGTTGCCTTAGCTAATTATCTATAAGTGCACCCCAATTGTTTTTTTATAACTTCACTCCTATTTGTACCTAAACAGCTGTATAGCTCTTGTACATTATGTTTACACGTCTACTGTCTAAGATTGATCACCTAGAATCTTATGTGCATCTTAAAGAGTTTATCTTTGAGCTTTAATCCAGCTAGTAGGTCAAACAGGACTCTAAAGTTTGTATAAACAATATTTTTATCCTTCTCTAATACTTGTTGCAACTAAAATAATATATATTTTTGAAATAGACCATAAAAATAGAGTAACCACACCTTCTAAGTATAGTAGTACACTAGTTTTATTCCTACTATATCTATGGCCTTCAACTTACGATGTGTTTTCCGCATCGTACTAACATATTTTCCAGGTCTTTATATCAACAACATAAAAGTCAATGTTTTAACCTACATGCCTTCCTTCTTGTTAACCATGCCTATATTTAACCTCTAAAAGTCAATGTTGACCCTCATGTCAACTCTAACTATATAAGAAAAAAAGAATTATCACGTGGAAGCATACATTCAAAGAAATTCCAAAATCAAAAGCATCTCTGCTCACAAAACAGCATTGTGGAAATTTCCTTCCCCTTTATGAGACAACTACATCACTACTATTTGTAGTATATCATTTTTATCTATCATGCTTAAATCCTTTCTATGCATCAAACCGCCCAAACATTTTCAAAACCTCCTAATCATATCACAAGCCATAAAACAAAGTGCCTTCAATCTCCCAAATGTACTGTTATGATATATTAACCCAAAAAATTACTGATGCATTCTAAGTACTTACTAATTCCATCTCAATATCATACTTATGCTTACGTGTCATAACTAAAAAAATAACCGCAACAAACTTTTGAAGTGCATAGTATATATTCGTAGCTTTTTTAGTTCAGATATCATAACGCCACATTTGCTAAAGTAGTCAAAGTACCATGCTAATAAATTAACTAAAACCTAAAAACAAACTATCCTTTGTTCGCACTCGAGTCTACCTACCCTATAACCTAACGTTAACCATACTCTCGTACTCTAATTATATTACTAACAACGTTCATATATTCGCTAACAATTTAGAGCAATAGAAACCAAAACCTCACCCCCAAAGACAACACACATTTCCGGAGTTAACGGAAACACCTGACTCATAGCCTCTCTAGCTAAACCCAAAAACAAACCATCCTTTGTCGCACTCTAGTCTACCCTATAACCTAAGGCAACCTTACTCTCACAATCTAATTATATCACTAATAACAACTTAAAGCAATAGAAACCAAATCTCACCCCAAAGACGACAAAACAAGTGAAACCTCATCATTCGTCTGTTGCCACCACATTTCCGGAGTTAACGGAAACACCTGACTCATAGCCTCTCTAGCTAAACCTAAAAACAAATCATCCTTTTAGAGCTTCATACGACCTACTCGTAACTTTTTTCGCACTCTAGTCTACCTATAACCTAAATTTAAACATACTCTAATTACTCCTATATTACTAACAACCTTGATATAATCGCTAACAAAGCAAAACGAGAGAAACGAAAATCTCACCCCGAAGACGACGAAACAAGCCGAACCTCATCATTCGCCCATTGGCGCCACATTTCAGGAGTTAACGGAAACACCTGACTCATGGCCTCTCTAGCTAACCGCAACTTATCAAGATCACCTTGCTTCCTCAACGCCGCTATATACTACATACAAACAAACAAACACACAATTAATCACCAAATAATAACAAAAAAATTATATAAAAATGAGAATAATAAAAATTTAACAATTACTTGAACATGAGCATCGTAGTTTTGTGGATTAGTAGACAGGTCCGTTTCTAGGGCTTGTAACTGGAGAGATGTTTGAGCTTCGTCGTCTGATTCGGAGTCTGAGTCCGAACCGGAATTGGAACCGGAACCGGGGGATTGTGGTGGTTCGGTTGTGATGTCCATTGGTTGTACGGATGAAGGAGTTAGGGTTTCTTCTTCCATTTTTGAGTGGGAATGTTGGTGTGGTGTTTGTGTGTTATGTAGACGCTGGTCTGATTTGCTATAGTCGGTTCGTGGAGATTTTTTTTTTTTTTTTTTTTTTTTTTTTTTTTTTACAGTAATGATTTGTTATTTTCGGGGGTGTTTGTTTCGGCTTATTTAATTTTGGGCTTATGATTTATAAGCTCGTTTTTTGTAGCTTATTTTAACACTTTCCGGCATAGTTGTCAGGATTTCGATCCTGATATTAAAATCTCACGATTTTACGCTAAAGCAAAAACGATCTGAATCCTATGTAGGATCTTGGCACACTTAAGAACTTATAAGATCCCGATCTTTATGGTAGGATCTTAACATCTAATTCGATTCGATTTTACTTTTCTTGAATGGTAAACTAAAAAACTTAAAAGTTATGGATCATGTTTTATAGAATATAAAAACAACATGTTAATCTTTTTAAACATTCCATATTTATAATTTAAAACAACATTTTCATGAAACATTCATATAAATTTGTGTTAATGATATATAATAATTTGTAGATTTAAGTGATATTACAAATACTATTAAGAAAATGACATTATAGTAGGATATTAGGATCCCGATATGATCTTATGATTCCGATCTTGCAAAAACAAAAACAATCCTGAGTAGGATTCAGATCTTGAAAACCTTGCTTTCCGGCTTATATAAGTTGTTGATGACATAACGAACTTTTATAAACCGAAAAGTGTCGAAATAAGCCATAAAAAGTGAGCTTATAACATAAGCCCAAAACTAAATAAGTCATAAGCTGGATATATGAGCCGAAATAAACACCCCGAATAGGATGATCTTCCATTGTTTAAACTATATCATTTTGGGTAAGGATCCAGTGAGAAGAAAACTTAAAATGAGAAGAATGAGAAATAACTATAACCGTATATTTGAGATGCATCGACTTGAATTAGATGCATCTCTATTCATTTAGATGCATCACAATTAGTTTCGAAAGTGATTTTGAAGTGAAAACGATGCAAAGTAGTACTAGCAACAAATTTGACACGTAAATGACGAAAAATACATAAAATTCGTCTAACTTGATGAAATGCATCTAATGTATGTATATGGATCTAATTTTTAGATATAAAATATATTATGATGCATCTAAAAGATTAGAGATGCATCTAATTCAAGTTGATGCATCTCTAATGTGTAATTATAATTATTTCTCATCTTTCTTATTTTAAAGATTCTTCTCATTTGATCCTTAGTCATATCATTTTACCTTAATAAATAATAAAATTTAAAATCAGTGGAAATGAATAGCGAAAATTACGTAAATTGACATATCAGGATTCGGTTTATAAGATGAAACATTTTTTCTTCCGATATTCAAAGTGCACATAATTTGTGCCTCAAAAGGATGTTTCACTAAATGCACTTGTATCCTCTCTAATGCCAACACATGTCCACCTTATCCCTTGTTTTATTATAATCCAACAAATATGAGCTTCATTAGGACCATGTGTAGGTATAGATTATGCTTTGCCGAAACATGTTAGTGCATTATGGAGGTTTGCAATTGTAGGCCATGGATAAGTGCTCCTAAAAACATAATCTAGCCACCTCAATCTAACACATTAGATCGAATTGTCACTCTTTCTTAAATTGCTCCGGCTAACCTCTTGCTCCAAATAGCAAACTTAAGCCAAAGAGGTGTTGTTTGTGTTTGTATTTGGTGTTTTTGTGCTTGGTTCTTGAACTGTGAATAGGAACAAATGGTAATGGTGTAATCAATGGCAGAACTTGAACTTATTTGTTGGGAGGGCCGAAACATAAATCCTTGTATATATATATGTAGAAAAATAAAATTCAAAGAGCTAAATGAAAAGAAACACAAGAAACTGTTTGTTTTATTGTTATTTTTGAAGGGCCACTAATAGAAATTGCACAACAACATTGCAACAACACCATACTTCCACTTAATATCCTTAAAGATATAACTCTTTTACACTTTTAAGTTTTAACCTTGAAGTTTAGGGGGGTCAGGACCCTCCCTTGTCTTAATAAAGGTCCATCGATGGGTGTAATAAAACTAACGGAATGTAGCTTTTTAAGAGATTATACTGTTATACATGTCATGGTTAGCTTTGTAATTACATTTACTGGATGCCCCTTGCCCCTATATTTTAACTTGTCAGATATATCAATGAAAACTCATACCTAAATGTCTCAAATGAAATAAAGACGTGCATATTTATGTATATTAGGATGATAAATCACTTGAATGATATTTAAATATTTACTTTTATTCAAATACTCACTCGGTAAAAGCAAGTCCGTAACGTAAGTACTTCCCTATGCACCCTTGCCCATGTATTTTAACTTGTAAGATATATCATCGAACTCATACTTAAATGTCTAAAATGAAATAAAGTCGTACATATTTACGTATATTAGGATGATAAATCACTTGAATGATATTTAAATATTTACTTATATTCAAAATACTCACTCAATAAAAGCAAGTCCGTAACGTGATTGCTTCCCTATGCAATTTCGTGACCTGTGCAGGTGTAGGACCCTTAGTGAAGCTCAACCTTATCGGATTATAAAAGAAATAGGGGACAAGGTGGACACGTATTGGCATTAGGGAAGGTACAAATGCATTTTGGGATACACCCTTTTGAGGTCACGAATTGGCGGTCCATTTTGGATATTGGAATAAAAAGTGTCTTAATCTTACAAACCAACCCCGATATGTCGCAACAAAATAAACAACTTACTATTTTGTTTACAATTATTAAATTTAATAACAGCGCATACCATGTTCATATAAATACGAGATAATCTTTATCCTTTTAAATAAGTTAGATTTTGTAAGAATAAATATCTAAAAAAGTAAACTACAAAACACATTCTTGTGATTCGCAGATTTTCACAATTTACATCCCTATCAAAATATTGAACTACATACATCCATCTGTAGTAAAAGTCAAACAATTTATATCCTTCCGTTAGAAAAAGTCAAACAATTTTCATCTTTAAGGACTTGCAAATAGTGTTTTTATTATCGGGGCTAACGTAAGTTCTTTTTTCATCACTTTATCATCCAAGCTACCATTATTCCCATTTATTTGAACATAGTTAGAATTTGTTTTATTAGGGGACTTTGGATGGTTATTAATGAAATGATAGGGTAGAGTAGACTAATAAAACGGGATAGTTGTAGCTTGGAACGTTAGCTGATAACGGAAAAATATTGCATCATTAGTGTTTAGAGATGTAAATTGTTTGACTTTTACTAATGGAAGGATATAAATTGTTTTTACTAATGAATGGATGTAGATAGTCCAACGTTTATGACATGAATGTAAACTGTGAAAAATTACAAGGATCACAAACCACAAGCATGTATATGGCAATATACTCTTCCATAAATACATAAACCTAGCAAGATAACCGTGAGTTGCGTCAGTAGATACTAGATACCCAATAATTTAAATTATCGGCTATCAATCTATGGGTTATACTTACACTAGTGGTAATAGCGTTCGCAAACATGACCGTCAACTCAGCGCAATATCAACTTTTCAACACGACAAACATAATATAATAAGACAACAAACTTCACAAACCAAACATACCCCACTTAAACATAAATATACCCCACAAAAAACCAACATCACTAACACATACAACCCCCTTTTTTTCTTCCACAACTCGTTCTTGGGAAGACCGACTTCTCCATTTTTGTGACCAAGGACGCATCTAATGGGAGTGTTGGTAATAGCAAAGACTTGTGGTTTAAGGGGGAAGGCACGTCTTACCCCCCTTATTACCACTAGTCTTAAGCTTCCACTTGTGCCACGTCCCTGGAGTAATCATTTTGCTAAGGAGATGTAACAATTGTAAGTCTGTAACCTATAAAGTCAACCAACAATTTCCACTTGTGAATGACTGTCAATTGTCAACCATGCTATTCACACTACCCGAGTCTAACAGAGGTGTTGCAAAAGCATATACTTTTCCGTAATGATAATAAAGAAAAGTTGGGACTTTTTCTTCAGTAAGAAAATTTCTCAACCAGCACTGACACCTTGATCGACATAGCAATGATGCCAGTTCTGCAGCTACAGTAAGTGGCTTATTTGGAGACCAAAACCATGAAAAAAGAAGTACAGAATTACATATATGAAAGGTGTCATCTACTTGCGAGAATGCAGTTATTTCACGAGTTCCTTGAATTTGACGATGCATTCTAAAGCACGATCAAAATCAGTATCTTCCAGGGCTAAAGTGAAACGGCAGTAGCCTGGGATTCCAGTCCAAGAAGCTCCATTGATGCAAAGACCCATGGCTCTGAGCATTGCTTCTCTGATGTTTGAGTCATTAAGATTGACTGTCCAAGTAGAACCATCTTTATTGAGCTCGAATTGTTTTCCCACGAGAGTAGATGGCTTTGCAATGACTGAAACACCAGCAGTAGCTTCAAGTACTTCCCAACCACAACGCACAAGTGTCTAATCATCATAAATGCAAAGTTAAAGATATCAGCAACAACTAAAATGAAAACCATGTTATTGACCAACAGTTTAGGAGCGTGTTTGGGATTGCTTATTCTGCTTATTTTAAGCAGTTTGGAGTGTTTGGAACTGCTTCTGCTCACATGATCATTTTGGGGTAAAATAGGGAGGTTGAGACCTACTTATTTAAAAGTACTCGCTAAACGAGATTGAAATTAGTGTCAAATTACTCTGTTACCATCATAGACAACCTAATCCCTTGATTAATGTATTTTTTAACCAATTATTCCTTTTCGGGTCTAAATTTCTTTATAACTATTTAGAAGTACCAAACACCCTCTAATACCAAGTGTGACAGGAATAAATAAGTGTGCATTAAGCAATGGGAATATAAAAGTTAGCTAAATTAAATGGTTACCTCTTTTAACCGTTTAAATCTATCAGTTAACAGTTTCCCTTGTCCTTCAGTAGCAGCCAATAGATCTCCTGCTTTCTGCTCCCTAAGATCCAGTAACTTCTTTGCAGTATACCTAATAGTACTATGAGGTTTGTTTAGCCCTGAAGCAATGCTAAATTCATCAACCAAAAACCTCTCGTTAACAACCAAAAAGCCAAATGTAAGTCCTCCTGTTAGCATCTTGAAGAACAACCCTCCAAGCAGACACACACAGAAAGACGGTTTTACAGATGTTAACTTCACTAAACTACCCTCCAAATTCCACCCGTTCCATCCCTGCGAGTTAAACTCCACCCCAGAGAATGAAGTATCAATGATGACCCGTGCTCCGTACTTGGCACACACTCTCAGTAGACTCTCCATCTCTTCATTGCTATAAAGCAGGCCAGTAGGGTTTATTGTGGGACCCGAAATATAAACCCATGGTTTAGTAACGGTCTCCAATACACCATTGAGTAGCTTTTCTGTTAGCTTGAAACCTTCTTCGGACTTTGTAGGGGCTTGCACAATATTTGCATTTAAAAATTTAGCAGCCGAGACATAACTTCCGTTTGCACCAGTTGGTATGCACAAACTACCTCCTTCTTGAGTGCAGCATTGGACTAATTTGCTAAAAATAGCAAGCGGGCAGTCTGAATATATAAATTCTGCATCGTTATTAGTTAAGAAACCATATGCATCTTTAATAAACTTTTTAAGGCTGGGTGTGACATCACATTCAGATTCTGTGACATTCTGTCTTGCAAAACTTTCAAAGATGGCAGCTTTAACCGGAGTTGGTGTAGGCAAAAAGATTTGATCCACATCCATGTGAATAAGAGAAGAGTTTTCCGTTTCTCTTACCGAAAACTCTGCGTTGCTAAGAACTGAGACGACTGAGGTTGAAAATCCTATCATTTCGCTACATTTAACATTCTCGACTTCTCTCTGATAAAAATAAAATAAAATAACAGGAGTCAAACCTAAAAATCTACTATTTCTCAAAAAAAAAGAAAATACAGATAAAACTATAGTAAAAGATGTAACCTCTGCAGGTGGATGTCGATCAGGAAGCTGAAATGACAAAAGTTCATGGAAAATACAACCATAGTAGTATTGGCTGATCAATGCAGTATTTCCCTGTAATAGCTCCACACTCTTAGCCAATGCTTTACATATGGTTTGCTCTTCTGATATCACAAAAGCTACTTCAAGATCTGTATACACCTGAAAAAAGAGTTTGGTTACAATAATTAGACAACATTATCATGGCAACCAGTTGACGAAAATGACTTGGATATTAACTAGATGTTACTCCTAAGCTTCTCAATAGCCAACAACTGCATAGTGATGAATGATTATCACCAGACTTGGCAGTTCAGGCAAACTGAAAACAAACAGGCCCATCAGGTGAAATTTTAGAATTTTCATAAAAGGAGACGTCAAATGGGTCAAAAGGGTTCAAAGTCACCCAAAGTGTCTCCAAATGCTCAAAACCTCCAAAATCGTTTTTAAAAAACTAAGATCATTATTTAATAATATAGCTGTTATAAGCTAATTTTGTACATAAACTTTTATAAAATACAAAAAAATGTCAAAAGGTTTTGACGGTTTGGCCCAACCTGACCTGACCCGACTCGACCCGGACCCATTTAAACCTGCAAAAATGGTTGGATGTGAATTAACCTGATTTTTTAACAAACCACATATAATAGCTACATGTGAAGGCAGTGGTATTCTAGCCAGATATTTCAAGACCCCATTAGAACTGGGGAGGCTGGAAAGCTCAAATTGGTCTGATATGTCTATAAATAGGCGAGATCCAATTTCCCTTGTTGTACTTAAGATGTGCTCAAAAGCTGAACTAGTAACAGCCTCAAAGTTAGCCATCCCGGTAACTACCACTTGCGGCCTTAATTTTTTAATTAGCTCTATCATTAGATCTGACTGGCGTGGGGCTTCGATAACGGTGATTCCATTCGTTGACGGCTTTGTATTATCTTTCTGCTGAAATGTAAATCAAGAGCACATATGATGTCGTCAAAGAAACAGTTTTGAACACATACACCATGTATGTGAATCTTGTAAGAAAACATATACATGGGTTGAGGTAAATCATGTAGATGGGTCCCACAATAGCCGTAATTACCCAAAAGAAAGCAAGCAGACAAATCACAGCAACAATAGCCTACATGAAAATAACTAAACAGTTTTCATCACATCCAAAGGGAATGTCTTGTCATACCTTATGCATATATTTGTCTCTTAAATTTTATCTCGTATCACCACACACAACATAAATAAGAAGTTACAGCCCTAACATGAGATTCTCTGCTTTACTAGTCAAGGAATAGTCAACAATTGACCAGACTAAAGATTATTACTTATTAGGTAGTGACTTTACAATCTTGTCAAGTTTTGTGTAAAATAGTTGGTGTTAACAAAAAAAAGCACATTGGCTGGATTCTCAAGATGTATCATTAGCTACACTAGAAACATTTTACCATTTTTAGTTGAATTGAGCAACATTACACTGTTAATCATTGTTACACCATTTGAGGACCAAGGGTTTCTAGCATAGGGATCACCTGAAAACAGGAATACCATGCTTGACTATATTTAAAGTTAAATTGAGTAATTGACAGATGCAACAAGTATATGGAACAACTCTTTTCAAGTGTTAAAGATAATTTAATTGATATTTCTGAAAACAATGTCCTATAAGAAAACATATGATCAATTTAGTTAACTATTTAAACCACATTATATTTTCTACGGGTGAATTACATCGTGACTGACCAGATTAAGAGCATAACTGTTATTGTAAGAAACTGCAGAGAATTTTAACTGTTATTGTAAGAAACTGCAGAGAATTTTTGGCTATGAAGGTGTCATAACTTACACACAATAATGCCTTTAATGAAAACTCAGTAAACGGTCCAAGAAAGAAGATAAATTATTACACAGAGCTTTTTCCTAACCTTGTATTATTTAGAAGTTTTAAAGGGGATGTCTTGCATACCTCCATTTCAAGTGATGTTAACCATTGCTTGGGTAGGTGCCGGCTTAGGTGAGCATCAACAATGGCAAGACGTGGAGTGAACAGTTGCAGAGCATTCTCGATTGCGGTAGCCCTTGAAGGAAAAACAACGACATTCTTGCAGGGAAGGTTAAGAAGAAAAGTTAGTAATTCAGCTTATTGTCACAAAAAGATGTAATATAGCTATTGCACAAACAAGACGAGATATATTGTAGAGCATAAATATACATAGTTGCAGGATGACTGAGGATAACACAGTCAAGCAAGCAACATATTTTTCAGAGAAGACTTCCGTAAAAATCTTTTAAAAATCAAATATGGGATTGTTAATAGTTATATCTGGCTTCCGTCTATCCTGAAATATCCATCTCCTATGAAATTTCTTACCAAATTAGATGATGGATTTTTGAATTTTTTTTCTAATTTGAAGTCTATAGATGGCGTCAACAACAGAATTAGCAGGAACGACAACAGAAGACCATCTGCAGTGCAGCAAAGGGCAAATACAGGCATACAGCTCCTATGCAGAAGTTTCTTTTAGCATAAAATCATTAATGCAACCTTCACAACCTACTCAGCAGTTCTCCAACAATTATGAAAACTTTAACATTAGTTTCAAATTTTCAGCCAATGTACACAGTTTGAGTACATCTGAGGCAATGAACTTGGTCAGAAGAACATGAAATGATGTGATTTCTTATAGGTCTAATGCTTCGCCTAAGCAAAATAGTTTAGGCTTCAAGACAATACGCACTTGTTTAATAAATTGGAACAAAATTATATCACGAAATTTCAGCAAAGATACTGTAATAAAAGGTAAAATCTTGATCAACAAAATATTATGCAATAGTCATGCAGCAGATAGTTCAAACGAGTATTAAAAAAGATGACTTCTTACATCAGCGCTAATAGGTACATGATGGTAGGTTCTCATGAAGCCTGCAATAAGATCACGGAACCTTTTACTTCCAGATGGAAGCTCATACTGGAAGCTTAAATTTTCTTTCAAAACACTAGCAAGATATGCTAAGAAAGGGATCTTCTCATCAGCAACGGAATCATCTTCAAATGACAAATCTAAAGAATTGCTGATATCTTGAAACCCATTTTTCAGGAACGCAAAGATTTTCTTAACCTGTCAGTTTAATTGGTTCAGCATTCAATCAATAATCAGATCATAAAATGCTATAGTTATAGGGGTGCATTAGAAAGTACAAACTTTACATTGCCAGAAATAAACCATCAAATTTTGAAGTTTTTGTTCATAAATAACCAACTTCCAGTGATGACATGGTACAACTTTAAAGTTCTGACAAAGTTACTTTTTCCTGACACGGTGCCGGTGGTTCTAAGGTGGAGCTAGAAACCTGGCTACCTAAAGTAATTAGTTAAAATGAAATATTCAAAACTTTAATGGTCTTTCCTGAACTAACAATTAGTTGGTTACTCAAAACAAATATCAGAAATATATATACCAATTTATGCAATTAGCTCCAGTTATCAAAGATATTTTTACATGCTTTTATTTAATAAACCTGATTTGGTTGTCGAAGCTGACAGCTGTAAACAGATAAAGCATGAGAAATTCGTCCACCAGCCTTTCCAAAGGCCCAAGCTGTCCTAGCACAAATTGGCTGGTCCCCGACCAGTCCCATGAAGAATTCAAATCGATGCGGATTGTTCTTCTCAATTTCAACCAAAGCTGAAATATCTGTGTCAGAAGCCTGAAGAATTTTGGTTTGCCAGAGCTGTGAGACAAGCAGACCACGGCGTTCAAATAAACGTTTACAAACAGCCTGCCCTGGACGACCTCCCATATTGAAAATCATGATTCCCATAGGATTTATGACATCAATTCCTTCTTCAACTGCCCTAGCAATCAGACCTAAACCAAACTGATCCTCAACAAAACCCTGTATGCAACATTGCAAAACAGAGTTGACACATTGCAGCAACTATTATACCAAAAGACCAATGAGGTATATCAATTATTTCCACTTACCTGAAGCGCACAGTAGTTACTTAATGAATGTAGAAACTCTTCGTTGGCATTTTCTGTGATCAGCTTGGACATTGCATCGGGATTTGGATTAAGAATCTACAATACAACATAGAGGATATACCAATTATATATTTATGAATGCAAGAGTTATACATTACAATTCCCAACCATGTATTAGTATTTTGAGGAAAACGAAGAACAAGTTCGGTTAGTTCATACGAAGTACCTGTGGTATACATCCAACAATTCGTTCAAGCTCTATGTGATTATCTCTGCAATAAGATAGTAGATCAGATTCATAGAACTCTACCCTGTCCAGCAAAGTTTTCTTTTCGTGGTCATAAATGGGCTGCCCGTTATCATCAAAAGCATTTAAATACAAATTTATCCACGAAATCTTCACTGCTCTTGGATTTATATCAAGCCCATAAACCTGCAAAACACTATCTTAATCAGCATATCTTAAGTATAAAAATCTAAAGTTCAGTAACAAGAATATCATTTACCTTTGATGGTGACCATCTCTCAGCAATGGCTATGGATATCCATCCATTCCCACAACCGAGCTCGGACACTATCTTGTCCTTGAAGATAGTGTCGGGATGTCTATTCAACCCCTCATAGAAATGAAAGGACCAGTCCTCTGGCATAAAGATGCTGGGAATCACCAATGTAGTTAACTTGTTTCTCTTACCATCATCTGCATCAGGCAGAACAACTGATAAGCTAAAACGACATTTCATCTACAGCATGAGAAGTTAATAGCTTCTACAGATCAATTTAATATCAAATGAAAACTGGAATTGCATAAGTTTAAAGCATGCATAATGTGGAGGGTGCTTTATTTTGGTAAACTGAAGATCCATTTCAAACACGATTAATCAACCTCTTTATTTGAAAAGCTTGCATCAGCATCAGAAGCTTACATACTTTGGAATCTAACAACTTAATGAAAAATTAACTGTTAAGTTGAAGTTTTCAGGACTCAAAACTACATGAAGCAGCCATCAACATAAGAAAAGGAAACTGCAACATCAACGAACGTATATTCAACTACATACTATAGAGTTCCATGGTAACTTCAATAGCATCACCTGGTACTCACTCAAAATTGGTAACTTTGATAATGCTTAAACTTACCCATGGAACAAATTATATCTGTTAACCAACCTAAACTCGCTAATGATGAAATCATTCTTGTTTTTAGAACCTATACATCATTTCACCGCCCCCTTACCCCGCTTCAGCGGGATTGGGTTTGTTGTTGTTGTTGTTGTTGTATTCTTGTTTTAGAACTCCCAAAGATGAATTACCTTTAGTCCTTCAATCTTTTTTTACTAATATAAGTACATTTATGCAAACACCTAGGAGTTCTAGTGCACGTTCTTCTGCAGGAAATGATGTATAGATACGAAATTCAGCAAATTTGCTTATTAAATGCTTTTCTGCTTATTTTAAATAAAATACGCAGTTGAAGTGTTTGGCAAAAACTGCTTATTTGTTCTATATACATTGAAATAAGGTGTTTGGCACAGCTTATTTGGAGTGTTTCTGTCATTGAAATGCTTTGTTTATCTGTTTTTTGAATTGAAATAAGCAGTGTTTACTAAGCAACTGCTTCAAAGTGCTTATTTGATACCAAACTGATAAAAAACTTTATTATGTTAATATTTAACACAAAACCTTCTATAACATTTTGATTGAAGTTTTCAAGCAAATAATTTTTTTCACTTTCGAGTGTTACTGCATTTCTTTCTTACAATATAAGCAAATCCAAAGCTATTCCATGAAGTACTTGTTTTAATGCAACTTATAAGCACTAATATATAATCTTCCATTAGCAAGTTGGTACATGTTTAATTGCTTATTAAATTAAAACAATCCCAATCAACCCCCTAATATCATGGAGTGTGGTAACATGCCAAACCCCATGTTTCTTTTGTCTTATATGCCACCTTTTATCATTTTTCCTTTAACACAACTCTGTCACTCACGCACAGGGGCGGACCTAGCGGGTTCACGGAACCCGATGGATGTTTTCCGCCATGTGGGTTAATTTTCGTTAAACTCTCGATTTCTCTGAAATGAATCTGGTCTCGAAATTTTGTATCACATAAATACATGTATTGTTTAGCTAATCCTTAGAAGAAATACACGTCTTCTTAATTTGTTTACTACAATATTTTTTAAGAAATCATACCTTTTGGTTCATTTTTTATTTCTTTTAAACTCGCACTCCTCACACACCCAAAACGCCAAAACACTCCCGCGTAAGCCACGCAAGGCCCCTCGTTACCATACCGCGTGCTCTAAAGCTATTATTAGAAACAAAAACCAATAACAAACCCTAACAACAAAATTATAAAAAAAAAAACACACACACACACACATATGCAGCATAAGATCAACCACTAACACCTTATAAAAAAAACTAAAAACATAATTATGATTAAAACAAAAAATGTAATAAATAGGATATCACAATTATGCTAACCGCATTTTGGTTTAAAACTATTCAACAATGATGCTTTTTTCGATCATTCATTTTCATCAACTATAAATATTGTTAACGCAATGTAATATAATGTTTTATATAGTAGACTTTATAGATGACTTTTTAAAAAGTGTTAATGTTTGGATGATTAATAATAATAATAATAATAATAATAATAATAATAATAATAATAATAATAATCTTTTTTAGAAACTACTTAAAAATACTTGTCATGCATATTTTTAAAATTTTCGATGAAAAATATTGTTAAGGCATCAACTATTTTATTAAGGCACAGATGGAACCATAAAGGTGTATTTGGTTTGTAAAGGGGTTTGATTAGATTAAAATATTATGATTATTATAATATTAAAACAATGAATGAGGTCCACTTGTGTCAAAAAAGAAAATAAAAGAAATTTTATTAAATAAATATATGGCGTGAATTTTCATAAATGATATAATTTATTATGATATTATTTACACAGAGTGACTTAAACCTATTGGATTTTGGAGAACCCCGCTGTCAAGGATTTGAGACCAAATCTTAAAACTAAAACCTACATAACAAACAAATGATTATATGTCAAACCTAATCCCCCTCCTCAAAACCATAAACCAAACAGACCCTAAGTGGTCCATAACGGCCACTTGAGATATCACGACAACTTAGCTTCTGAAGGCACCGCCTGACTACCAACAACAACTTTCTCGTTACGCCTAAACGACAACCTTGTCTCCACATTACTTGTATCGTGGAGTCTAAACCAGGTAGCATAAATAGAGTATTTCATCCAGATGAACAAAGGACATTCTCTTATACTCCGATACTTAATTTCTCTCACTATATTCCATACAAAGCATACATTTATTCTCATGTCGAAGTTTGGTTTCGGATTAACACCTTGGGACGAGCTAATGGTGGAGGACTAAGAAGCTAAACAAGACGATTTTATATGTTAGGAAGACAAGAGAGGCATGAAAGATAATTCCATGGAATTGCCCCCAAAGATTAAGGGGCTGTTTAGTTGGTGAAATTTTTTCCTGTTTTTTCATTTCTAAATTTCTAGAGAATGAAAAAAGTGAGAAGAGTATAATGGGCTTTTCAACATTTAGTTAAAATCTAGAAAATGAGAATTTCACATTTTTTTTAAATTGTTAGAAAAAAAAGTTTAACTAAATGAATTTTAAATTTTTCCCTTTTCATAAGAAAAATTTTCTTCAAAAAATAGAGAATTTTTCACCAATCCCCTAAAATACTCTCTCATTTGTAGTCAAACATAATGAGTCACATGAATATTTAAGTGATTAACTCTCATTTTCAAATACAAAAAATAAGCAACCAAGTCTCGATATACATTTACCAGGCACCAACCGGAGTTGAGCCAAGTAAGTTGATGTGTTGCAGTTGACCAGGCAATTTTCACAATTCTCATATTTCGAATCTGCTCAGGTTTGTGTGTAATACTAGTGCAATGAATTCATTTTGACCGTATCTCTGTCATGGGTTGTTTTTTTTTTATGGCAACCCAGAAAGATGTTTTCATTGATTTTCCTATCCTTTTAAATGCATTTATACTTTGTAAACTCTAAAATTCAATTATATGAGTTTATTAGTGGGATAATGCCTAATTTAGAGGGTGTTCGGGATTGATTATTTTTTCTGCTTGCTTCTGTTTCTGCTTATAGATAAGCACTTATAAGCTGTTTAAAAATAAACACTCGAGGAAGCAGTGTTTGAATTTGTTTATGCCGTTAAAAAAAAACGTTATAATCGATCAAGAAAAGAATATTAGTTTGTTAGAAGTTTCAATCGAGTTCATTTCTATTAGGATTGTTTAGGTTTAGTAGCAGAGTAAAAAACTAATTCGAGTTTCATTCCAAGTGAGCACTTTGAAACAGACAGCCCTTTCCAAAAATTGGTAACTTTGATAACGCTTAAACACGCTAATGATGAAATCAGTCTTGTTTTAGAACTCCTGAAGATGAATTACCTTTAGTCCTTCAATCGTTTTTTACTAATATAAGTACATTTATGCAAACACCTAGAGTTCTAGTGCACGTTCTTCTGCAGAAATGATGTATAGACAAAATTCAGCAAATTTGCTTATAAAGTGCTTTTCTGCTTATTTTTTAAGTAATAAAATACACGGTTGAAGTGTTTGGCAAAAACTGCTTATTTGTTCTATATACATTGAAATAAGGTGTTTGGCACAGCTTAATTGGAGTGTTTCTGTCATTGAAACTGCTTTGTTTATCTGTTTTTTTAATTGAAATAAGCAGTTTTTACTAAGCAACTGCTTCAAAGTGCTTATTTGATACCAAACTGATAAAAAACTTTATTATGTTAATATTTAACACAAAACCTTCTATAACATTTTGATTGAAGTTTTCAAGCAAATAATTTTTTTCACTTTCGAGTGTTACTGCATTTCTTTCTTACAATATAATTCCATGAAGTACTTGTTTTAATGCAGCTTATAAGCACTTATATATAATCTTCCATTAGCAAGTTGGTACATGTTTAATTGTTTATTAAATTAAAACAATCCCAATCAACCCCCTAATAGCATGGGATGCCGTAACATGCCAAACCCCATGTTTTTTTTGTCTTATATGCCACCTTTTTATCACTTTTTCCTTTAACACAACTTTGTTACTCACACAACCAAAAACACTTCCCGCGTAAGCCATAACACAACCAAGATTCTAAGTTATCATGCGCACATTTTCTTTTTTGACGAGTATAAAGGAAAAAACAATTAACTAAAAGTTACGATTCCATTAAAACTATAAGAAGACATGTAATTCTTTTCACATATTAGTGGACTAACTGAAAAAGACATGAATTTGCGTGACACAACATTTCGGAAACAAGTTCATTTCAGAGGAAACAGGAATTTTAACGAAAATTTAAACTATGCGGCAAACATCCATCGGTTCCGTGTACCCCGAAACCCCCTAGGTCCGCCCCCGCCCCCGTCCCCTTCCCCTTTGGACCCACAAAAACCCCTCAACGGTCAATACAGCACACTCCCATTGGCGTGCACCAAACCGAATGGCGCAGGGCCTCGCTCATTCCATACCGCGTGCTCTAAAGCTATTATTATTTACAAAAACCAATAACAAACAAACCCTAAAAAAAAAAAAAAAAAAAAAAAAAAACAACAAACTCCACAATTATGAGTTACCTTCATTTTGGCCCAAATAAACATCCTGTAACTGAAAATGGTACTTTTCCAAACACTTCTCAGACAGTCCATCATTTTCAATCTTTTTCTTAAGATTTGTGAAAAAGACACGGGTTTCGGTTCGGGTATTCGGATCTTCCAACCGTTCAAGAAGTGATCTCAATGCACTGTATGCTGAGTCACCTGACTCTGAACATTGGGTTAAAAACTCGTCTATTGATTTGTATAAACCCTTAACTGCAGCACCCATTGAAAAAAAGTGTGTGTGTGTTGAATGGTGGTGTCGACAGTGCTAGAGATTATACTAGTATAAAGGGGTTTCGACTTTCGCGCTTTTTTATACGAGTAGATATTTGTTAGAAATTTGGTCCAATAAATGTACACTTTTGTAAGTGAGATGCTATTGGTTGAGATTTACAAATTTTAATTATGTGCGGCGGTTAGAGTGTGATTATATATTGTATTATTTGGTTATATGTTTAGTTGTTTTCATGCTTTAAGTAGGGATATTAGAGATGGTTAAGTCAAATAATTTTTGTTTAAATAACCAACCGCTTCTTAACAAATTTCCTAACCAATTTACTTCCTAACAAATTAATTTTGAAATCTTTCCGCAATAAGTAAGAAAAAAATCTGAATTTTAAGCTTTTTTAATTATATTATACTCTCAAATGTATTATAATATAGTATAAATAATAATAATAATAATAATAATAATAATAATAATAATAATATTATTATTATTATTTTGTACTTGTGATTTTCATACTTTTTGCTGACTAATCCACGATGTGATCCTACCGCCACACAAACTCAAACCAGGTAAAGTCCTCTCTTTTTCAAGAGGTTAGTGTGGCCTGTTAAGTTGTGATACTTTATAGCGCCAAAAATTATAGTTGTGATACTTTACGAATCAAGATTAAGAACAAGAATGAGATAAATCTGTAAAATATGAAACTAACAATGAATATAAATGATTAAAAATTAAAAAAAAAAAAAAAAAAAAAAAAAAAAATCACAATTATACTAACCTGCATTTTGGTTTGAAACTGTTAAACAATAACGTCAACATTTTTTCGATCATTCATTTTTATCAACTATGAACATTGTTAAGGCAATGTAATACACTGTCTTATATAGTAAACTTTATAGATGATTTTTAGAAATTGTTAATGTTTGGATTATATACGGAAAAAAAAAATAAAAAAATACATCTTTTTTTCTTTTTTCTAAAAAAAAAAAAAAAAAAAAAAAAAAAACTGCTTAAAAATACTTGTCACTGTCATGCATTTTTTTAAAATGTTCAGTAAGAACATTGTTAAGGCAACAACTATTTTATTAAGGTATGGATGGAACAATAAGTGGTCCATAACGGCCACCTAAGACATCACGATAACTTAGGTATAACAACCCACAAACACTCATTACTATCATTCCTATTACAAATACCTATAGTAGGTATTTCACAGGTAAAATTTTGCTTTTTATATACATAATTACTTGCATGACTCACTAGACTTGCTCACGTATCTACACAAGCCAAATAACTCAACACTCACATCCTATAAACCCCAGATATGTCAAGCATAAACTCATAACAACACCATAATAAGTAGGGATGAGCACGGTACCGGTACCGTACCGAACCCGTACCGAATTAGTGGTACCGATTTTTTCCCGAGCATAAATAGTGGTACCGGTACCGTACCGAACGGGATTCGGATACCGGTACCGGTACCGGTTTCGGTACCGGTACCGGGAAATCGGGTTTTTCCCGTTTTTATTCGGGAATTTCCCGATTTGGTACCAGTCCCGTACCGAATTAGTGGTCCCGATTTTTTTTTCACCTTATTTTGTAGTCCCGGTACCGTACCGTATATCGGGAACGGTACCGTTTCGGTACGGTACCGGTACGGTTCCGGGATTCGGGTCGAAATGCTCATCCCTAATAATAAGTAATACACCAATCTAAAACACTAAACATAACATAAAACACTAATAAACCCTAAACTAAAACTTAAGTAGGATTATGTGCTTATCTGAACCTATATGCTTAGTTAAACTAGTAAGAATGTGTTCAAGGCTTAAGTAAGAGTATCTTTAGGTATATTAGGACTATTAGGTTATAGAATAGAACCCTTAGAACTTAGATATAAACCCCCTAAGCCCTAAACCATAACTAGGTCATAGATAACTAGAATTAGGTCTAAACCCACCCAAAACTTCCCCTCAGGTCACTATCACTTAGTATAAGCCTTTAGGAACTTAGGAATAGTTATTAGATACCCTTAGGACACTAACTTAGGCACAAAACCATAGGATAAACCCTAGTCTCTCACTAAACCCACTTAGGTCATTTAGGTTAGAAAATTAGGTCAAACCTTCCCAAAACTCCCCCATAGGTTACCCACACTTAGTATAAACCCTTTAGGTCTTAGAATTAGTTATTAGGCACACTTAGGAACTTAGATTAGGCACTAACCCCTAGGTAAAACCTTAAACACATAATAAGTAGAAACTAGGTCTAAACTTAGCTAAAACTTAACTAAAACCTAAACATAAGCACCTTAAACACCTCAACCTAGCACCCTAACACCTTAGTTATACCCAAGCACCCACCCTAACACCTCTAAGCACACACACAAGTAGGTGCATCACCTACTTGGCTAATCCACCACTAATCACCACTAATCCACCCTAAACCTCCCCTAATCCACCACTAAACCACCTCTAATCACCCTAAACCACCCTTAAACCCACTAAGTAGCTTACAAGCACCCAAGCAAGGAGGTGTATCACCTCCTTGTAAGCTACTTGTCGCCATTACCCCTAAACCGCCTCCCTCGG
This sequence comes from Artemisia argyi, assembly GCA_030686995.1. NCBI lineage: Eukaryota > Viridiplantae > Streptophyta > Magnoliopsida > Asterales > Asteraceae > Artemisia > Artemisia argyi. Next base: position 127,872,025 of record CM060697.1, read on the forward strand.
CTGATTTCCACCACAACCGGCCTACTCCAGCCCCCTAGCTACTCCCTAGCTCTTCCTTGTCACCCTTACACCTGCCACAACCCCCTAGCTCTGCTTGCTCAGCCCTCTCCATGCTCGATGATGAGGCGAAAAATGATCCATTTTTAGGGGGTCATTTAAGCTTGGAATTGAATTTATTTGATCAAATATTGCCCTAAATTGTTCCTTTTGTGATTTTAGGTACTTTTGGAGTGAATTCTGGAAAAGAAAGCATTTTGAACGTTTTTTGAGCATAAAAGTGAAGAAAACGGCAAAGTCTTAATTTTCCTTGCTGGTAATAGTACCTGACGGCGTCACCAAGTTCTTAATGACGGCGTCAAGAGGAAAACAAGAGGTGAAGAGGATAGAGTCCATGATGATCCAGAATGTTTTTACACTAGGGCATGACGGCGTCACCATAGGCCGTCATGGTCCCTTTACACGTGACGGCCCAGAGGAATATTGCTCTTGACGGCGTCAGATCTGGATCTAGGCAATCCGATATTATTTTGGGCGGCGGGTTGACGGCGTCAGAATTCTCTTCTTGATGCCGTCACATTGGAAAATCTATATATAGTTTTGTAATTTCCATTCATTAAAGGAGGACAATTAGAGGATAAACCCTAGCACGATTTTTATCAGTATTTTCAAGGGTTTTCACCCTTTGAAACCTTTCATGTTCAATTAAGATAAGTAACCTTTCAATTCATTCAATATGTCTATGTGTTGTTTGAATATATCTTACGCTTGTCTTGATTTTAACATGCTAGGCTAGATCTCTTGTGTGTTTGCTTAGATGTAGTGAAACCTAGATGTTGATTATGGGTTGATTGCTTGTTTATAATTGTTACGGATGAATGATTTCGATGTTAGGCTTAAGAAAACTGGCAGACTTCCATAGTGTAACTTGCTTGAACGTCTTAAGAAACATGAACCAATGCGTACTAGGTTTTTATGGTTGTATTTAATGCATGAGCGAATTCTAGTGATCCCATGTTAGGAGCTTCTTGCAGGCTCGACATAGGAGTGAAGTAGGAGCTTACAGAGTTGGGGAAGTACGTACGCCACCCCACGATTGGTATTAAGGAATATAATGTAACACCCCCAAAAATTCAACCAGCAGCGGAAGACTTAATTGAGGTATTACTTCTCGGATCACAGTCATAAAGATAGAAAACGACCCAAAAGAGACGTTTTTAGAACAGTTTGATTATCACTCAATACTCAACATAATAAGTTTCAAAAGAAGTTCCACGACAATAAAGTTACACACATAAAACAGTTTACGTTTAAACGTGAATGATAATCTTATTAAACATGGTTTATAAAGAGGGGTCCCTTGCCAACTCCGTGCCCGATTTGCCTTCATTAATTACCTGAGATAAACATCCTAAAAGTCAACACAAAGGTTGAGTGAATCCACAGTGTTTAAGTTATAAGAGTTGAACACAAGTTTCAAGTAGTTAACTGTATAGAAATACAATTAAAGTAAAAACATCAATACCGCAGTATTGAAAATATATATTGCCTTAAGCCTCATGACACGCAAACCTTAACTGGTGACATCATTTAACAATGACGTTAAGTACTACATTATAGGGATAATGTTAGTACGAATGCCCTCGTGCAGGAGGTTGCCGTTCTCCTGTTTAATTCAAATATAGTGCATTTGGCTGCTTATTCAGCAACTCAAATGGGGCGTCAACTGCCAATAGATCTATTCACTAAATTCGCGTTCACTCGCAAGTGATTAATGGTTCATGATATGAGGGACTTTCGATGGCAATAGTAGGTAACTTAAGCAATATCAATCAGGATAGCATACAGAAAATACTTGTGTTCATGTTTAGAGCATGTATCTCCCTACGGAATTTGAAAAACATATAAAAAGGTGGGACTATGAACTCACCTCGGTAGTACAATGATCCAGATATGGAAATAGCAAGTGTGGAAAGGAACGGCTCAGAACACGCGACCTGAATTAATATGGCAACCTTAAATTTAGACGGTTCATGTTTTAGGTCTTGAATGTTCAAAAGGCTTTGTTTTGAAAATATTCGTATCGTCGTTACTTGTGTGGCAATTGCTTAAATTTCAAAAATGACGTTATATATTTATATAATGTGTGCGTATGTAAATGTTCCTCGATACAACGAAGTTTATAATGAAGTCGTTAAGCAAAATTTAAATATTTATTTTAAATATTTAAGCCGGTAAAGGATAGGTGATCAGAACGTTTGTATTATTGATTTATTTTTTTTAAAGTTATTCTATTTATTATTCGTTAAACAAAATTTTACATTGTTATTTTCGACAGTGTCGTTTTTATATCTTATATGTAAGTTTAAAAATAATGTCTCCTTTTGTAAAGTACATGACAAACAACAAAAAAAATGAAAGAAAAGGAAAATGAAGGAAAAAAGAGGGCCAAGACCAAGACAGGGCTCGAACCCCTGACCTCAGTCTTAACAGCAGACGTCCCAACCATCTGAGCTAGCCCTTTTGTTGTGTCAAGTATTCCAATTATATAGTTATATAACTATTCGATCTGGGTGGTGCCTTGCTACCAAGTGGTTAAACCGTGCATGTGCATGTGTGTGTATATATATATATATATATATATATATATATATATATATATATATATATATATATATATATATATATATATATATATATATATATATATATATATATTTGCTACTCATTTCTTCCTACTGAGCTTGTCAACTCTTTTCATGTATATCCTACAATGAGTTATTGGTTTTAGGGAGGGTGTCGATCGAATGAAATACAAGTTAAGTCTTGACTTTGTTAGGCTTGCGACTCAAAGTTTCACACGAGACCAAAACTTGTTTTCTTTTTGTTTTCATTTCTATATGTTGCAGGGTAGATGGGTTGGCTTATGCATTACAGTGTTGGTTCTTTACTGTCGAACTTGTTATCATGGCAAAGTACCACACAAGTATCCTAGATATACATACTATTAATATCCTGGTTGCATGCAGGTCGTACATGGCTCGAGTTTGAAATCTTTTTAAAGGTTTGGTGCAGTCACAAGTTTTATAGCAGAACTATTTTCAAAGGGGTCTTGAAGTAAACACAACGTGAGCATGTTTCACGAAGAACTTATCTAGTTAGTTACATTAACCTGTTGGTTTGCATATGTTTATTCTTAACAGTGGTATGAGTCGTGTATGAAAAGAATAATCAGTAACATGAGGTTCTTAAATATCTTTCTTAGCACAAGAGTTTACCCCTTTCCGAAAGAACTAATCCCATGCAAGCTCGAACGTGTACGAGTATATAGAACTTGGTGTTTCCTCATGCATGTCACAAAAGCAGAGGAAGGGATATGAATGTGTTTCAAGATGTATGAATGTTCCCTGTTCACGTTTTGAGTTTTAGTCTCATGTTCCATTAGTGGTACTTTATGTGTACGTGTGTACGTGTACATGTATATAGGACTTGTTTTTTTCTCATGCAGGATACAGAAGCAAAAAGGGGTAGTACGAACTGAGTTTTAAGTTGCATGCATGCCTACTGTTTTTATCAAGTTTCGAGAGATTATTGAGTGAGGTTACTTGGTCATTTGTTAGTTCATTAAAGTAGCCACACAAGATTGCGATACGTTAAGATTGTTTCAAGTGAGCTCTATGATACGTATAGTAATAGTAGCATATGTTACTTAGTTATAAAGTTGTAATGGAAGTAAACGAAGTGGTCATGAAATGTCATCGTACCAGGACTCGAGGGAGGAGACTTACCACGCCAAGACCTGATGGTGAGGAAAGGATGGTACGGTGATAGTGCAGGTGGAACGAGGAACAACACCAAACAACTTCTACGCCTTTGACGCCTTCGAACTTGGTCACGTACTGGAACGAAAGGCTCTAGAACTCAAAGACTAATCGCAATCTAGCCCTTTTGCCTCTCTCGTTATGTAGTTGTATCACAAATGGTTATTTGTTTTATTTTTGGTTCATGACAATTGGTGGAGGGCTGCATGGTATTTATGGTAAAAGGGATTGAATATGGACAAATTCCTGTATAGTATTAGTATGTAGCAATTGAAGGCTACCACTTGGTTTGGTCAAATATGCAGCAAATTTTCCGGGGGAAAGAATGAAAAAAAAAGACGAAGTGAATTAATAATGTGAAAAGACAACTTCAAATCATTCTACTGTAAGTTTCAAAGTATCATGAATTATTTGGAGTGAGATAGTTTTTGTAGTTACGTCCCGTTGGTGGCTCTAGAATATAATGGGACAAATTTGTATCTTTCTATTTGTATATCTTGTGTATTAATAATATTTGTATCTCGGTAATACTTCAAAAATAAATATAATGGTCTTGTTTTTAATGGTCTATTGGGTGGTCGAGCCTAAATAAATAAAGTGTCTGTTTGGTTTGTTAGTGAGCGGCTAAGGGCTAAATTAATTAAGAGTGTGTTGGGTTGAGCAACGAGACTCAATATATTCATAAATTAATTATTTGGGTTGGTAACTTATTGCGGCACGCGTATGAGTCCATTCTAATTGAAATGTGAATCGCGTCACATAGATACAGTTTGTACGTAAAAAAAAATCTACTCATGAAAATGGTTAATCAACTTGAAATTGAATTTATTTCATTACTTAATAATTGGGTAAATTACGAGGTATTACAGTACCTACCCCTTAAACAGAATTCCTCCTGGAATTCTAATTTGTGGTAGTTGGTTGGGTTGTATCGGGAAATAGGTGCGGGTATTTAATACGTATTTGATCTTCACGCTCCCAAGTGTACTCTGGTCCCCTTTTAGAGTTCCATCTAACTTTGACAATGGGAATACGGCTTTGCTTCAACTGTTTGACGTCCCTATCCATGATTTCTACCAGTTCTTCTATGAAATTGAGCTTCTCATCAAGCTGGATTTCTTTTAGTGGGATAACAAGAGATTCTTCTAACAAGCACTTCTTCAGATTCGATACGTGAAAGGTATTATGTACTTTATTGAGTTCTTCGGCGCCACTGGGCCAATCTTTTCTACGATCGTGAATGGCCCAATGTACTTGGGGTTTAACTTTCCACGTTTTCCGAATCGAACCATTCCTTTCCAAGGAGATACTTTCAACATGACCCTATCTCCAACTTGGAACTCCATGGGATTTCGTCTCACATCGGCATAACTCTTTTGTCGATCTCGGGCTGCTTATAGACGTTGCTTGATTTGTACAATTTTGTCGGTGGTTTCTTGAATAATTTCGGGTCCTGTGATTTGTGCATCTCCAACTTTCGCCCAACAAATAGGTGATCAGCATTTTCGACCATAAAGTGCTTCAAATGGTGTCGCCTTGATGCTAGCGTGATAACTGTTGTTGTATGAGAACTCTGCTAACGGCAAGTGTTTATCCCAACCTTTACCAAAGTCGATCACACATGCTCGAATCATGTCTTCCAAGGTTTGGATACTTCTCTCACTTTGACCGTCGGTCTGCGGGTGATACGCAATACTCATGTCTAATCGGATACCAAATGCCTTCTGCAATGACTGCCAAAAGTTTGATGTGAAATGGCTATCCCGGTCTGAGATAATGGAAATCGGCACTCTATGCCGTGAGAATATTTCTTTCAAATATAATCGCGCAAGAGTACTCATCTCGTCGGTTTCCTTTATTGGCAAGAAATACGCGGATTTGGTAAGACGATCAACGATGACCCAAATGGTGTCAAACCCACTTGATGTCTTAGGTAGCTTCGTAATGAAGTCCATGGTTATCCTCTCCCATTTCCACTCTGGGATCTCTGGTTGTGTTAGTAAACCAGATGGCTTTTGATATTCGGCCTTGACCCTAGAACATGTCAAACACATTCCGACATACTCGGCTATATCTGCCTTCATGTTTGGCCACCAGTAGTGTTTCTGAACCTGGATGAATGGAATACTTGGACTTGTGAGACTCATGCATAATGAGATCACGTATCCCTTCATAGAGTGGGATCCAACTTCTGTCTTGGAAGCACAACATTCCATCCGATCTCTTTACAAAACCATTATCACTCTCTGGCATACCATAGATTTTCTCTCTTGGTCTGTTCTGTTCCTTGAGAGCTTCGGCCTGAGCCTCAAGGATTTTTTATAGGAGTGGTGATTTGATTGTCATCCCCAGAGATCTAACTCTGAGAGGTGTAATTCGCTCCTTTCTACTCAAGGCATCTGCCACGACATTTGCCTTTCCAGGATGATAGCGAATCTCGCAATCATAGTCACTGAGCAGCTCTAACCATCGTCGTTGCCTCATGTTTAACTCTTTCTGATCAAGAATGTGCTGAAGACTCTTATGATCCGTGAATACTATGCACTTGGTGCCATATAGGTAGTGTCTCCATAACTTAAGAGCAAAAATCACTGCTCCTAATTCCAGATCATGGGTGGTGTAGTTCTCCTCGTGAGTCTTGAGTTGTCGGGACGCATACGCAATAACTTTGCTCCTTTGCATCAACACAGCACCAAAACCTTGGTGTGATGCATCGCAATACACAACAAAATCCTCACTTCCTTCTGGTAATGCCAAAATCGGAGCTTCACAAAGCTTCTGTTTCAGGAGCTGAAAAGCTGTCTCTTGCTTTTCCCCCCAATCAAACCTCTTCTTCTTCTGTGTTAATTCTGTTAAAGATTTAGCGATTTTGGAGAAACCTTCAATAAATCTGCGATAGTACCCAGCAAGACCTAGGAATTGGCGTATCTCCGTAGGGTTTTTAGGAGGTGCCCAATCCTTAACAGCTTCAATCTTTGCAGGGTCAACATGAAGACCTTGGCTATTGATCACGTGTCCAAGGAACTGCACGGTTCGGATCCAGAAATCACACTTGGAGAATTTGGCATACAATTCCTCTTTCTTGAGCAACTCCAAGATGGTTTTCAAGTGCTCTGCGTGCTCCTCTTTGTTGCAGGAATAAATGAGAATATCGTCGATGAATACGATTACGAATTTGTCCAAATAAGGCTTGCACACTCGATTCATCAAGTCCATGAACACTGCTCGTGCGTTGGTCAAACCAAATGGCATTACTTGGAACTCGTAATGACCGTATCGTGTCCTGAAAGCCGTCTTAGGGATATCTTCTTCCCTGATTCTTAGTTGGTGATAGCCTGACCTCAGATCAATCTTCGAGTAAACACTCGATCCTTGAAGGTGATCGAAAAGATCATCGATCCTGGGTAATGGGTATCGATTCTTTATCGTTAGTTTGTTCAACTCACGATAATCAATACACATTCTAAGAGATCCGTCCTTCTTTTTGACAAATAACACCGGAGCTCCCCAAGGCGAAGAACTAGGTCGAATGAATCCTTTATCTAATAATTCTTGCAATTGATCAGATAATTCTTTCATCTCGGATGGCGCCAACCTATAAGGTGCTCGCGCCACTGGTGCCGCTCCTGGCACCAAATCAATCTGGAATTCCACTTGGCAAACGGGTAGGAGGCCAGGAAAATCCTCCGGAAATACTCCAGGAAAATCTTTAACTATCGGCACATCTTCAAGTCGCTTTTCCTATGACTTCTTTTCTGTCACTTGAGCTAAGAAGGCGTGACATCCCTTAACTATATACTTCATGGTTTTCATATGGGATATGATACTTAGACGTGTCTTACTTCGTTCACCACGAATGATTAGGGTTTCACCTTGAAAAGGGATGTGAATGACCTTCTCATCACAGATGATTCTAGCATGGTTCCTAGAGAGCCAATCCATGCCGATGACAACGTCCAAACTACTGATGCATAGGGATTGCTCCTGGCTTTACCTCTCAAGGGATCTCGAGAAGCTTACAACCCCCTCCAGGCAGTGTACCTGATCGATGTAGTATAGTATAATGACAAGTACCGGGGGATTGATCGTTCAGCTAGGAACAGTGTCGCTAAAATTAGAAAACCTAAAGACTAGGTCTAGAGATGAGGGATGATTCTTTTTGTATTTTTATATTTTTATGAAAGCAAGTAAAAATCTCGGGTTTAAAGGAGTTGGGCGGAATTAGTTGCTAGTCAACTAACCCAATACTAAAGATACAATCAAAATAAAATACTAGAAATGAAAAATAAACTAAATTAAACTAAAGTTGTGAGCAATATATGGGAGAATTGTGTTTACTTAGATTTTACTACTCCCTAGATATCTTTTACACGTTAATTACTTGTTATAGTTGCGTGGATGACGGATTGTATTCCTTAATACCATTCATGGGGTGGTGTACTTACTTCCCCAATCCTATGAGCGCCTACTTCACTCCTATGTCGAGCCGGCTAAGAAGCTCCTAACATGGGATCATTAGAATTTACTCATGCATTAAATACAACCAATAAAACCTAGTACACATCGGTTCATGTTTCCTAAGACGTTCAAGCATGTTACACAATGGAGATCTGCCAGTTTTCTTAAGCCTAACATTGAAATCATTCATCCAATACAACCATAAACAAGTAATCAACACATAATTAACATCTAGGTTTCATTAGATCTAAGCAAACACAAGATAAATCAAGCCTAGCATGTTGAAATCAAGACAAGCATAAGATATAAACAACCAATACATAGACATATTGATTGAATTAAGAGAGGACTTATCTCAATTGAACATGAAAGGATTCAAGGGGTGAAAACCCTTGAAAACACTGTAAAATATGACCTAGGGTTTACAAAGTTCGGCCCTAGTTTTCTCCACACAAGTTCCTCCCTTTATGAATGAAAAATAGAAAACTATATATAGAGTTTGATAGGTGACGGCGTCAAGAACAAAAGTCTGACGCCATCATCTCGCCGCCAAATAGTTCCTCGGACTGCCTAGATCTGGGTCTGACGCCGTCATGTATTCACCTTATGCAGGCCGTCACCAATTTAACTCTTGACGCCCTTCTTGTGACGCCGTCAGGTTTGCACTGGGTCGTCATGGATTTTACTCTTGACGCCGTCAGGATCTTCCTCTTGACGCCGTCAGGTACTGTTCTCAGCATGGAAAATTAAGTCTTTGCCGTTTTCTTCACTTTTATGCTCCAAAAACGTCCGAATTGCTTCCTTTTCCAGAATTCACTCCCAAAGTACCTAAAATCACAAAAGGAACGATTTAGGGTAATATTTGATCAAATAAATTCAATTCCGGGCTTAAATGACCCTTTAAAAGTGGTTCATTTTTCGCATCATCATATACCCTTACACTTGAGATTTGCTTGTCCTCAAGCAAATGCGCTTTTATTCTAATCAAACTACAAGTTAGGGGTCATTTAACACTAATATAAAAGTAATTACAACAAATAATCGTTCCATTAAAGACCAAAGACAAGCACGGAGGTCATACACTAGCACCTCACAAATAGTGTTTAGATACTCACATCTCTCGGGTGTAATAAAGTAATATCACATTATGGAAACGGAAAACATCTCTCACTACCTGTCATAGCAAAATAGATTACCATAGGCTTGGGAAAGGATCAAACCTCCACCACATGGCGTAAGCACCTAGGATAAACTATCAAAGAGGTCTTTTAAAAGGGTTGTAACGTTAGGTGTAGGGATATGAAATACACGGTTTTGTTGGATATAGGCAGTCTTTACTGGTGGCGAGTTAATAATCTTAGTTAATTACATGTACAATGTGGCGTTGCTAAGCCAAGACTAGACACGACTTAAGCTAATAAATGGAAAATAAAAAAAACATAAAATGAACATAGAATGAAAAGGGATGGTAGTCCGTATTTTTTTTTTCTTTTTTTTCTTTTTCTTGATTTTTCGATTTTTTTTTTTTTTTTTTTTTTTTTTTTTTTTTTTTTTTGTGCATACACTCTTACCCTACCATCCAAAATAATATATAATAGGGAATGAATATTCCCCTTACACTTGAATCTTTACATACTTTACAATAAACTAATTTAATGACTCGAATTAAGATAATCAAAACACTTGGAGTACTTTTAAGATTAACGCACATACGGGGGTAAAATATGATGTTCTTCCCCATTACTCCATAAAATAAGTACTTTACCCATGAGTCCTAATCGTCCCAAAACAATATGTACAAGGATATGACTCGACTTAGCAACCATGTAATCAATTAGATAATTAACTTACGGTTTAACAAATAACAATAATGCACTAAAGACGAGTGCATACACGGAAGGCTAAGGCGATTTGGTTGTACATTTAAGTGGGGTGTAACAAATTCTTCCTTTAAGTAAGATGCTTAAAGTTAGAAACGAAAAGATAGGCTCGGAGGGGTGTACTAGGGGTTTCGTGTACTAAAAATGAGTACAACGCTAAGGTGTGGGAAAAATTAGTTGACTTAACTAGCCAAGTATTATGACTTAAATGGTCAAGTAATTATGATACGGGTTTAACACAAGGGTGATCCTAATGCCTCTTATCATGTAGTAAATCCTACTACACGAATGTAGTCTCACTAGCGGTCTCGGGATGCATCACTAACGCAAGTTCTAGAATCTAAATGCTACCGGTACACTCATAAGCACTAATAATGAATGCTTTTCCTATCAAATCTAAAGGCGAACCTCACATATTTGGGTGGAAAATTTTTCTGAATAGTACGGTTTTGTGCTAGTCATACGACTCCTATCCATGAGATGCTTGCTATGGCTAAAGTTTCACTCCTAAATGTTGTAAATTTTTTTAAATTTGGCGCTAAAATTGCACTAACAAGTATTTCTCATAGTTTTATTGCACATCTACCATCAAACAAGCAAACTCAAGCGAAAGTGTTTCTTTAAGGTATCATCATTTTACCCTCCCCTTACACTTAGGATGAACATTGTCCCCAATGTTCAAGTAAATAATGTAAAAGTGAAATAAGTAAAAAGAATTAAATTAAATACTCCCCTGATTCGCTCGGTATGGATAATAAGGTAGTCAGGTTAGATCTTCCTCCAAGAAAATGAACAATCAAAGCTTCCCTTCCAGAAAAATAAATCGTCTTCTTGTCATACATAACCTGTAAATCCTGAGAAAACAGACACGGCAACCTCGCATAAAATCGGCGGCAATCTACATATGCTAATAAATCCTAGAAAACAAAATAAGATATAATGATTTGATACGTGGGAATCGCACCAGGCTTTACCTCTCAAGGGATCTCGAGAAGCTTACAACCCCCACCAGGCAGTGTACCTGATCGTTGTAGTATAGTATAGTGACAAGTACCGGGGGATTGATCGTTCAACTCAGGAATAGTGTCGTTAGGATTGAAATTAATCTAACTAGGTCTAAAGGTGAAGGATGATTCTTTTTTGTATTTTCATATTTTATGAAAAGCAAGTAAAAATCTCGGGTATATGAAGGAGGGGCGGAATTAGTTGCTAATCAACTAACCCAAAAGCTACTAATTAAACTAATTAACAAGAAAAGTAAACTAGGGTTCTACAAGATAAGTGAAGCATGTCTACCTATGATATGTTACTCCTTGCTAGCTATCCAATTCTACCTATTGAATTGTCACACCTTGTTTTAATTGACGGGTTGTATTCCTTAATATCATTCATGGGGTGGCGTACTTACTTCCCCAATTCTATAAGCTCCTACTTCACTCTTATGTCGAGCCGGCTAAGAAGCTCCTAACATGGGATCACTAGAATTCGCTCATGCATTAAATACAACCATAAAAACCTAGTATACATCGGTTCATGTTTCTTAAGACGTTGAAGCATGTTACCCTATGGAAGTCTGCCAGTTTTCTTAAGCCTAACATTGAATACAATCAACCAAACAAGAGACAATAGGAATCAAGAATTATAAGCTAAACCAATTAGATCTATCGAAGTGTCACGCCCTAATTGATGAAGATAGACACAAACATCAACAAGGAATCAATAAGATCTAATCAATTATATACAAGTTTCACACAATCATAAGTAGACACAAGGTGAATTAGCAAAACATAATCAATGAAGAGCAAACAACACTAATAATTAAAGACATAATTGAGATAGAATCATCAAACCAATACATGATGTTTATGGAGTGATTGAAACCCTCTAAGTTGCTGGAAAAATACCTACCTAAACCCAGGAATCGACCTTAGGGTTTAGGGCTTACAAAAAGTGAAGTTATGATGTTATATTTATAGGCTAATTTTCTGTCGGCCCGATCTAACGGCGTCAGAATAATCATGACGGCGTCACAACAAATTTTTTTCACCAAATTGTAGATCTCTTCATCCTCTTCGCGTAGACTTTTGAATCACCTAAATCCGAGTTTGTATGCAAAAGTTATGACCAAAACAATATCAGCTACTTCTCGCGCAAGTTTTGACCAGTTAACACGTGACGGCCTTGGGTGACGTCGTCACGTTCTCTCTGGGCCGTCACCACTTTTACTCTTGACGCCGTCAAGATTTTCAAAGGGCTGTGCTCCTATCGTCATCTTCTATCAACTTCGAGAGACTCCTAGTTGGGAATCCATCTTGACCTAATAAACCTGGTTTAAACCCATAATATTTCTTATGATTAATCATGAATGGGTGATGTAAGTATGTAAGGTCATGTTCCACTCCTATGTCAGCTTCCTCTCTATAAGGCTTAGAGTCTACTACCTTTGTCCTAAGACTACCCGGACTATATGGTTTGATGGGTGGATCGGAACCTATTTCAATTCCTAAATTTTCATCCAAGGATGGAAGATTAGGTAACGGTTTTGGTTGAGGCTCCGGTTCATCAAAACTAGGAACTTCCCTAGAACTAAGAGTAAGGTTATCATTATAAGTATTCAAACCTATATCCTCTAGTTATGTTTGGTTCAAAGGTTCTACCTCTATTGGGGTTCCTATAGTCTCTTCTACTTCTTCCGGGTAAGTCACGGGCGGTGTATGTGCCTCAAATGATGGTAGGACTTGTGGGGTACTTTGTGGGCTCATGTTATTTACTTCACCATTCCTTGTGTTAAGATCGTCTATATCCTCAACATGTGTTTTATTATAATCTAACCCTAACATTTTCCCAAGTATCTCACGTGCTTCTCTAGGCATCTCAACTTCTATGTCCGAATCATAAGGATCATCCTCAATATTCTGACTGCTATATACAAATTGCCCAAAAGATTAATCATGTGTTTCTTGAGATTCATCATCATCGATCATAAAACCTAGGTCATTTTGATCAATGTGATCATGTTCGGCTACATCCTGCATCACATCGAGGTTACCTATGTGTTCAGCTTGTATTGTGGTGAAATCAAACCACCCCGTGCACCCAGTTATCTCATCTATACGCTTATCCCCAAACAATCTTCTTGCTTGTTCCCTTAAACTTGCTATCAATTGATCTGTAACAACGTTTGTTGGGTTGTCCATTTTTTGGCAAGTTTTGCACAATTCTCTATGGTTTCCCATGCTTCATTAACACTTAATCCCCAAAGGTCCCCATCTGCGGCATGGTCAATGTCCATTTTGGTATAGTGGTCAACACGATGGTAAAATATTTCAATTTGGGACCACAGATCGAAATTATGATGAGGGACTTTTCGGAGTATATATTTAAAACGAGCCCATGCATCATAGATAGGTTCATCTTCATGTTGTTTAAACATCAAGATGTCATTTGGAGTGGGTGAATTAAGTGGTCGGTAGTATGGTGGATTCGCGTTCTCCATTACGGCTAACGGAATAGTCAATGGAAAGGTTTTTACAAACAAAGACACAAAGAAAAAGATAGACTAAAGAGAACCTAAAAATAAAAATAAAATCTTATTAGAAAGGAATCTAGCAAGTAGACCTAATAAAAAGAGATTCTAACCTAGACAATAACTATTCCCCGGGCTGCGGCGCCAAAAACTTGATACGTGGGAATCGCACCAGGCTTTACCTCTCAAGGGATCTCAAGAAGCTTACAACCCCCACCAGGCAGTGTACCTGATCGTTGTAGTATATTATAGTGACAAGTACCGGGGGATTGATCGTTCAACTTAGGAATAGTGTCGTTAGGATTGAAATTAATCTAACTAGGTCTAAAGGTGAAGGATGATTCTTTTTTGTATTTTTATATTTTATGAAAAACAAGTAAAAATCTCGGGTATAAGAAGGAGGGGCGGAATTAGTTGCTAATCAACTAACCCAAAAGCTACTAATTAAACTAATTAACAAGAAAAGTAAACTAGGGTTCTACAAGATAAGTGAAGCATGTCTACCTATGATATGTTACTCCTTGCTAGCTATCCAATTCTACCTATTGAATTGTCACACCTTGTTTTAATTGACGGGTTGTATTCCTTAATACCATTCATGGGGTGGCGTACTTACTTCCCCAATTCTATAAGCTCCTACTTCACTCATATGTCGAGCTGGCTAAGAAGCTCCTAACATGGGATCACTAGAATTCGCTCATGCATTAAATACAACCATAAAAACCTAGTACACATCGGTTCATGTTTCTTAAGACGTTCAAGCATGTTACCCTATGGAAGTCTGCCAGTTTTCTTAAGCCTAACATTGAATACAATCAACCAAACAAGAGACAATAGGAATCAAGAATTATAAGCTAAACCAATTAGATCTATCGAAGTGTCACGCCCTAATTGATGAAGATAGACACAAACATCAACAAGGAATCAATAAGATCTAATCAATTATATACAAGTTTCACACAATCATAAGTAGACACAAGGTGAATTAGCAAAACATAATCAATGAAGAGCAAACAACAATAATAATGAAAGACATAATTAAGATAGAATCATCAAACCAATACATGATGTTTATGGAGTGATTGAAACCCTCTAAGTTGCTGGAAAAACACCTACCTAAACCCAGGAATCGACCTTAGGGTTTAGGGCTTACAAAAAGTGAAGTTATGATGTTATATTTATAGGCTAATTTTCTGTCGGCCCGATCTGACGGCGTCAGAATAATCATGATGGCGTCACGACAATTTTTTTCACCAAATTGTAGATCTCTTCATCCTCTTCGCGTGGGCTTTTGAATCACCTAAATCCGAGTTCGTATGCAAAAGTTATGACCAAAACAATATCAGCTACTTCGCGCGCAAGTTTTGACCAGTTAACACGTGACGGCCTTGGGTGATGCCGTCACGTTCTCTCTGGGCCGTCACCACTTTTACTCTTGACGCCATCATCCACTGTTCCCAGCAAGGAAAATTAAGTTTTTGCCGTTTTCTTCACTTTTATGCTCAAAAAACGTCCAAAATGCCTTCTTTTCCAGAATTCACTCCCAAAGTACCTAAAATCACAAAAGAAACGATTTAGGGCAATATTTGATCAAATAAATTCCAATTCCGGCTTAAATGACCCCTTAAAAGTGGTTCATTTTTCTCCTCATCATGCTTGTGGAATGATGTTTGCAGATTTCCTGGAGATTATAAAACTAATAATTCAACAAAAACTTTAAGACTCCGTTAGAAAAAACAAAACTGGTAAAATTTCCATATTTTACACGTGACGCCGTCAAGAGTAAACTCGTGACGCCGTCAGAAGTGATCTGCAGAAATTCTTATGTTAAGTTTCCGGAAAATTTCTAGAAAAACTTCGTCCTACTTCCTGGAAAATCCTGCAAAACATCATTATGACTCGATACAAGCATTTGACTCTAACAATTACGAATATACATGTTCACTTAATATTGTGGAGAATCATGATCGGTTTTGTTTCTTAAAAATATATTTGGGGTTTCCCCTTACACTTATCTTTTGAAAAAATACCTTTGGGTGAAGTTAAGACTAGGCCAAACAACAAAGTAAAGTATTTCCACTATTTAGTTTAGAAACATGATCTACCAACAATAAAAATAAAGCATGCATACGGAAACAAATAACAAACAAACAAAACAAAAATCACACACAATGAAGAATGACACCATAAGCACATTCCATTATTACTAATTAACGTAAGCATAAATGTTAAGATCGTTTATAGCTCGAGGTTGTTTAGACCTCATCTAGGGATTACACAATAATGAATAATACGATACGCAGCGGAATAAACAAACACATCATTATTATTGATACAAGGTTTCTTCGTCATCATCTCTACTCTAACATACACCAAAGCCCCAATGCTACGTGATCAAGTGTAGCACGGTTACACTCTAACAGCGATCTAAGATCATTGAGGCTTAACACTAATCAACTAACCTAGGCGTTTACATAAGCATACTCACGCCCTAGGTTTACACACACACACCTTTACTAGGTTTACATCTTTTGTACGTACTTAATATCAATTCCCTGTATCTCTTTATATAATAGAGATACTAGGGTTACAAAGGATATTCTAGAATAATAAAAAGATATGCAGTAATCTTTTTCTTTCTTTGCAAGTTTCTTCCTTTGTCTCCATAAGTCCCTCATGTTTCACATGTTTTGTCTTATCAACTTAATTGTAATTCTCAACAATCTTCCCCTAGTTGATAATGACAAAACCAATAAGCATGAACTTCCCCTGAAGTTAGTATGTCATGAAACATGTGACTTCCCCTTAAACCATGCATATCATCATGGATCTTTAAGCTGCAATCTTCAAAATATTCTTCTTCCCCTTTTTGTCATCATCAAATAAGAGACAAATGTAAGCAACCTAGATCTTCATAATCACCAACCAGTACCATACATCCAATTTAGTCCTTTAATGTCTTGAATTACCCACCATTAAGAACACCAAAACGCTTACTTATTAAATGAACTCAAGACATAAAAATCCCAAATCTTCAGTAAGAATACCAACGAATAATCATGAAAACCTTCACCTTGATGTAGCACATAAATGGTTAATCATTTTAACAATAAGCTTCCCCTGAAACCCATATGTTAACCATGTATAGAATGTAGGCTCCATGTAATGATTAGTGATGAAGAAAACTAAGTATAACCAACTTGATGCTGAAGTAGAACCACCCAAACTTGTATCTTATATCTTGTACTAAAACTGACTTCGAACGTATACTTAACGTATAGGGAGATCGCAATCTCTTGACAATAAACACTAAGCACAATAACGTAACTCCTTCAAGTGTTTGTCAATTCGTAGTCACTTGAACGCACGAACAAGTTACCTCATGCTGAAAAGGTATGATAAAACACAAACTTGTGAACTTCCACTTCAACTTCAAATAGGTGATAAAAACTTTTCTTCGTAATCAATTAAATCAAATAAGAACGAGCCATAAATCTTTTAAGAATAAAATAACCAAAAATCCAAATTTCCATCTTGTGTGTGTATCTTCCCCCGTGTGTGTGTTGGAACCAACTGTTCCAAAATAATATATACTTCCCCTCACTGCTTGTAACTCATGATTGCCAATGAAATAATCAAAGTCTCCACGTGAAATATAGCAACATGAATAAGTACCAACCACATGCCCCTTAAGAAATATGAACAGCATCGGAAACAATTAAGGCATCAGTTGTAACTTGTATAAGCAGTGGAAAAATAAGCACTAGCAGTGGAAACAATGTAAGCGTAGCAGTGGTAAATTTGTAGGCAGCAGTGGAAAATTATATCGAGCAGTGGTAACTATCAACTTGCAGTGGAAACCATGTATGAGCAGTGGAAACAAATTTGTACTAGCAGTGGAAACTAAGAGCGAGCAGTGGAAACAACTTTAGTCATATCTGCTCCAATCAGCTCTTGTCATTAGCTCCAGCATACCAGTAACGTGGACACACCATGCTTGTTCCTTCTCCAATCCTCGTACCAATAATTCACTGTCCCACTTTACCAATAACAGTCAATGAATCGGCCAATCAAATCAGAATAATCACCATCCCATGAATCACATGATACAATGATAGCGATCAGACCTTGTATAAGGTAGTTATTGAATATTGAAACCACGTGATTCATCATACCAACGAACATATTAAAATACACGTACCAGATCCACAACAAAAGAATCATGTGCAATATGAGATTACATCACAATAACATAGAAAGCGACAGATCTGTGATGATACCTATGAATCCTGTACGCATGTTGATGAGACGAAAAATAATCCGTTTTTAGGGGGTCATTTAAGCCCGAATTCAACTTTATTTGATCAACTATTGCCCTAAATCGTTCCTTTTGTGATTTTAGGTACTTTGGGAGTGAAATCTGGAAAAGGAAGCAATTCGGACGTTTTTGGAGCATAAAAATGAAGAAAACGCCAAAGTCTTAATTTTCCATGCTGGGAACAGTAGGTGACGGCGTCAAGAGTAATTTCCTGACGGCGTCAAGAGCAAAAGTCCATGACGACCCAGTACAGATTTGACGGCGTCACGAGGGTAGGGCGTCAAGAGTAAAAGTCATGACGGCCTGGAAATGAGTTTGTCTTGACGGCGTCAAATGTAGATCAAGGTAGTCCGAGAATGGTTTTGGCGGCGAGGTGACGGCGTCACAAGTTTTGTCTTGACGCCGTCAGACCCTTTTTCCTATATATAGTTTTCTAATTTTTCACATTTAAAGGGAGAAGTTTTGGGAGAAACCCTAAGTACGATTTTGGTGTAACTTTACAGGTTTTTCAAGGGTTCCAAACCCTTGATACCTTGCATGTGTAATCAAGATAAGTGTTCCTTTAATTCAATCAATATGTCTATGTGTTGGTTGTCTATACCTTGTTCTTGTCTTAATTCCATCATGCTAGGCTAGATCTATCTTGTGTTTGCTTAGATCTAATGAAACCTAGATGTTGATTATGTGTTGATTACTTGTTTATACTTGTTTTGGATGAATGATTTATATGTTAGGCTTAAGAAAACTGGCAGATCTCCAATTGGTAACATGCTTGAACGTCTTAAGAAACATGAACCAACGCGCACTAGGTCTTTATTGGTTGTATTTAATGCATGAGCCACTGTTTACAATCCCTATAGTTGTGTTGGGCATGGTGTAGGAGGAGATAAGAGCTCATAGAATTGGGGAGTTATGTGTGCCACCCCATGAATGGTATTAAGGAATACGATCCGTCATCCATGCAATTATAACAAGTAATTAACGTGTAAAAGATGTCTAGGGAGTAGTGAAATCTAAGTAAACACATTTTCTACAATTACTGCTCACAACTTTAGTATAATTTAGTTTATTTTCATTTCTAGTATTTTATTTTGATTGCATCTTAGTATTGGGTTAGTTGAATAGCAACTAATTCCGCCCAAATCCTTCAAACCCGAGATTTTTAATTGCTTTCCATAAAATATAAAAACACAAAAATAATCATCCCTCACCTTTAAAACTAGTATTTAGGCTTTCTAATCCTAGCGACACTATTCCTAAGTTGAACGATCAATCCCCCGGTACTTGTCACTATACTATACTACAACGATCAGGTACACTGCCTGGTGGGGGTTGTAAGCTTCTCGAGATCCCTCGAGAGGTAAAGCCTGTTGCGATTCCCACGCATCACATGTGAACCTACGATCAATCAATCTTCTAATACTGACCATACTTAGCAGCTATACCATCAGTTGTTCACCATCTGTATCATTACATTAGATGCACCAGTTGATCACGTCAGGTTTAGTAGGGTTTGCTTTACACCACTTTTACCGGTAACATCAATCATCACCATATGTAACAACCATCATTAATGAATACGAGGAAAAGTAGCAGCATAAAACCTATCGAGCAAACATAAAGGCCAAAACCCTAGAACAACGATAGCACCAATTCTCATCATTTAGCCTTTAGTGACACTTTTTAGAGTCATTAAAAACCCTAAAAATTCGAAATAATATACCTCTCTGCTCAGCAGTTTTCAAGAAATTTTATCTTTTTATTGGAAGCTCAAATTGAAGATCCCTCCGGTGAAACTCTTCTTTCATATGTAGAGAACCTCCAATAAAAATTTCAGCCCGATCCAACGGTTAACGAAGGAGATATCGATGTTTGAAAACTGACCTGCAGTGAGTTTTGAAGATACGAACCAGTTACGAATTTACTTCAATTTTCGACAAACCAAACCTTGTTTAATCCCATGATCACGAGCCCCTTGGCTCTGATACCACTTGTTAAGATCGTTTATAGCTCGAGGTTGTTTAGACCTCATCTAGGGATTACACAATAATAATGAATAATACAATACGCAGCGGAATAAACAAACACATCATTATTATTGCTACAAGGTTTATTCGTCATCATCTCTACTCTAACATACACCAAAGCCCCAATGCTATGTGATCAAGTGTAGCACGGTTACACTCTAACAGCGATCTAAGATCGTTGAGGCTTAACACTAATCAACTAACCTAGGCGTTTACATAAGCATACTCACGCCCTAGGTTTACACACACATACCTTTACTGGGTTTACATCTTTTGTACGTACTTAATATCAATTCCCTGTATCTCTTTATATAATAGAGATACTAGGGTTACAAAGGATATTCTAGAATAATAAAAAGATATGCAGTAATCTTTTTCTTTCTTTGCAAGTTTCTTCCTTTGTCTCCATAAGTCCCTCATGTTTCACATGTTTTGTCTTATCAACTTAATTGTAATTCCCAACAATAAAGATAAAAATAAAATTATCCAAGGCCAACAGAGGCCACAACCTAAACTATTACAATCCCAATTGTTTCAAATTACATCATTATCAATAAATTGTTCAAACATAACAGACATCAAGAAAGACCACTGGGAGGAGGACCATAACGGTAGTCATAACCAGGAGGGAGGTGCCCTGTGTACCCGTAGGGAGGGTAGTCCGTCTCACGACCGGGGAACGGGTCAATCTGCCGGTGGGGCTCGAGCTGATCATGGGTAGAGAGGTGCTGCATCTGGCGGATGGTATGATCATACATCCAATCAAAGCGCTGGTCAGTGGTGGTCCGCCATCTGTCCACCTGACCCATCCAGGCCCCCTGGTGTGCCTGCCAGTCTCCCCGACTCATGTGTCGGTAGTAATCAGCTGACCCAACCTCATAACCCCCGAACTGATGCTGCTGGGGCGCTCCCTCATCATCATCATCATCATCCTCAGCATCATCAGGTCCCCCTGCCTCGTACCAGCCATAGGACCCATCCGCCAGCTGCATCACGATGCTCATCTGCCTGAGGGATTTAGCCCTCACTACCCTACAAGCCCCGCAGTCGCTCAAATATCCCATGATCAGGGGAACAAGTAGCTCATAAGATCAAGCCAACCGAGTCACGAACATCCCCCCATACACCTTGTCAATATCCCTCTCCCCCACACTGGTCTTCAAATAGCTAGCTTCCCAAAATGGGATGTTGCAGTAAACATCCGCTGAAGAGATGGTATATAGTTAGAAAAGATCTGAAGCAGTGACACGGTGAGTGGTGCCATGACACCCCGACAAGCTGTATGTGATGCATCTGTGGACTAACCTGACCACGGGGTCCCTTATTGATGTTGCCCCAGTAGTCGAGGTGTACATCCCGTTCCCGATGGTCGGCCAAAAAGTAGCGCACCTCATATCGCTCCTCACAGTCTCCCCATGTAACAACCTCTGCATAAAACCTCCCTCAACAGCCTCCTCCCTAGTATACAAACCTATCCTCCATCCAAACTCAGTAACCGAACATGATCGAACCTCCCCTCCTAACCTAAAGTAAATAGTGGTACCCCCCATGTCCGTCCTGACCTCTGCCTGATCAAAGTGGAAGGTCGCAAAGAACTCCCTCACCAACTCACTATACACAGTCTCCCTCATCCTAAACAACCTCTCCCATTGAGGACCCGTAAACCCATCGGTTTGGATCCTCCCTAAAAACGCAGCCTCTAACCCTTGGGACCTCAGAAACGCCCAATCAATCATAGCACCAGCATCAATGTGGTGATTAACAAGCTCCGCATACTTAGTTGTAGCGGCAACATTGTCGAATTCACCCCAACTATGGACCAATTCACCATAGTTAACTTGTTGGGACCTAGAGGAGCTGCCACGGTGTTGTCGTGATCGCTTGCTCATTTTCCTGGAAAAAGATAGAGTGGACGGAAACGATTAAAACAAGAATTTTATTGGCTTATGCTGTCAGACATATCTGACGCCGTCAGGAAGGAGATCCTGATGCCGTCAGATCAAGCAGAAATCGAACCATGCAATTACGAGGGAAAAATCAATTTTCAAACTCTTAACCCATTACCCAAACACTCCTTTAGGCAGAAAACATGGGTGGGGGGTCAAAAAA
This sequence comes from Artemisia argyi, assembly GCA_030686995.1. Lineage (NCBI taxonomy): Eukaryota > Viridiplantae > Streptophyta > Magnoliopsida > Asterales > Asteraceae > Artemisia > Artemisia argyi. The sequence goes on from CM060697.1 coordinate 127,894,161, forward strand.
TCCGTGGTATGAAAGATTTTTCCTAAATTAACGCACGATTCAAGTAGGACAACATCATCTAAGGGTAACCCCATGATTACAAATCACCAAGGGGATGGCATTACGATTTATAAAAGATCAAAAATGGGGTTTTGGATGAAAGGGGTTTTCAAAATTGGTTGAACTTAAGGGCAATTGAACGAAAAAGAGTGAGGAAAAACTACTTACCAAGTGGAGATTAGTCGCGGAAGATGTCGGATGGATGATGGAGACTCGGAGGTGGAGCAGCAATTTAGGTGAGATTTGTGGGGTATGAGTTGAAAGTGATGGAGGTTGGGTTATTATTGCTGAGATAGCGAGGTGACGGCGTCAAGAGTTACCATCTGACGCCGTCAGATGCCCGTATCAGGAATAAAAAATGGTAATTCCACATTCAGTCCCTGCACTTAGTGTGAATGGCTAAACACAAGTAAAACTATGAGTAGCTATCCCATTAGTGAAGTCCACCAGGGTCGAACGTCTCATTACTGTCACGGAAAAAGGTGTGGTTGTAGAAAGGGGTGGGTGAGGTTTTAGTTAAGTTGTAACCTTCGCATTGGTCAACGGTGGGTACAAAGAGGTGTTATTCCATAGAGGGTCTCAAAGCTGTGGTGTTTTTGAGGTGCAACCTCTTCACACCGGGTTTAAAACCAGAAGAACGTCTCTTGCACAAATTTGGGAGCGTGGCTTGCAAGCATCCAACGAAAATGTTATGAAATTGCGAATTCTTCTCTTCCTGAGGATTCTCGCAAAAGAAGGAAGTGATTGACGGTGAAGCACTTGGAAACGATTTCTCGTTATCCTCTTGGTCAAACACCAAAGGACTTGAAACCTTGAAGACTTTTTTGATTTTTCTTGGTGCAGATTTTTCCTTAATCTTCTCTTTGATCCTTGATATGAATTTGTCTGCTAAATCCATAAAAGCATTGCGAGTGCTTTCCATGCGTGCTTCTAAGTTTCGGATTTGATTTTCCTGATTATTCATGAAGGTTACCATTATCCCTTCGAACTCCTCTTGTCGTGAACGTTCAGGAAAATTATGGTTGATAACCGCATTCCTACGTAAATTAGGATTCCACGCGGTTTCAGTAGCAGGTTCTTCAATTCTCATTAATTCTTTTACCTGCTTCTCGATACTTCCTAATAATTGCTCTTGGGTGGCGTGTGCGTAATCAAGTTTCCCCTTGTTTGAAAACATCGGGTCCTCCCATCCTTCTTCTTCGTACTGTGCCAACCCCTCAAGAACTTTCCAGCATTCGTCAATGCTAAGTCTGTTTAGCCTGCCCTTGGCTGCGTAATCTATAGCCCTCCTTGTTTGATAGTTAACTTTATCGTAAAATATTTGAATCTGGAGCCATGGTTCGATGCCATGATGAGGGACTTTTCGGAGTAGGTCTTTGTATCGAGTCCATGCTTCGTAAAAGGTTTCACCTTGATGTTGTTGAAACATCAAGATGTCATTTCTAAGCTTATTAGTTCTCCCTGGTGGGAAAAATTGAGCAAGGAAACGAGTGGTGAGATCATCCCATGTGGTGATGGATCCCGCGGGTAAACGTTCAAGCCATTGACTAGCTTGATCACGTAGAGAGAATTGGAATAAGCGTAATCGGGTTGACTCTCTAGTTGTAACATCAAGGTCTATAGAATCTACGATTTTAAGGAAGTCCTTGAGATGTTGATTTGGATCGTCAGAACGAAGTCCATGGAATGCACATCCGCTTTGTACCAACCGGATGGTGTCGGATCGCAAGGGGGACACATTGGCTCCAGTGAGCTCAATAGTGTTTCGATAGGCTTGGTGGCTAGGTCGGGAGTACTCTCCTAGGGTTCGGGGCCTAAGACGTTGGTTATCTAGTGGTGGGTTTTGTTGTGGTGGAATGACGGGTTTAAAGATGTTACCATCTTCCATGATGTCGGGTGGCAAAGAGTTACGAACAAAAACACGAAGAAATAAGATAGACTAAAGAGAACCTAAAAATAAAAATAAAATCTTACTAGAAAGGAATCTAGCAAGTAGACCTAATAAAAAGAGATTCTAACCTAGACAATCAAACCGCTTCTTCTTCTGTGTTAATTCTGTTAAAGATTTAGCGATTTTGGAGAAACCTTCAATAAATCTGCGATAGTACCCAGCAAGACCTAGGAATTGGCGTATCTCCGTAGGGTTTTTAGGAGGTGCCCAATCCTTAACAGCTTCAATCTTTGCAGGGTCAACATGAAGACCTTGGCTATTGATCACGTGTCCAAGGAACTGCACGGTTCGGATCCAGAAATCACACTTGGAGAATTTGGCATACAATTCCTCTTTCTTGAGCAACTCCAAGATGGTTTTCAAGTGCTCTGCATGCTCCTCTTTGTTGCGGGAATAAATGAGAATATCGTCGATGAATACGATTACGAATTTGTCCAAATAAGGCTTGCACACTCGATTCATCAAGTCCATGAACACTGCTCGTGCGTTGGTCAAACCAAATGGCATTACTTGGAACTCGTAATGACCGTATCGTGTCCTGAAAGCCGTCTTAGGGATATCTTCTTCCCTGATTCTTAGTTGGTGATAGCCTGACCTCAGATCAATCTTCGAGTAAACACTCGATCCTTGAAGGTGATCGAAAAGATCATCGATCCTGGGTAATGGGTATCGATTCTTTATCGTTAGTTTGTTCAACTCACGATAATCAATACACATTCTAAGAGATCCGTCCTTTTTTTTGACAAATAACACCGGAGCTCCCCAAGGCGAAGAACTAGGTCGAATGAATCCTTTATCTAATAATTCTTGCAATTGATCAGATAATTCTTTCATCTCGGATGGCGCCAACCTATAAGGTGCTCGCGCCACTGGTGCCGCTCCTGGCACCAAATCAATCTGGAATTCCACTTGGCAAACGGGTAGGAGGCCAGGAAAATCCTCCGGAAATACTCCAGGAAAATCTTTAACTATCGGCACATCTTCAAGTCGCTTTTCCTATGACTTCTTTTCTGTCACTTGAGCTAAGAAGGCGTGACATCCCTTAACTATATACTTCATGGTTTTCATATGGGATATGATACTTAGACGTGTCTTACTTCGTTCACCACGAATGATTAGGGTTTCACCTTGAAAAGGGATGTGAATGACCTTCTCATCACAGATGATTCTAGCATGGTTCCTAGAGAGCCAATCCATGCCGACGACAACGTCAAAACTACTGATGCATAGGGATTGCTCCTGGCTTTACCTCTCAAGGGATCTCGAGAAGCTTACAACCCCCTCCAGGCAGTGTACCTGATCGATATAGTATAGTATAATCACAAGTACCGGGGGATTGATCGTTCAGCTAGGAACAGTGTCGCTAGGATTAGAAAACCTAAAGACTAGGTCTAGAGATGAGGGATGATTCTTTTTGTATTTTTATATTTTTATGAAAGCAAGTAAAAATCTCGGGTTTAAAGGAGTTGGGCGGAATTAGTTGCTAGTCAACTAACCCAATACTAAAGATACAATCAAAATAAAATACTAGAAATGAAAAATAAACTAAATTAAACTAAAGTTGTGAGCAATATATGGGAGAATTGTGTTTACTTAGATTTTACTACTCCCTAGATATCTTTTACACGTTAATTACTTGTTATAGTTGCGTGGATGACGGATTGTATTCCTTAATACCATTCATGGGGTGGCGTACTTACTTCCCCAATCCTATGAGCGCCTACTTCACTCCTATGTCGAGCCGGCTAAGAAGCTCCTAACATGGGATCATTAGAATTTACTCATGCATTAAATACAACCAATAAAACCTAGTACACATCGGTTCATGTTTCCTAAGACGTTCAAGCATGTTACACAATGGAGATCTGCCAGTTTTCTTAAGCCTAACATTGAAATCATTCATCCAATACAACCATAAACAAGTAATCAACACATAATTAACATCTAGGTTTCATTAGATCTAAGCAAACAAAAGATAAATCTAGCCTAGCATGTTGAAATCAAGACAAGCATAAGATATAAACAACCAACACATAGACATATTGATTGAATTAAGAGAGGACTTATCTCAATTGAACATGAATGGATTCAAGGGGTGAAAACCCTTGAAAACACTATAAAATATGACCTAGGGTTTACAAAGTTCGGCCCTAGTTTTCTCCACACAAGTTCCTCCCTTTATGAATGAAAAATAGAAAACTATATATAGAGTTTGATAGGTGACGGCGTCAAGAACAAAAGTCTGACGCCGTCATGTCGCCGCCAAATAGTTCCTCAGACTGCCTAGATCTGGGTCTGACGCCGTCATGTATTCACCTTATGCAGGCCGTCACCAATTTAACTCTTGACGCCCTTGTTGTCACGCCGTCAGGTTTGCACTGGGTCGTCATGGATTTTACTCTTGACACCGTCAGGATCTTCCTCTTGACGCCGTCAGGTACTGTTCTCAGCATGGAAAATTAAGTCTTTGCCGTTTTCTTCACTTTTATGCTCCAAAAACGTCCGAATTGCTTCCTTTTCCAGAATTCACTCCCAAAGTACCTAAAATCACAAAAGGAACGATTTAGGGTAATATTTGATCAAATAAATTCAATTCCGGGCTTAAATGATGTTGGGAATTCTGTGAAGTAATAATTCTGCTGCTGTTTCTGCTGAAAGGATCCTGCTGAAGAGTTGGTTTCTGCTGAAGCAGTGTATCTGCTGAAGACTAGTTTCAGTGTAACACCTAAAATCTGAAAGCAAGTGAAATGACCAAATTGCCCTTACTTAATTAAAATTTAATTAAAAGCTTATTAAGGTACCAAATAAATCCCAAACTTCAAACAATGAACAAGTTATGTATCCAAATAATTTTAACAACTTCATGTAACATTTATGAAAGTGGTAAAATTACCAAAATACCCCTCTATGGGCCGAATTAGATAAAATGGGATTTTAAGAGTTTTAATTTGATTTAAATTATGTAAATATGGAAGGTAATCACCACAAATTAATTACCAACTTATAAATCAGAAATTTTGGGTCTATCCTTCCACCCATACACGGAATTCCTCTTTTAAAAACAAATCATATCTTTTTTTTATTTAAAACCTAAAACCGATCCACAAAATATACACACACAAAATTCTTTGGCCTCCATTCGACAACCCCATATCTCTCAAGCATTTTTCTGTGATCAAACATTATTCAAAGAGCCCTAGAAAAATACCCATTCGAATTTTTGAAGCTTGGTACGATCGTGGTCTTGATTTCTTTTGTCGAGCCCTAAAAACAAGGTAATTCGCTTGTGCTTCATTCGACCTCTACAAAATTTGTTTCTTATTTTTCTGATGTTCCTTACACTTATTAAGACCCATGAAAATTGGTTTCAAGGTTAGAAGATCGTTTTTGAAGTCGTGGTGATTTTTGGATCGTTTTGGCTCTACGCGTGTGCTATAATTCGTCCAGCCTATTATATTTGTTCCAGACCTGGTCTGGTATTTTTCTCACGTCTCTTACATCATATAAGTCTTAAATAAAATGCTAAAGTCGAACCATGCATGCTCTATGAATTATTTGTGAATTAAACCCTAAAAACGTGCATAAAACCTAAATAATTGAATCCGAATTTTTAAGGCTTGAAATATATTTTATTTAGACTCTACATGATCATATTAACCTGGGAAAAATGTTATTTCGAATTGTTAAGGCTTGGAACAATTACTTTGGATCATATGTTAAATCGGCAAAATGAAATAAAAGGAAAAGAGTAAAATCGTGTGAGCTAGGGTTTATGGCTAGGGCTTGTAATTGTGATTATAAATGATGTTTAATGATCACTTAATGATTGGAAATGGATTTGTTATGATTAGGGTTTTTAATCTTATGATTTTATCTTATACGATTTGGGTAAAAAGTTTTGGGTGAGTTTTGTAACTTTTAAAACTTAAAGGTTATTTTTGAAACTTAATTTGGATCAGGTACTATTCGAATAAAATGATAGGTGAGGGTGCTAAGTGTAATTTTTGTAATTTAATGGATTAAAATGTATTTTTAACCTAATTAGGGTTTGTTTTGAAAATAATTAAAAGAGAAGGACTAAATATGTAAATTCTGGAAACTTAAGGTTGTTTTGAGTAATTTAAGATATTCAGGGGGTTTTGTGCTATTTTGATAGTTTAAGGGCATGATATGTAATTATAGATAATTAAAAGTTGAAATTGTAAATTAAAGGGTTAAATATGTAACTTTTATAACTTGAGGGACTTAAAGTGTAAATTATGAAAAATTGAAGATTCATTCGAATGACTTGATAAAATAAGTACTCATTATGTAAAAAGGATAAGTTAAGGGTTTAAAGTGTAACTTTGAATATTAAAAGGTTTAAAGTGTAATTTTGGAAATATAAGGGTGTAAAAGGTAAAGTCATGAAACCCTAAGGACCAAATGTGTAATATGCTAAAAGATACTTTATTTCCATAAATAATGATGATTAATCAAACCTACTAAATATGGAAACTTACTAATTATGGAAACTTACTAAATATGGAAACTTACTAAATATGGAAACTTACTAAACATGGAAACTTTCTAAAAGTGGAAACTTACTATTTATGGAAACCTGCTAAAAATGGAAAGTTACTTAAAATGGAAAGTTACTAAAAATGGAAAGTTACTTAAAATGGAGAGTTACTTAAAATGGAAAGATATGCATTTAAAGAATGAATTATGATTCCCCCTCTTCTCCTCTAGGTGTGAAGAAGGAGAGTCCTTGAGCTTTTCCATTCCTGTGTTTGTTTCATTTGTGCTTTGCAATAAGGTACGGATACTCTGCCTTTTCAGTAAAGGCTCCTATATTCTTCTTATGACTTTGAGCTACGATTCAGTTAAGATTCCCCAAGTCATTGCTATGTTCCCTTCTATTGTGAATTTCCTCTGATTCCTGTTAAGCTTTGATATGTTAGCTTCTGACTTGATTTCGTTGCTATGACTTCTGACCTTTGTATACCCGATATCTCTGGTTCATCTTTTATGATAATCTGATATGAAAACCTTTTTTAAATATAACTTGATGTTATGGAAGGAAACTGTTTTGAAATGACACTCTATGATTTTGATACGAAACCATTTTTAAATGAAGGATTAATTGGCTTTTATGAAGAATGTTTTAAAAGGGAACCCTTTGTGATGAAATGGGTAAATGACTATTAAAGTTTTTAAATCTGTTTTATCTTAACCCTTTTCACATTTTATGAACTTATGAAACTTAATAATGAACCTTTTGTAATGAACCTTGGATATTCTGAACCATTGATATGACTTATGATATTATGACTTTGAGATGACCTTGAGACATGACTTTGAGATGCACCTTTGCTATATGACCTTTTGTATGACTTTGAGACCTGACTCTTAGTTTGATACCCGAGCCATTTATGTTTCTTCTACCTATGGAGGTACCATAGGCATGTCTGTGATGCACCACTGGCATGACTCATGCGTGGGTGAGTGATTTCTCACGTCGTCCCTTTTTATGATTATCTGCCGGCTATGACTTTGAGTATATGACTTTGAGATTGACTTTGAGTAAGGGGCGTATGGATTGCAATCCTAGACATGTATGCTTAGTGGATTTAACTATGACTTTGAGTTGACTTTGAGGTGATTGGTACTGTGTGCTATACATGCCCTTAACAACCCCTGGGAGCTGATCACTCCACCTTTATGATACATGAGGACACCCCTCATATTATCTGGTTGCCTGAGAGGTATCCCCTCTGATTGTGAGATTATGAATTGACGGCTTATGACTTTGAGATTACGATGTTGAGTTATGACTTTGAGTTTTGGGCTCGTGGTGGATGACTATCCTTTCTTTTCTTTTCTATTACTCTCTTTTATATATTCCTTATTCTATTTCCCCCATGCACTATATTTCAGTTCTGTTTCATTATCATTGCTTTGTATATGTATCTGTTCACTGGGCTTTTTAAGCTCAGCCGCATTTCCTTTTCCTGCGGCAGGTTTTAGTAGGAAGCTGGGTTATGGGAAGAGAGTGTGACTGGACTTAGAAGACTATGCTTTGATAGTTACGCTGGACTAGAGACGATTAGAAGAAGTTTCACTGCATTAGACTTAGTATTTATTTTTGTAACCCTGTAGTATCAGATTTTTCCATTTGTAAACCCTGAATTTCTTTGTATGTATGAATCATATGCTTGTGTTTGTTCTGATATGTCACTGTAATGTAATACTTCTACCCTTATCGGGTTGGGGTGTTACATTCAGCTTTATTAGTTTATGCGGATATAGTATTTCCGTATTTTATGTAATGTAGTTTAGATATGCATGAGTTTATTTAGGAAGTGATAATGCATATCTTTTAGAAGTTTTAGAATATATGTTTCTTGTTAAACGGTTTAGGGTTCCTTGAGTATAAAAGGAACACATGGTTTATGTATTGAATAACTTTTAGAAAATTCTTATTATAATTAAAAAGATCCATAGAGGATCAAGAGTTCTTAGTATCAAGCTTGTGTTTTGTTTCCGCTTTATAAATACAAGTTGCAGAGATTGTCTATTAGTGTGTTATTGATTACATTGACATTACTAACGATTCTAGAGTGCTCAAGAAGATCTATCAAGGTCTATAGCTCAACAAGTGGTATCAGAGCCTCGAGAGAGTCTCTGCCATACTAAGAAACATAAATCTTACACCTTTACAATCCAAACAAATCACCAAACATGCCTGGATCGGATGATGATGTTGATACAACCCAGAACATTAACACCACTTCTCTTCAACAACTCAATCTCTCCAACAGTAATGCTAAGTTTCCATACTTGAAGAATGCAGAAGATTATCATCTGTGGTCCATGAAGATGCAGAACTGGATCACAAACATTGATTGGAATCTGTGGGAGGTTGTTAAGAAAGGGAATAGTCTGAAGAAGCATGTTACAGATGCTGATGGAGTTGTTACTATTGTAGGACCTAAAACTGCTGAAGAGATTCTAGCTGTGCAGAGGGAGAGTAAAGTCAGAACTATTTTGCTCCAAGCTATTCCAGATGACCATATGGGTGACTTCCATTTTATGGAGGATGCCAAGGACATTTGGATGGCTATAAAAGCAAGATTTGGTGGGAATGAGGAATCAAGAAGGTTGCAGAAGTCTATGCTGAAGCAGAAATTCCAAGAATTTCAGATATCTGAAGAAGAGGGAATTCATAAGGGTTATGACAGATTTCATCGAATATTGAGTCAACTTAATCAGTTGAAGGCTAGACCCGACAATGAAGACTGCAATGCTAAATTTCTGAGATCTCTGCCACCATCTTGGTTACAAGTTTGTATTGCTCTCAAGACCAAAGGTGGGTTGGACATGATGTCGTTTGATGACCTCTACAATAGGCTTAAATCACTTGAGCCTGATGTTAGAAGTCCCATTCGTCCATCCACTCATTCTGCATTTGTTGGTGCCTCTACTAAACCTGTGCATCAAGCCTCAAGTTCATATTCATCAGGAGCATCTTCTCAAACTTATAATCAAACTGCTCCTAAATCAAGATCAAGTAGTGTGTTGGAGGATCTTATTCATTCATTTGTGGCTGAATATGAACCTCAGTAGTTTATTGCTTATGAGGACTTTGAACAGGTAGATCCATTGGAAATGGAGGAGATGCACTTGAAATGGGAGCTTGCAATGATCTCAATGAACATCAAAAGGTTTGAAGCCAAGTCTGGAAGAAAGATTGGTTTTAATGGAAAAGAAGCTGCAAGGTTTGATAGAAGGAAGGTTAAATGCTACACTTGTGGTCAAGTGGGACATTTTTCAAGAGAATGCAAAGAAAGAAAGGCTGGAGATGAAGTTAGATATGGCTCTTATCCATTGGAAGCAGGGAATAACAAGACTGTACCTTCAAAGGCAATGGTAACTCTGGATCACAATATTGATTGGGCTGATCATGAACCTACTGGAGAGGAAGCTTCTACTTTTTCACAAGTGAATCTGCTGGCATTCACACCTTCAGAAGACAAGAAGGAGCAAGTCTCCTTGATGGGAATCTCTCAGGTAACCAACTGTGTGTTTGGATGTAGTGTAAGATACAATGAGCTTAAACAAGAATTTGATGAATTGAAACCAAAATACAATGAGTGTTATGTTGAAGTAGAGTCTTATAAAATGGCTTTAAAAACATTAGAGAAACAAAAAGTATGGTTTCAAAAGAATCAAGTTAAATATGATGAAAAAATAAGAGTTCTAGAAAGTGATTTAGAGGTTGCTAAGATAGAATTAAAATGTACTGAAAAAGAGAAGTCTGATTTAGAAAAAGAAAAACAAGAGTTACAAGCTAAATTAGATAAAGAGATAGCTGGTCGTATGAAATGGCAGGAAGGGGCATCTAATTTAAGTAAATTAATTGATGGTCGCCAATCTGTTAGGTCTAGAAAGGCATTAGGATATGAGAAATATATAGACCCTGAAGAGCTGACCTATCCTGATATGTCTAGTATTTTTGACCCTGAACCAGCCTTAGCTTATCAAACACCTGTTAAATATGTTAAGGAAGGGGGAATGAATGCAGTGCCTGGACCTATAAGAGGGGAACACATGCCTATAGACTTGTCCAAACCTGTTGACTTTGATGGATCACATCATTTATATGGCAAAAAATCAACTGACTTGCAAGACCCTATTGTGAAATCTAATGACTTTGTCTCTTGTTGTAACAGTGACAAGTCTTCTGATGAAGGGTCTACCTCATTTGCTAGCTGTGATTCAAGTGAGAAGTCGGACCTGCCCAAGACCATGCCCAAGACCACTCCCAAGACCACACCAAAGACATCACCCAAGACTCCCCACAAACCTTCTAGAGTTGCTGCTGATAACAAGACAGTTTCTACTGAAGACTTGTTTTTAAATTCTTTGCATAATAATACTTTTGGCTTTATTAAAAACAATTCTGTTTGTCATGGTGATTTGAATACTTTTTCATGTTATGGAAATTCTTTTGGTTTGCATAAATCTTCTAAAAGGAAGAAGTGTTTTGTGTGTGGAAGTAAATATCACTTGATTAAGGATTGTACATATCATGAGCAACGAATGGGTGCATGTGTTAGTCAAAGAAAAACTAGGCAAATGTGGAAGAATGTTAGTGAAATACCATCTTTTGTTCCACATCAGCAGAGACCTAATTCTGCTAAATCTCATCTTTCATGGAGAAGAACCAGTACTAGACCATATGTTCGACCCGCTAGTTCTTTCTTTTATAATGGTTATTGGCCTAATCACTTTGACTCAATGTGTAATGGTGGTGGGAAATTGAATACTGCTGTGAAGCCCTCAGCAGGTTGTTCTTGGACTAAGAAGGGACCTAATATGCATTACAGGCCCAAGAACAATGGTGGATCTAAAACATCTACATGGCCTATTACTAATGATCCACAAGGCAGGCTCAAGTCAGCAATGACTTGAGTCTCCAATGTGTACTAATTTTGTATATTTTGTTGTTGTTGTAGGAACATCCTTTGAAAAGTACTGAAGTTGGTATTGTTGATAGTGGTTGTTCTAGAAGTATATTCAGGGACAAGGCCATTCTTGGTATTTTGACCTAGACTATTTGACTGACTATTTGTGTTATACTAGGCATGCTTCTAATCCTGATGCAGGTACCAAAGATTCAAGTTCTAACCCTGCAGGTTCCATGGATGATGACTCAGAATGTGAGTCTGAGCCAGAAGTGAATGCCTTTGTTGTACCATCTTTTCCACCTAACCATTTTGTAGGTAATCACTCTGCTGCTGAACAAGTTGATGAGTCACATTATGCAGAAGATCTTGCAAGATTGCAGAAGCAGGAACATGCTGCTACTAAGGAAGCTCAGAAACTCAATGACAAGGTTACTCAAGAGACTGAAGCTATCCTACATCAGTCAGCACAAGTAGTCAGTGGAAACAAGGATACTGCTGAAGGCATACCTATTCCCACTGATAATGTCAAAGATGCTGATTCTGCTGATGCTCACTCTCCCATCTCTACTGAAGTCTATGCAGATTTTGATAAGCCCTTTACCAGATTTCCAAGTCCTTCTGATCTTGGGAATTATCAACCAAAGCCTGGCTTGTTTAACTCAGCTTCATATGATACTGAGTTTGGGCCTACACCCACCAACATTGATGTTCCACCTACAACTACCAAAAGGATTCACAATGCTCATCCCCTATCCAAGATTATTGGTGATCCTAAAGACCCTGTTCGAACTAGAAGCACTGTCAAGAATACAAAATATGGAGAAGTTGCTTTTATCTCTTATGTCTACAATCAAAAGAGGAACAATCACACAGACTTTAAACATTGTTTGTTTGCATGCTTTCTTTCTCAGATTGAACCAACTAGTGTTCCTCAAGCACTGGCTGATTCAAGTTGGCTTGAGGCAATGCAAGAAGAGATGCTGCAATTTAATAATCAGCAGGTTTGGATTTTAGTTCCTCTTCCTGATGGGAAATATGTCATTGGGACAAAATGGATTCTGAAGAACAAAAGAGATGCCAGGGGTATTATGGTGAAGAACAAAGCAAGACTAGTGTCTCAAGGTTTTAGACAAGAGGAAGGCATTGACTATGATGAAGTCTTTGCACCAGTGGCCAGAGTTGAAGCTATAAGGATATTTTTGGCCTATGCCTCTTACATGGGCTTTATGGTTTATCAGATGGATGTTAAAGGTGCTTTCTTGTATGGAGAGATTGAAGAGGAGGTTTATGTAACTCAACCCAAGGGATTTGAAGACCCTGATCATCCTGAGTATGTGTACAAAGTGGTCAAAGCTCTCTATGGACTTCATCAAGCTCCCAGAGCTTGGTATGCTAGACTCTCCACATTTCTGCTGAAGAATGGCTACAGAAGAGGTGCCATTGACAAGACTTTATTTCTCAAGAAAGATTCTAGGGATATTATTCTTGTGCAGGTGTATGTGGATGATATTATCTTTGGTTCTACCAAAGAAGCATGGTGTAGAGAGTTTGAGGATTTGATGAAGGGAGAATTTCAGATGAGTGCTATGGGAGAACTCACTTTCTTTCTGGGTTTACAAGTTCAGCAAAAACCTGATGGTATATTCATACATCAGGAGAAATATGTAAAAGATATGTTGTCCAAGTTTGCTATGGAAAATGTCCGGACTGCCACTACTCCATATGAGGCTCCCAAACCAAAGAACAATCTTACTCCTGATCTTCCTGTGAATGTTCATTTATACAGGTCTATGATTGGTTCTTTGATGTACTTGACTGCCTCAAGACCTGATATTACATTTGCTGTGAGTGCATGTTCAAGACACCAAGTCACTCCACTTACCTCTCATATGAATGCTGTCAAGAAGATTTTTAAGTATCTTAAAGGCCAACCACACTTAGGTCTTTGGTATCCCAAAGAGTCTCCATTTCAGCTAGCAGCTTATAGTGATAGTGACTATGCTGGTGCCAATTTGGATAGAAGATCCACAACTGGAGGTTGCCAATTTCTTGGAAGAAGACTGATTTCTTGGCAATGCAAGAAACAGACCATAGTTGCTACCTCTACTACTGAAGCAGAGTATGTTGCTGCTGCCAATTGTTGTGGACAGGTTCTATGGATTCAGAATCAATTACTGGATTATGGGTATAATTTCATGAATACTACAATTTTCATTGACAATCAAAGTACCATTTGCATTATTAAAAATCCAGTTTTTCATAGTAGAACCAAACATATTGAAATCCGACATCACTTTATAAGGGATGCTTATGAGAAACATTTGGTTAAAGTGGTCAAAATTCATACAGATGAAAATGTGGCAGATTTGTTAACCAAGGCATTTGATGGACTAAGGTTTCAATATTTGGTGGTCCATATTGGAATGCTAAACCCTTAACTGCAAAGTTTAAGGGGAGGCATATGCCTCAGGGGAGGATGATGACTGTAAACTTTGTATAATTTGTATAAGATGTAACTTTGTATAATTTGTATAAGATGTATAATTTCTGAGTTTTTAACACTAACCCTCTAACAGTTGTGCAAGTTGTTTTGGTGTATTTGCTTGTTTGATGCTTGTTTTGCAGATGTTCTAAGAATGAAAGTCCCATGATAAATGTCACCAAGAGCTAAAGTCAAAGGAATGTGGTCAAAGTGCTGAACATGGTTTCTACTGATTAATTGAAACATGCTGAAGGTCTTACAAAATGGATAAATTCAAATAAGATCTTTTCATTCATTCATAGAAACAAGTTACAGCTTACATTCAATGTTACAATTAAGATACAATGACCATTCCTAAACAATTGACTAATTCAGTACTACTAGCTTCTATCAATTATTACAAAATACTTGAGGCTATGACAAGTACAATGATGAAGCTGAAGATGAAAATGTAAGAAGAAGAGAAGGAAGACTGGGAAGATGCTCATGAATCAAAGTCAAGAAAATACTCAAGAACTTTGTTCCATGGTTACATTCCTCAATCATTTACTTCAGCTTCTCCTTTCCCTTACGTATGATCTCAGCCTTCTTGCTCTGTCCAATGTGTTCTTGATGTGGAAGACCAGGTCCTGGAGCAGGAAGATTCAACACCAAATTTTGTGATGTTGGGGGAGATGGATCCCTCTTACTTGATCTTGGTTGGGATCTCTCTGGTGTGGAAGGAGGAAGAAAGGTTGGATCTTCATTTTCTTCCTCTGAAGAGTCTTCATCAGAGGTATAGATGAAGGGAGAGACAAGCTCTCTCTCAGCAGGATTGGGTACATTGCTTGGTTCGCCCTTCCTATGAGCATTCCATTGTCTTTCTTGTGCATCCCGTCGGTTCTCCAATGCTCTTTCATAGTCAGAACCATCAAGCCCCCATGGATATGGTGGTACATTTTCTTCTGATGATGGAGAAAAGAAATTTGAATCTGAGGTTTCTGGGTGTGAAGACATAATGTGAATGGAGAATTGGGGTTAATAAAAAATTAGGGTTTGAAAGATGATTTGGGAAAATTGATGAATGAGATGTGTTATCTGGGGTGATTAAATAAGCCAATTTTAGGAGTTACGATATTTAATGCGAGTTGGGTGGCACAGTAAAACCAAGATATTGACCGAAGATATTTTTACCTTTGGTTGATTCTGCTGAAGGTTGACTATGCTTCAGCAGATTTGACTTTTATTTCTGCTGAAGGGTAAATTTTTAAATTGGAAGTTTTGTCAGACTTGGTCAATAAGTTGTTCCGATAATTTTGACCACGATTGGGGAACTTCCAAATTTAACCCACTCTGCATATCTTTTCGAATCAAAATTATTCACCTATCACTCCAAATAAAACCATTATTCTCTGGAGTAATTCATAACCATCTCACACAAGTTCATTCAAATGGCTTAACTTGAATTGAAGGGCGACCATAACAAATATGCTTTTCTGAAAACAAAGAAGGGACATGAAGAATTTGATTTGATGGTGGAGTTTCTACAAAGGTCGAAGATTAATTATGCTTTGACGTATTGTCCCAATTTGGTGTGTGAATCCTTGGTGAAGCAATTTTGGGCATCTGCTACTAAGAGATCTGCTACAGAGATTGTAGCTGAAATAGATGGTGTAGAATATGCGGTGACAGAAGGGTTGATAAGGGCAAAGCTTCAGTTGGATGATGAAAATGGTGTGTATCATTCCAACACTGCAGAGATTCTTGCTGGGCTAAGAGAAGCTGGATATCAAAGTACTGATACATCCAAGTGGCACAAGAATCAATTTTGTCCTAAGTGGAGGTATTTGGTGCATCTGCTGCTTCAATGTATGAGCAACAAGTGTGGTGGATGGAACCAGTTCTCTCTGCAATTGGGTTGTGGTATTGTTTGTCTTTCTAAGGGTGAAACTTATAATTTTTCTAAGTTTATTTTTGATAATATGCTAGAAAATATAGATAAGCAACAGCATAAGTTTTTAATGTACCCTAGATTCTTACAAATAATCTTCGACATAACCACTGAAGATATAACCCATATACCCATTAAAGGTCTAGGTTCTAAGTTGTTTGCCTCAATGAAAACTAATTATACTGGGGAACATCACCCTATGTTGGAAGCCATGTTGCCACAAGGCAATGCTAATGTAGTTGAGGGTGATGATGCTGGTAATGTGCCTGCTCCTAATGCTGCTGATGATGGTAATCCATCATCTTCTGGTGTTGCTGCTGATGGTAATCCTTCAGTGGTAATGGAGGAAGTGCCAGCTACAACTGCTGAACCTTTACCTGATTCTACTGACTTACCACCACCTACCCCTATACATATGTCAACAAGTCCTACCATTTCACCAGTTCAGGATGCTCCAGCTGAGCAAATTCATAAGTTTGAAGATGACTTACAGACTTTTGAACCTGATCTTACTAGACTACCTTCACCCAGTTCTTTGGGAGAACAAATAAATGTAGGTTCTCCTAATGTTGTACATGAGTCTGTTTCTCCTGCTGGGTTCAATGAAGCTCCACATACCACTGAGCAATCTGCTGGTAGAGCAGAGGACCCTATTACTCTCACAGTTGTATATGATTCTCTTTGCAGGTACATGAAAATGACTGAAGATCTCCAGAAAGAACTTGCTGAGACCAAGACTACTCTTGGTAATGAAATTCAAAGTTTGAAAAGCAAGGTTAAAGATTTGGAGGCCCAGCTAAATCAGCTAAAGCAAAGCAAAGATGGATTGGATTCTACTGAAGTAGCAAAGGAGGCAAATTTGGATTCTCTTGAGATTCTAGCTGAAGTTGCTAGACAGTCTCATGTTGTTCCTCCTAAAGCTGCTGCAGCACCTAAATCTAAACCAATGATACTAGTTCAAAGAAGAAGTACAAGACAGTATTTGGCAAGGAAAGCTGCTGAAGCTTCAAAAGTATCTGGTGGTGATAATGATGTGCTGATGACTGAAGCTGTGGATATACTTCAGGAGAAACAATCATTAAGTAGGATTGCTGCTGATCAATCTGCTGACAAAGGAAATACATCAGGAGAAACATACTTTGTAGTTGGGAGAGAATACTTGAATTCTCCTATTCATCATTCATCTGAGAATTTACAAGTTTCTTCTGATAAAGAGGTTCAAGATGTACATGATGAACCTATGGCAGATGTGCATGTGCCTAATGATGATGTTGCTGCAGATAATGTTCCTCTTGATGATCTTGTTGAAGGAACAGATGATGATTTGGATGAGCTTGTTACAGCTGAAGAAAGAGCTGGACAAGAAGAACTGCTCCAACAATGGGAAAATTATAAGAAGAATACTGATATGACTGAGGAACAGCAAGAAAAGTTTGATGCTACATATGAGTTAGTCAATCAAAGATATGTTTCTACTTTGCCTATTGCCAGACAAAGAGAATTGGATGCAGCTGTTCAAGAATTTGATGAGTCTGATTGGCAACAAATTGGCCAACAAATGCTTAATAATCCTAATGTAGCTGCAAAAATTATTGGTAAAAAGGTAGACAAGCAAGACTGGCCTTCTGAAATTGTAAAATTGATAAAGTTAAGAAAGAAGGTAGCAGATGAGTTGAAATCTAAAGCTAGAAGAGAGAAACCTATGACTCAAGCACAGCAGCAAGATTATATGAGAACTTATGTGAAAAATCAAAGCAGTTCTTTGTTTAACAGTGCTTTGTCTAAGCAAAAGGTGTGGGGACTTCCATTTAACAAACTGGTTGAGATTTATAACAGAATCAAGGCTAGGAATGATAAAGATGGAATGGGTGCTTCCAAAAATATTCCTCTCCTCAATACTGATACTGGTGCTACTGAGACAGTATCTTTACCTGATATTTCTGCTGATGTACCTCATGTTGCTTCATTGTGTGTGGATAAAGGTAAAGCAAAAGTGATGACATCAGATCCTCCAACTAGACAGAGAACTAGGAGACAATTGGAGCAAGAAAGAATGGGTGAAGAGACTGCTAAGAGGTTGGTTGAGGAACAAAAAGATGAACAAAAGGCTGAGCTTGCCAGATTTCATGAACTGAAGACAAGAGAAGTTGAAATTCAAGCTGCTAGAAATAAACAAATCAGGAAGGCTATGGATGAACAATATGCCTCTGCTGCACTTGAATCTTCTGAAGATTCTGCTGATGAACAATTGGATACTCCATCAGTGGATACTGATGCTGCAGAAGGTGATTCTGCTGAAGCAGCAGTTCATGATGCTATTTATGTTCCTGGAAGAAGAGGAAAGAGAATGGCTAAAGTAGGATCATCACATTCAAAACAAAGTCTAATTAATGTGAATGATTCTGATGCTTCATTTATAAGGGAAGGATCATCTGATGATTGGCCAGAAGGAACTAGAGTTGTTCTGGTGAGTTGGGAGTTAAGTAAAGATGGTAAAATCAATATTATTTACAGATTGGATAATACTTCCATATCCTTTTCATTCCTTCAGTAGATTCTTCATCTTGTAAATTATCAAGATTTAGTCACTCTATATGAGTTGGTTATTAAGTATTATGCCACTCATACTCCTGAAGGTTCTGGATTATATTTGTTGGGTGATCTTCAAGTGTTGTTTGATTCTTCTACTCCTACTGGTGCAAGTTATGATATCTGGAAGAACAATCAGAAATGGAAAGTTCAGAGTTGGAAGTTCTATCCTATGCCTTATGTTCATGTACTGGAAACTACTACTGGTTTGAGGATTATTATGGATCTTACCAATAAATATCCTCTGAAGGTATCTCTGATGGAGAAAATGTTACAACAGAAGTTGGAAATTCCTCCTGATCCAGTTGGTAATACAAGATTGTTTGCTGAATCTTTGGTGAAGGTTTTTAAACAAAGGATTAAGACTTCCAGAGCAGCATTTGAGTAGAGATATTATGTTGTATATTTGTTTTATTATTAAAAAAAAAAAAAAAAAAAAAAAAAAAAAAAAAAAAAAAAAAACTAACATTTTGTTGTATTGTATTTGTATGCAGGTTTGGTTATCAACTTACCTGATGTTGACTATTTCATCATAAAGTTGGCTAGTCCAAAGGGTACAGCTTTGGTAAAGACACATCAAATCTGTTGATAGCTGTAATGGTTTGCTCAAAACCATAGGGTTTTCAACTCACCCATGCTTTATTGCTGAGTAGTTGAAATGGTTGTCAATTGACCATGGATTTTTCCTTTATGGATTCTGAATAATTGGCTAGCCCACATGTATATGGCTTGTGGTAAAGGCAGTGGAAAACCATATTTGGTAATTAGTTAACCAAGATGATTTTTCATCAAAATAATTGGCTAGTCCTGAGCAAACGGCTACAGGTAAAGACATCTCAAATCCGTTTATAGCTGATGATTTGCTAAAAATCATGTGGTTATCAGTGTACCTTTGAACACTTGGCTACTCCAGTAGTGATGGCTATTGGTAAAGAGACATCAAATCCATTATTTTCAATGATTCACCTCTCACAGGAGTTAAAACACCTGGAAGTGATGAGAATAGTATGAAACTAATTTGTTTTGATGTACATTTAGTCATTTGTTGCTGCAAAGAATGGAGCTTTCAAGTATGTGCTGATCATAGAGATTATGCTGAAGATTATTCTTTGCTGGTGCTATGTTACAATCCTCTTGGTATGTTATTTTGAAGATCTATCAAGAATCTTGAACTTAACCAGGTCAAATTCAAGATTAGGGGAGGATTGTTGGGAATTCTGTGAAGTAAGAATTCTGCTGCTGTTTCTGCTGAAAGGATCCTGCTGAAGAGTTGGTTTCTGCTGAAGCAGTGTATCTGCTGAAGACTAGTTTTAGCTTTATTAGTTTCTGCGGATATAGTATTTCCGTATTTTATGTAATGTAGTTTGGATATGCATGAGTTTATTTAGGAAGTGATAATGCATATCTTTTAGAAGTTTTAGAATATACGTTTCTTGTTAAACGGTTTAGGGTTCCTTGAGTATAAAAGGAACACACGGTTTATGTATTGAATAACTTTTAGAAAATTCTTATTATAATTAAAAAGATCCATAAAGGATCAAGAGTTCTTAGTATCAAGCTTGTGTTTTGTTTCCGCTTTATAAATACAAGTTGCAGAGATTGTCTATTAGTGTGTTATTGATTACAGTGACATTACTAACGATTCTAGAGTGCTCAAGAAGATCTATCAAGGTCTATAGCTCAACAAATGACCCCTTAAAAGTGGTTCATTTTTCGCATCATCATATACCCTTACACTTGAGATTTGCTTGTCCTCAAGCAAATGCGCTTTTATTCTAATCAAAATACAAGTTAGGGGTCATTTAACACTAATATAAAAGTTATTACAACAAATAATCGTTCCACTAAAGACCAAAGACAAGCACGGAGGTCATACACTAGCACCTCACAAATAGTGTTTAGATACTCACATCTCTCGAGTGTAATAAAGTAATATCACATTATGGAAACGGAAAACATCTCTCACTACCTGTCATAGCAAAATAGATTACCATAGGCTTGGGAAAGGATCAAACCTCCACCACATGGCGTAAGCACCTAGGATAAACTATCAAAGAGGTCTTTTAAAAGGGTTGTAACGTTAGGTGTAGGGATATGAAATACACGGTTTTGTTGGATATAGGCAGTCTTTACTGGTAGCGAGTTAATAATCTTAGTTAATTACATGTACAATGTGGCGTTGCTAAGCCAAAACTAGACTCGACTTAAGCTAATAAATGGAAAATAACAAAAACATAAAATGAACATAGAATGAAAAGGGATGGTAGTCCGTATGTTTTTCTTTTCTTTTCTTTTCTTTTCCTATTTTTTTTCTTTTTCTTGATTTTTCGATTTTTTTTTTTTTGTTTTTTTTGCATACACTCTTACCCTACCATCCAAAATAATACATCATAGGGAATGAATATTCCCCTTACACTTGAATCTTTACATACTTTACAATAAACTAATCTAATGACTCGAATAAAGATAATCAAAACACTTGGAGTACTTTTAAGATTAACGCACATATGGGGGTAATATATGATGTTCTTCCCCATTACTCCATAAAATAAGTACTTTACCCATGAGTCCCAATCGTCCCAAAACAATATGTACAAGGATATGACTCGACTTAGCAACCATGTAATTAATTAGATAATTAACTTACGGTTTAACAAATAACAATAATGCACTAAAGACGAGGGCATACACGGAAGGCCAAGGCGATTTGGTTGTACATTTAAGTGGGGTGTAACAAATTCTTCCTTTAAGTAAGATGCTTAAAGTTAGAAACGAAAAGATAGGCTCGGAGGGGTGTACTAGGGGTTTCGTGTACTAAAAATGAGTACAATGCTACGGTGTGGGAAAAATTAGTTGACTTAACTAGCCAAGTATTATGACTTAAATGGTCAAGTAATTATAATACGGGTTTAACACAAGGATGATCCTAATGCCTCTTATCATGTAGTAAATCCTACTACACGAATGTAGTCTCACTAGCGGTCTCGGGATGCATCACTAACGCAAGTTCTAGAATCTAAATGCTACCGGTACACTCATAAGCACTAATAATGAATGCTTTTCCTATCAAATCTAAAGGCGAACCTCACATATTTGGGTGGAAAATTTTTCTGAATAGTACGGTTTTGGGCTAGTCATACGACTCCTATCCATGAGACGCTTGCTATGGCTAAGTTTCACTCCTAAATTTTGTAAAAAATTTTAAATTTGGCGCTAAAATTGCACTAACAAGTATTTCTCGTAGTTTTATTTCACATCTACCATCAAACAAGCAAACTCAAGCGAAAGTATTTTTGTAAGGTATCATCATTTTACCCTCCCTTTACACTTAGGATGAACATTGTCCCCAATGTTCAAGTAAAGAATGTAAAAGTGAAATAAGTAAAAAGAATTAAATCAAATACTCCCCTGATTCGCTCGGTATGGATAATAAGGTGGTCAGGTTAGATCTTCCTCCAAGAAAATGAACAATCAAAGTTTCCCTTCTAGAAAAATAAATCATCTTTTTGTCATACATAACCTGTAAATCCTGAGAAAACAGACAAGGCAACCTCGCATAAAATCGGCGGCAATCTACATATGCTAATAAATCCTAGAAAACAAAATAAGATATAATGCTTGTGGAATGATGTTTGCAGATTTCCTGGAGATTATAAAACTAATAATTCAACAAAAACTTTAAGACTTCGTTAGAAAAAACAAAACTGGTAAAATTTCCATATTTTTACACGTGACGCCGTCAAGAGTAAACTCGTGACGCCGTCAGAAGTGATCTGCAGAAATTCTTATGTTAAGTTTCCGGAAAATTTCTGGAAAAACTTCGTCCTAATTCCTGGAAAATCCTGCAAAACATCATTATGACTCGATACAAGCATTTGACTCTAACAATTACGAATATACATGTTCACTTAATATTGTGGAGAATCATGATCGGTTTTGTTTCTTAAAAACATATTTGGGGTTTCCCCTTACACTTATCTTTTGCAAAAATACCTTTGGGTGAAGTTAAGACTAGGCCAAACAACAAAGTAAAGTATTTCCACTATTTAGTTTAGAAACATGATCTACCAACAATAAAAATAAAGCATACATACGGAAACAAATAACAAACAAACAAAACAAAAATCACACACAATGAAGAATGACACTATAAGCACATTCCATTATTACTAATTAACGTAAGCATAAAGATAAAAATAAAATTATCCAAGGCCAACAGAGGCCACAACCTAAACTATTACAATCCCAATTGTTTCAAATTACATCATTATCAATAAATTGTTCAAACATAACAGACATCAAGAAAGACCACTGGGGAGGAGGACCATAACGGTAGTCATAACCAGGAGGGAGGTGCCCTGTGTACCCGTAGGGAGGGTAGTCCGTCTCACGACTGGGGAACGGGTCAATCTGCAAGTGGGGCTCAAGCTGATCACGGGTGGAGAGGTGCTGCATCTGGCGGATGGTATGATCATACATCCAATCAAAGCGCTGGTCAGTGGTGGTCCGCCATCTGTCCACCTGACCCATCCAGGCCCCCTGGTGTGCCTGCCAGTCCATCCAAACTCAGTAACCGAACATGATCGAACCAACCCTCCTAACCTAAAGTAAATAGTGGTACCCCCATGTCCATCCTGGCCTCTGCCTGATCAAAGTGGAAGGTCGCAAAGAACTCCCTCACCAACTCACTATACACAGTCTCCCTTATCCTAAACAACCTCTCCCATTGAGGACCCGTGAACCCATCGGTTTGGATCCTCCCTAAAAACGTAGCCTCTAACCCTTGGTACCTCAGAAACGCCCAATCAATCACAGCACCAGCATCAATGTGGTGATTAACAAGCTCCGCATACTTAGTTGTAGCGGTAACATTGTCGAATTCACCCCAACTATGGACCAATTCCCCATAGTTAACATGTTGGGACCTAGAGGAGCTGCCACGGTGTTGTCATGATCGTTTGCTCATTTTCCTGGAAAAAGATAGAGTGGACGGAAACGATTAGAACGAGAATTTTATTGGCTTATGCTGTCAGACACATCTGTCGCCGTCAGATCAAGCAGAAATCGAGCCATGCAATTACGAGGGAAAAATCAATTTTCAAACTCTTAACCCATTACCCAAACACTCCTTTAGGCAGAAAACATGGGTGGGGGGTCAAAAAATCCGGGGTATGAAAGATTTTTCCTAAATTAACGCACGATTCAAGTAGGACAACATCATCTAAGGGTAACCCCATGGTTACAAATCACCAAGGGGACGGCATTACGATTTATCAAAGATCAAAAATGGGGTTTCGGATGAAAGGGGTTTTCAAAATTGGTTGAACTTAAGGACAATTGAATGAAAAAGAGTGAGGAAAAACTACTTACCAAGTGGAGATTAGTCGCGGAAGATGTCGGATTGGATGATGGAGACTCGGAGGTGGAGCAGCAATTTGGGTGAGATTTGTGGGGTATGAGTTGAAAGTGATGGAGGTTGGGTTATTATTGCTGAGATAGCGAGGTAACGGCGTCAAGAGTTACCATCTGACGCCGTCAGATGCCCGTATCAGGAATAAAAAATGGTAATTCCATATTCAGTCCCTGGACTTAGTGTGAATAGCTAAACACAAGTAAAACTATGAGTAGCTATCCCATTAGTGAAGTCCACCAAGAGTAACCGAGCTCGCTCGCTGGTTTGAGCGTTCTGAGACAGTCTTCATGAGGAGCGGTTGTACTGAAGACTGCAAAGTCTCGTTTGCTACGTGAACTCTTTTAGAAGATGCTTTATCCTGGTGGAACTCTACTGCTCAGAATATGGGTATAGAAGAAGCTTATCAAATTTCATGGGCTGACTTCAAACAGAAAATGTTGAAGAAGTATTGTCCTCGCACCGAGATTAGGAAGCTAGAGGATGAGTTTGATCGTCTTGTAGTGAAAGGAAATGACCTTAAGACTTATGATTGAAGGTTCCAAGAACTTGCTTTGCTATGTCCAACCAAGGTACCAGACCTTGAGAAGCTGCTGGAAAGATATGTTGAAGGATTGCCTATCCGTGCCTACATTTCACTAACATTTTGCGTTGCAAATTGCTAGCAATTGATGAATAATTATTGGATATCATAATCTATTGAACAGTATAATAACTTATACTTATGGTAATACTTCCTGGGTTATTACAGTACCATGTCTTCAGATTTCCATCCCATTGTTCCACTATTTGACTCAGAGACCGAGGGGGCCACATCCCCCACTACTGTACCAGCATCACCGATGGTGTAACACCCCAACCCGAAAAGGCTAAAGTGTAACATTTTGGGGTCAAATCAGAACACAAGCAAGTGGAAATACATTACTAATACAAGGTTCACAAAACAGTTCTAAAGAAAAGATAAAGGACTAATTCTAAACGTTACAACTTCCAAACTAAATACAAACTAAGAACCAAGAAGGAAATCTCTAAGTCTAACTCTAATCCATGGGGAGCTATCAACAGTGTAGTCCACTAAGAGCTCTTAAGCACTCTTCACCCAACCCAGCTTCCTTCTAAAACCTGCCGCAGGAAAAGAAATGCGGCTGAGCTTAAAAAGCCCAGTGAACAGATATAAACAAACTAAAACTAATAACAAAAGGAAAACAAAGGTGAATACGACATAAGTCCAAGCGAACCTGCTGAGATAGAAATGAAGAATATGGAAACATTGAATATAATAAAAGGAAAAATACGGATAATGGATATCACACACTCAAGGAAAAGGAATGAGTCGTAAGTGTAAGCAAAAAGAAATAAAGCAAGCATAAGTTAATCACATTAGAGATGACATGATAATAAGAATCATAGAGAAGTAGAACAAATAGGAATGCCCAACAATATATATACTAATTGTACATAGAAGTCATGACCTCCATTGTACCAAATGTGAAAGGGGTGTATTGCACACACACCAAAACATTCACCAAATAATACTAAACTGAGTACCTAGGATGCATCCATACGCCCCGTGCAAAACAGATATATATGCACAAAGCTCTAGGCTAAGTAAACATATACAATAATAAATATAGGCCTGAATAGCTAGCTTAAAGGGAACGCTGTGGACTAAAACCCACCTCCACAGATAGTGTCAATACCACTGGTGCATCAGTGGCAAGGCCATGGACTCCCCATGACTGGCTACAAATTAATCAAATCATATACAAGTAACACATAATGGGCATAGAATCAAGAATGCTATAGAAAGAAATATAGCATGCAAACGAATATCAAGCTCATATCAATATCAAGTATCAACAAACACGAATCAAACAAAGGGAACATAGCAATGGCTTAACTGAAGGGATCATAATCGAAACATTAAACAAAGAGAGAAGGATGGCCTTTACTAAAAAGGTGGAATATCTGTACCTTAGACCGCAAGTGCAAACATAACATAAACATAAAGATCGAAAGCAAACTCCTTCTTGAGCGAATCTACACGAATTCATGATCATCTTATCGTTAATAACTTATTTTATATCAGATTACTCTTATTAGTCAACGTTCCATTTTTAGTAACTTTCCTTTTATAGCAGCTTTCCAAAAATAGTAACTTTCCTCTTTAAGTAGTTTTTACCATTTTAATTAACTTTCTATTTTTAGTAACCTTCCAATTATAGTAACCTTCTATATTTAGTAAGTTCCCACCTTAAGTAAATTAACCATTTTATGTGACTTTAAGTTTCCATATTTAGTAAGTTTAGCAAAATATGATTATAATTACCGTTTAATATGTTTAAATGTTAAAAATGATTAATATTATAAATTAGAGTTTAAAATATAATCATTATAATAGTTTAAGGTCTAACATGTCAATATTACAAAGTTTAGGTTCAATGTGTAAATTTTATGAATACATAACCAATCTTTGTTTTAGCCATGAAAGTCATAGCACTCTCATGCTCACGTGTACATTCAAAGGCACATGCATATTCATTTTTACTTGTTTAGCACTTCATACTATCTAACAGTTTGCATGAATTCATATTAACGCAACACCAGTTAATTCTACATATTTTACGCTTCAGTATACCATCATTTTAAATGTGTTCTCATGGTTTGCAATATGATAACATAAGATCGACTAAGGGCTGTTAACCACGACCTCGAAACAGCTCGCGAGACGTCACAAGCCACAACATATATCTCGCGACCCAAAATAAACCCACGACACCCTCTTTATTAACATTATGTGATTCGAAATCAACAACGACAACAAGCATGTACTTCTCGTTATTTCTCAAAACCTTTTTAAAAGAAAAACATCAAGTCATAGCATGAATATACAATTAGTAATTTTAGACCGCCCCTCGTTTATAATTTATTAATGTACCCTCGACATAAATCTTAGATTGTAACGACCAAAACATGATATCTTCACATGCATAATCACACGA
Organism: Artemisia argyi; assembly: GCA_030686995.1. Classification (NCBI taxonomy): domain Eukaryota; kingdom Viridiplantae; phylum Streptophyta; class Magnoliopsida; order Asterales; family Asteraceae; genus Artemisia; species Artemisia argyi. The sequence continues at coordinate 127,921,016 of CM060697.1, forward strand.
CTCACCTCCATGAATATACACGACACATACGCATATACCCTTGTTGACACAAATATAAAAGATACATTTGCCCACATATTCTCGAACGCACACTCTTTTTCGAAACAGTTTTCTTTCGTTTTTAAAATAAACCAAATCATAAATATTTGCTCGTTAAAACACAAGTCGATTACCAAACACAAATCGTTAAGCCCTTTTTATAAAAATCCCATGCACATTCAAAACCACAACTCTTTTACCCATTTAAAACTCATGCACACAATACACCAAAACCAACCACAAGCCTAACGAGCCCCACATGAAAATGAGAAAACCAAAACCAATTTAATACATATACTTTTCTTAACTCAAATTATCACAGCCATGCATGCACTCTCGTTACACATGCATATATGTATGCCAATATATCCATGTTTAATAGTACTTATTTTACTTCCTTTATGAAATTCTGTAACAGGTTAACATTGTATGCTTCACACACAAACTCCCCCATGCACGTACAAGATTAATAACGAGACACCATCTTTGTCATCACACACACGACACACACAAACACACCCTTATTATCACATGAACGAAAAAACAAGCCCCACGTTAATTCTTTACATTTATAATCAGAATATAGTTCATTTCTTAGTCACCATTTATATGTTCCAATGACCAAAACAAAAAGTATATCAAACGTAATCGAAAAGCGAAAGAGAATGTAGATCGACACATGTTAGACAGTTTTATTATTTTATGTGATCCGATAACGAGACAACGATATGTGTACCATGATTATATGATGTAGTTTACTCTTGTTTACTTAGATATATGTCGATTGGAAATCAGAAAATAAATAAATGAGAGGAGCGGTGATACCTTGGGGTCGGATGCTAGATCGAGACAGAAAGAAATACGAGTACGAGGCAAACGCAAGAATCAAAGGAGTGACGTGAATCCAAAAACTCCATCGTCCACAACCACTACTCGAACCCAAATCACGGACCATCATCTCCAAACAGATCGAACCACACGAGACCATAACCAAGATTAAACTTGTATATGCAGCTCTGAATGATAGACGTTCGGTAACTAGAAATCATGCATTCACACGTCCATGTTATTTTCACACGATTGTGAAGGAGATTAGGATTTGTTTGACATGTTTATGAGGCATAAGTCATGTGTTAAATGAATTGGTGTGATATCACATATAGGTGATAACTGGTGAATGAAAGTTAGATATATCAAGTGATATATTTGAATTTCTCCAAATCGTGGGAGTTAAATGGAATGGGGTGTTTCTTATTTTAAGAATATTGATGATATCTTCTTAAGGAGGGAAATACGTGTGAAAAAGTAGGGAAGTAATATTGGTTGTATTTTGATGGTGTATGTTATAAGCATGATTATAGGCCGAGATTATGGAGTCATTATCTCAATTAGAATTTGTGTAATTCGGGTGTTTTGACTTAGATAATTAGGAAAGGTTTAAATTATGTAATAAACTCATATTAGTATATCTTAGGTTAGTTATATTTTAATGTGTTAATATAACATAACATATATTTTAGGTTTATTACTAATCATTATAACAACTTAGGTAAAAATTCAATTTAGACGTAAAATTGGGTATTCAAAATTTTGGGTTTTACAATTCTTCCTCTCTAAAAGAAAATTTTCGTCCTCGAAAATTGAAGTCGCAAAAGTTAGACAGATACGTATCAAATCACGAAGAGAAATGGCGACAGTTAACCTCATGTTCGGATAGGTCCTTCCAAAGGATTTCAACGAACGGAAGTGTTTGTTTCTCATGTCCCGATCCAAACAAATAGGAGAGCCTCGGGTTCTCCACAGAAAACAATTCATAAAAAAAATCTGATCCAATGAGTACGAATTGAACATGAAACAGATGATAGTCGAAGTCACAAAGAGATACATGAGCATCATATGAATATAGAATAAATACTGAAGTGATGCTAGATGGTAGAAATTTCACAAGTCCAATCAGGTTCTGAATGGACTAAGAACCTTGCTAACAACTAGAAAAGCATATATCGAATTATCAGACATACCGAGATTTTCCTAAAGAGGTTGGTAACCTATTCGTACTGATGATAAACTACGCATACATCGGAGTATCGAATCGTATCAGAATGAAAAGAAAAAAAAATGGGGTGGGTCGGATCACCACACGGATAAGAATGAATCTAAGGACTAACGTATTACGAACCAAGTCTTCCTTATATGCCAAAACATTTAACTCTTTTATACGGAACATCATATCGAACACAAAAATTCCTAGTCTAAAGTTTAAAATTTTCTCTTACACAATGATAACTAACCCATTAGTCATTGTAATCGACTCCGAACATTCAATAAGCAGCTTCCCGACTTAATTCAACCAGAAGGTGTTCTACATCTCCGTTCATACAAAATCTGAAAGGAAAATCCTTGTCACTTGCATGACATAAATCTTAATGAGCAAACACAACCAGACCAACCACTGGTCAAACTTCCTGCTCAACCCTTCTTCCAAGTTTGAATAGTTGTTCTGCTTATCCATCAGTCTGTAGGTGAATAGAATTACTATACTTGAGTCTGGTCCCTCAAGCCTTCAGTAGTCCTTCCTAAGAATGTGAAGTAAAATGCGAATCTCTGACAAGATCACTTCAGGTGCGCCATGTAATTGAATAATCTTCTGTCAAAGGATTTATGCCAACTTGCTAACTGAATACACATTCTAAGAGGTAAAATGAGCTGACTTAATCAAACGATCCATCGCCACTCAAATTATATCATTCTTCTCAAATGTGCGAGGAGGTTTCGTTAAAGGGTTCATGAAAAGTCTAATCCTACTTCTAAGTCAGAAAGTCCATAAGTTAAAGGGACTCCCCTGCATGCTGAAGTTCAATCTTGTCTTGAAAGATACTAAGCACATCGTCACTAATGTGATCACAACCAGTTTCATGCCATTCCCTCTGAAAATTCTGCTTAGATTCCTTATACATCTTAGTACAACTAAGAGGGATAGAGAAAGTAAAATTTTGCCTCAATCATAACAGTTTCTCTCCAGTCTTCTAACACAGATCATAGTTCGCCATCTTGCTCCTGAGCTTCTAAAATTGGTATCGCTACGACTCAACTTCCCTGAGTTCTAAGTCTTGATTTTCTTAAGCTCAATCTCCAAGACAAACTGAACTTTAAATTTCTTCCTAAATGCATCTGCTACCAAATTTTCCTTGTAAGATATGTCTTTCAAATATTAAGAGCAACCACACTGCCGCCAATTCCAAGTCATGCATTGAATAATTCTCCTCAAATGGTTCTAATTGTCTTGATGCGTAAGCAATAACCTTCCCGTGCTGCATAATGGCATAACCAAGTCTCTTCTTGAAATGTCCCAAAATTGGTACTACCTGAAAGTATGGAAGTTGAAGCTAATTTCTATTTCAGCTTTTTCAAAACTCTTTCCTCATCTAAACTAAGCATCTCTTCTTTACTCATAAAATTCCTCAACGGTAACGCAAGTGGTGAACACCTTCCAACCAATATCATGCTTCCAGAATATACAAATGATCCTCATGTTTCCAACATAATACAAAAATGATTCTCATGTTTCTCCTTCATCTCTGAATGTACTAATATGTCATACTATGACCAATTTGTCTAAGTACTCACGAAATACACGATTCATCAAATTCAATAAACAGTCAAACCATTAGCTAATACTATTAGCATCATTAACAGTCATAGTGGCCGATATGAATACGAAATGAAATTTTTGGAATAACTTCAATAGCCATAAATCCATCTAAAGGAAAACTCCGCGTCCTAAAGTTGATCAGATACATCGTTGATTTGAGGTAGGGAATAATGGGTTCAAATAGTAATAGGGTTCAGCTTCCAGAAGTCAATACATAATCTCCTGCTACCATCTTTCTTTATTGCGGAAAAAAAAACTGAAGCACTCCAAGGAGATACATTAAGACAACAAACCTTTTCATAGCTTTTTAGTTGCCACTCCTCTGGTTCTCTCAATTCGGCTGGTGCTGTTCAATATGGGGTTTCAAAATCAGGCGAAACGTCATCCTATACAGATAGGGTTCTGTCTCATCAAACTTAACTGTTCACAGGCACTCATCAAAGATATCCTATGATCCCCATAAGTTCAAGTTATATGATGTAATTATTATCACGTTGGCCAGGCGTCATAATACTTGCATCATATAAACATGCCTTTATTGAAATCATATTCTATCTCGAGTCGTGACTAAACACTCTATCAGTACTAAGTCAAATCAAATTCATAATCGGTGGAAAATCTGGGTGGTTCATTCAGGGATTCATTGGACAAGGCAATTGGACAAGCCAACCAAGGGGGCCCTACTATGATCTACTATGTCCAGAAGCGGGTACGAGCACCAATAGCTCCCATACACCCACCACTAGCACCACCAACGTCACCTGTATCTCCTATATCACCCTTGCTAATGATGATGCCATCACCACCTCTATCTCCTAGACGTCCCATGCTACCAACTTTCATACCACCACCTACTGTCTTTTACCATCAAACTACTACGGTTCCATTACCACCTCCTGCCCAACCACAACGTGCCCACAGTGCTCCGTTACCACTCCGCGAAAGAGCACATTTCTCAATCCCCTCATTTTCAGATTCTCATGTTGAGGATGCGGCCGAGGTTGCTCGGGCCAGACCCCGCAGAAGGGTCGACGCTCAACTATGGTCATTTCTTCTATCATATATCAATCACCACAACCAACAAAATCGCAGGCAGGAAGCTGCCAGAGCCTATGTTGCCACCCCCACAGAAGGAGGTGGGTATGCGGGAAGACAACCTCTGTGTAACTGATGTAAGATGCATCATACCGGACCATGCACCGTTAGGTGCATGAAGTGTCAAAGGATAGGCCATCTGACCAAGGACTGCAAAGCTTCTGGAGCCAATCTACAGCCAGTGGCCGTGGTGTGCCACGGATGTGGTGAAAAAGGGCACTACAAAAGTCGGTGCCTAAAACAGGAAGCAAACCAGAACAACAATGCTCGTGGGAGAGTTTATGTGCTAGGAGAAAGAAATGCTAAGCAAGACCCTGATGTAGTCACGGGTACGTTCTCACTTAACAACCATCTTGCTAAAGTTTTATTTGATTCTGGAGCCGACAAAAGTTTTATATCTACTTCCTTTGCCTCCCTACTAAACATCATCCCAACCAAACTAGACACGACTTATGAAATTGAACTAGCTGACGGAAAACTAGTTGGCACTAACACCGTCATCCGAGGTTGCACCTTACTCTTACTTGACCAACCTTTCGACATAGACCTCATGCCTATTAAGCTTGGTAGTTTTGACGTTGTCATCGGCATGGATTGGCTCTCTAGGAACCATGCTAGAATCATCTATGATGAGAAGGTCATTCACATCCCTTTTCAAGGTGAAACCCTAATCATTCGTGGTGAACGAAGTAAGACACGTCTAAGTATCATATCCCATATGAAAACCATGAAGTATATAGTTAAGGGATGTCACGCCTTCTTAGCTCAAGTGACAGAAAAGAAGTCATAGGAAAAGCGACTTGAAGATGTGCCGATAGTTAAAGATTTTCCTGGAGTATTTCCGGAGGATTTTCCTGGCCTCCCACCCGTTCGCCAAGTGGAATTCCAGATTGATTTGGTGCCAGGAGCGGCACCAGTGGTGTAAGCACCTTATAGGTTGGCGCCATCCGAGATGAAAGAATTATCTGATCAATTGCAAGAATTATTAGATAAAGGATTCATTCGACCTAGTTCTTCGCCTTGGGGAGCTCCGGTGTTATTTGTCAAAAAGAAGGACGGATCTCTTAGAATGTGTATTGATTATCGTGAGTTGAACAAACTAATGATAAAGAATCGATACCCATTACCCAGGATCGATGATCTTTTCGATCAACTTAAAGGATCGAGTGTTTACTCGAAGATTTATCTGAGGTCAGGCTATCACCAACTAAGAGTCAGGGAAGAAGATATCCCTAAGACGGCTTTCAGGACACAATACAGTCATTACGAGTTCCAAGTAATGCCATTTGGTTTGACCAACGCACGAGCAGTGTTCATGGACTTGATGAATCGAGTGTGCAAGCCTTATTTGGACAAATTTGTAATCGTATTCATCGACGATATTCTCATTTATTCCCGCAACAAAGAGGAGCACGCAGAGCACTTGAAAACCATCTTGGAGTTGCTCAAGAAAGAGGAATTGTATGCCAAATTCTCCAAGTGTGATTTCTGGATCCGAACCGTGCAGTTCCTTGGACACGTGATCGATAGCCAAGGTCTTCATGTTGACCCTGCAAAGATTGAAGCTGTTAAGGATTGGGCACCTCCTAAAAACCCTACGGAGATACGCCAATTCCTAGGTCTTGCTGGGTACTATCGCAGATTTATTGAAGGTTTCTCCAAAATCGCTAAACCTTTAACAGAATTAACACAGAAGAAGAAGAGGTTTGATTGGGGGGAAAAGCAAGAGACAGCTTTTCAGCTCCTGAAACAGAAGCTTTGTGAAGCTCCGATTTTGGCATTACCAGAAGGAAGTGAGGATTTTGTTGTGTATTGCGATGCATCACACCAAGGTTTTGGTGTTGTGTTGATGCCAAGGAGCAAAGTTATTGCGTATGCGTCCCGGCAACTCAAGACTCACGAGGAGAACTACACCACCCATGATCTGGAATTAGGAGCAGTGGTTTTTGCTCTTAAGTTATGGAGACACTACCTATATGGCACCAAGTGCATATTATTCACGGATCATAAGAGTCTTCAGCACATTCTTGATCAGAAAGAGTTAAACATGAGGCAACGACGATGGTTAGAGCTGCTCAGTGACTATGATTGCGAGATTCGCTATCATCATGGAAAGGCAAATGTCGTGGCAGATGCCTTGAGTAGAAAGGAGCGAATTACACCTCTCAGAGTTAGATCTCTGGGGATGACAATCAAATCACCACTCCCATAAAAACTCCTTGAGGTTCAGGCCGAAGCTCTCAAGGAACAGAACAGACCAAGAGAGAAAATCTATGGTATGCCAGAGAGTGATAATGGTTTTGTAAAGAGATTGGATGGAATGTTGTGCTTCCAAGACAGAAGTTGGATCCCACTCTATGGAGGGATACGTGATCTCATTATGCATGAGTCTCACAAGGCCAAGTATTCCATTCATCCAGGTTCAGATAAGATGTACCAGGACCTCAAGAAACACTACTGGTGGCCAAACATGAAGGCAGATATAGCCGAGTATGTTGGAAAGTGTTTGACATGTTCTAGGGTCAAGGCCGAATATAAAAAGCCATCCGGTTTACTAACACAACTAGAGATCCTAGAGTGGAAATGGGAGAGGATAACCATGGACTTCATTACGAAGCTACCTAAGACATCAAGTGGGTTTGACACCATTTGGGTCATCGTTGATCGTCTTACCAAATCCGCGCATTTCTTGCCAATAAAGGAAACCGACGAGATGAGTACTCTTGCGCGATTATATTTGAAAGAAATATTCTCACGGCATGGAGTGCCGATTTCCATTATCTCAGACCGGGATAGCCATTTCACATCAAACTTTTGGCAGTCATTGCAGAAGGCATTGGGTACCCGATTAGACATGAGTACTGCGTATCACCCACAGACTGACGGTCAAAGTGAGAGAACTATCCAAACCTTGGAAGACATGCTTCGAGCATGTGTGATCGAATTTGGTAAAGGTTGGGATAAACACTTGCCGTTAGCAGAGTTCTCATACAACAACAGTTATCACGCTAGCATCAAGGCGGCACCATTTGAAGCACTTTATGGTCGGAAATGCTGATCACCTATTTGTTGGGCGGAAGTTGGGGATGCACAAATCACGGGACCCGAAATTATTCAAGAAACCACCGACAAAATTGTACAAATAAAGCAACGTCTATAAGCAGCCCGAGATCGACAAAAGAGTTATGCCGATGTGAGACGAAAGCCCATGGAGTTCCAAGTAGGAGATAGGGTCATGTTGAAAGTATCTCCTTGGAAAGGAATGGTTCGATTAGGAAAACGTGGAAAGTTAAACCCCAGGTACATTGGGCCATTCATGATCGTAGAAAAGATTGGCCCAGTGGCGTATAAACTTGAACTTCCCGAAGAACTCAATAAAGTACATAATACCTTTCACGTATCGAATCTGAAGAAGTGCTTGTTAGAAGAATCTCTTGTTATCCCACTAAAAGAAATCCAGCTTGATGAGAAGCTCAATTTCATAGAAGAACCGGTAGAAATCATGGATAAGGACGTCAAACAGTTGAAGCAAAGCCGTATTCCCATTGTCAAAGTTAGATGGAACTCTAAAAGGGGACCAGAGTACACTTGGGAGCGTGAAGATCAAATACGTACTAAATACCCGCACCTATTTCCCGATACAACCCAACCAACTACCACAAATTAGAATTCCAGGACGAATTCTGTTTAAGGGGTAGGTACTGTAATACCTCGTAATTTACCCAGTTATTAAGTAACGAAATAAATTCAATTTCAAGTTGATTAACCATTTTCATGAGTAGATTTTTTTTTTACGTACAAATTGTATCTTTGTGACGCGATTCACATTTCAATTGGAATGGACTCATACGCGTGCCACAATAAGTTACCAACCCAAATAATTAATTTATGAATATATTGAGTCTCGTTGCTCAACCCAACACACGCTTAATTAATTTAGCCCTTAGCCGCTCACTAACAAACCAAACGGACACTTTATTTATTTAGGCTCGACCACCCAATAGACCATTAAAAACAAGACCATTATATTTATTTTTGAAGTATTACCGAGATACAAATATTATTAATACACAAGATATACAAATAGAAAGATACAAATTTGTCCCAATATATTCTTGAGCCACCAACGGGACGTAACTACAAAAACTATCTCGCTCCAAATAATTCATGACACTTTGAAACTTACAGTAGAATGATTTGAATTTGTCTTTTCACATTATTAATTCACTTCGTCTTTTTTTTTTTCATTCTTTCCCCCAGAAAATTTGCTGCATATTTGACCAAACCAAGTGGTAGCCTTCAATTGCTACATACTAATACTATACAGGAATTTGTCCATGTTCAATCCCTTTTACCATAAATACCATGCAGCCCTCCACCAATCGTCATGAACCAAAAATAAAACAAATAACCATTTGTGATACAACTACATAGCGAGAGAGGCAAAAGGGCTAGATTGCGATTAGTCTTTGAGTTCTAGAGCCTTTCATTCCAGTGCGTGACCAAGTTCGAAGGCGTCAAAGGCGTAGAAGCTGTTTGGTGTTGTTCCTCGTTCCACCTGCACTCTCACCGTACCATCCTTTCCTCACCATCAGGTCTTGGCGTGGTAAGTCTCCTCCCTCGAGTCCTGGTACGATGACATTTCATGACCACTTCGTTTACTTCCATTACAACTTTATAACTAAGTAACATATGCTACTATTACTATACGTATCATAGAGCTCACTTGAAACAATCTTAACGTATTGCAATCTTGTGTGGCTACTTTAATGAACTAACAAATAACCAAGTAACCTCACTCAATAAGCTCTCGAAACTTGACAAAAATAGTAGGCATGCATGCAACTTAAAACTCAGTTCGTACTACCCCTTTTTGCTTATGTATCCTGCATGAGAAAAACACAAGTCCTATATACATGTACACGTACACATAAAGTACCACTAATGGAACATGAGACTAAAACTCAAAACGTGAACAGGGAACATGCATACATCTTGAAACACATTCATATCGCTTCCTCTGCTTTTGTGACGTGCATGAGGAAACACCAAGTTCTATATACTCATACACGTTCGAGCTTGCATGGGATTAGTTCTTTGGGAAAGGGGTAAACTCTTGTGCTAAGAAAGATATTTAAGAACCTCATGTTGCTGATTATTCTTTTCATACACGACTCATACCCACTGTTAAGAATAAACATATGCAAACCAACAGGTTAATGTAACTAACTAGATAAGTTCTTCGTGAAACATGCTCACGTTGTGTTTACTTCAAGACCCCTTTGAAAATAGTTATGCTATAAAACTTGTAACTAGATAACTCGAGCCATGTACGACCTGCATGCAACCAGGATATTAATAATATGTATATCTAGGATGCTTGTGTGGTACTTTGCCATGATAACAAGTTCGACAGTAAAGAACCAACACTGTAATGCATAAGCCAACCCATTTACCCTGCAACATATAGAAACGAAAACGAAAAGAAAATAAGTTTTGGTCTCGTGTGAAACTTTGAGTCGCAAGCCTAACGAAGTCAAGACTTAACTTATATTTCATTCGATCGACACCCTCCCTAAAACCAATAACTCATTGTAGGATATACATGAAAAGAGTTGACAAGCTCAGTAGGAAGAAATGAGTAGCAAATATATATATATATATATATATATATATATATATATATATAGGTATGGGTTAAAATAAAAAGGGCCTTATAATAAAAAGTGTAAGAAGGATTGTGAGGGCGACATGTGTCACCCCTACGCTTTAATGATATTTCTTGAACTGAATCTTAATATATTGACCATATGTTTATAACATTCTTTTCCCACTAATATGCCATTTGAATAAAGATGTAAGGACCATGAGTGAAAACTTAACTATCTTCAGAATATGTGAATCCACCCAAACTGAATTATATGGGTTAAATATTTTTTGCTTCTTTTTTCTCATGTATGATAGCGATAGCGATAAGAAATGTTTAGGGGTTACTCTGAATGCTTACATCATAATGAATGTGCATTTACTTTGAAAATTCCAGTAATGAGTAATATATCAAAAGATAAAGCACCGCGATGCTATTATCACTGAGTTGACTAATTATAAACATTACTACATTTAAAATTATGCATTTGTAATTTGTTGAGTAACCGAAAATACATGTTAAAGAATAACCCCAAGTCGGCCAAGAGCCAAGCTTCCATCTCAAAGTTCACCACAACAGTTCCCACCTGCAGTTTCAAATGGCATTTGATGTACATTAACATCAAGATTTCGTATTTAGAAAATGGACGGCGTTACCTGGTTTGAGTGTGTGTGGCGATGGGTTCAAACCCCATGGATTAGTCGGCAAAAATGTTGAAAACTATGGTACCCAAAAAAAAAACTATGGTACCCAATTCATTTACACTATTCAATGCAACAACATATTTTTAATTATATATATTTGGAGCACCTTGCGACATAAATTAAATTTAATATACCTATGTTCCTGTCATATCTATACAATATCCATAGACTAACGTAATTCTTATTGTTCACTTTGGTTTTTTTTCCCTACTGACTTACACTGAACACTTATAACATCTTCACCACTTTTATAATGATTGCACTTCAATTCATGATATCAGGAAAACTGCATAATTTATAATAAATACTTTCTTTACAACAACTCATTACGAAAGGAATTTGTTAATGTTTACATAAATGTAACCATTGCAATGTTTGTCTAAATTCTTTAAGCCCGCGTGTCGAGACGGGGTGATTTGAAAGTATCTTTTTGCAAAACTATACTTTTACTTTCTTTACAACAACTCATTACGAAAGGAATTTGTTAATGTTTACATAAATGTAACCATTGCAATGTTTGTCTAAATTCTTTAAGCCCGCGTGTCGAGACGGGGTGACTTGAAAGTATCTTTTTGTAAAACTATATTAAGTGAACAAAAAGAGAGTACCAACAAAGAGAACCAAGTTGAGGTTGTACTATTGTACATTTTGAACAAATTGTAAGAAAAATAGCATCAATACTGCTTACATTGTGTACTCATATTATTCTGCATTTTTATATGGGAAGTGGTCAAGCCAATGTCCACTTAGATCCTCCACGTCACACTTGCATACCTAGTATCCTCAAATTTCTGTATAGAAAATCAGATGGATGAGCAACATTAATAAAAAAAGAAAATAAGTGGTATATAGTTAAGGAAATACTCAAACTATTTTCAACGAAATCAAGTAACATTAGCATAAAAGAAGAACGCCATATATATCTTTAAATAAGCTAATAGAAAATATATAGCGTTATCACTTGAACTTTAGAAAGTAAAACAAAGTGTTACAGCTAAAAAAGGAAAATCAGCCGCTTGTCCACAAAAAATAATTAAATTAACAAAAAACGCCAGTTGTGTCCACTTCATTGTTTTAGCAAAAGATAAGGGCTAGCAGACACAAACTTGCATGAACACAATGCCATATGCTACATAGATTCTATTGGACATACCTAAAGACTTCACTTCACCATGAATTAGACGGAAGCATTTTTTTTCTTAGAATTCTCTTGTAATGCCAATTTTTCACAGTAAGCCTCAAGATTTGACCTTTTAAGCAACTACGCGCTAAAAGTAGCAGAGCATGGTAATTTAATAAACTTTTCTTAACAAAAATCACATTTTGCCCTTAGTAATCTCCTAAGTGGAAAACCTAATATTCCAATTCTAATAAAGAAACATAATGTTAAGGAAAGACATGTTCAAGATTTCCTTTTATCTTCTTGTTTATAGCACTACTAAGAAGTATGTGTAGGAAGTTTCTTGTTTCAAACTGTCTGTTGGTTTCAACAAATAAAATATGTATTAATTGTGTCGATATTATTTTTAAAAAAGAAAGACTGTATCAAAAAAGAACATATCAATATTAACCATAAGCACGATGTGTGACGACACTTTTAGATTTTCTTACCTTAAGAAGCACCTGATCCAAACTCCTTACCGAAGATGATAAGCTTCAGCTTGTGATAACCTGAGAAGAACAAATCACAATTGTTACATATTTCAAACGGGACAGACAACAAAAATCCATCAGAAAGGGAACGATTCAAACGGTTAAATCTAGCCCAAAATCTGCTTGTAAATTACTCTCTTGAACATGCATTTCCCAATTTAAAAATGTTACAATCATTCATCTACAGAAACAAATGTACCACACACATTATACAATGTAAGTGTCCAATTTTAGAGCAAACATGTTATAATAATTATTATTGTTATCTAATACTAAGACACCATAAAGTATACCCATGAGTAACTAATTACATCACTCAAACATCTCTGAAAGTGATAGAAGCCATATTTCTATTAGTGACATCACATTTTCGATATAGAGCGATAGGCGCTGAATTCATACTGCGGCATTGAAGATTACACTAATTCATTAGTTTGGAGCGGGTTAGGATGAATCGGCTGGTGTATTAATCATTCGGATTAACACCGGACCGGAACAGTTGTGTGAGAGATGACTGAGTATCAGTGGGCGGGTATGAAGAAACATATGGTCGGGTATGGACCATCTAATCAACCTAACACTCTAAGCTAATCAGGCCAATTGAAACAGTATACGACGCATGTGATTTAATAGAAGAATAGTTTCTCATATTTGTCACAATAGCGAATCCAAACATATACGACACTCTGAAAAAGATACCCAAACACTCCCTAAGCTAATCAAACTAATCAAAACACTATATAATGCCTTGTGGGTTAATTGAAACTGGTTTCTGAGATGATGTGGCTAAAATAGACTAAAATAAGCACTTTTTTCAAAACACTCAAAACTAAAGTTAACAATCAATTTCAAACACTTCCTAAGTGGAAAACCTAAAGTATGTGCAGGAAGTTTCTTGTTTCTTAAGGTAAGAAAATCTAAAAGTACATCAGTATGTACATCAGCAACATCCACATGTCGACCTGACACACCTTACTCAACTGGTTTGTGCTGTAAATATCCATCCGTTTTTCAATAAAGTAACAAATATACGTAAAAGAAAAGCAATAAAAAGGCAAATCTTTTAATTAGATGTGAACCATTTAGTAGAGATTACCTATGGAGCCATCCACCAATATGTTCTAGTTTTTACGAGCATCATCTCTATTAATGATTCTTCTCTTACATATACATGACTATCAGAACCTGCTAAATCCGTGTACCAATAGTCATCAGAAACATGTTCTGATTGATAATGTAGTCGAATGGTTACCGGCTGCAATGCATATATAACATAAAAAATTAATATAATTGAAGATATGCGTAAAGATAAGATGACAAAACTTTGATTACTAATACACAAAACTGATTTTACTTACATGTACATATATCGTTTTCACCCTGAACAACTGGCTGGCCTAATATCAAAGCCGGTAGAACTGAACTTGGTTGAATATCAGTCGTAGGTACAGCTGCAAAAATATGGCGTTTTGTTTTTCCTTATATTACTCTCCCACCCCTTTTCAGCAAATACTAACGTCTCACTACACCTCCTTCCGTTTATGCTCTACGACTGCTAAGAGATTTGCTGATAACAATTTGAGTATACACTTTAGTAATCATTGACAAAGTACCATTGTTGTAACAGACCCTTGTTAATCAACTGACCTGTATAAAGCATAATGATTCTTAATAAACAATAAATAAATTTATAAATAACAGGGAAACAATCCTTTTCGATATCTTAATGTTTCTCACATTTGGTTTGTCTCGCTGGTCCTAAGTTAAGCATCTTAAGGGAAACATTTCCTTCATGTTCCATCACCCATAGTGTCCTCCATTAACTTCTATTGTATTAAGTTCAGCAATAACACATAGCAAGCATTTATGGATAATACTATAAACATATAAAAGATAAAGAAAACGACTTACTTTGTGTTCGGGAAAGCATGAAGGCAGGTACCAAAGATCAACAAAACAACTTGGTGTTCGTTAACATATCGTGATGCTTCAAATCTTCCAACATGTTTATTTATTTTTACGTCGCGTTCTAAGGCATCACTCTTGTTTTGCATCCTCATAAACTAATCCTAAACCACAGACACATGCATTTTCCTGTAATAAATAAGTAACAACGTTTGTCTATGTAGTCCTTGTTTAATAAATCGAATTTAAACCAAACATATACAGATAAACAAATAACTAAACAATCATAAAGAAATGGATCGAAACATCCTGAGAGTTTTGCAAGTGAATGCCATTTGTATTTGGGCTGTCCCCTGGGGATGAAACACTAATACCAAAAACCTGAATGGAATGACAATTGTTATGCCTGATACCGTCACATCGGAATAAAACCTGACCCCCTATATATGTATATAGTCATTTTTTAGTACGCAGCATAAATGCTGCTCAAAAGATGATAATTGTTTACGTGCAACAGAAACATAAATTGTTCAGAACATATAGCCATAGGCCAAAGAGCATAGTCATTGTTTTAAAAGGGTGCACACTACACACCACCCTTGGAATCAAATCACGGCAAACACTGCAGCCTTCACTTACCAGGAGACTTGGGTTTCTCTTGTTGAACTTGAAATACCTCAGGATTAGCTTTGCTGGGGGAAGATTCCCTTGTCAAATCAGCCTTCGGAGAAGGAGGCTGCACAGCAGAACTTTTATCAGGAGACTGAAGCTTCTCAATGGCTACCTTTGGGGATGAGGGCTTCTTAGGAGTTGCTTTCACAGATGCAGGCTTCGCAGGAGTATTCTTTTTGCTCACAGAGGATGGCTTCACCCTACGCGGCTTCTTTGAAAGAAGCGTCTCAACTGAAGCCATTGGATCCTTGGTAGCATCAACAAGGAAGGGGTACTCTGCAGTTGCGAGGAGGTTGCTTGCATTATCATATTCTGCCCTATGAGTGGCACGGTAGTAGGTTACCTCAGATAAGTCCACCGGCTTTCCAGTTGCAGCAATTTCCTCCAAAGTAGTGCATTTCCCATGATAGATGGCTGCATTGACAACGTCACCTATCAATTTCCCTACCTCATCACTGTGATATAACTCCATGGCTATGTATGGAATAACCTTCAAGACTACAGCAGCCCTATCTCTTTTGAGTGCATTATACTTGTGCTTAAGGCCATCAAGATCTTCACGAAGCTTAATCTCTAACTCACCCAGTTTCGTCCTCTCCTCCTCAAGGTTCCCACATTTGATCTCAAGCTCAGCAATCTCTTCCTTGTAGCCTACAACCTTTGCCTGCTCCTTCCAAAGCCTCTTAGATTCTGTCTTCGCTTTGTTCAGATCTTTCTCTAAACCTGCAATGTCAGAACGAAGGTCTTGCACAAGGGGATTCTGCTCAATATCCCTCAAAGCAACGGCGGACCTATTAAGGGGCAGGGGAGGGTCCCAGCCCCCCCAAAATTTGCGGCACCTAGTGTAAATATTATAGGTTTTACGGGTAATTTAGTTGAGGTTACAAATAAATCTTCGATTCGGCCCCCCCAAAATAAATTCGCCCCCCCCCCCCCCAAAAAAATGCTCTAGTTCCGCCACTGCCTCAAAGCTTCGTCACACTTAGCTTGAACCTCTACAAACTCTTGATCCTTCTTCTTCTCTCTTGCCAGAATCTCATCCATCTTCTCCCTAGCAGAAGCAAGGGTTTGTACCACCTCCCTTGTTCGAGAATTGAGATGATTGTCCAAAACAACTTGCCTTGTATAGCTTTTGTCGTGTAGATCACACAACTTCTCAATGGGCATATTGGTTAGCACAGACTTCCAGCTCGGAGGAGTAATATGCAAAGCAAGGCGATGGCAAGCAGAGGCATCAGGAAGCTCTTTGGTGTTCGGAATACCTGAGGAATATACACTCAATTATAGGACATATATAAATATTTTGGTTTAATAGCGAATACACTTACCATGGATGTCCTCATCCAAAGCTTCAACAGCTTTCTTGGTAACAATCTGACCCTTCTGTCTGGTGTTTCTGGAAGGAGGTGTAGGCAGAATCAATTTTCTTTTAGGGGTAGGCTTCACTGGTTTGGCACTCATACCTTTCCTACTTCGAACCCTGTCAGCTATACCGGATGATGAACCAATGATGGTAACCTGGTCATCCTCGGAGAGAGGGTCATCAGACTCAGCAACATTCTCCACTAACTGAGAAGTCTCCTCTGCAATCACTGGTTTCAATTTTTTGTCTGGTTTGGAAGGTTGCAGGGAAGCTACGGGCTCAACCATTTTCGCATCATCCTCTTGATTATTAACTGACACGGAGGGTGAACCAACCCCATAACTGACTTCCTCAGGATTTTTTGGAAGGAAGCTCGTCTCTTTAGCACCATCGGCAATAACGAAATTTTGGAAAGACATTCCTGCAACACGAAAGAAAACAGATAAATATCATAAGATAAGTTGTTCAAATTTATTTAAATAAAGAGTATACATATTTTTCCCATCACAAACAATTTTAGGCTTCATAGGGGAACCCTCCCAATGGTCAACAATCCCAGCCATGTACAGAATGGGCTCGGGGAAAGATTGAACATTCACTGGATGACGAACAAGACGCTGGTACAATGGATTCCTTCAAACAGTGTAAGGCAACTCATCGTTGAAACGTTTTTTTTATCAAACCTGTATGCTTCGTTCACCAAAGCAGGGTACTCTGGAGGTATAATTGTATCTTGTATGTAAAAGAAACTCCCTTTCCAATTCGTTATGTTTGTAAAGGGCTTTAACAATATGGTTGGAACATCAGGGTCACCTCTTTTAGCCAAAGTCAACCAATCCCCACCCGGGTACAAGTTCGTAAAACCCCTAAGCACTGTTAGTGTAGGCTCATATCCATAAGCTTTACACATCACAATGAATGTCGTCAACTTAGCCAGACCAAAGGGGTTAAACCTAGATATGTGTACTTGATAGTATTGCATAAACTCTAAAATCAAATGGTGGATTGGTATTCTAAAGTTTGACAACTTAAAGGCATGAGTATACAGACCTACATATCCCTCAGGAGCATCAAATATCGTTTGATTTTTACTAGGGAGCATAATCTTAAATTCTTTCGGAATGGGATAATCTTCAAGAAAAGCACGTAATTCATCTTTTGATAAGGTACATTTTTGTTCTTTAATCACAAATTTGTTATTTTTTGCCATATTGTTTAACGAAGACTTATACTTCTACGATACAATATAGTTTAATGAGGAAGAAATTTACCTTTTTTCTTGCAAGAAATAATGACAGATGTTACTATGTGTGTTTTGATTGCACGTAGTAAGGAAGATGAATTTTGGGCGTAGTGAAAAAGTGATTTAGGGTTTGGTTGAAACGAATTTATATCGCTTTTCTCTTTGATATTCACCGTACACGTGTCCCTGATATTTTGATATATCCGGATTTGATATTGGGTTTAAAGCATTGAGAGGACGTATGGGATTACCAAGGCTTAGCAAGTGGTGCTATATCTCGAGTTAGTTAGAGAGTATTTAAGCGCATTTAATGCATATTTGGCGACGTTAATTTTCTTCTGCAGGATCCCACGAGCTAACGCGGTTAGTTTACTAGATGATAGAGTTGTAAGCCACATATTCTTGTGCATATCTAACTTTCAACTGGGGGGCTTGATGATGTACCGTCCGATCAGCTCGAAGGACACCCCTTCGAGTGCAATCGCAACCTACATAATTGAAGGCTCTGGCTAGCCTCCTAAACTCTTCAATGGCGTAAAACTAATCATCAATGGTCTAGTTACCAAGTGGGAATTCGCCAATCGAAGGATCAAGCCCTTCGGGGTATCTCTCGATAAGTTTCAAGGACGGAACAATGCCAAGCCCACATATTGGTAAGACCAAGTCTTACCCACGTCTCCTGTTTCTCTTTAGCTCCCCCGCTAAATCAGAAGGAGTGGGGCACTAACCCCTAGCGGTTACCACAAATCATGGGACGCCCCCATGATCTCTATCAAACGTGTGACCACTCTCCAGGACCGTTTTCTTCACCTATAAATAGTCCTGGACGATGACAAATCTGGTATGCAATCTATCTCACCTTACTTTACTACGCATATACTTAAACTCTCATACCAATCACTCATTCACACGTCGGAGGTGGTTCGCAGGGTCCAACCCCTGCGCAATCACTTAACGTAGTGTTTTAGTATTTCTTATTTCAGGTTATATCCAAGCTTGGCGCAATCACAACACCCCTCATTTTCCTTTGATCACCATCGAAGGCCTGGTAGTGCAAAATATTGTACAATCAGCAGCCAAATGCACTATATTTGAATTAAACAGGAGGACGACAACCTCCTGCACGAGGGCATTCTTACTAACATTATCCCTATAATGTTGTACTTAACGTCATTGTTAAATGATGTCACCAGTTAAGGTTTGCGTGTCATGAGGCTTAAGGCAATATACATTTTCAATATTGCGGTATTGATGTTTTTACTTTGATTGTATTTCAATACAGTTAACTACTTGAAACTTGTGTTCAACTCTTATAACTTAAACACTGTGGATTCACTTAACCTTTGTGTTGACTTTTAGCATGTTTATCTCAGGTAATTAATGAAGGAAAATCGGGCACGGAGTTGGCAAGGGACCCCTCTTTATGAACCATGTTTAATAAGATTATCATTCACGTTTAAACGTAAACTATTTTATGTGTGTAACTTTATTGTCATGGAACTTCTTTTGAAACTTATTATGTTGAGTATTGAGTGATAATCAAACTGTTCTAAAAACGTCTCTTTTGGGTCGTTTTCTATCTTTATGACCGTGATCCGAGAAGTAATACCCCAATTAAGTCTTCCGCTGCTTGTTGAATTTTTGGGGGTGTTACAGACGGCGTCACCAAGTTCTTAATGACGGCGTCAAGAGGAAAACAAGAGGTGATCAAGAGGATAGAGTCCATGACGATCCAGAATGTTTTTACACTAGGGCATGACGGCGTCACCATAGGCCGTCATGGTCCCTTTACACGTGACGGCCCAAAGGAATATTGCTCTTGACGGCGTCAGATCTGGATCTAGGCAATCCGATATTATTTTGGGTGGCGGGTTGACGGCGTCAGAATTCTCTTCTTGACGCTGTCACATTGGAAAATCTATATATAGTTTTGTAATTTTCATTCATTAAAGGAGGACAATTAGAGGAGAAACCCTAGCACGATTTTTATCAGTATTTTCAAGGGTTTTCACCCTTTGAAACCTTTCATGTTCAATTAAGATAAGTAACCTTTCAATTCATTCAATATGTCTATGTGTTGTTTGAATATATCTTACGCTTGTCTTGATTTTAACATGCTAGGCTAGATCGCTTGTGTGTTTGCTTAGATGTAGTGAAACCTAGATGTTGATTATGGGTTGATTGTTTGTTTATAGTTGTTATGGATGAATGATTTCGATGTTAGGCTTAAGAAAACTGGCAGACTTCCATAGTGTAACTTGCTTGAACGTCTTAAGAAACATGAACCAATGCGTGCTAGGTTTTTATGGTTGTATTTAATGCATGAGCGAATTCTAGTGATCCCATGTTAGGAGCTTCTTGCAGGCTCGACATAGGAGTGAAGTAGGAGCTTATAGAGTTGGGGAAGTACGTACGCCACCCCACGATTGGTATTAAGGAATATAACCCATCATCCACGCAACTGTAACAAACTATCAACCTGTAAAAGATATCTAGGGAGTAATGAAATCTAAGTAAACACAATTTTCCCATTTATTGTCCACACCACTAGTTTAATTAGCTTTATTTACATTTTTGTTATTTTATTTTGATTGCATCTTAGTTATTGGGTTAGTTGACTAGCAACTAATTCCGCCCACTCTTCCAAAACCCAAAATTTTAATTGCTTTTATAAAATATAAAAATACAAAAAGAATCATCCCGCACCTCTAGACCTAGTTTTTAGGCTTTCTAATCCTAGCGACACTATTCCTGAGTTGAACGATCAATCCCCCGGTACTTGTCACTATACTATACTACAACGATCAGGTACACTGCCTGGTGGGGGTTGTAAGCTTCTCGAGATCCCTCGAGAGGTAAAGCCTGGTGCAATTCCCACGCATCACTCGACACCTATGAACCCGTTTTGCCCTAAACCGCCTCTCGCTAACTATAAATACCCCCCAGCCCTCATTTCTTCTCCACACCTTTCCCCCTCCTCTCTACCTCACATTTCTGTAGTACTAAGCCCTTAGGAGCTGTTAGGAACGAGTAGCTAGGCCTTGGTCGTGTTTTGTTGTGGTTTGAAGTCGTACGAGGTGTAGGAAACCCTAGAAAACCCTAGTATTAGTTCTAACCCACGTAAACCCCCCTCTAGCAAAGTAAGTTTTACTTTTAGTTAATATAGCTTTAATATAGTCTTAGGATAGATTTTAGATGCCTTAGATAGCTTAGGTAACCTTGCATGAGCCTTGAACCACTCTACTTGCTAGTTTACGTTTTAAAACCCTAGATCGAGTCATATACTTGCATGCATGCTTTAGGTAGTTAGATTAGGTCATACACTAGTTAAATATAACTTAAATAACTTAAAACAAGTAAAAATAGGCTAGAAAACTTAAATACTAGATAAAACATAGGTTACATGCATATTAGGACTAGTTTTGCAATAGTTTACATGCATAGGGGTATATATCGTAAATTCATGAAATTATAAAGTCTAGGGACTGTTTTTGAACTTTCCTAGAAGTTATAAGTAGTAAGGATTAGTTTTGCATAATATTAAAACACTTAGGATAGATAATAACCTAAATATAAACTAAAAGGACTAAAAACGTAAATAGTATAAAGTTAAAGGTCTAAAATGGTAAATATAGAAAACTTAGGAGTCTTAGGTTAATATAGAAGACTAGGGACGAGTTGTGTCGAGTTTAGATAGTTATTAGTATAGATATATAAGTAATATAAAACTTAGGGTAGAAAACGTAAATATATAAACTATAAGGGTAAAAAGTGAAAATATCATGTAAGTATAAAACCTATATATGTTAGAAGCATAACACAATACTAGGGAGCTTCATGTGAGGAGTACTATGTGGATATTTCATTTTTGACGAGTTTGTTGGGTTTACGAATTAAAGTGCCCTGACTCCTCGAACGATTATTGCATATACTTCTGAGATATGATGGCCCGAACGGTGATATGATTATAACTAAACCCTAATAACAACATAACTGAATAATAGGGAGCTTTGTGTGAGGAGTATTAACTTCTGAATTATGATGGCCCGAACGGAACATAATACAATAGTAGGGAGCTTCATGTGAGGAGTCATATACTTCTGAATTACAATGGCCTGAACGGTGTTATGTTATATCTAAAACATTAACAAACCTAAAAACAATAACTTAAGAAACATAAAACAAGATAACTAAAAGCTTGACATACATACAAAACCAACAACAACACACTAGGATACGTGAGTAAGGCGGTCTAGTTCCCGAGTCACTATTTGCATTACTTAGATTACTCTACACCCAGGTGAGTCTTCATAGCCTTACATCTTTTTAAACTTTCTCTCTAAATTCTTTTATAAATCCTGTAAGGGGGATACATGCAAAATGCTTTACTTAAAACCGAATACAAGTCTTTTTCTTTGGTTGTTTGCACGAGTAAACTAACTGCCACCACTACACAAACAAAATTCATGAATCTAATCATTTGGAAGGTTTTATCTAATTGAACGCGAATATAGTTGATAGATCTATTGGAGTTTGAAAACTCCCGTTGGTATTAACACCCCACTAGGTGGTACCAATAAGTATTATATTTGAATCCACTCAAGGTATAACTTTGGCAAGTTATCCTTCTATCCCCTCGTGTTGGGTCTGCAGCCCACATGACCCGGATCGTTAAGGTATGATTCATGAGCTTAGTGCAACCTACTAACTCCTGATAATTGTGCATGCATCACAATTATCACAAAAACTTGTATTTTCCCAGATGGGTGTAACAACTGAACCCAGGGAACTTGTATTCACTAACCCCTAAGCCTATGATTCTCACTCAACACCTAGTGTTGACTTTTTAAGCATGTATTCTAGGTTAATTATTTCTATGGACCTATGGCAGAAGGAGGTACTGAACTCGGAAGACTTCTCATGGTTATCATTCAAACACCACCAACCTATGATCTTCCAGGGAAGATGAGTTTGATGACTATGATGATTATTCGAAGCAAATTTATGATCTTCCACGGAATTTGGATGCTCTTAATGCCATTTATGGCTTTAATCTCCAAGGTCGTAGGAAGTAGTTTATATTTTCGTCAGAGTCTTTTGTTATCACGTGGTTAGTGGTTTTGTTTTCTTGTTTAGAAAATAGAAAGTATCTTGTTATGTAAGCTTTTCGCCTATGTAACGGGCTGAGATATGGGATTCACCCATATCCGTTGTACTTAAATGCTTTTTGGAGTAATATATTTATCGGGTCGTTGACCTTTTACCCAAAAAAAAAAAAAAAAAAAAAAACACCACCAACCTAACTCTTAGATTTTTGGGACCTCAACAAAATAAAAGTATATCTTTTATAATTAAAACTCTGATAATTATGAATGATAACTAATTTTTCAAAACGTCTCTTTTCGAGTCGTTTTCTATGACTGTATCTGTGATTCTATGAAGTAATACCCCAAACACTTTATCCGCTGCGATTAGTGAAAAATGGGGGTGTTACATTAGGGCACCACCTGACTCCTAACAACGACTTCTTCGCTGCACCTAGACGACAACCTTGTCTCCACATTACTCGTGCCGTGGAGTCTAAACCACGTAGTATAAATAGAGTCATTCACCAAATGAACAAATGATATTATCTCATACTCCGATACTTACTTTATCTCACTATATTTTATAAGAAGCAAATATTTATTCTCACGCTGGAGTTTGGTCTTGAATTAACACCCGGGGATAAGTTAATGGTGTTCTGTCTTATTTCAGCTAAAAAGACAAAAGAGTTAGCACTAACCTCTGAAAGACTAAGGTTGAAGGAGTGATTACGGAAAATTGCTTTAACATGGTGGAGTTCTAAAGAAGCTAAGAGAGGTGATTTTTCTTAACTACATATTAAACCATGTAAGTACTTTTGCTTAATTTTTAAATCCATAAACTAATATTGGCAATTTGACAAAAGAATTGAAAAGTTATTAATTAATACATGCAGCATATTAAATATAGGCAACACATTTAATAGTTCAATGTTTATGTGCAAATCTTATATACTAAAAGCTTAAGTAACCTTATAAATGTAAGTGGTCATAATAAATGGTTCATAAATTGAAAGTGAAATGTGGATGCTCCATGTGTTAGTACATTGATTTAATAGTCATGTATAAGCATAAGTACATAGGAGATGAAGTGTTTGGTGCCATGAATGCATAAATTAAACACACCAATTAGTGGTTAGTCTTTTTACCTTCCCGTCCATGAGTTACAGATATTTTATCAACTATATAATGTGTCAAAAATCACACACAACAAACCACAACTTCCTCCACACCTCGTGCACAATGGGCTACAACTTATTATGGTGGTAAAGTAAGCATCATATCGTCTTACTTATTTAGCATAT
Source organism: Artemisia argyi (assembly GCA_030686995.1). Lineage (NCBI taxonomy): Eukaryota > Viridiplantae > Streptophyta > Magnoliopsida > Asterales > Asteraceae > Artemisia > Artemisia argyi. The sequence goes on from CM060697.1 coordinate 127,945,377, forward strand.
TGATTTATATTGTTTCATGTAAATTTCACGTGTGTTTTATGTGTGTAACAATGTAGGACATAAAGATGGCGCTTAGGAGGTTTGGTAGTAACATCATCTTCTCTAAAGGTTTAAGAGATCCTACACATCGTTGTCTTATCAATTAAGTGAAACATGCACGGACATTTTTACTTTGATTGAAAGTGCAATATATTGATTAATTGTATTTAAGTTACTAACGATCAACTATATCTAATTGTTTTTTGTAGCACGTCAAGAATCATTAAAGAAAGAGATCGAGAAGTCACAAAAATTGTATGAAGAACAAAAGATGCAAAAGGCCAACGAACAACAACGACAAAGACAACAACAAGAACAACAACAAAAACAAGAACAACGCCACGGCCATCGGTGGAATGAATACTTAGCATTCATATTAATTATACGTTACAAATTAAACATACAATATTTTACTTCATGTAATACCGATAAACGGACTAATACTATTGATTCGTTAACAAGTAAGTTTCTTGAAAATAATGTGACGAGCATTCAATTTTTAATCAATAATTATTACTACAGTTTGTTGGTGCATTTTAATATTTTTGCTTTTAATGTAGTTTTTTGTCTTGCGGTGTGTTAATATCAATATGGAGATTAATTGAGTATCTTAATATGATTTTAGTTTCATTTGTAGAATGACAAACAAATTTGGCAAAATGAAATTGTTATATTAGTTATTAAGAGTAGAAAAATTATATGTTGAGATTGATGTCTTCAAATATATTTATACTAGCTTCAAGACCCGCCCGATGGGTGGGCTAGCTCTATGAAATCATTTTCCCAAAATATTTAAAAAACTAATATACACGAATGGTTTTTGATAATTGTGGAACTTTACTAAACAAAAACAATAAAGATGTAATGATATAAGTTTTCATGACTATATAAAGAAAAGTTGTATAAACTGGCACATACATCCATAAAATTGAAAATGTTTAGAGCATATAAAACACTTCCTTCTATATGGTAGTTATGTAATCATATAATCAAGTGCACTAATCACTATCGTTACTTCGAGAGCTTGATTATGAAAGATAGATGCATTCCTCTTGAGCTCTTCTCACTAATGCCTTGCAAGCAAATTGAAAATCGTCGTAAAAGTCCCTTTCAAACTATAATACATTTCTTTTACTGATTTCACTTTGCGATAGAAATAATAATATAAAGGATGTTACAAACTTACAATGCAATCGAGCCTTAAATATCTAAAAACGAACAAATATCCGTATATTTATAAGATGACCATCTAGGCTCCCATAACACATCGTTGTAAAAGTCCCTTTCAAACTCCAATACATTGGTTTTACAGATTTCACTTTGCGATAAAAATAATAATATAAAGGATGTTACAAACTTACAATGCAATCGAGCCGTAAATATCTAAAAATGACCAAATATCCACATATATTTATAAGATGACCATCTAGGCTCCCACAACACATCGTCTCTCTCAATATTGTGTTTACTTGGGCCAAAAGCCAATCTTTAATTACCTGCAAAAAATAAGTTTCTTTTATAAATGATAACGAACTATCTAAAGAAAAAGGACGACAAACATATACAAATAGTTGTCATCTAAAATAAACATTAATATGTGCAAAAACTTTGCAATTTCTTCTATTATAAACAAAGAGATCAAAAGAATGCACACCTTAGTCATGGTTTTCTCATGTGGCTTACAAATCAAGTTCGTTATGAAATAAAATTATACTAAAACTAAGTTAAAATGTATTATGATAGAAAAAGAAAGGGAGTTTAAAGCAAGCATAAAATCCAAACAAAAGTTTATTTCATGCTTCTTGGCAGCGAAGCAGTCAAAAGAGATCGTTTAAGTGTGGTTCTAGATTGTTTGATACCAATGTTAGGGTCAGCAACCTCTTCTTAGCGTCTATTCACAACCATCATTTTCAACCATCATTTAATGAAATACTAAATATATCCATACCTCATCTGCTGCACGACCATAATCTATCAGATATCTTTTGAGTTTTTGTTTCCAGCAGCAAAACTCCAAAACTTTAAACATCATGGTATCTCGTTCAAAAGTCCACTATTTTCATGTTTTGTAGCTACATACCTATACAACATCAAAAGTTTAGGTTTAAGACAAAATTGTTCAGCCACACAAATCATAATGAATAATTTAAAATAGACTTTAAATCCAAGCAAATTCTTGTACCTTCAGTAACACGTTGGTGATCAGTGACATGTTTTGGATCTTGTGACGTTGTGGTTCTTTGTTGGGATACGTTGCACTTTCATGTATTGCGATTATGGTACAACGACATAATCTTTAATCAGCTTCCCACTTGAATGAATCCGCACTTCAGCAAATTTCGCGACGAAATTATATAGACCAACCACAGTTTAACGGTCAGATTGAGCACTTTTTGGCACTTGATTTGCAGTAGCTACAACAACAGCAGTAGCAGAGGCATATGCATCTTCGACAATCACGTCAGTTGCTACCACAACAGTGCCATCAACAGCAAATGCTACTCAAGAACTGCAATATCAATATGATCAACTGAGTATATGTATATCCAACATGACTAAAATGGTTAGTTCAAATTACTTTATAAGGAGTCTAAAGAGGATGTTTGGGATTGCATTTTCAAGTAAATTATCTGATAAGCGTGTTTGGCAAAATTTAAACAATCAAATAACAGTGTTCGACAACCTTGTGAAAATAAGTGATTCTCTGTTTTTTCTCGTTTAGAAAAGCATACCGTGACTTGCTTTTTGATAACACAGTTTTGCATGGCATCCATAACCACAAATTTAAATACAAAAAGACGAAGACGACATTCTTCTAAAAAAATAGTCTTTTATTGTGATATGTAAGTATAAGTCTCTCAAATTAGGTGGAGAGACTCAAAACCTTAAATCGAATAGGCGTCGTAAACTATGAACCTTTATCTCGAAAATTTGCTATTACCTCACTTGTAAAGCTTTGACTCGATATAGTATTTGACCGAGCGCGTGTGCTGAACATGGGATCTGAATAGTCATCCACAACGGAAGCTACACAGTTTGCTTCAAAGGTCCCCTGTGTATTCTCAAACATTACAAAGGGATCTTCGGCAGAGGGTGAAAATGATTTGCTCAATTACCACTTAATAGAAAAGTGGGAACTGCTTCTACTTTCCTTTTGTGTAAATCATTTAAGCTTTACACATAAACATACCCACAATCAAAAGGGTGTGAATACGAACCAACATATGGTGACACCAAAGCCTGCTCCAACCAATAACCTTCTGCAAATGCAAACATCAACAAATACGGACCTAAACTACTCAATTATCTAAGCAGATTGACAGAAAGTGATAAATTAGTGAGTGTGCAAGAGTTAGTATTCGCTGACTATTTGTATTGGCAGACACTAAGATCTCCACAATATCTTAAACGGAAGGGGCATGTTTGGATAGAATTTTACTGAAAAGTTATAAGTGGCTGTTTGGACAAGGTCTGACTAAAAGGGATCGTTTGGATTAATTAACCAAACTGCGTACAATAATAGTTATAGGAGTGGAAAACGGGTGTATGTTAAATATAGCGATCATCTTGAACTGTAAACTATTATGTGTCCAGTTTCTAATAAAAATGAATATGTTAAATATAGTGATCATATCCGTTAACTACAATAGCTTAAGTGGTTGTAAATATTTGAAACTTTAGAGGACTTACAGCCACCTTCCAGTAAAAGAGCATGACCATCTTCCTTAGTAGCCTCAAGTTCCAATTCAACCAAACTACTGCCTGAAAGTTATATTAATAGATGTCTAACATCTTTTTCATATCATCATTGCAATTAAAAAAAAAAAAAAAAAAAAAAAAAAAAAAAAAAAAAAAAAAAAAACGAATAACATATGCAAATCATTTATTTCATCTTCTGAAGCTCACTTGTTTCAATATGCTTTATTGTGGGGCCCAACTCGACACCTACGACTCTTGTTGCAAAGTTTGATGAGCTCAAAGCCTCAGAGTCCCACTCAGGTCAGGTTGTGAGGGACTAATTTGGATGAACGGGTCACGTTCTGAGGGACTAATTTGCATCAGCATTAAGGTCTTAGATTCTCAACATGCAACAACCAACAAAATAATTTACATTAACGATTCAAAATCCTGCATATACACCAAGAATGATTGAATTTACCTGATGAGATCTGTCCTATAGTAAACGTGTGAGCTTTAATATAAGGAATATGACATAGAGTGCGAATAGAGAGCCATTAATATTTGGAGCCTCATTGAGTCGTTCACCACAAAATAGATGTGCAAATGAGGTCTGAGTTCCTCTGTATGACATAATTCAAAAATTCCTCCTTTACACTTCCAAGGGAGGTGGCTGAAAAGCCCAAATGATGACGCTTACTCAAGTGACAGGCCTTCATCTTCTTCACTGCTACTACACATACATCACCATCTTTAGTTTCCCCATATAACATCAAGATATTCTATTACACTTATGTAAGATGAGAAACGAACCTAATTTACCACACACTAATATAGCTCGAGATATTCCGACAAAGAGTATGAGAATATTCATTAACTAACTCATTTATCTCCATAAGAGGGGTGCCAATATTACATATGTAGTTTACCATTTTATGATCAGGTCAATTATATGGAGGTAAAAGAGTGATTATGGTTAAGAAAAATAGAAGTGAGTGAAGTGAATCCAAGTTTGTCAGCAGCAAAAGAGTGAGTTTTGGTGGTTACATATGATTGGCTGGTATATGATTATGGGGTCATTATGTTTAAATAATTATTTTCTAATATAAAATGGATTATGAAAGAAAAGTGATGACCAATAAAAAGCTAAAGACAACAATCTGTCATTGGTGAAGCATCTGTCTTTTGAAGAATACATGTATGGGTTCGTTATTGATAGATCCCGATGAGTCTTAATGGCTCCACTCAAGACCTTGTATAAATCCACCCCATGAGAAAAAACTTGTGCATAAATGTAATGAAGTCCTGAGAATTTCACCCCATTAGACAGAACTTGCACATAAATGTAATGATGTCCTAAGACTTACTAAGATAAAAGTGAAAAAAGAAGCTCTTAAAATAAAAATATTATATTGAATATAAAGCAAAGAGTTGAGTGAAACAAAAATATCATCAACAATCAATTCATTTATCAATTTACAAAGAATAAACTGCAACCAACAAAATTTATATATATTCAGAGGTGTTTTTTGGAATTAAAAATAAAGAGCCCTAGTGTACCAACTACCAAGAACTATTTTACAGCAGATTCTTGAAATAACGATGGTTGTCATGAAACCTTAACATATTAAGAACATTTAAGGTCGAAGCTGTTTTAATAAACGAAAAAGGAATTTCTACCTAAGATCAAGTTAAGCATACTCAGCAAGTTTTTTCATAAGAATATACGTCCATAGGAGAAGTAAAAAGAAGGAAAACTGTCTGCTTGGCCGTTAAAGTAAAAGCAAACGGTGTCGAATGCATAAAAGCAAATGGTGTAGAACGCTAACTTGGTTCAGTTGACCAAATCAAATGATTTTTTAGATCATTAATGCACATTAAAACCTCACTTTTATATGGTTTAAGATGAATTTTATCACATTCTGCAAACAAACTTTTAGCGATGTATACATATCATAATAGCAATAGTTGACAACCATTTATGACCACATATCTACTAATTTACGCAATTCAGTTTCATATGGCACAAAATGTTAACAAAACATGATGAAAAAGACCATAGCTCAATCATTAATTTTAAGCTATTCTTTTTCATTTAAGCATTTCATCAAACACTTTGTATACATTGAGTAATTGGGTGTAATCAAATAAGGTTTTTGCCAACTATGCAATTAAATCAAACAAACAAATCCAAAACTAAAGCCTATAAGCATTATATAAAAAATATCAAACAATCAATTTTACCTCATGCATCGTGAATACTTTTGCACTCTCAATTAGAAACCTAATTGATTTCATGCCATTGCAATTTAAATTAGGGTTAGTAATTTCGTCAAACAAAAATCAAGAAAATGATGAATTTTTTTAAATTAGGTTTTGGATTTTAACAATTGTAAATTAAACATACTTACATACCTATATCATTTGATAATGGTAAAATTCGATGACCGAATAGCATGTTGTAGGGTTTGAATTTCAACACATTTTTCACCCAAATAAAATATGCTTAATCATTTAATTGGTATCTTCGATTATTGTTTCCAATGAGTAGGTGAAGGTATAATGAAAAGAGATGCTTTTCAAATTCATTATGATCAACATTTAATTCGATCAGAAAATTGTGGATATGTCGATTTGCTTTTCAAATTTATCTCCCTATTTTTTCTCCAGTTTTTTATTTAAACGAATTTCAAAATATTTCTAATAGTGGTGTGGTTTCCAGGTGTCATTTTTTTAGAGTTTTGGGGTGATTTATTGCCTCTAAAAATAGCAATCACACTTGTGTTTTATATAGGTTGGGATATGCAATATGATACAAATTAAATATACTAACAATATTGGACCGATTTTCACAACAATAAAAAAATATTGAAACTTAAATGGTTTTTGTGGATAAAATAAAGTTCGAGTAACTAAGCATAATAATTTGGAGTTACCGTATTTGATATGATAAACCAAAAGGATAATTCATTGTCACAAGTTAGATATCAAAATATAGAGAATATCACTTTGTTATGATTTTATATAAGGGTTATATTTATTTTGAAAGAACCGTATGCGTTTAACCTCCCTTTGACATTTAGCATGTAACTTATACATATTAAAAAATTACATGTGAAGAGACTCTTTTAAATGTAGCATCTTGAAAAAAGTCTCTTCACATATACTATTTTAATGTCAATAAACTATTTAAATGTGTGTCATGCTTAGAAAATGTGTGATAACATAACAACTTAGATATATAATGACGAAAATAAGCCAAAGATTACGCTATGAACACTTATATACAGCCCGTGTAATGACGAAAATTAGTGTTGAACAATACACTAACGAACATTTAGATTAAGCCCGTGTGCATCGCATGACTATGAATGATTCGGTCTAAATATAAAAGTCACCAAACAACTAATTAAACTCATTCATAAACTCATGCGATGCATACAAAAGTTATGATACCATCACAACTTACAAAACCTAATGACAAAAATAAATATCACACATTACACTATGACCAATTAGATAGAGCCCGTGTGCAACGAACGGGTCTGAATGACTAGTAAGTCAAAAAGATGAGTTTGTGCCTGTAACGTCCCGCAAATTACTATATATAATATACAGCGTCGGAAAACGGCACACCCTTTTGTCGTTTTGAATCTACCTTATATGGATTAGCCCACTGCTTTTGTTAAAGCCCAGTATGCTGGGATTTTTTTGGGTTTTTTCCACTTTTTTATTCTTTCGTATTAGCGAATACCGATGCCACCGCTTTCACTTCAGTACTTATCTTCTTCTTACGCTTTCACTTCAATACTTATCTCCTTCTTGCCACCTGTTTTATGTTCCCTGTTGGCCGTCCGTAATCGTTTATTCTAGGTAAATTTGTGTTGTATCACTGCTCCTCTATTTCATCTTTGGTCTTTGTAGCATATTGTTTTGTATTCCTGCTGCTTTCTGTTTCTACTACTGATAGGGCTTTTGTGGAGGGCGATGTTAACGTCTGTGCTCTTTGTTGCTTAGTTGTTTTACCTTGCTTTTAGTGTTGCCTCTGTTACTGTTGCCTCTTTTGTGTGTCTAAATATGAAAACCAAGACTAAGGCGGTGCGTAGGGCTATTGGGGGACACGAGTTACAGGATGATCAGTCTTTTAGCGCTGTTGCTGATACGGGTTTGCCTCATACATCGTCATGTCCCTCTGTTTTTTATTCTGGAAACTGTCAAACTCATCAACCATCATTTGATGTTCTCATGAACGTTGACGCTGCCTTAGATTCTAATAGCAATGTCTGTGGAGGCTCCATTAGCAGGGTGGGTATTATGGGTGCCACTACCATTGTCTCAAATAGTGCAGCTATTCGTAAGACACCCGTTCAGGGTTTTAGGGATGTGCCCATGCCGTTGCCTGTTACGGGTTTCCACCATAGGGTGTCTAATGGTATAACAATTAGCGAACCTGTTCCGGACCATTCGTCGACCCACATCTGTGATCGGCTATCTGTGCCAGCTACGGATGTTACTGGAAAGGGAAAGAGAAAAATGGACGATGTATCACCATCTGGGGGTAATGCTTCGCTGTGTTTTTATTTTTAATTTTCACTATACGTTTATGTCTTTGATGCCTATAACACTTTTCTTGACGTTTCTGTTTGCAGTTCCTTATGCCGTGCATATATCTTCTTTCGGAAGTCCTGTGGCTGGACACACCTACATGGACATCGATTATGTTTCCTCAAATCATGGTGTTGGTATTATGTTATATTATTTTCTCATTTTTTTTCAGGGGTGCTTTCATTTGCAGTTGGAAATGGTAGCTCGCCTTTTACTGTTGTTCTTTCAGCTGATACGCGAGCTGGCTCTAGCAGCGTGTTGCTTCACGTTGATGACTACGTCCAGACTCGCCGTTCTTCGTTGCTTCTGCCACCGCATCCATTCACCCCGAACCAATGTAGGTTGTATTTCTATCTATGACAGCCGTGTATGTTGGTTTCCTCTTCTGATATACATTCATTTTTGGTTATCATTTTTATAGGTGGGGCCTCCGTTTCCGCCAATGGTTCTTCTTCCATTAACGCACATGTTGGCCATGATGTTGGGATACCTGCAACGGTCACCGCATCTGTTCGTGCTGCTGCCACACGAACTGAAGGTGACTCTACAACCACTTCCCAGCGTATGTCCACTCTTTTGTTCTTGCATTTTTTTGTGTCCCTATGCACTGTTTACCGCGAAACTCAAGTTACTTACTCATTTATGTCCTTTTTTTGTGTGGTTGTAGGTAGGAGGAATGCTCCCCGGAGAAGACCAAGTTGCACAAACACGCCTAACGTCGCACATGTTGAACATAATAGAGGTGTCGTTGCCATCTTTTGGTGCTTTTGGCTGTTACAGTAGCTGTTCCCGCTTAATTTTTTTTTGTCTTTTGTAGGAGCACCGGATACGTACGTGTCCTTAGGACCCTGTAACAGAATTTGTCATCATTGCAAGGCACTCTTTTGGTTTGAGGAAAGGCTAAAGCATGGTAGTGCTAGATTCCCAGAGTACCATCGTTGTTGTATGGGTGGCAAGGTCATGTTGCGCCGTCAACCAGAATACCCACCTTACATAAGCCAGTTGTTCACGGATCATCACTTTATGGAAAACATAAGGGCTTATAATTCCATGTTTGCTATGACCTCCTTGGGTGCTGATATAGATGAGTCGGTTAACAGGGGTCACGGCCCGTATGTGTTCAAAATTTTAGGCCAGATTTACCACCGGATAGGGAGCTTTTGCCCACCCGACAACCGCGAACCGCGTTTTTTACAGTTGTATATTTTTGATACAGACAACGAAGTCCAGAATCGGTTGCTACCTTTTCGGAATGGTGATAGGGGGATTGCGTCCCGATATTGTCCAGAACTTGATTCAGGTGTTGGATGAGTGTAACGAGTTGGTTAGGTTGTTTAGAACTGCAAGGGACAGACTTGCAGTTGCTAATGTCCCTAAATTTAAAATAAGATTATTTGGTGTTGCGGGTTTGCGCCAATATGAGCTGCCATCCGGGGATGCGATAGGGGCTATTGTTTATGAGGGAGGTCCTGATACAGGTACCGAGTATGATGTGGTTATTCAAAGAGTTGCCGGTGATCCAGAAAGGGTCAACAAATTTCATCCATGTTACATGTCGTTCCAGTTTCCATTGCTATTTATCTTTGGAGAATATGGTTTCCACCTTGGTTTGCGTTTATGGGATGTCGTTAGCAAAGTGTTGGACGAAGACAAGAAGATGTCGATGAAGATGTATTACGCATACCAGTTGCATGACCGTTTCCAACAATATAGCTTATTAACGAGGGGCGGGAGACTTTTTCAGCAATATGTCGTGACGGCATACTGTAGTGTTGAGCAGCATAGGCTTGATTTTATTCGTGAACACCAAGACGATATCAGAAACGACTACCTTTCAGGTTTATACGATGCGATTGCGCGTGGTGATCGAAACGGTTCACAGGCTGGAATGAGAACTATTCTTCCCGCATCATTTACAAGAGGCCCGCGATATATGTATAGTCATTATCTTGACGCTTTAGCTATTTGCAGAGTGCATGGAAACCCTTCTTTTTTTATTACATTCACATGTAACGTTAGATGGCCCGAGATACTAGATTTTATGAACCAGTTTCCGGATGTTACTGTTGCGGACAGGCCAGACGCCGTCGACCGGGTATTTGAACAGAAGATTCACCACCTTATTACGTATTTACGTGATGGCCGTCCTTTCGGATCAGTTGCAGCAGGTACTTTTTTTGGTTTGTACACATGTATGGTCATACATGTTTCAGATATTTGATCGCGTACTTATCTATTTCCTGTCTTTCACAGTTTTATACACTGTTGAGTTTCAAAAACGCGGGCTTCTTCATTGCCATTTGTTGCTGTGGATAGAAGAATACTCAAAAGTCCGGACAAATGAAGATATTGACCGATATGTGTCTGCTGAACTGCCTCATAGACAATCAGATCCAGAGGGTTATCGTATTGTTACAGAGTTAATGATGCATGGGCCTTGCGGTTTGGTAAATAGATCAGCTGCATGCATGAAGAATACTGATGCATGTACAAAAGGCTTTCCCAAACCGTACTGCAGTACCACAACCATTGACAAAAAAGGGTATGTTCACTATCGCCGGCGGCCAGGAGGTGCTGTCACCACAAGGCAAAACGTTGAGCTGGACAGTGCATACGTTGTACCATATAACATGGCGTTGTTACGGAGGTTTTATGCGCACATCAACGTCGAGTATTGCGAATGGACAATGTTAATCAAGTACTTATTTAAGTATATTTCTAAAGGGACGGACCGCATCGTTACACAGATTACAAGATCTGTTGGAGACGTTCCTTCAACTAGCCGAGCACCAGCTATTAGAGTTGACGAGATAAAGAATTACTTAGACGCCAGATATATAGGACCACACGAGGCATGTTGGCGGATACTAGGATTTGATATTCACAGCAGAGATCCGGCCGTCCAGATATTGGCTGTTCATCTTGAAAACATGCAACATGTCACTTTTAGAAGAGCTGACGCTTTAGAGTCCGTCGTTAATAATCCAAGCAACAAGAAGACGACGTTAACTGAATGGCTAAACTTCAATGCTCGGTTTACAACGGGTCGTCACCTAACATATTTAGATTTCCCCTCTGAGTTCGTTTGGAATGGCACTCAGAAGTTTTGGTCGCCGAGGCGGAATCTCAATAAGCCATCAATCGGCAGGTTGATTTACATACATCCTGCCGCCGGTGAGTTGTTTTACCAAAGGCTACTGTTGTGTCACCAGAAGGGATGTATGTCGTTCCTGGGCATACGCACAATCAATGGACATTTTTATGCTACAAGCAGGGCGGCGTGTGAGGCGATGGGATTATTAGCGGACGATGGTGAGTGGTCGGTTGCTCTACTCGAGGCAGCTGTCACTGCTTCAGCTACAGAAATACGAGCATTATTTTGTCAGATTCTTATATTTTGTGAAGTCACTAGCCCGGGCTCTCTCTGGAACACCCATTGGCGCCTTATGAGTGATGATATACCGAGAATATTGTCACAGTTGCTGCACATGCCCGAGGTGCATCTAAATGATGAAGAGCTGCAAGGTGGAATTCTCTATGAACTGGAAGGTATACTGAGGTTTTATGGAAAGTCGGTTACAAATTTCGATATGCGACTCCCTCCGCGCCGCCTGTTAGAAATTTTGCAAAATCGAACAGTGATGGAAGAGAGAAATTATGATCCGGACACCATGGCCAGTGAAAGGGACCATTTGGTGCCGAAACTGAACACTCAACAGCGGACAATTTTTGATACAATTGTCAATGCCGTTTCGAATAATAGGCAGGAACTAATCTTTGTATATAGCCATGGAGGCACTGGAAAGACCTTTGTGTGGAAAAGCATAATCTACGCTCTTAGAGCTGAGCGGAAGATTGTTCTTGCAGTAGCTTCGTCCGGTATCGCCTTACTTTTGCTACCGTCAGGTCATACAGCTCACTCAAGGTTCAAACTACCACTTGATCTAAGAAATGAATCGATGTGTACTGTTAAGAAGCATACTCAATTGGCTGACCTGCTCACCCAGACCGATCTTATTATTTGGGACGAGGCGCCCATGAATGACCGGAGGTGTTTTGAAACGCTGGACCGAACACTACATGATTTGTTAGATGCCCCAAACGCCGTTTTTGGCAACAAATCTGTCATTCTTGGTGGAGATTTCAGGCAAACATTGCCTGTCAAGAAAAATAGTACGAAACAACAAACCATATCTTCTTGCATTACTGAATCCTACCTCTGGGGACACTTCAAAGTCTATTTCCTGACAGAGAACATGCGCTTAAGACGAACGCAAGGCTCTGATGAAGAGGTGCAGCAAACCACGGCATTTTCACAGTGGCTGCTGGACATTGGAAACGGTGCTATTGGCGAACCAGATGAAGCAGATCCTGAAAATACTTCATGGATACATATACCTGAAATGTATCGTATTCCCGACACCGACAACGGCAGGTTAGAACTTATACGTTTCATATATGATGACAACATATTACAGACACCGACTGTCGAGGCGTTGCAGGAAAGGGCCATAGTTTGTCCCAAAAATGAAACCGCGGACGCAATTAATTCAGATGTGTTGTAGATGTTATCAGGTGTCAGTCATACTTATTCAAGTAACGACGACGCCATACCGCGTGGAAATGATGGTGGTGCGACGGAATTATTATATCCACCTGAATACCTGAACACGCTTTCATTTGCTGGGCTTCCACCCCACAAGCTTGAACTCAAGATAGGTGCGCCTGTGATGCTACTCAGAAACCTTAATTTAGCGGGCGACCTTTGTAATGGCACACGCATGATCGTCACGCAGATGCTTGCACGGGTTCTTGAAGCAAGGATTGTTACCGGCACCAGAATGTGCCAGAAAGTGTTCCTTCCCCGAATCATGTTGTTTAACAGAGAAGAGAAGCTACCTTTTATATTCAAACGGAAGCAATTTCCGATTAAGGAATGTTACGCGATGACCATCAATAAAAGCCAAGGACAATCACTAAACAAGATAGGTGTCTATCTGCCCGAGCCGATATTTGGTCATGGCCAACTCTATGTAGCGCTCTCAAGGGCTACGTCTCCTGAAGGCTTGAAAATTCTTATCAAGGATCAGCCTAACAGACCGTCAACTACGACTAAAAACATCGTGTATAAAGACTTTCTACAAACCATTGTCCGAGGACAGGTTCCGTTTCTGACAAATCCCGTTATCATATTCTGTTTTGTTACCTTGCTTATTATCTATGATCATGGATAAAGGATGTCTCGAGTTATACTGTCATATTATCGATTAATCCATATACGACTTAAATACACATGCCTTACTTTTTTGATTTCCTTTAATTATCTACTTATCAGGCCTATGTTCACAGATAATTGCAACTGTTTCCGTTACATGACTTATCATACCCAGGTAGGGCTGCATCCATTTTACTGGCAATGTCATGTTTGTTGGAGTTTCTAAACTGATTTTTTTGACAATCTCATTTAAGGTTTACTTGCACTGACCTCTACAAAAGAAAAGAAACCATATCCTTTTTCCCTGTCTTAATAATATATGACCTTAGAAATTTTTGGATTCTGTGTTTGCTTGGTTCTAGGATCAGAGTTCCAAAGATCCATGTGTCAGTTACCATGTTGCACCAATGTATTTTCCGCATTAAGGTAAATTCATGCTAGGCTGGCCCCCGGCATGACAAAATAGTATTTATCGTTTAATAGGTTGTTCATTTTGTATGCTTTTATTCATTGCAGATTTTGTTTACTAATTCTGAACTATCATGTATGTTAACAAATTCCATTCACTTATTGTTTCACAGGAAAATGTCGAGTAACACTGCATTAGCGAACATAGCGAAGTCTGTAGGGAAAAGGTCAATGACAGAGCTTCAGATCGTTGGAATGGCCAACCTGAAACCATCAGACATTGGCAAAGCCGTGCGCGTTAAAGTGTATCGTAAGTGGACAGTATACACAAAACTGTCACAAAAAATGAAGATACTGGAACTTCTGTCTGAAGGCAGTTACTAAAAGATGACTTGCACCAACAACCGAGCACGGCCACAAAAAGACGAAAGCAAGGTGAATGACAACACCATCAGTACATCACTAACAGTTTTCCTGTACATATAACTACTTTCCTAGAACGTATTTCTATGTACAAGTTATGGTTTGTGTAAACACTAAACGTGTACATAACAAACGGCATGTAACATTAGCATGCTGCACAGTTCTAGTAGTGTATTAGGATAAACATGCTTACGGATAGTTCATGTCAGTTACAGTTTTCTTGCTGTTCTCTTGCTTAATTATATGGTATGTTAACAGCTAATGACAATGGCCTAAAACCATAGCATATATGAATGCATAGATCGGCCAATTGATGACATACAAATCAATAAACCAATAACAGACACTACTCTTGAAAAAAGAACCATCTAATAGCTACCTAAACATATCAACAAGACAACAACAGTGGTTGCATCCAATATCATCAGTGACCTCGGCCTTACAACACGCACACACGATGAACACAAAACTGCAAAGTTAACAACACATATCCATTGCCAAAAAAAGATACCATGTAAACCAAAACATACACATGGCGAATTATTCACAACTAGAATTGATATACATGTCGAATTATTGGTACTAAAATACGAAAACCATTACACATAGCTCAAAAGGTGCACATGCTGAACTATCCGCAAAGGAAATAGGTACGTGTCACTTATTAAACTCGGATTTATATGCCTATACATATTCATTCCAATGACAACGATCGTAAACGAACATTTCATATTTTATCCTTTTCGGGTACAATAACAAAGAAAAAAACGGCGATCCCAGAAAGAGATGGTGGATCACATCCGGTCACAACCATCGTTTCGTTACCACCTGTTGTGATCCAGTCATCTTTCTCTGAAAACAATACATCGTCGGACAAACCAATCATCTAAAAGAAACGAACATGGCAGGTATACAGCGGGTGTGTCATTCACAATACCACTAGCAAATTAATAAAGGGCACAGGTATACAACAATCTATCATTTTACATACTTCTCTACTATATACTATAGGAGAGTGAACTTGCCGACACTATTCGAATTTAATATTACGAAAATCCATTATAATATTTGCCTTATTAGTGGCCCATTCATGGGCTAATTTTGGCCCGCTAACACACCACATATCTTAGCCGAAAAGAACATATACGATTGATATATTTGTAAAACTTTATTTGCCAAATATCTAATAAATATCAAGCGGTTTTTTGAATAAAAAAATACTAGCAAACGGCATCTTGATAACGAACAAAACAAGCCTAATATTGATATGCTTTTGACGTGCGTATGATTTTATAAAAGATGTTGAAGTTTAATATATATACATAACGCGACGATCTCACAACGAGAAGTCCCGCTGCAACGCGGCGGCTGCCGATTTCCTTATTTTCCTTATACGTTAACGAACCTCAATAATAATTATTAACCAAACGGACCCTTAATCCATTTATCATTGGGCCTAAAAACTATTTCTAAGCCCAACAAATCAAAATCCATTAACCTACGTTTACTAGTTTTTACACGTTTCATCACGCATACTCGTTGAACTCAAATTTTCAATATACTCCGTACAATTTATGTTACAAAATGCTCAACTTGATTAAACTTACTCCAAAGAATCAAGAATAACAATTTATTTGACCTTATACGATTATTTGATGGCCAAATAAACGTCCAATAGTCGTGTCCACCGTTCTCTAACATCTTTATAATGTGTCAACTAATTATTATATATATATATATATATATATATATATATATATATATATATATATATATATATATATATATATATATATATATTTAGTTCTTTCCCATAACATTTACATCTTAAACTGTCTAAAGAAGTATCATTTATATATTATTTATGTTCCATGTGATACTAAACTCAAATATATCCTTTTGTTTTTCTGTGACACACGTTACAAACCAAACCGAGTTTTCTTTTTTATAAATGTAAATCGATCTATCTTTTCCATGCCCACTTGACACACTTGGTGATATTCTCTTACATCTATCTCATTATCCAATAATACTCCCACTTGAAGTACCCAACTTGTGTAATATTATAGTATTTCTAAGCATTCATTTTCACACTACATACGTACACATTCAAACACTTTTCACATTTCAAAGTCTTGCTTTCTTTTCTTCCTGTGGTGTGTACGAGGAACTTCAGCAAATTACCAAGGAGTTTAGCTTGTTTTCAAGTCGATTAGGAGTTGGTCTTGGTTCATGGTCGAGCCCTTGAACGAGCCACATCGTCCCTTTCCTGATCCTAGACCGTATCGAGAAGAACTCCCCACCCATTTGTTTAAAAAAATTTAACCTCGCTTACATTTATGTTATCTCATATTTTGGGTGATGTCTCTAATAAAATCTATGCAAGTTATGAGAAAGCTAGAAAACTGAAAAGGTTGAAAAATTAAAGAAGATATAAACAATAGAAACAAAAACCGGGAAAAAAAACAAAAAAGAAACGGAGTTGTGGGGGAGAGAAAAGTGAATTTACATGCATTTCATGCATGCTTTGGGAATACTACAATTTAGCAATTGTCACAAAAAGCAGCATTGATTTTCTTTCTAAACAACTGGGAAAGCTCCTCCCTGTGATTTTTAGGCGTGTGGCTAGCTTGTGGATGGAGGGTTAAGACTTAAGAAGCTAATAGAGGTTGTTGATACAAAAGTTGGGCGTACTGGGTTATTGGGCTCTTGCTCTCGTACCAATTCGCTTCTTAGCACTTGTTACCTGCGTACTAAGAAAGTAAAACAACACCGTTAGGCTTATCGAGGGATTGTCTCCCCCGATTAGACTCCGGCGTGAGAGTAAGTAATCGATTTAGGGTTCTCGTAAAAGAGTTAGGGTTTGTATGTCGTACCTTGAATGAGAATCGTGTGATTCTATATATAGGGGCTGAAACCGCGTAGGTTTCTTGCTCCTTACTCTTCGCACTCGTGGTGCTTATCGGGGTAAGGATATCTATTCCATGAATAGAAGATCCTTATCACATGCCCGATTAGTTTGGTTGGGCTTTGGGCTTCATGAGCCCAAGCCGTTACTATTATGGCCCGTCATTCGCTATAATAGCTCACTCGTGGTGGGCTTGGGCCGAGTAATGTTTATCATTTGGGCTCATGGCCCAAATATAGACTATACGTCATCATATCCCCCCAGTCTAGTGTGCGTGACTCGTAGCCGCGGATACTAGACTAATATTAACAGCGGTAAGCGTGGCGGGAGAACAAGTAAATATTACCGCTCATTTTTAAGTGCACTGCACCTAGTCCTAGGTATTTCAAACGGATACCTCGAAAAATGGGGGTGGTGTCCACGTGGCCCTCGTGAATCGGGAAAAAGTGCATGTACCGGTTCAGTTTCAGCCATACGTTATTGTGAGTGGGATCCACGTGGAGTTAATCTAGGGTTTTTTTTACCCCTTATATAAGAGTCACCGCCTCACTTTTTACGATCACACAGTAAAACACACACTCACTATCCGTCACTTTCCTTGAAAGCGTTTTTGCAAAGAAAATACTCATTTTCGTAAGTAATTTTTGTGCGTTTCACTCGTAAATTAATGAAGATGGTTGCTCAGTTAGAAGACTTTCGCTCTGCGATGTCTATTGAGGATGTCACTCAACTTTCGTCTGACTTCTTCGTACCTTTGGATGTCCATCCAGAGGCGCCAGATGTGGACGCGTGTATAGCTAATTTCCCCGAAGGGAAAATAGGGCTTTACACGAAATTTTTTGAGTACGCGAATCACCGCGTACCCATATCTATCTTCTTGAGCGATTTGCTCAATCACTATCGCCTTCACATCTCTCAGCTGCACTGTATTGGTGCGGCTAAGGTGTCGAATTTTGAAGTAAACTGCCGTTTACTTGCGATAGACCCGACCGTGGACTTGTTCCGCTCCTTTTACCACACAACGTGGTCGAATGGTTGGGTTTCTTTTGCGAAGCGCCAGGGGGCGCTGCAATGTTACACTGAGAAAGTAGATGCCCTAAAGAATTGGAGGGAATACTTTTTCTGGGTTGACGATGTAGTCTTTCCCTCTGGCTATGAGTTTTATACTCAGAGTACATTGCCAAGGGATGGGCGCCCCGCACCCGGTTCCTACAGGCTGACTGATGCGCAGATTCTGAATGCCAACCGACTGTCCATTAACCCTTATCCGGAGGAGTTTTTGGTGCATATGGGGTTGAGCCGCTCTTATTTCGGCGCTGCGGATGAGGTGCCCACTTTCTTAAGTGAGGATGGCCGGGGTGGGTGTTCATCCCTTATACTTCAAGCTTTGTAAGTCTCTTTGTGTATGCGCATTTTTAATAACTAATCCTTTTTCCTTTTCTTGCTTTATTGGTGTGCGCAGAGATGGATCTGTTCGCCGTAGTTAAGCTGGACAAGCCGAAGCTGGTTACTATAGGGGTGCGCCCTCTGAGGGAAGGTGAGCGGCCTCTACTGGAGGCGACTGAAGGTCGCTTGACCGTGCTGCCAGAGGTGGTTCATGAGGACACGCCGCCGCTTCAAGTGACGCCCGTTCAGAGCGTGTGGCGCCAGATGTGGAGGTGGCGCAAGAGGAGCCACGCGCTCAGTCGTCTAGCAGCGTAGAGATCCTAAAGCCCGAGGAGGTGCTGAAGGAAGAAGTGGCGCAGAATATCAAGCGCAAGGGAGAGGCTGGTACTAGCGGCACCAGGAAGAGGCGTCGCCACCTTATTGTGGATGTGGGGCCTACCGCGGAGGAGACTTCCTCTTCTGGCGCAGGGAAAAAGGCTGCTGAGGCTTCTCCGTTTTTGTAAGTGTCTGCGCCTCTATCATCTCTCTTTTTTGTATATTACTTGTTGTAATATTTATTAGTTTTTGTATTGTGTTGTGTAGGGATGATGTTGCGAAGAATAATGGAGTCTTCGTTGATGAGGTTTCCTCTCCACAGGATGAAAACAGGGAGGGGAAAGCCCAGGTTGCTGATGGTGGCGAGGCGCAGGAGCTGATGGATGAGCTGGCTGCGACCGCTGCACGCCAAGCTGAGCTGGTGGCTCAGCTAAAAGAGAAGTATGTCGGGGAGAGCAGTGCTCTTGCCCAGAAGGATGAGGAGTTGGCGGGACTTCGTGCGCAGTTGGCGAATGCGCAAGCGGAGTTGGAGGCCTCGCGGGCGTATGCGGAAAAGATCGCTGGGGATAAGGTGAGTATGCTAGCCGACCTTAGGTATGCGAGGGCTAAGCTTAATCAGATAAAGGCTAAAGCGACCTGGTCGGTGGCATACCTTGATGGGAAGAGGGCTGAGCATCTTGCCAGCGTCCAGGAGTTCCAGGAGCGCATAGAGAAAGCGATTGCGCTGCAAGAGGAGAAGCTGCGCGCCCTCAGTATAGAGTATGACGAGGAGCTGTATCCTCACTTGATGTCTACTATTGCTGAGCGCAGGTATTTTTGTTTACTTGTCTTCATAATAACGTTATCGCCGTGCTTTTTACTTACACAAATTGTCTTTGTGAATGCAGGTGGTTGATTAGCCATGGGCTGCGCCTGGCAGCCCTGAGCACACTAGAGTCCGCCGAGGTAGTGGACGCTTTTGGAAAGGTGGTGCATTGCGCGATGGCGCGTGGTCGATCACAGGCCATGGAGGATCTCCATGAGGTCAAGCTGCTGGAGAAGGACTTGGCGGAAGTCCCTGGGTACAGCCCTACAGCTTATGATGAGTTGCTGCAAGCAATGGCGGGGTTGAAGGTTCTTGAGTTGCCGCATATTGGGAGGCTGGAGCGCGATCAAGATGACCCTATAGACGTACTGATGGCGGGTTTGACTTTGCAGCGCCATCTTGGGGATAATGCGGAAGGGGAATCAGATTACTATCTGAAACCTGATGTTTCGCAGCTTCAAGTACCTGTATTCGCGCGGCCTCACGACATCCTCAAACCTTTTGCTCTTGAAAGGGAGATTCCCTTGAAAGAGGTGCTGGAGCGTCATGAGCAGAGGGTTGCTGTGAAGAAGGGTATTAAGGGTAAGGCAGTGTTGTGTGGCCTTGGTGCTGCACACCTTCCCAGATCAGATGGCGTGCCTGTAAGCGTTCCGACCGTATCTATGCAGGATGCTATAACTTTGAGGAAGCTGCAGGAAGCGGGGAGTTCCGCCGCCCCGGAGGAGAGTACTGAGCATCGCCATAGTATATAGGCTTTTTGTATATTTATGTATCGTTCCTTGTAATTTATATTAATAAATGTGGAATAAGATACATTTTTGTTTTAAGTTCGTGACTTGAATATACTTGCATTGTTTGCTAAGTTTGATTTTTTGACTAAGTCTTTTAAGTGCGTGACTTTGAAGAATTATACTTGCATTGTTTGCGAAGTTTTATTATTTGACTAAGTCTTTTAAGTGCGTGACTTTGAAGAATTATACTTGCATTGTTTGCGAAGTTTTATTATTTGACCAAGTGTCTTGGCTCGTTATATTGCTAAGCTCGTACGGTGTACTTAGTATATGCGCATCCGTCGTGGGGTGCGCGTGCGAGACTTACCACGACGTCTCAAGAGTAAGGCGCTTAGCAAGGATGCGTGATCCAATGTTGATGGGTTTGCAACCCTCTTATTCAACGAGTAAATTAGTAGGTTAACTCATCCTTTATGCCTTCGTGGGTCTTTAAGTGGTGCATGCACGCCATGTAGGCAGAAATATAAGATAAACAATATTGACATATATGCAATAAAGTAAAATGCGCTATGGAGTTAGCTAGAAACCATAACATTTTATTGATACTTGCAAGTTATTTGAAAAAATAGAAAATACAATTCCTAGAAAAGAAAAGAAAGACAAACACTTATTGGGCACCTCGTAGGATGCAAGGGTGTTTGTGTAAGGGCCGTAGCCTAAAAGTAACATCTTTTGAGATTGCAGATGTTCCAAGTGTGCGCTAGGTCGTGACCTTCCATATCGCGCAGTCTGTATGCGCCATTGCCGAGCGCGTCTGTGACCTCGTAAGGTCCTTCCCATTTAGGTCCGAGCTTTCCTGTGTCTTCTGCGTGGCTCGCGTCGTTGGCGCGGTAAACAAAGTCTCCTGGTCTGAATGAAGTGTGTTTGACCTTTGCATCATAATACTTCTTCATTTTTGCCTTAGCCTTTGCTTCGCGTATAGCTGCGCGTTCGCGTCTTTCTTCCAGTATGTCTAAGTCTATGCGCCGTTCCTCGTCGTTTTTCGTGATGTTGACCTCTGCTGTGCGTATAGTTGGCATTCCTATCTCAGCTGGTATGACGGCTTCTGTTCCATAGACTAGGGAAAATGGCGTGTCGCCAGTACTGGTTTTGATTGTTGTGCGATGTGCCCACAAGACATGCGAGAGCTCATCTACCCACCTTCCTTTGTGTCTGTCAAGGCGCGCTTTTATTCCTTCGCCTAGACTGCGATTCGCGCGCTCAACTAGGCCATTGGTTTGTGGGTGTTTGACTGAAGCAAAGTGTTGTGTGATGTTCAATTGTGCGCACCAATCTTTGAATGGGTTATCACAGAATTGTTTTCCGTTGTCTGATATGATCGCACCCGGTAGTCCGAAGCGACAGACAATGTTGTCCCAGATAAAGCGTTTGACTTGGTTTCCCGTGATGTTCACCACCGCTTTTGCTTCGATCCACTTTGTAAAATAGTCTATGGCTACGATGAGGAACTTTACTCCTCCAGCTGCGACAGGGAAAGGTCCTGCGATGTCAATACCCCATTTGTAAAATGGCCATGGTGAGGTAATTGGTGTTAGCTCTTGTTGTGGTCGGCGTGGGATTGGCCTATGTACTTGGCAATTGCTGCATTTTCTTATCAGATCGCGTGCATCGCGATGCATTGTTGGCCAATAGTATCCTGACCTTAGAGCGCTTGCCACCACGGATCGCGGCCCCGAGTGCATACTACAAGATCCAGCGTGAATTTCGCGGAGTACGTAGTCTGCTTGAAGAGGTCCAACACATCTGAGCCATGGCTGTAAGAAAGACCGTCGATAGAGAACGTTGTCGCGTAATTCAAACCGTTGCGCTGTGCGCCGTATTCTTCGAGCGTCTTTGTGATCTTGGGGTAGGGTTCCCTTGCTAATAAATTCAATGATAGGTGTCATCCACGTAGGATCTTGTTCCTCTATCACCGTTGATATCTCCATTTCCAAGATTGACTTGTTTTTTAGGGTTTCTACCAATACCTGTTTTGAGAGGTGTGCGAAACTTGTGGATGCTATCTTACTGAGCGCATCTGCCTTTCTGTTATCGCCTCTGGGTACCTGTTTGATTGTGAACTTGTCAAAGTTTTTTATCAAGGACTTTGTTTTTTCCAGGTATTGGACCATGTGTTCATCCTTGGCTTCATATTCGCCTAGCACATGGTTAGCGACTAGCCGAGCATCTACGTTTGCTTCCAGGTTACGTACACCCATTTGGATTGCGATGCGTAGTCCGGCTAGTAGGGCTTCATATTCTGCCTCATTGTTTGTGGCTGTGAACTCAAAGTGTAGCGCATAGGTGAATTCCATACCTTCTGGATTTGTAAGAATAAGGCCTGCGCCTGATCCATCTGCACATGAGGATCCATATGTGAACAGGGTCCAAGGTTCCTGTAGGTCCGTTTTGGTTGCAGATGTTGGGCTGTCGCTATCTGGCTTCTCCACGATGAAATCGGCTAGTACTTGTCCTTTAATTGCAGTGCGCGGTCTGTATGAGATGTTATACTCGCTTAAAAGTACACTCCACTTTTGTAACCGTCCTGATGCGTCTGGTTTAGAGATAACTTGTTTGATTGGCTGATCAGTGATCACCACTATTGGGTGCGCTTGGAAGTATCTGCGCAGCCTTTTGGCTGCGAATACTAGAGATAGGACCAGTTTTTCCATAGCACTGTAGTTAGTCTCTGTTTTCTTCAGGGCTTTGCTTACAAAGTATATGGGTGTCTGGATGGAGTTTCTATCCGTCAATAGTACTGCACTAACTGCTCCATGTGTTGCCGATAAGTACATGATTAGCTCTTCCCCTGGTCGTGGTGCGACAAGTTTAGGAAGAGATGCCAGATGGTGTTTAAGTTGTTGGAAAGCTTCCTCCGCTTCTTCGGTCCAGCGAAAGTCTCCCTTCTTAGTACACTTCGTGAGTGTTTTAAAGAGAGGAAGGGATTTGTCTGCTGACTTAGATAAGAAACGGTTTAGCCCTGCTAACTTTCCATTTAATGATTGGACTTCTTTGAGTGTGCGCGGTGAGGGGAGATCAATAACGGCCTTTGTTTTTTCTGGGCAAGGCTTGATTCCATCGGGTTCTATCAAGTATCCAAGGAACATGCCTTCGGTCGCGCCAAAGGTGCATTTTTTTGGATTTAACTTCATGTTGATCCGCCCCAACGTTCGAAATGTTTCCTCGATGTCGCGCACCAATTCGTCCTCTGTATGGCTTTTGATGACAAGGTCGTCAACATAGACTTCCAAGTTGCGGCCTACTTGTTTTTCGAAGGCTGTGTCCACCAGTCGTTGGTATGTCGCGCCTGCGTTCTTCAGGCCAAAAGGCATTTTTGTATAGCAGTATACTCCTTGACTGGTGTGGAAAGCCGTTTTTTCTTCATCTTCCACTGCCATCTGGATCTGATGATACCCTTTATATGCATCTAGGAAGCATTTGAAAGGGTATCCGCACAAGGACTCGACCTTCCAGTCTATCTCTGGCAGTGGATAGCAGTCCTGTGGACATGCTTTGTTGAGGTCCGTGAAGTCCACGCACATCCTCCAACTGCCATCGCTCTTCTTTACCATAACTGGGTTAGAAAGCCAGTCGTGATAGTATACTTCGCGCATGATGCCTGCATCTACTAGCTTATGTACTTCTTCCAGAATAGCCTTTGCACGATCTGGGGCCTGGCCGCGTTTCTTTTGCCTTATTGGAGGGTATCCTTGTCGGATTTGTAGCTTATGTTCTGTGATAGAGCGCGGTACTCCCGTCATATGCTTTGGTTCCCATGCAAAGATGTCTAGGTTCTTCTGCAAGAGTGCGCATACAGCTGCTTTACCTTTGTCAGATAGAGATCCTCCAATCGAAACTTGTTGTTTCGGATAATCTGGATGAATGGCGACTTTTAAATTTGGCGTTTTTTCCGTGCGCTGTTCTGGAATAGTCTCTGCTTCAGTTGTTACTGCGATGCATTCTCTTGGTGGTACTGTTGTGTTATAGAGGGTGACAACTCCTCCTTCCACTGGGAATTTAAGCATTCCGTGCGCTGTGGATGGTACAGCGCGCATGGATGATATTCCCGGTCTCCCAATGATACCATTGTATGGTGAAGGGGACTTTATTACCATAAAGTTTATCCATGTTGCGGTTGAGTGTTGTTCATCTCCTACGACCACCAACAAGCGTAACTGCCCCATGGGCCAGATCTTTTCTCCTGTGAATCCTGTTAATGACGTTGTTGCTGGTATCAATTGACTTTGAATCTCGGGTCGTAGTCTTTTGAAACAGTGATCGTACAGGATATCTGCGGATGCTCCTCCATCAATGTACATGCGGTGGATGTCATGTCCCCCTGTATGTATTTCAATTGTTAGAGGCTCCACGACTGCGTTGTTCGCAGCTATAGTAGGGAAGGATATCTCTTTTTCTGGAGAGAATTTTTGGCTGACTTTTTGCTTAATCTTGCGTTGCCATGATTGTATCATGTATATAGTATCAGCTTTCTCCTTTGGGGGTTCTTTCTTACCCCCATTTCTCTGTTTTATCTTTTCCCTCTTTGATGTTCTTTACGAGGTGGTCCATCCTGCCTTCTCTCACTAGCTTTTCGATTAGCTGTTTTAGTTGGACGCACTCGTTAGTTGTATGGTCTTTTTGGCCGTGATACTCGCAGTATCCACTACCTAGGCGCTTTTCCTCTGCAGTGCGCATTGGTGGTGGTTTTGGGAAGTTCGCACCTTCTGTTACAAATATTTCTCTCAGAGTTTTTGTGAGAGGGGTATATTTGTCATTTTCTCTTCCACTGCGATAATTCCTGCTGCGGTTGTTATTTTGGTCATTGGATTGTCTCCGCGGCTGCTCTTGCTGCCTATAGTTTGAATAACCTTTTTTGCTATCCGCAGCAGCTGCTTCTCCTTGTATAAAGGATCTAGTGCACTTTGTTAGCTCATCAAAAGTTTGTGGAACTTTGTCGTTCAATTTTCGGATGAGTTCTGGGTTGTTAATCCCATTCATGAACCCTGAAATTTTTAGGATTTCAGGACATGTTTTGACTTGTATGCACTCATCTTTGAAACGTTCCATAAAAGCGCTGGTTGATTCGCCTTGACGCTGCTTCACTCTTGCTAGCTCCACAGGGTTTTTAGTGCACTTCTTTCGCTGGGTGAAGTTGAGGCGGAATGCTTTCCGTAATTCCTCAAATCCACCGATGCTCCTACGTGGGAGTTTGCTAAACCATGTGCTAGCGTTTCCTACTAACGTTGAGTTAAACATGTGGCACCACACAGGCTGTGGCCAGTTTTCGATAGTTGCGGCTGATTCGAAAATTTTTAGGTGATCGTCTGGATCACCTGTTCCATCATATGTTTTCACGTTAGCGGGCATGCGCCTGCGTTTGCGGTCTGAGTAATCGCTGATGCGCCGTGTAAACGCATCAATTTTCTGGCGTCGCCATGGGAGAGACATATCTTCATTCTCTTCCTCGCGACGTCTTCCTCTCGACTTCCAGTGTCCTGTTTCTTTATCCTCGTTGTTCGAGGAGTCGCTGGAAGAAGGGTAATCTCTTTTTCGGCGCTTGCGCCGACTTCTTTCAGAAGAAGAGCTTGAGGGATCTCTGCTTGGGGATCTTCTTCTCCCCAATCTATCTTGAATCCTCCTACTCCCAGGTTTGGAAGATCCTTGGCTTGACGAATGTTGAGGCCCTAATCGATCTTGTATTCCCCGACTGCCAAGTCTGGAGTGAACATTAGTGCGCCTCTCGCTGTCTTCTGAGTATTGTGAATCAGATCTTGTACCCAACCTATCATGGATAGTGGTACGTTCTGCGCGTCTTCCTCGTGGGTGACGCATTGGTGATAGTTCGCGTTCAAGAGCAAAATTGAGTCGGGCTTGTAGGCTCGTGCTTGCTCTTCTTGTTGCTTCTTCTTGCATGAGGGCGGTTAGGGTTTCATAATTTTGGGATACAAAGTTTCCCAAAGTTAGATCGGGTACGTCCTCAGTTGTTGCAAGAATTTCTGCCTCAGTATTAGGCACCCTGTCTCGATCAGGTGCGCCTCAGTTGTTGCAAGAATTTCCCAAAGTTTCCCAAAGTGTTGTTCACTGCGGGTGTAGCTTGATGAGGAGTGGTGAAGAGAGTGCGTTGAAGTTCCTCAACGCTTGGGACCACTGAAGAAATTGTAGGTAGTTCCATCGCTGGAGGAGGTTGGGTTGTCCCTACCTCTTGGTGATCAGGTGCGCTGGTTGTCCCAGCCACCTGTCTAGAGGTTGAATCTTGTCGATTCTTCCTCTGATGGTCACGTTTTTCTGACTGCGGAGTCCGCTGACTTGAATTCTTATGTTTTGTCATTCTAGTGCTTGGTTCTTAGTAGGGTCTCACGGATGGCGCCACTTGTTGATACAAAAGTTGGGCGTACTGGGTTATTGGGCTCTTGCTCTCGTACCAATTCGCTTCTTAGCACTTGTTACCTGCGTACTAAGAAAGTAAAACAACACCGTTAGGCTTATCGAGAGATTGTCTCCCCCGATTAGACTCCGGCGTGAGAGTAAGTAATCGATTTAGGGTTCTCGTAAAAGAGTTAGGGTTTGTATGTCGTACCTTGAATGAGAATCGTGTGATTCTATATATAGGGGCTGAAACCGCGTAGGTTTCTTGCTCCTTACTCTTCGCACTCGTGGTGCTTATCGGGGTAAGGATATCTATTCCATGAATAGAAGATCCTTATCACATGCCCGATTAGTTTGGTTGGGCTTTGGGCTTCATGAGCCCAAGCCGTTACTATTATAGTCCGTCATTCGCTATAATAGCTCACTCGTGATGGGCTTGGGCCGAGTAATGTTTATCATTTGGGCTCATGGCCCAAATATAGACTATATGTCATCGGAGGTGATTTTATATATATCATGAGGAAGAGAAGAGAGACATCAAAAGATTAAAACACTCTTTCTCATTTGTAGTCAAACATAATACTAAGTCACATGAATATTTAAGTAATTAACTCTCATTTTTTATACAAAAAATAAGCAACCAAGTCTCTATATATACCCCTATCATTACATTTACCAGGCACCAACCGCATTTTTCAATTGAGCCAAGTAAAGGGGATGCTTTGCAGTTGACCAGGCAATTTTCACAGTTCTCATATTTCGAATCTCATGAGGTTTGTGTGTAATACTGCTGCAAGACAGGAATTTAGTGGGGATCGGAGGTGTTGCGCCCCCAAAATTTTCAGTTACAAGTAAACTTTTAACCCTTATACTTCGTTAATTTTTTGTTCGTAATTTATTTATTTATTTTTATTTTTATTAATAATTTCGTATGTTTTTTTGTATAATAATTTGTATTTTTATTTAATGAATAAAATTTTAGTTTGTTTGAAAAATAGGAAAAAAAAATGGTGGGGTCCAAAAACTGAAACTGCTCTGAAACTGCTTGAAGGGGGTATTCAGTGTGTGAATGTGAAATGTGAAATGTTGAGGTGGCGGTAAGGTGGCGAAACGGCTTGAGCCACCGCACCTCACACTCTTATAGTTTGGCCCTTCAATAAAACTTGTCAAGTTCTCTAATCCTGTGCTCCTGGCTGCAATGAATTCATTTTGACTGTATCTTTGTGTCATGGGTTGGGTTCTTTTATGGCAACCCGGCCAAAATATTCCCCTGTTTTCATTGATTTTCCTATCTTTTTAAATGCATTTATACTTTGTAAACTCTAATTCAATTACTCTATGAGTTTATTAGTGGGATAGTACCTAATTTAGAGGGTGTTTGGGATTGATTATTTTTTCTGCTTGCTTCTGTTTCTGCTTATAGATAAGCACTTATAAGTGGTTTAAAAATAAACACTCAAGGAAACAGTGTTTGAATTTGTTTATGCCGTTAAAAAAATACGTTATGATCAAGAAAAGAATATTAGTTTGTTAGAAGTTACAATCGAGTTCATTTCTATTAGGATTGTTTTTAGTATCGATCAGAGTAAAAAAATAATTCGGGTTTCATTCCAAGTAAGCACTTTGAAACAGACAGCTCCCTACCTCAATACCTCCTTATTGAAAGCCACAAATCTTATTGCTTAAGGGTATTAATGGTTGGTTTTGTTTAGGCTTACGGCTAGCTAATTCTGCTTAGCAAGGTTTCGCCCTAAGGTGCCATTGGAATGTCAATTTCGTTTATGTATCTATAGTGTCACATATGGAAGGGGTACAAAATTTAAAATTGTCTCTGGAGGAGATAAAGTTGGCCACTGATAACTTTGGGGATAAAAATTTCATTGGGCATGGTGGACTTGGGAATGTGTACTCAGGAAAACTTACCATATCCGGACAGCAGTGCGACATTGCTGTAAAGAAGTTAGATCGTACAATGGGGCAAGAGGACCATGAGTTCTTAACTGAAATCCAAATGCTGTCATCCTGTAGACACAAAAACCTTGTCTCTCTAGTTGGATTTTGTGAAGAGGGTGGAGAAAAGCTCTTTGTTTACGAGTTTGTAAAGCATGGGAGCCTTGACAATTATCTAAGTGACACTCAACTCTCGTGGACTCAACGTCTTCAAATAAGCCTTGGTATGGCCAGAGGTCTGAATTACCTCCATAATGATGTGGGGCCACAACACAGA
The DNA here is from genome assembly GCA_030686995.1 of Artemisia argyi. Lineage (NCBI taxonomy): Eukaryota > Viridiplantae > Streptophyta > Magnoliopsida > Asterales > Asteraceae > Artemisia > Artemisia argyi. The sequence continues at coordinate 127,974,522 of CM060697.1, forward strand.
GTCGTGCACTGTGATATTAAGAGCTCAAATATTCTACTAAATGAGAATTGGGAAGCCAAAATTTCAGATTTTGGTTTGTCAAAAGTGAGCCCTTCAAATGTTAAGTTCACATCTGTATCCACACGTGCTTGTGGCACTGTGGGCTATGTAGATCCCCAGTATGTAGAAACCGAGATTTTAACAAAGGAAACTCATGTGTATGCTGTTGGCGTAGTGCTATTTGAAATATTGTGTGGTAGGCTGGCATATATTGAACAATATAAAGATGAGAGTAGGTTTCTTGGTCTGTTGGCACAACATTATTATGAAGAAAACAGACTACGTGAGATCATCCATCCTGGTCTCATGAATGAAATGAAGGTGGATTCATTGGACATATATACAATGGTAGCGTATCAATGCTTGAAAAAAGATCAAAGGGAATGCCCAAGTATGGGTTGGATCATAGAGAAACTTGAAAAGGCATTGGAAATTCAAGCAAGTGTTATGTGAAAGACTCTACCACATTGTTTTATCAAATCTTACATCCTTTTTACATCAAAAATATTCTATAACCTTCTTTTTTACAAGGCTTGCAGCAAAGTTGCTGGATTTATTCGGTTCGGAACATGGGGAAGACAAAGCGTGGGTGATCACTGGTCTTATGAACTCGAGGAAGGTCATCATCTTTTAAAGATCACCATTCACTATGATGAAGTAATACACTCACTCATCTTCACTAGTGAATCTGGAGGTGTTATAAACTCTTCTAATAAAATTGGTAGTTGGGCCGGTGCAGACACGGTTTCTGAGGTGAGCAAGTCTTGTCTCAACTAATCAATAGCTCTAATTTATTCGTTTCACAATAATTTTTCCATTGCCATTAATCAGGTCATGTTTGATGGTGACGAGGAAATTAGTGGCATTAGTGGAACCGTTGGTTATAAAGATGGTAATTCAATAATATCATCTCTATCTTTTAAGACGACCAAGAGAACCCATGGACCTTTTGGTCGGCAAACAAGGGCTTTTTTCTCTGTACCATGGGATAATGGCTCGTTAGTCGGGTTTTATGGCCTGGCCGACAACTATATTGAAGCCATTGGTGTCTATCTTAAAGCACATGAGGAAATGATACGGGTCGGACCATGGGGAAGTCAAATCGCAGGTCCACAAAATATATGGTCTTTCCAACTTGAGAGAAATCACAATTTAAAGAAGATAACCATAGATCATGGCGATTTCATATATTCTCTAATCTCCACTAAAGAATATAGAGGCTTAGAGCATGATTCAAAAAAGGCCGGTGGTCAGAATGGAGGAGATAAGGTCTCCGTGGTAAGTAGCTGTTAACATAATGCCAATTGACAATTGCACCTTTATACATGACAGGCAAAAATTACATCTTTTGATGATAAAAAAACGACCACTGCACCATTTGTATGAGTTACCCTGTATGTGATGAGATGTGCATGCATAACCATCAATCCATTGTTTATTCGATAAATTTTCTTACTTTTACTTTGTCATTTTAATTATGTTTAATTTGTTACTAAATTTTCTTGTTCACTCAGGTTGCATTTGATTGGGACGAAGAAATAAAGACAATCAAAGGCAATGTGAGTTTATCGAGGGGAAATGCTGCTGGTCATTCAGTAATTTCATCGTTATCATTTGTGACAAATAAAAGAACACACGGACCTTTTGGTCGTGCAAGAGGGATGCCTTTTAGAATACCGTTGGAGAATTGTTCGTTTGCAGGATTCTATGGCCATTCTGCTATCTATATCGATAGCATCGGTGTCTATTTAAAGGCTTCAATCTAACTTCTTCTCCGGACCACCAAACATATTATGTAGACGCATACATGATAACACGAACCATTTTTAATGTACATATTTTTGTAGCCGAAATCCTTGAAAACAATATCGAGGGTCAGGCATGAGAAGAATCTAATGGGTTTAGTGCCCGATTAGGAGCTAAAGAGCTCAAAATACTGGCCTATCAATGATTCAATATGTTGATAACGTGAAAACAACTTATATGGTGAATTTGGCTAAACGATTAAAAACAATTTTCTATCATTTTCAATAGAAAGATTATACTAGTATATTTTTTACCTATGTGTTACGGTTGATGTGATTATTATGTAACATCATCCCAACTGCCTTTCAAAAAAAAAAACATCATCCCAACTATCTATACCATGAAACAAAATAAAGAAAATACAATTGGTACATATTTTAGCTAACTGAGTTGCGAACCTCCCTCACACTTTTACTACTTCTTCAGTCACAAAATTATAGTCCTCATTTTTATTTTGAGATGTCCTAAAATAATAATCTTATTTGTGTGTCAACCGATCAAAAAGAAGTTTAGTGATTGAGGATGATATTTGATTGATTGAATAGTATAGTGTCTTACTTTTATTAAAGTGTGTGTTTTTTTGTCTCACAATAATAATTTTAATACCGACGGAGTAGTAATTAATGTGTGGTGTCCTACGTGACATGGGAAAATCATTTAAGTAACTATTTATGTAAAAACAATTTATTAGGCTGCCCACAGTGGGCAGGAAAATTTCGGTCGAGCATGCTTCACAACCGATATCAACATCGGTTGCCTCCACTCTGAAGGTTGGTTCGAATATCGGTTGCCGGGCATAAATTTTGTCTATCGGTTGTGTTTTCGACCGAGTTTGAAACAACACAAACTTTACAATTTATTTATTTTCTTTCTTTCTTGTCTAAAGAAACCGTATGGCTTTATGTTGTAGTTGGGCTTGCAAGTCAAAATCTGCCCATATATCTTGCTAGATCAACACCTTTCACAACTTTCATATCTTTCTTGGCCATGATGTTGTGATTGTGTTTTTGTGTGTGAATGTTTGTTGACGAGGGAGTGATAAATGAAGAATGAATATAGAAATCTCATGAATATATGGTAAATATGAAGGTTCCAGGAAGTTTCGTTTTTTTATTTGTTTTGTTGGGAAGTGATAGATGAACCACACGTTTTATTGTATGCAAATGCAACCACTACTGCTTGGCTTTAAATGCAGAAAAGGAAAACAATTGCATCGATGGAGTGTGTTATGTGACTTTACATAACTAAATTTCAAAACTGTTAAATTATGAGTTGTAAAACTGTTCTATCTTTTTTCTTTGGGTATATTACATTGTTAGTCCTTTGTATTTTCCTTCAAAAGTAAGAATTTATTTAAAAATAAAATAAAATAAAAAAAATAATGATATGGGTCACCACTTGTGTCTGGTTGCTAGAGAGAGAAAGCTGACGTGACAGTCGAAAAGATGATGCAATATGGGTCACCACTGTACCCAGCCTTAGAGAGTTAGAGGTCACGAGGTGTAAGCAGTGGCGCAGCTTTTAAGGGGGGGGGGGGGGGGGGGGGGGGGCGCCCGACCCCCCGAAATTTTTTTTGCGATGTAGGGGGTATATAGTTTTCGTGTAGAAAAATTTCGGTATATTTGGTTTCGACCCCCCGAAAATTTCGGTATACCTGAAATATAGCCTTAGGAAAAAAAAAATTTAGATCCTGACCCCCCACTAAAAAATTCCAAGCTTCGCCACTGGGTGTAAGATGTACGAAGGTTTGGAAACGACGAGTGGATGAGCGTGAGCCAGTTGGGGTACGAAGGAAAGAGAAATAGGTCGTGCATAAAACGTGGGTTGGTGAGGTCTCTTTTGAATTTGAAAGAATGCTAATAAGTGGTCCAACTTTGTTCAGGAAAAGTTCAAATGGGGATAAAAAAAGCATTGCTATATATTCTTAAAAATGTGTCACTACTTATAGTTAGGAGGATAATTAAGCCAAAATGTTAGGAAGAAATAATATTTTCCAAGATCAAAAGCAGGTTCGTTTGATTTTGACATAATTGTTTTGATCGATCAAATTACTTAATCTTACAAGTTAATAAAAGTTTGTTTGTTTTAAACTTAGTACAAAAGTGTGAAGCATGACTTAAAAAGAAAAGTCACGAGTGCATTGTTTTTTCAGAATTAATTTCATATATCATTTACTTTTATGATTAATTTCATATATATTAAAAGTGTAATTAATGAATGCATAATTTACAATGTTTTTAAAACATGTTTAAATATATATGAAATTTTCAAATTTAAGAAAGAGTATATATGAAATTGCCACTTTTAAGTCATTGGTTTATTTTCATAAATATGATGATTCACACTCATTATATATGTAATACAAATAAAAATGATTTATCAATGTACATGCATCGTATATGTACACTAAACCATGGCTGATCAGAACTTAACAATGATTAAACCGACCCCCCGAAATTTTTTTTGCGATGTAGGGGGTATATAGTTTTCGTGTAGAAAAATTTCGGTATATTTGGTTTCGACCCCCCGAAAATTTCGGTATACCTGAAATATAGCCTTAGGAAAAAAAAAATTTAGATCCCGACCCCCCACTAAAAAATTCCAAGCTTCGCCACTGGGTGTAAGATGTACGAAGGTTTGGAAACGACGAGTGGATGAGCGTGAGCCAGTTGGGGTACGAAGGAAAGAGAAATAGGTCGTGCATAAAACGTGGGTTGGTGAGGTCTCTTTTGAATTTGAAAGAATGCTAATAAGTGGTCCAACTTTGTTCAGGAAAAGTTCAAATGGGGATAAAAAAAGCATTGCTATATATTCTTAAAAATGTGTCACTACTTATAGTTAGGAGGATAATTAAGCCAAAATGTTAGGAAGAAATAATATTTTCCAGGATCAAAAGCAGGTTCGTTTGATTTTGACATAATTGTTTTGATCGATCAAATTACTTAATCTTACAAGTTAATAAAAGTTTGTTTGTTTTAAACTTAGTACAAAAGTGTGAAGCATGACTTAAAAAGAAAAGTCACGAGTGCATTATTTTTTCAGAATTAATTTCATATATCATTTACTTTTATGATTAATTTCATATATATTAAAAGTGTAATTAATGAATGCATAATTTACAATGTTTTAAAAACATGTTTAAATATATATGAAATTTTCAAATTTAAGAAAGAGTATATATGAAATTGCCACTTTTAAGTCATTGGTTTATTTTCATAAATATGATGATTCACACTCATTATATATGTAATACAAATAAAAATGATTTATCAATGTACATGCATCGTATATGTACACTAAACCATGGCTGATCAGAACTTAACAATGATTAAAACAAATAAAATCGACACAAATAATTAAATATTTTTTCATGTGATAAATAGGCCTACGTATTATATTATACTTTATACTTACTGATTCGTTGTGTTTTTGTGCAAAACAATTTATCAAAATACCAACAAACGTGATGTCAATGTTATCGTGAGACAACAAGACGTGAAGAATTACAAGTAAACCTTTTAGGAAAAAGATTACCTCGTAAGTTCGTGAAAGTGATATTTTAAGACCGGGAAATGATTTCCCGGGTCGTGTCCCAACGAGGTGTGAATGAAAAGCTTCGTGAAAAGATCGAGATTAAAATCTTGTATGTTTGGTTGAGAAAGGTTATTTGGTTTTGTGATACGTTAAATTAACGAAAATCGAAAATTAACGAATGAGAATGAAGATAAAACAACCTAAGGGGAAACAAAAGGCAATTGGCAAACTAAAGAAATCCTAAAACACTACGGGAATCCTAACACACGAGTAAACAAATAAACGTGACGTTTATTTAAGATAAACGTCAACACGCGCACAAAAACGTGAAATTTTAGCTACGCAAGTCCTACGGGCCTACAAATAATTTTCTTATAATCCTAATGATAAAAGAAAATTTTAGAAAAAAGAAAATTAATTTTTCAATAAAAATGCTATTTATTATGAATTAATTACTAATTAAGTGAAATTAAATTAAAATAAATACTTAGACTATTCTGAAAATTATGAAATTTTTCTGGAAATTAAATGAAGTTAAAATAGACTTAAGAAAAATAAAAAGTTTGGAAAAAAGTTTCTAAATAAGCTGGAAAAAGTAGTTTATAATCAAATAAGCAAAAGCCAAGCAAAACCTATTTAAAAGAGTTATTGTGTATGCTTATAACGAAAAAGTCCCAAGGGCAAGTTGGTTGTGGTGTGTGTGTGGTGTGTCTGTGTGTGCAAGAGGTCCCAAGTTCGACCCCTTATTTTTGCACAAAATTTATTTCTTTTTTTTTAGTTTTCTTTTGTTTTCTGCTTCCTTTTTACTAACACAACCACAAATACAAACTGAAAATACTTTTGGAAATCAGATCTAATCCAACAGAAACTTAAACCAAACCAATTCAAGTTACAAGATCAAACGTAGATTAAAAGATTTGAAAAATTAAGTTCTTTGTTTTCTTAACTTTTGTGACTACCTAATTACACCTTCAAAACAAATAAACTTAAACAAGCTTAATGCTTGTATAAGCAATGCAACAACAACAAGTAGCAAACAACAACAACAAAATTTAAACAACAGCAAGAACATAAGCATGAACAAGAACAATAACAAGAACAGTAACAAGCTAAGTAGCAGCAGCCAAGCAAGAAGCCAACAAGCTTTAATGAGCCAATAAGCTCACAAAAGCTGATGTAAACAAATAAACAACAATAATAACAACTAGAAACAACAACAAGATCAACAACAATGAAGAGATCAACAAGCTCAGCAAATCAAGATCAAGAACAACAAGAGGTAGGAGCAGCAGTCTCAAAATAGGCAAAAAAGGGGCTTAAAATAAGCAGTGAGATGAAAACTAAAAGCTAATCTATAAAGTTAACCTAGGGGGAACTCAAAACAACAAAGATCAAGGAATTTTACCCAGATTTGACCACTCTATGCTCAAATCAAAATTGTACCAAGTCTGGATGTAGGGGAATTTTGGGTCAAACAGTCAACTTCCACATCGAATTTGAGTGACCAAATCTACTTCAAATAGAATTTTTCTTTTTGATATGGATAGACAAGCTGACAAAGATTTTAAATCAACAAAGTTTACTCATTTCCAAAAAGAATTAAACCCTACAAGTTCCTTGGAAGTTTGTCCCATTTCTGTGTATGCAACTTTTTTGACTTTTGAAATAAATTGAAAAGTTTGACTTTGTTGAATTTTGGTTGATCCCAGATGACCAACAATGAAATATCAACCTAAATTGAAGTGAAATAGAGCACCCCTAACTACTTATGAACTGTTTTCAAGGTTTTGATTCATCAAATCCTCAACAGATAAGCTGTTGAGGAGATAAATGTGTGATTTTGACTTTTACCCTGAAATTGACCAAGCAATTGATTATTTGAACTTACCTAAGGCCTAGGTGTTTTTTCTAAGCATATTTTAGCAAACCACAACAACACAAACTCAGTTAACTATCCTAATCCAAACACCCCTTTAACTAGCTGATTCAAAGAAATAATTGAGCAATACAAGAAATTAAACTAAGAAATCACTAATTTAACTTACACTAACACTAAGCAAGCATAAATGAGTAACAATGAGCAACAAACAACATTTATAACTAGGTATAGCAGATTATGCATAAAAATTGGGTGGATGGCTTACAAGTGAATCCAAAGTGAGTAACAAAGTGAGAACCAGATTCAAAATCATCACCTAATGCTCCCCATGGAGCTCTAAACCAGACCATTCATCCTTGCTTACTTCTGCTTCAACAAGTTCTACCATTTTTTATTTTTCTTTTGATATTTCCTTGTATTTTCTTATTTTTTTTTCTTTTGGTGAGTTTCTGTTGATGCAAGGCTAAAAAAAACTTTTGAACAACTTATAAAAGTTGTTGAGAGTAACTAGAACACAAATAGGAGTAAGTAACCAGACTTTGCAAGTAAATGAGAAAATTGAGTAAAATTGAAATTTCTTGAAAACTAAAATGTTACTGGAATTAAATTAAAGTGGAAGCATTACAATTGAAAATAAAACAGAAAACTACAAGGAAAATTCGATGCCTTATGAGGCTTACAACTATCCTATTTATACTAAAACAGAAATTTGGGTTCTTCTTTTCACTTGTGCCTCTTCTGTGTGAGTTAACAGCTGTGATTGAACTCTTGTGACTTTGTGAACACATCCCAACCATTGAATTGCATTCTCCTTGATCCTGGCCCTTAAACTGTTTTTCGCGCCAAAACGTTTAATAGTGGATTGGTGAGGTGGAAGTGTTAGGTAGGGTTTTGTGAGGAGGGGGAGGTAGGTGGAGTTGGGGAATGGTGAAGTGGTGGAGATTTTGAGGGGAAGTTGAGTATTGCAGAGGTGAAGGTGGGGTGATGGTGGTGAACTGTTGGGTAAAACAGGGTGGGGAAGAAAGGGGAGTTTGACCCTTTGTTTTAACTATATTGACCCTTTGACCGGACCCCTTTTGGTTTAATATTAAACGTGGGTGGGGGTTTGGGCTTGGGTGGTAAATGGGCCAAAGGGTAGTGTTTGGACTGGATTAGGTTTATGATAAAGGGTTGGGGTGTTTGGATTGGGTTTGGTAACATATGGGATCCGTTTGGTAATTATGCAATTTAAACACAAGGACTAATTTTGTAATAACTGAATTTCGAGGGGCCTTTTCTGCTAAATTTCCAAATTCACTTCCAAGGACCAATATTGACAACCATTGATTTCCTAAAGTCCTTTCAAACATTTTTCTTCAAAGTAGACTTTTCGAGGGCCGTTTATGTAACTTCTGAAACTTGAGGGATCAATATTGCCAAATGTGAAATTCCAGGGACTAAACTTGTACACTTTTGAAAACTTTTCACCCAAAGATCATTGGTCGAATAATCTCGAATTCGGGCTTAAATGACCCCTTAAAAGTGGTTCACTTTTCGCCTCTTCATGCCTGCACAATTGAGAATCTATACACTATTTTTGTCAAACTTGTTGCCTGCACTTTGACTACTTTTAGGGTATTCAAACACCTAACTACCATACACATTACCTCTATAAAATGGAGACACACCTTATAAACACAAACCACCACATCCACATTGACTGTCTTTGCATAAACTGAACCAATGAGTTCCAACAAGAAAGGTTTTAAATTTGACTGTCTTTGCACTGTTTTTTATTTTTTATTTGTTTTAACTTTTTTTTTTGTTTTTTTGTTTTTTTTGTGTGCAGAAATCATACACATTTCAACCAGTGAATCAAGTGAATCTTCTGCATAATGGATTGAGCCACTAGCTACATCATGGGAAGACTACTTTCCAAAAGGTTATATTGGTTCAAGCTTAACAAAGGAGGATGCTAGGAAGAATCCAACTCCAAAACAGAGTGCCAAAGAAGCATTTGATGCCAGGGTTAAGGTTCTAGCCCTCCCCAATGCTCAAACTTATGTAGACCATGGTATCAAACCATGGTCTCCCAAAATTCCCAAAGATTGTTCAAACGGGAAGGGAAAAAACAATGGGTTAGTTGTATGTTCAAGACTTTGGATGTTGGTGCTTTCTCTTTGGCTGACATGCCCTTAAATAAAACTTTGACTTTCTAAAGTCATTTTTCAACTTTCATGCATTACCATTACTTGCTAATACTCATATATATGTTAAGTATGATAAAGACAATTGCAAGTGTTTATACCATTGAAAATTGCAAATTTTTCATTGCCTTACAAAATATTGAAAGTCAAATTACATTACATTAGCCTACTTAATACACTACAACTATTAGATAGTAAACCTGCTAGTCATCAAGAACCTACATCAACTTCCTACTTTCATTCCAAATACAACACAAAAGATTATTAAAATCCCAATCAAAATAAGAAACAACCTATCATACAATTGCAATTTTGACTTTGTGCAGGTCAATTCATGAACCAACTACTTCTTTTCCATTGTTAGAACAGCAATATCCTCTTGCATTTCATTCCTTTGATACCCTCTTTTGACCTTTTGATGCTCCTCATACAACAACTCCCTATAATAGTCACTAGGTAGATAATCATCAAAAAATTCATAATCCCACACTTATTACGCTTGTCCTGTAATTACAAACAAATATACAAATCATTAACCTTAAATAGCAAACAAAAGACCCATCAAATTGACAGTCAAATACAAATTCAACTACCATTGTATTTGACTGCCAATTCCACAGTCAAATAACCTAGACATTTTCCCATGATTAGTAAAACGAATTAAATTACGGCTTACATATTTGGGACAAGCAACAAATCGTTTCTTAGGATTCTCCTTTGTCCATGCCGTTTTCACCGTCATAGCAAGTCCACATCCACGGTAGGGTTTAACGTACTTATGTGTAACTGGGAAATATTAACGTTAGAGAAACAGACAAAAAAGAGACACTGTGGATGCAAACGTGGTAAGCAAAAACATGAAACCCCTTAATCACCCCGTTAATACACAAGTTAGCAAAGATTAGTAAGTTTAGACCCCAAGTTAGCAAAATTAAAAGTTCGATACACAACTCAGTAAAACGTGGCAAGTTGGATACATTTAAAAGTCATTATCCCTTTTCACTTTCACAAATTGTTACTACTTTTGATAAATTAAACATGCCTTACACCAAAATCACTTATCACTCAACCAATTAATCTCAACGATAAACTTAATTAAGATCTCATAATGTCGAGAGATGCTTTGGAGATCGTTTCGACAATCAAAACAGTAGTGTTGTTTCGTGGCAGTTACTCCTAATGGAAAGTTCGTATACTAATTCATCGATCAACTAGCCAAGCATTAAAGAAACTCAATGAAAATGGTCCTGTGAATCGATTATGGTTGTAACTACGGATGGACAAAACTACACAAAGGAATCAGATGACTAAACTCCAAAAGAACAGAAGAAAGCACAAGCTGCCGAGCTGGTCAACTTGCGAAAGACTTTCTACTTCACAGAAAATGATATTTTATGAACGTACATTGACAGATGTGAGACTGAAAAAAAAGAGATGTGGTATGAGATTGAGAAACAGATGCATGGAACAAAGTTGAGAGCTTCGTTGCAAGAGAAAGAGAACTTCTGATTCACACCTACATTTGATACAACGGATTGTCGAATGAGCTGAGAAGAAATGACGTAAAGAAAACTATATTCGAAGTCAACATCAAGTGTCTTCACAATCTAGTGCTAGAATGGAAAATCCCCAAAATCAATGTCATTCAAAATAGAGAGATGATGTCACAAACTCATCAAACATTCATTTTCAAGGAGATGAGTTGAAGCTGAGGAAAAACCTGTTTTGTACTCTAATTCATTGAATAACCAATATAAACAATTTAGAAATAACCAAAGCTAAAATAACATAGTTATTATTACAGTCGTAAATTCTATATATAATTTGATTGACATCATATCGTTAAAATTTGTTAGAAATTTATATACCTAATATGAATAAATCGAACCCTTATTGAGATAAGTTACAGGTAAGGTTTTTCTACTTTAAAATCCGAATAACCGGACCCAGATAACTGTTATTTCGGTAATATTAACCTGAATAAGATCCTTTACTTACATCTATTGAATCATCAATGTTTAAAAGTTTAAAATAAGCAAAGCTAAAATAGCAAAATTAAAAACATTTTGCTAATTAAATGTGATAGATGCCTTTTTTGTTCTTTTTTGTTCTGAAATCCATTGGCATTGAATGCAATACACCATAAGTGTATGGTAGTTTTCAGTCGTTACCTACAAATTAATCTATGAAAAGCACACAGCCACACAAGATATCATAAATCCATTATTGTTCTTCTTGTAGCACAAAAATATACTTCAAGCATATTCTCAAATAACAACCTTAGTGACCATGACGACTCATGGAAGAGACACCGCTGTTGTGTCAACACAATCGACGAAAACACGACGAAGAATAATAATGTTTCCCATGCCTTACCAAGGTCATCTTACTCCTATGCTTCAGCTAGCAAACATTCTTCATAACAATGGTTTTAAGATAACTTTCATACATGCTCAACAAAACACTCCCGCTTATTCAAACTATCCTCATATCACCTTTAAGTCCATTTTTGATGGATTCTCTGAGATTGGAAAATATATGCCCAAGGAACCTGATGCCAGCTTTATCATTACGTACCTTAATGAAAACTGTAGAGAATCATTCACTCATTGCTTGACTGAGTTGTTGGCTGAACCAAATGAGCCACCAGTTGCTTGTTTAATAACGGACGCTGAATACTATTTCACTCAGGAAGTGGCTGACTCTATGAAGGTCCCTCGGATTGTGATGTGGGCATGCACTATTGCTTCGGTTCTTGTTTATGGTGATTTGCAGTTTTTCTATGAGAAGGGTTACTTCAACTTTACAAAACAAGGTATATTCTTTCCTAACATACAAAGGTTTTGCATGTCTACATATATATTTTACAAGGCTCTGTTTTATATATGTGTTAAGTTCATTTGCATTAGCTTTTAAAAGCGTTTGCCGTGTTAATTATATAAACAAAACACTTATCACATATGATGAATGTAAACTTTGATTTTCGAAGTAAATTTGTTGCCTATTACAGCTTAACTTGTGGCTTTAGGTCCTAAAAAAAAATCAACCAAACACATCATATTAATTACTTTATGGTTTGATGCATTCAGATTCAGAATATGAAAGGCCAGTGCCGAAATACCCGATTTTGAAAGTAAAAGACATCATAAAGATCACGCCGAACCCAAAAGGTTTGGGGGAATATCTCACCAAAGTGGTTAAACAAATAAAGGCACCATCTGGAATAATTTGGAACTCCTTTATTGAACTCGAAGAACCTACACTTGAAACCCTTAACCATGACTTTCCGATACCAAAGTTCAGTTTAGGCCCACTTCAAATGTATTTTCCAGCATCACCAAGCAGTGTGCATGAACAGGACCGGTCCTTTTTCTCATGGCTAGATGCACAAGCCCCCAAGTCTATGATATACTTAAGTTTTGGTAGTATTGCACGTATAACAAAATTAGAATTTCTTGAAGTGGCTTATGGGTTGGCGAACATTGATTTTCCGTTCTTGTGGGTTGTCAGACCAGGGGTGGTTAAAGGTTCAGAATGGCTCGAGTGGTTACCTGATAAGTTTTTAGAAGAAGTTGGCGATAGGGAACGCATTGTGAAATGGTGTCCTCAGCAAGAAGTGTTAGCACATCCATCAACAGGGTGTTTTTGGACTCACAGTGGATGGAATTCAACATTGGAGAGCATATGTAACGAAGTTCCTATGATTTGTTCACCTTGTGTTGTTGGTCAACCAATAATTGCAAGATACGTAAATGATATTTGGAAGATTGGTGTTTTGTTGGAGGATGGTGATGAGGCGAAAAATGATCCGTTTTTAGGGGGTCATTTAAGCCCGAATCCGACTTTATTTGATCAAATATTGCCCTAAATCGTTCCTTTTGTGATTTTAGGTACTTGGAGAGTGAATTCTGGAAAAGAAGCCATTTTGGACGTTTTTGGAGCATAAAAGTGAAGAAAACGGCAAAGTATCAATTTTCCATGCTGGAAACACTAGGTGACGACGTCAAGAATTATACCCTGACGGCGTCAGACATCAAGAATAAAATACCGTAGTTGATGACGGCGTCAAAAGTCATCCTGACGGCGTCAAAAGGCCAAGAATAAAATACCGTGGTTGGTGACGGCGTCACACAGGCCGTCATAAGTAGATCAAGGCCGTCCGAGGAAGTATTTGGCGGCGAGGTGACGGCGTCACATGGTTGTCTTGACGCCGTCAGCCCAGTTTTCCTATATATAGTTTTCTAGTTTTTACATTAAAAAAAGAGAAGTTTTGGTGAAACCCTAAAGACGAATTTGGTGGAACTTTTACAGGTTTTTCAAGGGTTCCAAACCCTTGATACCTTGCATTGTAATTGAGATAAGTGTTCTTCTAATTCAATCAATATGTCTATGTGTTGGTTGTCTATATCTTGTTCTTGTCTCAATTCCATTATGCTAGGCTAGATCTCTTTTGTGTTTGCTTAGATCTAATGAAACCTAGATATTGATTATGTGTTGATTACTTGTTTATTCTTGTCTTGGATGAATGATTTTATATGTTAGGCTTAAGAAAACTGGCAGATCTCCAAATGGTAACATTGATGGAATAGTCAACATCTTGGTGAGCTGATTACCAATTATGGTTTTTCCACGGCCTTTACCACAAGCCATAATCTTGCGGGCTAGCCAACTCATTTGTTTTCGGGGAGTTGAGGAACCATACAATTTTGGGCAAATTGCCAGCCGTCAACGGATTTGAGATGTCTTTACCAAGAGCCGTTTGCTCCTGGACTAGCCAATCCCTTTTGTCGTTTAGACAAGGCGGACTGATTACCACAAAAATTTTGAAATAAAGTGAAAAATTTTTGAAAATTTTGGGCCAAAATGGGGGTACTTGAAAGTATTTTGCGATAAAATTCGCTAGAATTTCCCCCCCACACTTAGAAATGAATATTGTCCTCAATATTCAAAGTCCCGGCTATTATGCCGAACCTAAGAACGTAAAAAGATAATATTCGAAGCTAACTGTGGAAATATTGTTTTGTATTTTTCACTTTATTTATCTGTACATACAATCACACTTTTTTTTTTTTTTTTTTTTTTTTTTTTGATGAAACCTTATATACATATATACATTTTTCAAATAGCGGGGGGTTGGCCATTCCCCCACACTAGGGTGGTAGAAAGTAGAAAGAAATCAGAGATACGGGTGAAAACCCATATATGTTGCTAATTTTTGTTCATCGAGTCGCTAGCTTGACTCGATCCCCGAATTTAATTGTCCTTGGGGAACGTTTGGAGATCTGGGACAACCATGGATGGTATGTCCTCTCCAAAGTAGTGTTTCAACCGATGTCCATTCACTTTGAAATTAGGACCGTCATTTTGAGATAATTCGACGGTGCCATAAGGGTAAACTTTTGTGATAGTGAATGGACCAGTCCATCGGGTTTTAAGCTTCCCCGAGAAGATCTTGAGTCTAGAATTGAAAAGAAGGACTCGATCACCAACGTTGAAAACGCGGTTCTTGATTTTTGAGTCATGAATCTTCTTTGTCTTTTCCTTATAGATTAAAGAGTTCTCGTAAGCTTGATCACGAAGTTCATTTAATTCATTCAGTTGAACTTTCCTGTGATCACCCGCCGTTTTTAGGTCAAAATTGGCATGCTTGAGGGCCCAATAGGCTTTATGCTCAAGCTCGATCGGTAGATGGCATGCTTTCCCGTACACAAGCTTATATGGCGTACACCCAATGGGTGTTTTATACGCCGTACGGAAAGCCCAAAGTGCATCATCTAACTTATCCGACCACGATGCACGATTCTCACCTACAGTTCTTTCAAATATTCTCTTTATGCCCCGATTGGAAACTTCTACTTGTCCACTTGTTTGAGGGTGGTACGCAGTAGAAAGACGGTGAGTTACACCATACTTTTGCATGACTTTGTCGAATTTGTCATTGCAAAAATGCGTACCACGATCGCTAATTATAGCACGTGGAGTTCCAAATCGAGCAAAAAGAGCTTTCAAAAATTTCACGACTACTCGGGCATCATTAGTGGGTAAAGCTTTGGCTTCAACCCATTTTGACAAATAGTCAACAGCCACGAGTATGTACTTATTTCCGTGAGATGATGGAAATGGCCCCATAAAGTCGATGCCCCAAACATCAAATATTTCACAAACTTGGATTGCATTTTGAGGCATTTCATTCTTTTGTGAGATATTCCCGTGACGTTGACACGCGTCACAGGATTTGACTAATTCTTGGGCATCCTTGTAAATCGAGGGCCAAAAGAAACCAGAATCAAACACCTTTTTGGCGGTGTAATTTGGATTATGGTGGCCCCCCGTGGGACCAGCATGGCAAGCCTTTAGAATTTCAGAGGCTTCTTGGCCATAAACACACCGCCGGATGACTTGATCCGCACAGATTTTAAACAAGTAGGGGTCGTCCCAAAAGTAATGTTTTACATCTTTGAAAAATTTATTTTTTTGTTGGGACGACATCCCTTTCACAATGAAGTTACCCGCAAGATAGTTTGCAAAATCGGCAAACCAAGGGGTAACAGAATCTCCACGAAAGGTAACCGCATTGAGTGTCTCGAGAGGGAATGTTTCATTAATTTCTTTCCTCTCGAAAACATCCTGATGGGGGTTTTCCAAACGGGAGAGATGATCAGCAGCTAGGTTCTCAGCTCCTTTTTTATCACGAATAATGATATCAAATTCCTGTAGGAGGAGAACCCAACGTAGAAGTCTCGGCTTTGCATCTTGTTTTGCAAAAAGGTACTTCAAAGCCGAGTGATCCGTATACACTATGCTTTTTGTCAAGATCAAATATGACCGGAATTTCTCGAAGGCATACACCACAGCTAATAATTCTTTTTCAGTGGTGGTGTAATGACTTTGAGCCTCAGTCATCGTTTTGCTTGCATAGTGTATAGGCTGAAAGTGTTTCGTTTTACGTTGCCCCAAGACTGCCCCAATAGCATAATCACTCGCATCACACATGAGCTCAAAGGGCAAGTCCCAATCGGGGGCAACAAGAATCGGTGCCTCGGTAAGCCTTTTCTTTAATGTTTCAAAGGCTTCGATGCACTCGGGGGAGAAGATAAAAGGAGCATCCTTCTCGAGGAGATGGGTCATAGGCCGGGCGATTTTAGAAAAATCTTGAATGAACCTACGGTAAAAACCGGCATGACCCAAAAAGCTCCTGACACCTTTGACGGTAGTGGGATGAGGTAATTTTGCTATGACATCAACTTTGGCTTTGTCGACCTCAATCCCACTCTTTGAAATTTTATGGCCGAGGACAATGCCCTCTTTGACCATAAAGTGACTTTTCTCCCAATTTAGACATAACCTTGTGTCTTCACAACGTTTAAGCATGTTGTCTAAATGGGAGAGACATGTTTGAAACGAATCCCCAATGACCGAAAAATCGTCCATGAAGACCTCCATAGTTTTCCCGATCATGTCGGAAAATATGGCCATCATACATCGTTGAAACGTGCCCGGAGCATTACATAAGCCAAATGGCATACGTTTATACGCAAAAGTTCCATAGGGGCACGTGAACGTGGTCTTCTCTTGATCTTGCGGATCAATGGGAATCTGAAAGTAACCCGAGAAACCATCGAGGAAGCAATAGTACTCATTCCCCGCTAATCTCTCGAGCATTTGATCCATAAAGGGTAGAGGAAAATGATCCTTACGGGTGGCGTCATTTAACTTGCGATAATCAATACAGACACGCCACCCCGTAACCAAACGAGTTGGAATCAACTCATTTTCCTCATTTGTGACAACAGTAATGCCACCCTTTTTTGGAACGCAGTGAATTGGGCTCACCCAAGGACTGTCCGAGATAGGGTAAATCAATCCGGCATCAAGGAGTTTTAAAACTTCTTGTTTGATCACCTCATGAATTTTTGGATTTACCCTTCTTTGTTGTTGGACTGCCGGTTTGAAGTCGTCCTCCATTAAAATCTTATGTGTACAAAATTCAGGGTCAATGCCCTTTATGTCGGAGAGACGCCAAGCAATTGCTTGTTTATGTGACTTCAAAACCTTTATTAGAGCAGCCTTTTCCTCATCACTTAAATCCTTAGCAATTATGACGGGCAATTTATCATCACCCTCAAGAAATGCGTATTCCAGATGAGGCGGCAAGTCCTTAAGCTCGACCTCAGGAAAATCATCAGTTTCCTCAACATATTTGATTTCCTGATTATGAAGTTGTTGTGGTAGAACGGGAAGAGGAGAGGGATCTTCGTTTAACAATTTCTCAAGGAGAAGAATATCCCTCTCTGGGTCAATCTCTTGGTTATCGATTCCATCGGGAATCGAATCACTTTTAAGAAAGGACTCAATCTCTTCTAAGATGAAGTCACTTCCCTCAAACGGAGTGAGGGAAGGATCAGAATTAGCAATGATGGGGTAAGAAGACGGAGTGAAATTTTCACTCGTAGAATCATCAACGAAACCTAAAACCTCTTGAGCGTACTCCTCAGCCGCAACATCGATGACATCTATTCGGTTTACCGATTCAGAGTCATAATTGGAGGAGTACCTTGATGTTTGATCAAGGTTAAAGGTGATTGCTTCAGTTCCAACACGCAATGTGATCTCTTGCTCAAATACATCGATAAGAGCACGCCCAGTTCTAAGGAATCCCCTTCCAAGAATGAGAGGGACCCTTGAATCGGCATCAAAGTCAACAATCACAAAATCCGTTGGAAAATGGAACTTTCCCACTTTAACGAATACATCCTCGGCTATGCCAAGAGGACGAGAAATCGATCGATCAGCAAGCTCTAAAGTCATGCATGTGGGAGTAAGTTCGGGAAGAGATAATTTCTTCCACACAGAATATGGCATCAGGTTAATGCTAGCACCAAGATCGGCCAAGGCGAAGCATTCAACCATACCCGGAAAAATACAAGGAATGAGAAACTTTCCGGGGTCTCCAAGCTTTTCAGGAAGCTTTTTCAAGAGAACTGCTGAGCAGTGCTCATTCAATGGAGTCCTTGCCATCTCAAGGAGTTTTTCCTTATTACTTAACAGATTTTTGATTGTTGATGCAAACTTGGGCATCAAGAGAATAGCATCCGCGAAGCTAATGTCAAAATGCAAATCTTGAAAGATTTGGAAAAATTTATCCATTTGGTGACTAGCTTTTTCGCGGAGCTTCTGTTCATTGAGACGTGATGGATAGGGGATAGAAGTTTTGGATTTAGGGTTGTCTACTGGAGTTTCAGGTGGTTCAAAGACAACTCCAGGATTGCATCTGGTTTCTGGAATAACCTGAGGTTGGACGTGTGCGGTACTTCGTGGGCTAGGATTTTGCACCTTGTCCTTTGTCGCCTCAGGTTCACGATTCACTACCTTTGGAGGAGAGGAAGAAGAGGTAGTAGGAATCGCGGGTTCATCATAAGAAGCACCACTTCTAGTTGTGATCGCCTTAGCATCGCCCCTCGGGTTAGCGATCGTATTGCTCGGAAGTGTTCCTGAGCCCGAGGGTCGTTCATTTAAAGACTTCTTAATTTCAGAAATCTGGCTGACCAACAACTTGTTCATTTCTTCTTGGGACTTCATGAATTGTTTTAACAACTCGTCGGATGAAGGCCCAGTAGGAACAATGGCTTGATTTTGGTTGTTAAAATTTTGAGCACGATTGTTCTGATTGGGGCCTTGATTTTGAAAATTACCCTGATTAGGGTTGTTGTTTCCATGAAAATACCCGGGATTGAAATTACCCTGACCTTGGTTTCGATTAAAGTTTCCTTGATTTTGTTGTTGGAAACCCTGATTTTGGAAACCTTGGTTTTGATTCTGAAAACCATGACCTTGATTGAAGTTACTTTGGTTTTGAAAACCTTGGTTTCCTCTGTTTTGATTCTGGCCACGGTTTTGGACATTTTGGTTTTGATGAAAACCAGGAGGTCCAGGATAATGATTAGGACGGTAGTTCGGGTCCATAGGAGGGCGATATTGATTGCCTCCTTGATTAGATGACCCGACTACAGCATGAGCTTCAAACGGAGAACCATCAGTAGCTGTGCAATTGTAGTAGGCATGCGGCCCACCACAAGTTACACAGACTTCCACTTTCTTAACCTCAGCAGGTGGAGGATGTTGTGGAAAAGAGACTTTCTTAGTCTGGGCGAGAACCAAAGCTTGAATAGCCTCAGTAAGCTTGTCAATCTTAGCATCGGTGCTAGACTGACTCGAAGGAGATGAAGTGGAAGGACCCGCACTAATTTGTGAAACAACCGGCTTGCTTCGTGTAGAGCGGACCTTAGACTTGTTCTCGATGATTGCTAAGGCTTCTTTGGTGGTTCTACTCAAAAAGTTACCTCCCGCGGAGGCATTGAGAGAATCCTGATCAACTTGGCTCACGCCATTGTAGAAAGTATCGAGTTGCATCAACTCGGAGAAACCATGATGTGGACACTTGCGAAGTAATTCTTTGAAACGGTCCCACGCTTCACCAAATGATTCATCATATTTCTGAGTGAACTTGGTGATCTCGTTTTTAAGACTCGTGGTCTTAGAAGGTGGGAAGAATTCATTCACAAACTTTTTTACCAGATCCTCCCATGTCTCAATAGATCGAGGGGGTTGTTTCTCAAGCCAAATCCGGGCTTGACCCTCGAGGGAGAATGGGAAGAGAAGAAGCTTAATTGCTTCACACGGGACATTCTTGTACTTGATGGTCGATGTGATTTTATTGAACCATCGAATATGAGCATGAGGATCGTCCCTCTCAAAACCGTAAAACTGACTTGAGGTTACAAGATTAAGTAACCCGGTTTTGAGCTCAAAACTATCAGCCACGATGGCTGGGACAACAATAGCATCTCCGTAACCCTCGATGGGTGCTTGGAGAAGCTCACACATAGGGCGGTCTTCCGCCGTGGTGACAGCTGGAGTGGAAACAGTACGGATCTCAGATCCGACTGTTGTTGCGGAACGTCTACGAGGTCTTCTAGGTTTTCGTACAAGCTCACGTAATGGGCTAGTAGACCTAGAAGAGCGGGTGCGCATACACTAGTAACCAAAAATCAATCAAAACAAAGTCGAGGCAAAACCACAATGAACTTAAACCAATAATCGCAAGTAAGTGGCTTCTTTAAGAAAGGTACACCACCTACATGGATACAAAGGCAAGTTTTAATCTTTTTGATTTGGGAACTTATTTGTTCACACCCCCAGTTAGTAGGTGTTCAGTCTTGGTTTGCGACGGTTTATTTTTATGTAGAATTATTCACAAGAAAAGACGAATGTTTTTGGGTTTTTGTGAATGGGTGAAAAAACTTTTGGACAATATTTTTGGTATCGTTTTGTTTACCAAAATCGTATTTCTTTAAGAATCACCTTAAAAGAAACCCGATATAGAAAACGTAACGATCTGTTTTGTTTGTTTTTTATTTTTTTGGTGTTGTTAACACTTTAGGAAAAGTGTTAATGACGTTTTTGTTTTACGATTAAGATTTACAAAAAGTGGGTGAGTTTATACAGTGATGTGTGAAAAACCACTAATCTTAAAGAACGTTTGATTGGTTCTAAACGGTCAACTAAGTTCACCAGATAATGGTCAACCAAGTCAAACGTCAAAAACCAACTAACCAAGGAGTTTAGGGAATCCCCGGGTCGTGAAGTC
The DNA here is from genome assembly GCA_030686995.1 of Artemisia argyi. Lineage (NCBI taxonomy): Eukaryota > Viridiplantae > Streptophyta > Magnoliopsida > Asterales > Asteraceae > Artemisia > Artemisia argyi. The sequence continues at coordinate 127,995,613 of CM060697.1, forward strand.
CCGACGAGGCGTGCAATTGTATTTGTGAACGTTTTAAAGGATCGGGTGATTGATCAGAAAGGTCAGGAATTTGATTATTATGGTTACACTACGAGATAATGATGGAAAATGACTTATAAATACTTAACTAACAATTACTGATGATCAGATGATTTAAAAACGCAATTTAACCTAAAAACGCGCGTTTGAATTAAAAATAACGCGAACGCGCAAAAATAAAAGTGAAACGTGAGCAAATAAAGTCCTACAAACGTGAAATTTATATTTTTACAATCCTAATGACTTAAGAAAATTTTTAGAAAAATAAAAATAATTTTTACACTATTTAATGAATTACTATTAATTAATTACTAATTATTAATTACTTTTTAATTAACTAAATTACCCTAAATTACTAATAATTATGAAAATTAACTAGAAAAATGAAAATAAAATTTAGAAAAATCTAAAATAATATAAAACTAATTTTTAAACAGAAAAACTATTTTTCCTAACTTTTAATTAATTATTACTAATTAAAAACTATTTATTTAATTGATTTAACTTAAACTAAATTATAAAAAATACTAAATGATTACAGAAAATTCTGAAAAAATTCCTAAAAATCTTTTATGAAACCAGAAGCCTAAGAAAAATTTAAAAATAGCTTTTGCTTATGAATAAGCAGAAAATAAGCTAAGATAGCTTAAATAGAAGCTATCACTTCTAATTTTTTTTGTCTTTTTCTATTTTTTCTTTTTCCAATCTAAATTACAACTGATTTCAAGCACTTTTTACAAAGCAAGATAGGTTGAAGCTTATTAATAAGCTGTGTGCAAGTCCAAGTTCTCAACAGTGGGTTTTGAGCTTATTAGGAATTGGGTGAATTTGAAAAAGCTAGGATTAAGCTTCCAAATGAACAAACAAGCCAAGGTAACTGAATAACAACTTGAAATGAGAAATATAATTCCAAATAAGCACCAGGTATAAGCTTTACACACCAAATAAGCACTTAAAATTTTACTCAGACTCAAACAGGTCCAATGGTTCACTTGGAGCCTAAGGTGGGGTCCACAGGGTTGGTCAAAAGTCTTAGGAGGGGGTGATCCTAATACCCACTCTGGGAGGCTACCCAGAAAGCCAAGGTTTGAGCCTTGAAGCTCAAAAATGAGCTTGTGAAGGGCTTGTGAAGTTGGTCACAAAGGCTGAAGGATTAGTGTTTGGTGTCTGAGATCAGGCCACAATTGAGGACAAATAAGCTAAGCATCCATAAGCTAAATCCTAAGACAAGCTCAAAAAACAAAAGCTCAACTGATAAGCTGGCTAAAAATCAAAAATCTAAGGGTGGGGTCCATTGGGTGTCTCAAAAATGGGCCAAAGTAACTAGGTGGACTGATGATGCAGGGTATGTACCTAGGCCTGCAGGCTTATCTGAGGCATCAAATAAGCTTAAAAGAAAATTTCTAAAATTAAGCTGATGATGGGAATCAGTAGTTAAGCTGATGGACTTTAATTAGAAACAAGTTTCAAACCTTAGGTCCAAGTACAAAAATCATAAAAATTTGTGCAATATTTGGATTTCTGCACAAAACTACAATTTTGACTTTCTATTTTTTACCTCCACAGTTGACTTTAATGAACTTTTGATGATTCTGGTTAATTCAATGTGTTAAATTAAGCTAATGTGAAACTAACTTATGCTATTATAACTACTTATACAGCTTATGACATGGTTGTGCACCCTAATTACATAACAGTGCCTGAATACTCTAAATGAAGAAGAGATTTTGACTTTTGAACTAAGTACCTACTAATTTTATGTTACAAGCATTCCAAAACTAACCTAGGTGTTATATCTAAACAGGTTTCAAACATTAATCTCTACAGCAAACTGGAGTAAACAGCTATGCCAAACACCCCTAACTCTATTAGCTTTCAAGAATTATCAAACCAAATCACTGAATTACTGCACAGTATCACCTAATTAACTTATAAACTAATTAAACAAACAAAGATAAGCATAAATCAACAATGATAAACAGCAAATACCAACTACTTCAAATTATGATTAAATCAAGATAAGGAACCTACTTGACATCCAAAGCCTTGAATAATCTGATGAATAAGAATACAAGGACAACCTAATGCTCCCCTGAGCTCTATACCATGCTCCTAGCATCCTTTACACAGCAGCTCAACATCTTCCTTCTCCCTTCTGTTTCCCTTTTTTTTTTTTTTTTTTTATTTAACTTGTTTCTTTTTGTGTGTTTTCTTTTTTTAACTACTGAGAACAGATATGAGTATGAAACCTCACCATAACAATAACTTTGAACAATACTTAGGAGATTTTAAAGAAGGAATAAAACAACTAACAGTGAAATTGGAATTTACTTAAAACTTAAAACTTGCATTGATCACTTGAAAATTACAGAATACACTAGTTAACTCAATTGGAAAATACATAAAAAATCTACTTGAAAACTACTTTCTAACTTCACTCTCTACTTGCCCTCAGGCATACAATGACAATACTTATATAAAAAAATAAGAACTTTAACCAGGCTGTCTTCTTTTTTCCTTTTTCTCTTTTGTCTTCTGGTGTCTTGGTGTTGTCTTGTGTGAGACAGCTTTTTCATTGTCCATTTGTCCCTTTTGTATCAGTTTAGGTATCAAGTGATGGCTTTCTGAGTTGGAGTGGGATGGGAGGTGATAATTAGTTGTTGGAGTTGACTTTGGAGGTGAGGGGTAGGGTGGCTGGTAGGATGGTGGAGAGAGGAGGGGGGGGACAATGATGTTGGGATAGCAGAGGGTGTTGGGGGCTGTGTGTTTGGCTATGGCGGGCAAGAAAAGGGGGGAGGGTGGGGTTGACTTATTTTGACCCTGGTTTGGTTATTAAACGGGGTGGGTAATTTTTTATGGGATTGGGCTTTTGGTGATGGGCTGGGGTAATGGGTAAGGGTTTGTTAGGTTTTGGACTTGAATAGATAGGATGGTCCGTTTGTATGTTAACTTATCAAAGCACAAGGACCATTTTCGTATATTGCTGAATTTTAAGGGATCAAATCTGCACATCCTCCATAGTATTCCAAGGATCACAATTGCTACTTTATAATAGCACAAGGGTAACAAAAGACATTTTTCACTTTTAAAAATACCCAGGGACTGATTCTGCCAATTTCCCAAACTGCAGGGACCAAAAGTGTAATTTTTCCAAAATTGTTACCTAAGGATTAAATTTAATGACTTTTGACTTTTAAAAGCCTTAGGTTGACTTTTCTTTCAAAGCAAATGCATAGGGACTAGTTTTGTACATTTTTGAAAGTCGGGGGACTAAAACTGCCAATTGTGTAAACTTTGCTCGTTTTTTATTGTTTTTGCTCATTTTGCATTAGAAACGTATAAAATACAATCCCTGGGATATTTTAAGTATTTTGATGCATTTCTGAGCGTTTTCGGATGTTTTGGCAGTTTAAATACGACAAAAATGATGAGTGTTTGAGCACTCATCAAACATGCTTGAACGTCTTAAGAAACATGAACCGAGGCGTACTAGGTCTTTATTGGTTGTATTTAATGCATGAGCCACTGTTTACAATCCCTATAGTTGTGCTGGGTCATGGTGTAGGAGGAGATAAGAGTTCATAGAATTGGGGAGTTATGTATGCCACTCCATGAATGGTATTAAGGAATACGATCCGTCATCCATACAATTATAACAAGTAATTAACGTGTAAAAGATATCTAGGGAGTAGTGAAGTCTAAGTAAACACAATTTCTCCAATTACTGCTCACAACCTTGTAATAATTAGTTTAATTTCATTTTCAGTATTTTATTTTGATTATATATTAGTTTTGGGTTAGTTGAATAGCAACTAATTCCGCCCACTCTTCCAAAACCCGAGATTTTACTTGCTTTCATAAAAATATAAAAATACAAAAATAATCATCCCTCACCTCTAGAACTAGTAATTAGGTTTTCTAATCCTAGCGACACTATTCCTAAGCTGAACGATCAATCCCCCAGTACTTGTCACTATACTATACTACAACGATCAGGTACACTGCCTGGTGGGGGTTGTAAACTTCTCGAGATCCCTCGAGAGGTAAAGCCTGTTGCGATTCCCACGCATCAAGTTTTTGGCGCCGCAGCCCGGGGAATAGTTATTGTCTAGGTTAGGATTTCTTTTTATTAGGTCTACTTGCTAGATTCCTTTCTAGTAAGATTTTATTTTTATTTTTAGGTTCTCTTTAGTCTATCTTTTTCTTTGTGCCCTTTGTTTGTAAAACCATTTTCATTTGTCTTCATGGCGGATGAGATTCCATTTAGATCATTAACAATAGAGGAACAATTAGTTTACTCAGATAGATTTGCTTCCTGTTGTTCCAATGAATTTTTAAGTGATCTTAACTATATACAAGAGGAGATGGGTGTAAAGTTTGATAGGTTTGATGAGTTATGCGCATGTGTGGCCTATATTAAACTATCATTGTTAGGATCAATCCCTTTTAGTAAGACCCTTTGGAAAAAATTTGAGGAAAGCCTCCTAACCGTGAACCACGAGTTCAATGAATTGATGGGTTTGTATGCGTCACAACTTGAGGAAACAATTAAGGAGGATTTAGCCGAACATGATCATATTGAGCAAAAAGATGAATCCTTTAGGCAAATTGAACATTGTAATCAAGTTATTGAGGAAGGTTCTTATGAATCAGACTTAGAACTTGAAATGGCTAGAGAAGGATTTGAGATACTTAGCAACATGTTTAGGTTAGATTCTACTAAAACACGTGATGAGCATATAGGTGATGTTGAGAAAAGGAAGGATGAGGTAAATAACACAAACCTACAAAGTACCCCACAACTTCCACCATCACTTGAGGAATACACACCACCCGTGACCTACCCGGAAGAAGTAGAAGAGACTATAGGAGCCCCAATAGAGGTAGAACCCTTGTACCAAACACCACTAGAGGATATAGGTTTGAATACTTGTAGTGATAACCTTACTCTTAGTTCTAGGGAATTACCTAGTGTTGATTAACCGGGACCTCAATCTTCACACAACTTTCCATCCTTAGATATACATCTAGGAGACAAAAGAGGAGCCGACCCACCCATCAACCCATGTAGTCCGGGTAGTCTTAGGATAAAGGTAGTAGGCTCTAAGCCTTGTAGAGAAGAAGCTGACGTAGGAGTGGAAAATGACCTTACATGCTTACATCACCCATTCATGATTGATCATAAGAAACATTATGGGTTTAAACCAGGTTTATCAGGTCAAGATGGATCCCCAACTAGTAATCTCTTGAAGTTGATTGAAAATGACCCTTTTCTAGGAGAAAATCTTAATCCACCCATTAACCCGATTGAATTAGGTAAGGTTATGATGATAGGAGCACACCCCTTTGAGCATATAATTCATCCACCACTCTTTTCTCACGAGGCATACTATTACCAAGTTGGTGTGTATCGCTACTATCACCCACACTTAATCCTAAGTGTAGGGATAACCTCCCCTTTATCCGTTAAATAAGGGTAGAGTCAGGCTCGTGACTCGAACAAAAACAAGCGCTTCTTGGGAGGCAACCCATGCTTTTGTGTGATTTTATATTTGTTTGATTGTTATTTGCTTCCGTATGCATGTTTTATTTTTATTGTTGGTTGATCATGTTTCTCAATTAAAATGTGAGAATACTTTACTATGTTGTTTGGCCTAGTCTTAACTCCAACCTAAAAGTATTTTTGCAAAAGATAAGTGTAAGGGGAAACCCCAAATATGTTTTTAAGAAACAAACCGATCATGATTCTCCACAATATTAAATGGACATGTATATTCGTATTTGTTAGAGTCAAATGCTTGTATTGAGTCATAATGAAGTTTTGCAGGATTTTCCAGGAAGTAGGACCAAGTTTTTCCAGAAATTTTCCGGAAACTTAACATAAGAATTTCTGCAGGTCCATTCTGACGGCGTCAGGGGTTTACTCTTGACGGCGTCAGGAGTTAAAATCTGGAAATTTTACCGGTTTTGTTTTTCTAACGGAGTCTTATGGTTTTTGTGAATTATTAAGTTTTATAATCTCCAGGAAATCTGCAAACTTCATTCCACAAGCATTATATCTTACTTTGTTTTCTAGGATTTAGTAACTTATATAGGATGCCGCCGATTTTACGCGAGGTTGTCTTGTCTATTTTGTCAGGATTTACAGGTTATGTTTGACAAGGAGATGATTTATATTCTGGAAGGGAAGCTTTGATTGTTCGTTTTCTTGGAAGAAGATTTAACCTGGCCACCTATAATCCATACCGAGCGAATCAGGGGAGTATTTGATTTCATTCTCTTTACTTTTTCACTTTTACATTCTTTACTTGAACATTGGGGACAATGTTCATCTTAAGTGTAAGGGGAGGGTAAAAAGATGATACCTTACATATGCACTTTCGCTTGAGTTTATTTTGTTTGATAGTAGATGTGTAATAAAACTATGAGAAATACTTGTTAGTGTAATTTTAGCGCCAAATTTAAATTTTTTTACAACATTTAGGAGTGAAACTTTAGCCATAGCAAGCGTCTCATGGATAGGAGATTGTATGACTAGCACATAACCGTATATTCAGAAAAATTTTCCACCCAAATATGTGAGGTTCGCCTTTAGATTTGATAGGAAAAGCATTCATTATTAGTGCTTATGAGTGTACCGGTAGCATTTAGATTCCAGAACTTGCGTTAGTGATGCATCCCGAGACCGCTAGTGAGACTACATTCGTGTGGTAGGATTTACTACATGATAAGAGGCATTAGGATCACCCTTGTGTTAAACCCGTATTATAATTACTTGACCATTTAAGTCATATTACTTGGCTAGTTAAGTCAACTAATTTTTCCCACACCCTTAGCGTTGTACTCATTTTTAGTACACGAAACCCCTAGTACACCCCTCCGAGCCTATCTTTTCGTTTCTAACTTTAAGCACCTTACTTAAAGGAAGAATTTGTTACACCCCACTTAAATGTACAACCAAATCGCCTTAGCCTTTCGTGTATGCGCTCATTTTTAGTGCATTATTGTTATTTGTTAAACCCTAAGTTAACTTTCTAATTGATTACATGGTTGCTAAGTCGAGTCATATCCTTGTACATATTGTTTTGGGACGATTGGGACTCATGGGTAAGTACTTATTTTATGGAGTAATGGGGAAGAACATAATATTATTACCCCCATATGTACGTTAATCTTAAAAGTGTTCCAAGTGTTTTGATTTTCTTAATTTGAGTCATTAGAATAGTTTAATGTAAAGTATGTAAAGATTCAAGTGTAAGGGGAATGTTCAACCCCTATGATGTATTATTTTGGATGGTAGGGTAAGAGTGTATGCAAAAAAAAAAAAAAAAAAAAAAAAAATCGAAAAAAAAAGAAAAAGAAAAAAAAAATAGAAAAAGGAAAAGAGAAAAAACATACGGACTACCATCCCGTTTCATTCTATGTTTATTTTATGTTTTTGTTATTTTTCATTTATTAGCTTAAGTCGAGTCTAGTCTTGGCTTAGCAACGCCATCTTGTACATGTAATTAACCAAGATTGTTAACTCGCCACCAGTAAAACTTCCTTTATCCAACAAAACCGTGTAATTCATATCCCTATACCTAACGTTACAACCCTTTAAAAGACCTCTTTGATAGTTTATCCTAGGTGCTTACGCCATGTGGTGGAGGTTTGATCCTTTCCCAAGCCTATGGTAATCTATTTTGCTATGACAGGTAGTGAGAGATATCTTCCATTTCCATAATGTTATATTACTTTATTACACCCGAGAGATGTGAGTATCTAAACACTATTTGTGAGGTGCTTGTGTATGACCTCCGTGCTTGTCTTTGGTCTTTAGTGGAACGATTATTTGTTGTAATTACTTTTATATTAGTGTTAAATGACCCCTAACTTGTCTTTTGAGTAGAATAAAAGCGCATTTGCTTGAGGACAAGCAAATCTCAAGTGTAAGGGTATATGATGAGGCGAAAAATGATCCGTTTTTAGGGGGTCATTTAAGCCCGAATCCGACTTTATTTGATCAAATATTGCCCTAAATCGTTCCTTTTGTGATTTTAGGTACTTGGAGAGTGAATTCTGGAAAAGAAGCCATTTTGGACGTTTTTGGAGCATAAAAGTGAAGAAAACGGCAAAGTATCAATTTTTCATGCTGGAAACACTAGGTGACGACGTCAAGAATTATACCCTGACGGCGTCAGACATCAAGAATAAAATACCGTAGTTGATGACGGCGTCAAAAGTCATCCTGACGGCGTCAAAAGGCCAAGAATAAAATACCGTGGTTGGTGACGGCGTCACACAGGCCGTCATAAGTAGATCAAGGCCGTCCGAGGAAGTATTTGGCGGCGAGGTGACGGCGTCACATGGTTGTCTTGACGCCGTCAGCCCAGTTTTCCTATATATAGTTTTCTAGTTTTTACATTAAAAAAAGAGAAGTTTTGGTGAAACCCTAAAGACGAATTTGGTGGAACTTTTACAGGTTTTTCAAGGGTTCCAAACCCTTGATACCTTGCATTGTAATTGAGATAAGTGTTCTTCTAATTCAATCAATATGTCTATGTGTTGGTTGTCTATATCTTGTTCTTGTCTCAATTCCATTATGCTAGGCTAGATCTCTTTTGTGTTTGCTTAGATCTAATGAAACCTAGATATTGATTATGTGTTGATTACTTGTTTATTCTTGTCTTGGATGAATGATTTTATATGTTAGGCTTAAGAAAACTGGCAGATCTCCAAATGGTAACATGCTTGAACGTCTTAAGAAACATGAACCGAGGCGTACTAGGTCTTTATTGGTTGTATTTAATGCATGAGCCACTGTTTACAATCCCTATAGTTGTGCTGGGTCATGGTGTAGGAGGAGATAAGAGCTCATAGAATTGGGGAGTTATGTATGCCACCCCATGAATGGTATTAAGGAATACGATCCGTCATCCATACAATTATAACAAGTAATTAACGTGTAAAAAATATCTAGGGAGTAGTGAAGTCTAAGTAAACACAATTTCTCCAATTACTGCTCACAACCTTGTAATAATTAGTTTAATTTCATTTTCAGTATTTTATTTTGATTATATATTAGTTTTGGGTTAGTTGAATAGCAACTAATTCCGCCCACTCTTCCAAAACCCGAGATTTTACTTGCTTTCATAAAAATATAAAAATACAAAAATAATCATCCCTCACCTCTAGAACTAGTAATTAGGTTTTCTAATTCTAGCGACACTATTCCTAAGCTGAACGATCAATCCCCCGGTACTTGTCACTATACTATACTACAACGATCAGGTACACTGCCTGGTGGGAGTTGTAAGCTTCTCGAGATCCCTCGAGAGGTAAAGCCTGTTGCGATTCCCACGCATCAGATGGTTTTGAACGGGTGGGAATTGAGAGAGCGGTTAAAAGAATAATGTTGAATGAAGAAGGTGAAGAGATCAGACAGAGAATAAGCCGTGTGAAGAAAGAGGTAGACATCTCTTTTGATGAAGGTGGATCTTCACATCGGTCACTAAAGAGTTTGATTGATTATATTTCATCGTTCTAACTTCAACGATCTCTTTTAACTATATGTATTCTGGAAATGTTAATTTATAAAAAACTGGCAAGTCATCAAATTTGAATTAGTATTCTTTAAAATTAAGTTATGATGTTTGAGTGAGGGAACTAGTTACATAAATGGAACTCCTGCTTTGAGAAACTAATGTGAGATTCAGTACTTTTTGGGAGTGGGATTGCATATCTCATATCTGTGACCAAAAATGTGTCCACTGAACCAATACATAACTTTGGTTGAGTGTAATCTGCATACAGATGATTTATGTAGGTAAGTGTGTTGTGTGGTTCATCTATGTTGGTACTTACGTGGTACTTTAATTCTAAAGTCTTGTAGAATATGCTTTGTACTTGTGCATTAAACTTACAGCTTTGTACTTTTTCTCTTTGGATTTTGATAAATTCAATGCTTAAAAAAACAGCAACTAAAGTATGAAGGATCTGGTCTTCATGTTGATTCATGCGGTGAGCATTCTCTGCTGAGGCTGTAAAGCATTTGCTATAAACAGGTTGCAACGTGATGATGACATGGTGTATTGGTGTAGCAGCAGAGGGATACTTTCTTACAAGTTTTGGTTATGGGGGAAATGAGCTTGCAAAACCGTAGTTAATTTATCTCAACACCAGATGCATTTAGCAGACCACCAAGGTTCACTTAAAAAATAGTTGAAAGAAAACTCAACTGACCGGTAAAATGTACAATAGGACTAGATTCACGGGTCAAAGTAGAGGTGGCAATCACAACCCATTTAAAGAAAAATGGGTTGGTTTGGGTCAAAAATAACAACTTATGGGTTGGATTGGGTTACCCCTTTCACAAAGAAATGGGTCAAATGGGTCAATAATTAGACTTATATGAATCAACAAAGAGGGAATTGCAAAAATCGTCCCTAAACTTTGGCCATATTGCATGTTTCGTCCCAACCATTTCGAAAGTGCAGAAATTGTCCCTGTGGGAAACCTTTGAGAAAATTTTCGTCCCTGGTTGGGACGAAAATTGCATCATTCGAAAGTTTCAAAAGTTTCCAAATTGCATGTTTCGTCCTCGTCAGGGACGAAAATTTACTCAAAGGTTTCCCACAGGGACGATATCTGCACTTTCCAAATGGTTGGGACGATACTTGCAATCTGGGCAAAGTTTAGGGACGATTTTTGCAATTCCCTCAATCAACAAATGGGTCGAATGGGTCAACAAATGGGTCGAATGGGTCACTTAAGGGTCGGATGATAACTCAACCACCACTATGTGTCTCTTTTTTATGTTTTTATAAGTTTTCGTCCTTTTTGATGTTTTCGTCAGTTTTTTTCACGTTTTCGTCCGTTTTTTACGTTTTCATCCGATTTTTTACGTTTTCGTCAGTTTTTTCACGTTTTCGTCAGTTTTTTCACGTTTTCGTCCGATTTTTTACGTTTTCGTCAGTTTTTTACGTTTTCGTCGGTTTTTTTTACGTTTTCGCCAGTTTTTTTACGTTTTCGTTCGATTTTTTACGTTTTCGTCAGTTTTTTTACGTTTTCGTCAGTTTTTTTACGTTTTCGTCCGTTTTTTTATGTTTTTGTCAGTTTTTTCACGTTTTCGTCAGTTTTTCACATTTTCGTCAGTTTTTTCACGTTTTCGTCCGATTTTTCACGTTGTCGTCCGATTTTTCACGTTTTCGTCCGATTTTTCACGTTTTCGTCCATTTTTTTACGTTTTCGTCCGAATTTTTTATGTTTTCGTCCGATTTTTTTACGTTTTCTTCAGTTTTTTTACGTTTTCGTCTGATTTTTTATGTTTTCGTTCGATTTTTTATGTTTTCGTCAATTTTTTTACGTTTTCGTCCGATTTTTTACGTTTTCGTCAGTTTTTTCACGTTTTCGTCCGTTTTTACACGTTTTCATCCGTTTTTTTACGATTTTTTACGTTTTCGTCGGGTTTTTTACGTTTTCGTTGGTTTTTTACGTTTTCGTTCGATTTTTTACGTTTTCGTCAGTTTTTTTACGTTTTCGTCAGTTTTTTTACGTTTTCGTCAGTTTTTTCACGTTTTCGTCAGTTTTTTCACGTTTTTGTCCGATTTTTTACGTTTTCGTCTGATTTTTTACGTTTTTGTCCGTTTTTTTTTTATGTTTTCGTCTGATTTTTTACGTTTTCATCCGCTTTTTTACGTTTTCTTCAGTTTTTTTTACGTTTTCGTCCGATTTTTTTTATGTTTTTATCTGTTTTTCTATGTTTTCGTCAATTTTTTTACGTTTTCGTCCGATTTTTTACGTTTTCGTCAATTTTTTCACGTTTTCGTCAGTTTTTCCACGTTTTCGTCCGTTTTTTTACATTTTCATCCGATTTTTTACGTTTTCGTCAGTTTTTTTACGTTTTTGTCGGTTTTTTTACGTTTTCGTCAGTTTTTTACGTTTTCGTTCGATTTTTTACGTTTTCGTCAGTTTTTTACGTTTTCGTCAGTTTTTTTACGTTTTCGTCCGATTTTTTACGTTTTCGTCAGTTTTTTCACGTTTTCGTCCGATTTTTTACGTTTTCGTCCGATTTTTTACGTTTTCGTCCGATTTTTCAAGTTTCTGTCCGTTTTTTTTACGTTTTTGTCCGTTTTTTTTACGTTTTTGTCCGATTTTTTACGTTTTCATCCGTTTTTTTTACGTGAGGTGAAGGGGGAGAGGGTTTGAGTGGTGCATGGGAGGTGTGGGAGGGGGGATCGAGGGGTGGAGCGGTGGAGGGAGGAGCGGAGGAGGGTGGCGAGGAGTCTCCGGGATGACATGGTGGATGGCGGCGGTGGTAGTGTGTATTTTTGGTGTGTGTGTTTTTTTTAGGGTTTTGAAAATGAAATGAAATGAAAATGAAAATGTGTGGACTGGATTGGGTGGATTGGGGATTGGATTCAGGAGAGGGTTTCTTTTCTACTGTTTTTTTATGCTCAGATTCCTACGGAGGGATTTACTACTAGTAAAAAATTTAATTTACTTAACTAATTCCTTTTGTAATTTTGTTTTTTAAAAAGGTTACTATAAAATGTGAAAATTATTTTTTTTAATTATTATTATTTTATTTTATTTTATATTCTACTTTTCTGTTTTTCAAATCAATAATGTAGTAAATTGAAAAATATTACGTTGCTTGCAAAATGTTGGTGATCGACAGATCTGAGAAATAGAACTGACTGATCCTAAAGCAAAGGGTCGAGAAACTCAACGACACTATTCTTGAATAATTTGGGGTCGGGCCTTCTTTTCGCACTATTACGGATATGAAAATAATGGAAAAATTGTTAGTTTTATAGACATTATAATAATAATTGTGTGTTATGATCGAACTCGAGATCACGGGATTGCACACAATACGTATGAAGAGTAAAAGAATAATTATTTATAAATGTTATATGTAATTATTAATAAACACAAAACTAGTAACGACCGTTAGTATTTAACGGAGAATGACTAACGAACATTAGACGAAGATTAAGAAAGTAATACTTGAAAACATAAAAAAATGGATGAAAACGTAAAAAATCAGACGAAAACGTAAAAAAACAGACAAAAACGTAAAAAAAACGGACAAAAACTTGAAGAATCGTACGAAAACGTAAAAAATCGGATGAAAACGTGAAAAAACTGACGAAAACGTAAAAAATCGGACGAAAACGTAAAAAAACTGACGAAAACGTAAAAAATTGACGAAAACGTAAAAAATCGAACGAAAACGTAAAAAAACTGACAAAAACGTAAAAAAACTGACGAAAACGTAAAAAATCGGATGAAAACGTAAAAAAACAGACGAAAACGTGAAAAAACTGACAAAAACGTGAAAAAACTGACAAAAACGTAAAAAATCAGACGAAAACGTAAAAAAATTGACGAAAACATAGAAAAACAAATAAAAACGTAAAAATTCGGACGAAAACGTAAAAAAACTGAAGAAAACGTAAAAAAATGGATGAAAACGTAAAAAAAACGGACAAAAACGTAAAAATCGGACAAAAACGTAAAAAATCGGACGAAAACGTGAAAAAACTTACGAAAACGTGAAAAACTGACGAAAACGTAAAAAAACTGACGAAAACGTAAAAAAACTGACGAAAACGTAAAAAATCGAACGAAAAAGTAAAAAAACCGACGAAAACGTAAAAAAAACCGACGAAAACGTAAAAAATCGTAAAAAAACGGATGAAAACGTGAAAAAACGGACGAAAACGTGAAAAAACTGACGAAAACGTAAAAAATCGGACGAAAACTTAAAAAAATTGACGAAAACATAAAAAATCGGACGAAAACGTAAAAAATCGGACGAAAACGTAAAAAAACTGAAGAAAACGTAAAAAAATCGGACAAAAACGTAAAAAAATGGACGAAAACGTGAAAAATCGGACGAAAACGTGAAAAATCGGACGAAAACGTTAAAAACTGACGAAAACGTGAAAAAACTGACGAAAACGTAAAAAATCGGACGAAAACGTAAAAAAACTGACGAAAACGTTAAAAAACTGATGAAAACGTAAAAAATCGAACGAAAACGTAAAAAAAACTGGCGAAAACGTAAAAAAAACCGACGAAAACGTAAAAAACTGACGAAAACGTAAAAAATCGGACGAAAACGTGAAAAAACTGACGAAAACGTGAAAAACTGACGAAAACGTAAAAAATCGGATGAAAACGTAAAAAATCGGACGAAAACGTAAAAAAACGGACGAAAACGTGAAAAAAACTGACGAAAACATCAAAAAGGACGAAAACTTATAAGAACATAAAAAAAAGACACATAGTGGTGGTTGAGTTATCATCCGACCCTTAAGTGACCCATTCGACCCATTTGTTTACCCATTCGACCCATTTGTTGATTCATATAAGTCTAATTGTTGACCCATTTGACCCATTTCTTTGTGAAAAGGGTAACCCAATCCAACCCATAAGTTGTTATTTTTGACCCAAACCAACCCATTTTTCTTTAAATAGGTTGTGATTGCCACCTCTACTCTAAATGATTTGATTTATGATTGCAATAATATGTTTTTTCTAATCATATGTGATGCATTATCCATTTAATTTGAAATCTTGTAAACAAACCACACATGTTCACATGATTTCATGCCAGTAAGACTTGACCCATTTTAACCATGCACAACAAATGGCCACCTTTAACAGTTTAACTTAACTTCATCTAACGAGCTCTTTATAACTTGAATAGTTCATATTAATATCAAAAGCAATTTTTAGAAAACATACATCAATCCTCCGTTGTCCCATTTATACAAAAAATGAATTACTCAATGACCCTTTAAAGAACGGCGTAACAGATAGATACTGACAATAATTGGAAGTGTGAATATCAGATAATTCTTATAGAGTAATGATAAAGAGACCTAACATGCATGCCTAAAGTAATGCCTAATCTATTAACTACTTGACACATCACTCATACATTTTCTCACTCTAAATCTTCACTTTTAATTGTTACACTTGGCATTATCTTATTCTTAGACATATTTTTAGGCATAAGAATCATTTTTCGATTCTCATAAGGGTTTCTAATCTATCTTCTTCCACCACATATATCTCGGCATTAGAAAATTCCTTCCACTGGTATGAAATTTCTTCGTTGCAGGCCACTTGGATGTTAGATAGGCCCTCTACAGAGGATGGTAACTCATGAATTCCTGAACAACCCTTCATGTGAATTGTTCGTAGACCAACTAAATTTCCAAACTCTTCTGGCAACTCGCTCAAGCTTAAACAGTCTGAAATGTCGAGAATGCTTAGCTTTTGAATATTTGTAATTGATTCAGGCAGCTTTTCCAGTTTCGTACAAGATCGAAGACTTAGTATTTCCAAACTTGTCAGCTTACCAAATTCTTCCGAAATTTCACTCATCTCATTGCAGTTGGTGATGCTCACCTTCTTAAGGTAGACACTGCTACACAAAACCGATGGAAAATCCACTAAATCTTGGCAATAATCCATCTCAATTTCAGCTAATTTTGGCCAGACATTGAGGTTGTCGCTGCAGAGTTCCTCAAAAGCATTTCCTACCTTGCACATTATAAATGACACTTTCTGAATGTTTTGCAGTGCTAAAGTGGACCTACTCAACGATGAGACTGTAACATACTCAAGCCTAATTCTAGTTAGATTTGATAAACAGCCAAGAAAGTTGAGATTTTCAAAAATTGTTAGGGTATAGACCATAGTTTGTGACATTTAGAACAGTCATTTTTTGCATCTCCTTCAAGAAGTGGGGTAGAGTGTAGGTCTTTGACATTAAGTTCAATACCAGAACTTCAACCTCAGGGACTTTCATGTCACACCATCTGGAAGAGAATGACTCTCCTGCAATCAACATTGTACTCAATTAGTACAAAGTAGTGTAAAACATAATGCACCATTCATAAATTCATTATCACCCCTTTGTTCCCAAAAAATAGAATTTATATTTTTGAACCTAAACAAATAGTCTGCCCTCTTATTCATCAGCAAAAGTCAAAAGATAATATAAACGACCCACAAGTCAACATGTAGCTCCTCAGTTTTAAAACAATATGAATAGGTTTTGTTTGAGAAATTGAAACAAAACCTGTTGAAATAGACAAGATGCGGGCTTGCATTGGTTCTTTCACATTTTCACCTGACACAGGCAGGTCCTGTCCTGGTACATTTGTAGTCGATAAGTCTTCTTGCGCACTTATTAGCAATCTCGGCCTCTGTGCTATCGGTAGTTTACTATTCAGGTTAATAGCAAGCTGCCTCAGCAAAGCGTGCTGTGACACAAATTGCTGCTCACAAAAGTCTACAATTGGAAATACCTCTTTCTTAAAACTGCACAAAATATTAGAGAATTAGGACTAAAAGATTGTGACAATTGCACTATATAGAATGAAACTGATGTCCCTCCTTTTTTGAAAAAGTTGAACAATTTAGAATTCAATGGGACAGAGTGTTGGTTCAAATTTGTAGAAGTTAATGTTATTAAAAAGTTTCGTGAAACTTAGAAGTTTCCAAATCAATTTGAAGTGTGGCCAGTCAAAGTGTACATTTTTCTAATCCAAAGTAACAAATACTGAAACTTCACATATGTTGGAAAATTTAGTGCACTGGTGGGATTGGTTCACACCTGGTAATGGGCTTGGAGGTACGAAGTGTACACCCATCAGGTCCATGAACATCCTGACTCAAATAGTGGTTGTGTAGGATTCTGCTGCTAGTATTGGTTTCCACTGATAGTGGATCCTGCTGCTAGCATCAGGATTCTGCTGATAGCAATTCTGCTGATAGCAATTCTGCTGCTAACAGTATGACTCTGCTGCTGAGCAGTGATTCTGCTGCTAGTGATAAGTAGATTCTGCTGATGGTTATGTAACTGATTTGACCTATTCAAATGGCAGTTACATCTACACTTATGATCTCGTTTAACTGGTCAAGTAACCACTATTTTAGGCTATAATGGGGATAATTATGTGGAGATTAATGGGCCGATTAATTCTCATAATTCCATTTGACTAGCCATGAGTATCTTCCTATAAATAGGAAATCATATTATGCATGAAGAAATACACAGAAAACATATAACACTTATACACGAAGGGTTATTGATTTGTGCCTAAATCACTAACAACATTTGGTCTTATCCCAAGTAGATATTCGTGATACCCAGGCATTACGGTCGAATAGTTTACTTTGGAAAGTGATAACACGATTCCAAGTGATATCCGGTAACCTTAATTGGTACGTAGCTAGGTCTTTGATTATCTTAACCCTGTTATGGGCTTATAACCCCAACAATCAAAGTAAACTATTTGGTGATAATCAATGGCTGCTGCTATGAGGCATATGGCTGCTAGTTTTTCCAAATTGGAAAAGTTTGAAGGTGTTGACTTTAGAAGGTGGCAAAAGAAGATGCACTTCTTGCTATCAAGCATGAATGTTGTGTATGTTCTTAACACTGCCATTCCTGAAGATCATGGGGATGCTGCTACTATGGAACAAATGAGGGCAAGAAGCAAATGGGAGAATGATGATTATGTTTGCAGAGGTTTAATTCTCAATGGTATGTCTGACTCTCTCTTTGACATTTATCAGAATGTTGAATCTTCCAAAGAACTTTGGGATTCCTTGGATGCCAAATATATGGCTGAGGATGCTTCAAGTAAAAAGTTTCTTGTAAGTAATTTCACAAATTACAAAATGACTGATTCAAGACCAGTTATGGAACAATACAATGAACTTCTTGGAATACTTGGAAGGTTTACACAACACAAAATGAACATGGATGAGGCTATTTCAGTCTCTTGTATCATTGACAAACTCCCTCCTACTTGGAAAGATTTCAAGCATGCCTTGAAACATAAGAAGGAGGAACTGACACTTGTTCAGTTGGGTAGTCATCTATGTATTGAGGATTCTCTCAGGGCGCAGGACAATGACAAGCCAAAGAGTAGCAATGCTACTGGTGCATCTGTTGTCAATATGGTGGAACATAACAATTCCACCAGGTACAATGACAACAAAGGCAAACGCAAACATCAGGATAACACAAGGGCTGATCCTAACAAGAAGGCTACACCTAATTGTTGGAAATGTGGCAAATCTGGTCACATTAAAAGGGATTGCAAAGATGTTAAGATTGGAGGTAAATCCAATGGTTCAGGCACTAGTGGTTCAGGAAGTGGTGGTCCAACCAACTCACTGAAAGGTCAGAATATGTTTAATGAATCTCTTCAAGTTTATTATGTTACATATGTATCTGAATCTAACTTTGTGCAGGATGATGATGTTGCGTGGTGGGTTGACTCTGGAGCAACTGTTCATGTGTGCAAAGATAGATGCTGGTTCAAGACTTATGAGTCGCTGAATGATGGATCTATTCTTCACATGGGAAATGAGTCTACAGCCTTGGTGCATGGTCGTGGTTGTGTAGATCTTAGTTTTAGTTCTGGAAAGATTGTAACTTTGTTTAATGTTATTCATGTTCCTGATATAAGGAAGAACTTGGTTTCAAGTAGTGTTTTGAATAATCATGGATATAAACAAGTTATTGAATCTGATAAATTTATTTTGTCCAAACATGGTGTGTTTATTGGTTTTGGCTATTTGTGTGATCAAATGTCCAGGCTGAATATTGTCACTGACATTGTTAATTCAGCCTTTATGTCAACCTCTAAACTGAATGACTCTACCCTGTGGCATGCTAGACTTGGCCATGTACATTTTAAAAGGATGCAAGATATGTCTAAGGATGGGTTAATCCCAGCATTTGACATGGACACTAAAAAATGTAAAACTTGCATGTTGACCAAAATTACTAAGAAACCCTTTCAGGGTGTAAAACATGAGACTGAGCTCTTGGAGCTAATACACAGTGACCTGTGTGATTTGCATGCCACTCCCTCTTTGGGGAACAAGAAGTACTTTGTGACATTTATAGATGATGCTTCTAGGTTTTGTTATGTCTATCTATTACATACCAAGGATGAAGCATTAGATAAATTCAAGGTATTTAAAACAGAAGTTGAGTTGCAACTTGGGTCCCTGATCAAAAGATTCAGGACTGATAGGGGAGGTGAGTACATGGATACTCAGTACTTTCAGTCTGTTGGTATAATCCATGAAATTACTGCTCCCTATACTCCTCAACAAAATGGTATCTCTGAAAGAAAGAACAGGGTACTGAAGGAGATGGTTAATTCCATGTTGTCCTATTCAGGACTGAGTCAAGGGTTCTGGGGTGAAGCTATGTTAACAGCTTGCTATTTATTAAATAGGGTTCCAAATAAAAGGAACAAGGTTACCCCTTATGAACTCTGGACTAAAAAGAAACCCAACCTGAATTATCTCAGGGTTTGGGGTTGTAGGGCTGTTGTCAGACTCCCTGATCCAAAATTGAAAACTTTGGGTTAAAGAGGCATTGATTGCATCTTTGTTGGATATGCTGAGCATTCCAAGGCATACAGGTTCTATGTTATTGAACCTAATGAATATGTTTCAATTAATTCAATAATTGAATCTAGGGATGCACTATTTAATGAGAATAGATTCTCATCAGTCCCTAGACCAAGTCACAGGATTCCAAATGGAACTGATGACAATGGTGTATCAGAGGTCCCTGATGATTTATCATCTCAGGCCCCTGATGAGGTTGTGGTTCAACAACCTGAACCTGAGCTCAGGAAGAGCAAAAGGGTCAGGACTCCAAAGTCATTTGGACCTGAGTTTCAATTATACTTAATTGAAGGTACAAGGAATGAGGTCTCTGACTAATATTCCTATTGCTTCATTGTTGAGGATGATCCCAAAACATTTGAAGAAGCAATGAAGTCCCAGGATGTTGCTTTCTGGAAAGAGGCTGATGTTATCCTTGGTATAAGGATCAAACATGAAAGCAATGGTATATCAATTTCTCAGTCTCATTACATAGAGAAGGTACTGAAGAAATTTAATTGCTTTGATTGTACTCCAGTGAGTACTCCCATGGATACCACTGAGAAGCTTATGTTGAACAATGGCAAAGCTGTATCTCAACTTGAGTATTCCAGGGTGATTGGCTGCCTGATGTATGCCATGACTTGTACAAGGCCTGACATTGCTTTTGCTGTGGGTAAACTGAGCAGGTATACTAGTAATCCTAGTGCTCAGCACTGGCAAGCAATTAAGAGGGTACTGAAGTATTTGAAGAGAACTATGGACTATAGTCTCTCATATACTGGTTATCCTTCAGTGTTGGAAGGTTACACTGATGCAAGTTGGATCAGTAACGCTGAAGACAATTCGTCTACCAGTGGCTGGGTATTCCTACTTGGTGGAGGTGCAATTTCTTGGGCATCCAAGAAACAAACTTGTATCACCAGTTCAACAATGGAATCTGAATTTGTAGCTCTAGCAGCTGCTGGTAAAGAAGCTGAATGGTTGAGAAACTTGCTTCTTGAGATTCCATTGTGGCCTAAACCTATAGCATCTATTTCTATCCGGTGTGATAGTGCTGCTACATTGGCAAAGGCTTATAGCCAGATGTACAATGGGAAGTCTAGACACTTAGGTGTCAGGCATAGCATGATTCGTGAACTAATCATGAATGGGGTGATTTCTATAGAGTTTGTTAGATCTCAACAGAACTTAGCTGATCACTTGACGAAGGGTCTTGCTAGAGACTTGGTTATAAAGTCTGATAAAGGAATGGGTTTAAAGTCCAACTTGGTTGCTGAATGCTAGGACACCTAACTCCCTCCTGAGGAAACTTGGGAGCTGAGTTCAATGTGGAAAGCTGAACATTCAGTGTACTGAAGCACATGTTTTACAAACATCCCAAGGTTTGTGCTTGGAACCTGCTGGAAAGGAAGATGAAGTCACTTCTTCTTAATGGTTAATTTTCTTTGAAAAAGGGCTTGGCAGGAGCATGAATAAAGAGGAACCACCTATGTAAATGTTGAAGTTTTGCCGCTTCAGGAAGCTATGGACTTTTAGCTTTTACAACATTTATGAATTGGATATGGACACATGGCTTGTATAGTGTCAGGAGTGTTTAAGTGTTTGAAAACTTGTGTGTATTTTATCTTTAGGTATTCAAATGGGTTGAAAGGTTCAATTCTTAGAACACCCTGATTCTCGAATATTTGAACGTGTAATGTACTAATATGAAAATTCAATCCTCTGGATATTTTGTTTTATGGTTATTTCATGTAAAGGTAGTGAACTAAATTTGGGGAGGATTGTTGGAAAATTTAGTGCACTGGTGGGATTGGTTCACACCTGGTAATGGGCTTAGAGGTACGGAGTGTACACCCATCAGGTCCATGAACATCCTAACTCAAATAGTGGTTGTGTAGGATTCTGCTGCTAGTATTGGTTTCCACTGATAGTGGATCCTGCTGCTAGCATCAGGATTCTGCTGATAGCAATTCTGCTGCTAACAGTATGACTCTGCTACTGAGCAGTGATTCTGCTGCTAGTGATAAGTAGATTCTACTGATGGTTATGTAACTGATTTGACCTATTCAAATGGCAGTTACATCTACACTTATGACCTCGTTTAACTGGTCAAGTAACCACTATTTTAGGCTATAATGGGGATAATTATGTGGAGATTAATGGGCCGATTAATTCTCATAATTCCATTTGACTAGCCATGAGTATCTTCCTATAAATAGGAAATCATATTATGCATGAAGAAATACACAGAAAACATATAACACTTATACACGAAGGGTTATTGATTTGTGCCTAAATCACTACCAACATTTGGTCTTATCCCAAGTAGATATCCGTGATACCCAGGCATTAGGGTCGAATAGTTTACTTTGGAAAGTGATAACACGATTCCAAGTGATATCCGGTAACCTTAATTGGTACGTAGCTAGGTCTTTGATTATCTTAACCCTGTTCTGGGCTTATAACCCCAACAACATACTCTGTGGTTGTTACAAGATTTCGGCAGGAAAGTTCACAGATCTTGACGAGTGTATCAATGCCCTCGTCATCATGGTCGTACAAATGCACCCACATATTCAAGAGAGCACTAGCTGGGATCCTTTGATCCTCTAGAAATAAACCAAAGTCCAAGTAATATTCTTTTAAATTCTCTTCCACAACTACAAGTCTTAGCTTCAACATTTACTAAACGCTTTTCTCCCCATCTCTTTCTTTCCCTAAAATGGTGTATTTATAAGCCTCTTTCTTAATGAAGCCCAACATCTTTGTTGCCTTTGGTGTTAATGGTCTGACACACTTGTCAATTATATGCACAACATTCACTATTCTCTGTATACAATATTCTCTAACATATTCTAAAGCAGTAATGATGAGTTGGTGCCTACCTCCAACTAGTTTCCCATTAAACACTTCACACATGTTATTAAGTAACACATCAGAATGAGCTCTCCCTACATATGTATAGAACATGTTTTATTAATACATAAAACAATGTTGAACAATGTTGATAAACACGGATATGTTTAGTACCTGAAAAATGAGACATTGACTAATGGGCTGGTGGTATCTTACTTAACCAAGCATGTGCAGGTTCGCTAAAACTCTTGAAGGCAAGCATTACTGTCTCAAATTATTGGACGGTTGTTGCTGCTGCACACCTCCATAAATGTGCTTTGTATTCTGTAGAATTCCATTGCAATTTCATATTCTTATGGATGTGCCTCAAACAGTATTTGTGTTCCGCACTAGGGAATACTGTAGCTAAAGCTGGAATGATACCCTGCATAGAGGAACGTCAATTCATTTGTTTGAAAAGTATCGTTTATGAATTATATAACCGAATATATTCATGTATACATTAACATCACCTTTGTTTTGTCGCTGATAAAAGTGTAGTGTGAATTTGGTTGCAAGTCAAGATCATCTGCTAGACAATCAAGAAACTAAATCCATGAATTTTTGTTTACAGCTTCTACAACAGCATAGGCTAAAGGGTATATTTCATTGTTGCTATCAATACCAACAGCTGTAAGAAGCTGACTAGGAAAAGGACCCTTCATAAATGCACCATCTAATCCCAACAACTCTCTCTGACAAGCTTTGTATCCTTCCTTCAAAGCACCTAAGCAAACGTACATTCTCTTGAAAACTCTCGTAGGACTCGATGGATCTGTTGCAGTTTGCACACTTATCCTAACTGTTGTATTAGGATTTTTTATGCAACTCTTCAGCATAGTCTCTCAAAATGGTATATTGCTGCTTATGATCACCCCTAATCTCAATTTCTGATTTGTTCTTTGCCCTTAATGCCTTCTACATAGACACTTGGACTTCAAACTGTTTAGTCAGTTGATCTTGAACAACCTTGATTGGAATATTTGGATTGACTTGAACTTGGTCAAGTATTTGCTTTGAGAGAAACTTGTAGTCACAAGCTTTTATCTCTCTTGATTGCAAACATTTGTGTTCATCCTTGAAAGTTCTAACGCTCCATACATCTTTATATGTATCTTTTGCTACATACAACAACCATGGGCAATATGTTGGTTCCTCCTTTTGTGATCGCAAATATACATCCCTTCCGTGGCCTTTAGTTAACGGACCAGTTTTCCTCTTTGGTACCGTTCCCAGTCCAATACCTCCACTTGTACCACATGCTGGTATTGTTCCGACACACCTCCCTAATTCTTTGTTTGTCATTCTTAACGAGTTGCAATTTCCTCCGAGTTTGTATTGAATGTAGGTTGATCTTATCTTTAACTTCTTTTGTAGTTAAAGTTTGACCACAGAAAAAATACTTCTGCGTCTTCTTGTTGTCCCTGACGTTTTCTTCCGAATTATAGACTCAACCTCATTCTCAGAACCACTTGCAAACTCATCATCATTCAAGAGTTCTGGTATCTCATTTTTCTTAAAAAAATCATCTGGTATCTAGCTAGAGCTACCTATAGTGGGTATATGTGGAGTGTCAATCAATTTGAACATAGCAACATCAACATCAGGCTCATCAAAAATATTCTCTTTATCAACAACTATGTTTCCATTGTCAATGTTCTCAATAACATCAACATCACTCTCAGACCAATCTATTTCACTCACATTGTCGTCACCAAACTCTTCATCAGTTTCACAGAAGTCTATATCTTTACTTTTTTGCATACGGTCGACAGGTGTATGTATTTCCTCATCTTGATGACCAAACTCTTGTTCAGTTTCACATAAATCTACAGGACTACCTTTTTGGCTATGGTCAACACTAACCGGACTATCTTTTTGACTATGGTCAACAGAAACAAGACTACCTTTCTAGCTATAGTTAACACTAACCGGATTATCTTTTTGGCTATGCTCAACACTAACAACACTATCTTTTTGCATATGCTGAATAGGTGTATGTATGGTCATCAAGGGTTCAATTTGTAGCAATTCAGTAGGTTCTACCAAAGTATTGGCTTCCAAAGGTGGTTGTCTGACTTGACTTAAAGCCTCTACCATAGGCTTTTTAACAATATTTTCTATGAACACTTTTTTGAGCAATATGGAACAATAGCAAGAGCTGCATTCTTCTTTGATTCATCGACCTCATCAATAATTGTCCTAATTGACTTTGGTGACATATCATCAACATCCAAACTTGTCTTACCATTTTCTACATAAACTTCTATCATCTTATGGTCATCAACAAGATTTTTCAATATTTCTAAATTCGCAGCCTCACTTAAGCTATACAAACCATCGTCTAAATTACTACCAGGCTTAACAAAGTAATAGTAATTTTTTTGATCTAGGTCGTAACCCAATTCATACATAAGAACATCCAACTCTTCAACTGACACACTATCAACGTCAACCAAATCAACTAAACTTTTCATACCTCCATCGTATATTCTACCAGGCCAGTATTTAAAAACACCATTGTGATGAACCCTCATGCTAAACATATTATATCTACCACCTGAAACATATCAATAGACCAAACCACATTATCAAACCTTAATAGCGAATTAAAATATACCAGTACTAGATATTTCAACGATTATAGCAAAAAAATGTACCATATTTTTTCTTAGCAGTGTTGTACAGAACGGTATCCTCAATCGATAACCGGGATCTCTTCTTACTTTCCATAAAGTAAAATCCATGTTTTGAAATTACGAATAATATCACAATAACATGCAATGAGGGTTTGTGAATTGTGATAATTCTTGTAAAGAAAGTTTTGGGACGAAACAAAGAGGCGGTCTAGGTGTTTATTGAGCGGGAAGAGGGATATGATATGAGGAAGTAATAGAGAGTTGCTATACCGTAATTATGAAAAGATATAGTACCCTTGTGCTATAGACAAATTGTAACGGAAGGCAACGGCGTTGACCGACGGAAAACGGGTCAAAGGACGTAATCGACCTAAAAAAACTTGGAGAGGGACGCACAAAGACGATTTTTCAAACTTAGGGTGCATGGCGATGGTTTCTGTAAAGTTTAGGGACCAACGATGTATTTTTGTCTATATTATTATTTAAAATTAATAATTTGAGAAAATAGAGTAAATAAATACATAAAAGTTTGTGGTGGAAAAAAATTGAAAGTGTAAAAAGAAATTAAAAAAAATGAAAATTAAAAATTTTTGTGATGGAGAAAAGAGTTAGAGAGGTGGCCTCACAGGAATGGTGCCTAAAAGTCATCATATGAGCTTGGTTTCATTTTATGGAATCAAGTATGACATTTTGGTTTCAAAATTTTAACCAAACATTTAGTATTGCCTTTCTATCAAACCATACCCACTTATACCCGCATACCAATACCAAACGGGCCCTAATTCTTCAAATAAATAGAGCTGTTACAAAATTTGTCCCTGTAGTTTGTACATAATTACACCTTTCGTCCTAAAACTTTAATAGATGCACCGATCATCCCTATATTGTCATTTTGTAACAGACCGGTCCTTTGAGCATTAATTCGTTAAACCTATACATATAAGGGTATTTTGATCATTTTACATCTAACCTTAGCGGTATTTCAATCATTTTAACTATCATCTTCAACCTCACACTTTTGTTCTTGACTTTTGATGTTTCTAGTGAAAATCTTCAAATAGTAATCAAGTTTGAGATCTGTTTCAATTTGGTACCTCAAACTTTATATCAACCATAAAAACTATCAAAGTTTCAAAACTGTTCCTTCTTATGTAATTTTTATGTTAGAGTGACCTGAATAAAACACTTATCAAACTTTATTATTTTGTGGTTATTGTTTATGTTTAGTCGTGCATTAATGGGTTGTACATAAAGTTGGTTGAAATTAGTTAAATGGGTAGGTGTTTAAAATTAATGTACAATATGTTAATGCATGGATGGATACTTTAAGCACACTAATTTTATAAAATTAAATAAAAATGAAACAGTTTTGAAACTTTAATGGTTTTTATTATTAGTATAAAGTTTGAAGTATCAAATAAAAACAGTCATCAAACTTGATTACTAATATCTGACAGCCAAAAGATCAATATATAATTCATATTTGCCATAGAACCAATGAAAAATTTCTAGTCACTCATTTTTTTTCATCAAAATAAAAAAAAATAAAAATAAACTTTCACCCATTCTTTAAAAATTAAATATCGCGCAAACCGTAAATCGTTATGCGAAAAAAGTACAATCGCGACGAGAATTAAATTATCTTTCTATAGACATGCATTGTTATATACTTTCGACGAACTTTTTTTTTTCGACGAATTTTTTTCTTCAAAATTTCCGCCCAGAAAAATCATATATGATTTATAAAAATCATATGTGATTCGTTAAAATCAAATCATATGTGTTTTTACGAATCATATATGATTCGTAAGAATCATATGTAATTTGTAAAAATCAAATAATATGTGATTTTACGAATCATATATGATTTTTCTGGGCAGAAATTTTTCTTAAAAAAAAGTTCGACGAAAAAAAAAGTTTGTCGAAAGTATATAACAATGCATATGTATAGAAAGATGATTTAATTCTCGTCGTGATTGTATATTTTTTTTTTTTTTTTTTGTAATTTGAAGATAACAATGAGTGGCTATAATTGGTTCATTGGTTTTATAACAAATATGAGTTCTATATAGATCTCATCTTATACTAGCAGCATATATATATATATATATATATATATATATATATATATATATATATATATATATATATATATATATATATATATATATATATATATGGTAAGAGAGTATGAGAGACTTTGGGTAACAATTATGTTCAATTTTGCCATTTGAACCATGGACTAATACATGAACTATGAAACTACAAAAGAGAGAGTAGTGTGTTTCTTCGAGATCATTTTCTCCCTTCAAGCAACTGGAAAAGAGCAATGTGAAAAATTATCCAGAATTTTGAAATAAAGTTGCAGTATTGTGGTTGTGTTGGTGTCCATGGTACTGGAACCGTCCCGAACCGGAACCGTCCCGAAAGAACCGAGAACCGAAAATATGGAAAAAGTGGAACCAAGAACCGTCCCAAGTTCTTCGGTACTGTTCCGGTACGGTACTCGGTTCCGGTACGGGAATTTCGGGTAATTCCCACAAGAACCTAAATGTTTAAATAATTTTTTTTTGTCGTCGATCATTCATAAAGACATGTTAATAATGCTATAACAATACAAATACACACGGTATTTAACTAATGTACATGATTAAATATTGTATACTTAAACAACAACATATATACTTGATTTAGTTATTTAGTATACTTGATTAAATATTGCGCATCATATTGAATCAAAAAGCATGAAGTATACCAACACCAACTGACCAACATTTTTAAATAATATAACATGCATTCATACTTCCAACCCATTATACTCGTTAACTACAAATTCGTCATTCGTCACATATTGCATTATATATAATTCACTAGATTCTTCTATTACTATAGGTAAGTATCAAATTTACGATAATGATCTCAAGATAAACATACTTTCATGTTGATAAATGATGATGATAATGATCTTTAAACGGATTAAAACTTTAGGTTTTAATTTTATTATGTGTTTTTACGTTTTAGATTTTTTATGTTATAGTTTAATAATGAGTAGGTTTTTATTTATTTATTTATTTCTCCTTAAAATGTTATACACATTACACAATGTCCCAAATAAACCCTATAAAATTTCATATTTCTAAAGTAGTCGGTTCTTTCGGGAAAGAACCGGAACCGGACGGTTCCGACCCGAACCGTCCCGAGAACCTAAAATTTGGAATTTAAGGAACCAAGAACCGTACCATGGTTCTAATATACGGTTCGGTTTCGGTACGGTACCGGTACGGTTCCTCGGTTCTTTTGGACACCAAGACCAAGGGTATGATAGTAATTCAATTGCAACTTGATAAGCTGCCCATTGGATATATCCAAACACTGAATTGGGCTAATGCAGTTTCAAAGTCAAACTTTATGGGTCAACCGCATACTACTACACCAAAGGTTTTGACTCAAACTGAAGCAACTTTATAGGTCTGAGATAGAGAAACATACCCAGAAGTAGGGCTGAGCATAACCGCCCGAAGCCCGTTAAGCCCGACAAACCGACCCGCCCGACAAAGCCCGATACCGAACCGTTACAATACGGGTCGGGAGTCGGTTGTGGAATATGCTTGTGTCGGCTATCGGGTCGGGTCGGTAAAAAAACCGACAGATGCCCGCTTGGCCCGATTGGCCCGTACATCATTTAGGTTTTGCTAATATCATGCGCCTACCTCTCTACCAGTGTATCAAAAGTCCCGTTTGTTTCTTTAACATTTTTATAAAAAAAAAAAAAAAAAAAAATGAATCATCTTCTCATCTAAAACCTTTACTCTTATATAGTTATATGGATCAATCTCATCTAAAAAGCACAAGGGGTGAATCAATATCATCTTCTCTACTAACATATGAATCATTCTCAACTCAACAAAACAATTTAATGGTAAGTATTTACTATTTATTTACAATATCATCTTTGTTGTCATGAGTTTTACTATTTATTTAGAATATCATCTTTGTTGTGAATCATTTTAATGATTCGACAGTTTAATGTTGTGATGTTTTAATGATTGACAAAACAACTTAATGATTCGACAGTTTAATGTTGTGATGTTTTAAGTTGATTCGACAAAACAACTTAATTATTTAGAATATCATGAGTAATGATTGACAGCCATGAGTTTAATGTTATAATGTTGTGATGTTTTAATGACTCGACTGTGATACTTGATAATTTTTTTGATTCGACTTTAATGTTTTATTGTTTTAATGTGTTTGTTTAGGATGAACCGATAGACGTTGAGAACGTTGAATGTGATGGTAATAAACGGAAAAGGAAGCCCCCACTTAAACCAAGGAAAACATATTCCGAATGTTGGAAATATTTTGATCCCAAGTTGCAACCGGATGATGATGGGACAATCATTAAGTGGGCGTATTGCAAATGGTGTCCCGCGTTTTTCAAAGCCGATTCTAAATTACATGGTACGCGACACTTGAATACCCGGTAACCCCGATATTGAGCAATTAAGGAAACAAAGAAAACTAGCCTTTAAGAAAAATATAGGGGAGAATGATGCGGGTGGTAGTAGCATGGGGACTTTAGAAACTTGGAAGTATGATGAAAAAGAGATTAAACAATCGTTGATTGAGTTAATTGTGCTTGCCGAGCTTCCGTTTAAGTTTGTAGAACACCCGGCATTCATTAAATATTCCGCGAAAATGCAACCTAGATTTAATTTGCCCTCCCGTTTTACTATTGCTAGGGATATTTCTAAGTTTTATATTGAGGAGAGGAAGAGCCTATTGAATTTCTTAAGCAACAAGGACACTACGGTTCATTTAACCACCGATACGTGGACTTCTAGTTGTAAAAAAATGAACTTTATGGTTTTAACGGCCCACTTTATAGATGATGATTGGGTGATGCATAAAAGAATAATTAATTTTAGACCAATTCATAGCCATAGAGGGGTGGATATTGGTAGGGCACTTTTGGAATGTATAAACGGATGGGGTATAAAGAATGTTATGACCATTACGGTTGATAACATTACTTCAAATGACAAAGCTATTGAATACTTGGTAGAAAATTTACCCGATAAGTATGATGGTGGTAAATATCTTCACATAAGATGTATGGCTCATATTTTAAACCTAATTGTCAAAGATGGTCTAAAAACATTCAACAAGGAAGTGAGTAACATATCTTTGGCCGTGAAATACATAAAACATTCGAGCCAAAGAGTTGCTAACTTTAAAGAAAGTGTTGAAAAGACTAGTACTTCAAAGAAGTTTTTGGTTTCCGAATGCCCTACAAGATGGAATTCGACACATGATATGTTGAAAACCGCCATTGAGTTAAAAGAAGCTTTTTTTGATTATGATTTTAATAACTCTTCTTTTGCTCGAGACCTTGAGGAAATACCTAAGCGGGTTGATTTTGAGGTTTGTAGAAAGGTAGTTTCATTTTTGGAAAAATTTAAGGAAACAACCGAACTTGTGTCAAACGTATCATGTCCCGTAGCTCATTTGTGGTTTGGAGAGGTACTTGGTATTGATAAGCATCTTCGTGAGTGGGAAAATGTGAATGCCTCTTTTTGTGTAATGGTTGATGAAATGAGAAAAAAATATGACAAATATTGGGGTGATTACAAAAAAATCAACCATTATATGTACTTTGCCGTTATCTTAGATCCCACAATGAAGTCGGATATGATTGAAATTGGGTTTAGACATTTGGTAGAATTTGGTAATGTACCCATGTGGATAGATAACGATGGTGAGACATTTTTAAACGACGATGAAGTATGTGAGAAAATGGTTAAGACGGTTGAAAAGGATATGAGACTCTTGTTTAACATGTACAAAGAAAAATATGGCACCAAGGAAGGAAGTGATTTACCAAAAGCAACGTCAAGTCAAAATAGTAACACAAGTCGTCGTCGTTGTAATTCTTTCTTTAAAGAGAAAGTTGGAAGTAGGTTGAGCGTGGTTGAAGATGAGTTGACCAAATATCTTAAAGAACCACGTCTTGAGTTAGAAGATAACGAAGACTTCGACCTACTAACTTGGTGGAAGTTAAATAGTCCAAGATTTCCAATCGTATCAAAGATGGCGAAAGGTAATTACTTGTGTTTTTTATTAAATTTTAGATATATTTGTGTTTTGTTTTTTATTAAGTCATGTTTTTTATTAACTTTGTTTTAGATATCTTGTGCATCCAAGTATCCACCGTTGCTTCCGAATCCGCCTTTAGCGCGAGTGGTCGCGTTTTGGACCCGTATATGAATTCTTTATCACCTAGCATTGTAGAGGCTTTGGTGTGCACACAAGATTGGAATCGTACATCAAGTAGAAACATCACTTTGGATACGTTAGAGGATTTAATGAAAGACGACGAGATTGCCAAAGGTAAACTATTTATAATTATATATACAAGTATATTGGTTATTGGTTATTGGTTATTGTAGACACTTATTTTGTTTTACGTCATTTCTAGAAATTCAAGAAGCTTTAGACAAGCAAAAGGGAGAAAAAGAGAAGAACTTGTGATTCACCGAGTTGTCAAAGATTTGTATTTGAAGTTGTATTTTGTGATCCAAGAATCAAGAATGTTGCTACTGTAAGATTTGCTCATTTTGGACTTTGGAACCTTGGATTTGCTACTATTAGATTTGGACATTTGGACATTTGGAATTTTCAAGCATGCTACTGGAAACTCAGCTACTGTATAACTGTAATGTTAGATTTGGTCATTTGGATATTTGTATTTTGTGTTATCATTTGGACATTTCATGCTCAGTAAGCTTTTTATAATTTGCACTAGGTGTTATCATTTGGACATTTGGACATTTCATGGGCCAGTTTTTATAATGGGCCAGTTGGACAAATTGCAAAACTGGACAAATTGCAAAACTGCAAATCGGGACAAAATGGAATACCGACAAACCGCCCGACTATGCCCGATTAAAACCGAACCGACCCGATGCTTTTCGGGTTCGGGATCGGGATGGTATTTTTGCTTATGTCGGTATTGGTATATGTCGGGTCGGGTCAGGATCCGGCCCGATGCTCAGCCCTACGCCCCTACCCAGAAGCAACTTTGCCAGTCATATTGCCAACTTTTTTAAGGCATGCCTTCCACATTTCGACATTATCTTCTGTCCACTTTGTACCGCTTTTCACAGTTAACTGGAAAGTTTCTTCTTGATTCCTAACATGCGAGGGATCAACATGATAAAATATGGGTAAAACGTAATGATTTCGTACGTTCCTTTGCTCGAGGATCAGGGAAAGCTCGTCAAGACACCATCTAGAAGTCGCATAGGACTTCGACAATACGATTATCGAAGCCCTGGATTCTCTTATTCCTTCCTCGATCTTTGGCAGTAGGTCTTCACCTCTGGAGATACTATCATTATCCATAAAAGTGTAATGTCCTTCTCTACGCAAAGCCTTATATAGATGATCTGTAAAAGAATTACGAGTATCTTCCCCTCTGAAGCTTAAGAATACATCATGTCTGCTAATATAAGTGCCTGGGTCTGGAGATTCAACGTTGGTAGAAGATGAAGAAGAAGCCATCACATTTTTTAGATCTTGAAATGAAAGAAGGATAAGAGTGTGAAAAGTCTTGGCCTGAGATCCTGAAATGGAAGAAAGATAAAAGTGTGAAAAGTCTTGGTCTTCACTCTCCAGTAGAGCCAAAGCAGAGTGTGTACGGTAGATGATGAAGGGTCATTGGCAAGTTTGAAGTTTGAACCACACGGGTCCACTAATAACGCAAAGTGCAATTCGGGGAGCTACCATAAATTAGGGTGAGCAGGAACGGCATCGCAATCTGCAAACTGACAAAAAAACCGCATAATTCATATCGCAAAAATTGATCCACAAAAATAAAATAATAAAAATAAAATAAATGATAGTGCGGTTTTTGAAAATAGAAAAACTGCATTTTACAGTGCGGTTTTTAGGTAAAACGGTACGAGTTGGGTGTTTACCCAAAAACCGCACCAAAATAACCGCACCGCACCATTCCGTCATATTCATTTTTTTTTAAATTCTTTTAAATAACACACTGACTTTTATAAAATTTTTTTATGATAAAATGATTCATTTATACTTTTATAATTAATTATTTCAAACATATTTTAATGGTTAATTATTATCTTAGTTTTTAAATAATATAATTTTATTTTTCTTTCAATTTATCATCGAAGTTTATAAAATTCTTCATCTCATTTAACTTTTACTATTGTATAGATTTATAATTTCATGCTAATACACAACATTTTGTACATGTGTTTTAACTCATCATTTAACCTTATGATATATTTATTACATAATAAATATAAACCAAAATTATAATTTGAAAAAATCAAACCGTATAAACTGCAAAAACCGAAACCGCAAAACAATGCATATGTTGATTCTCATTTTTTAAAAACCGCAATTGCGGATGCGGGTTGATTTTTACCAAAAACCACATCAAACCTCACCATGCTCATCCTACCATAAACAAAATTATTGTTATTTTAGCAATTTTCAGTACTCCGGTATAAGATTAGAATCTATTACACTATGCAAAACGCCTCTCCCTCAACTAACACTAGTTTTTGTTGGGATAAGACGAAAACCGATTGACCTCACAATTTTTTATTATTCAAATAAACAACACATTAAAATAAAATCAAATTTCAAACATAAAAACCTACATCAAATGAAAATAACGATACATTGGAAAAAAAAAATATAATTTAGTAATTAAGATTACATAGATACTCGATGATGTTTTATTAATATGTTTACAAAGAGAGTACCCGCGCGTTGCAGCGGCAGATACCCTGCGACAATTAACTAGAGAAATAGATCCTGATGTGGCATGGCTTACAAGTTTGTATCGGTTTCAATGGGTCCTCTTTGGTTCATTTCGGATGGTTTTTATTAGCTAGCCGAACCAGTGGCGACACCGGTTCCCGGTTGAACCCATGGTCCGGTTTGATTTTCAAAACTATATATACCATCAACTTGTTAGATTTTATAAACTTTTGTGTGTTTTATTAGTTTGTATAATATGTATAATAACATGTACTTTTCATTTTAGGGGTGTTTTAAAAATAATATTAATTAGTGTATTTAATTATTTTATATTTTGGATTATCTTGTAATTTGTTTAGATTGTACATTGTGAAAATTTTATTGTACTTTTTAGTAAATGGGGTGTTTTAATTAGTTATATTTAATTTGATAGCTATACTTTTAACTGGTTGTAAAATATGAATAACTCATTGTAATATGAGTATTAATTATGTTTTAATTTAATGTTATAATGCTGAAGTTTAAGACATTAAATGTATAATTGTCTTGATATTATTTGTATATTTAATATTAAAAGATGTAATGTTGAATTTTAAGGTTTACATTAATTTTTAGGCCATCAATGGCCGAAAGTGACGTGTACATGTAACTACAAAACTTGTAAATGTATAATTGTATTGATTTTAATGTATTAAATGTTTAATTGTGTTTATATTACTTGTACTTTTAACATTAAAATATGTAATGCTTAATTTTAAGTATTTTTATATTTATGAGGCCTAAATGCTTTATATGATAGTTAGATTAGATTAGATAACACAGTAGTTTTATGTAATCATATTTGATGTATTATCTTTTGCGTTTCAAATCAAGCGTCCACATTTGTGTTTTAGTTTGTACT
This sequence comes from Artemisia argyi, assembly GCA_030686995.1. NCBI lineage: Eukaryota > Viridiplantae > Streptophyta > Magnoliopsida > Asterales > Asteraceae > Artemisia > Artemisia argyi. The sequence continues at coordinate 128,030,311 of CM060697.1, forward strand.
ATAACTAGGCGAGTACCCGTGCATAGCAACGGAATTTCTAGCGGCAGATAATTAACGATTTGTGATATTGTGGTGAGTGTTTTGTGTAGAGTTCAAAATAGAACGTGAACCGATCAGAATGTAATTACAAACATTTGTACTACACACGATAACTAAAGGGTATTGAAAAAATTCTTAACATCTATCAAACAACATATAAAAACATTTAATGAAATTAAAAGTAAAACATTACATTAGTTATGAAATAAAAACTAACAACACACGTTACTCTTCGGGTAAAACTTCTTGATAAACGACATTCGAGGTGTAGATTCCTGCTTGACGGAACTCTTTGACTGGATTAACCAATACTTTTGTTGTTCTACGGGAAATCCCTCTAGACAATGCCACATAAAGCTGGCCATGGGAGAAAACAGAGTCAGGCAAATAGACACCTACATTTGGAATTGTTTGACCTTGAGCTTTATTAATAGTCATCGCAAAGCTAAGGCGAATAGGAAATTGTGTTCTCTTTAGTTTGAAAGGGAACATGTCTTCTTCAGATGGAGCAAGAGGAATTCTTGGCAAGAGCACTCTAACTCCAGCGTGTTGCCCGACAGCAGTCTCGGCGTTGATGACATTAGGGTCAAAACGTTTACATATCAACCTCGTGTCATTACACAATCCATTTTCCGGATCGAGATTCCTTAAAAGAATAATCGGACATCCTATTTTCAAACGCAAGCAATGAGGGGGCAACCCGCAAACAACGAGATTTTATAGCGACATATAGTTTATTGATAAAAAAAAGTTTATAGGTTATACGAAAAATAATAAAAGTTTGAAGATTTGGTAATTAAACATAATGTTTTGAAACCCGGTTCGACCCGGGTAGTTCAACTGGTTGAATCGTTCCGGTCAAAAAACGGGTTTGAAGCGTCCCGGGTCAACCCGGTTTGTGTTTTAATTGGTTGTATTTAATTTGGTAGATATGTTTTTAATTGGTTGTACAATGTGAATAAATCATTGTACTTTTAAGTAATGGATAATATTTTGAAACCCGGTTCGACCCGAGTGGTTCAACCGGTTGAACCGTTCCGATCGAAATGTAGGTCGATTTAAACCGGGTCAACTTGCTAGGTGGGGTCGAAAACGGGTCAAATTAAACTGGGTCAACCCGCCGGGTTTGAAGCGTCCCGGGTCAACCCGATTTGTCTTTGAATTGGTTGTATTTAAACCGGGTCAACTTGCTAGGTTGGGTCGAAAACGGGTCAAATTAAGTTGGGTCAACCCGCCTGGTTTGAAGCGTCCCGGGGCAACCCGATTTGTGTTTGAATTAGTTGTATTTAATTTGGTTGTACAATGTGAATAAATAATTGTACTTTTAAGTATTGTGGTGTTTTAATAAGAGTATTAATTACAATCCACTTTCTCTCTCATTTGACTATTGTTGAAAACTCAACATTTCACTTTAACCTTTTTTACATTATATGTAGTATAGATAAAGTATATTTTATTTTCAAATTTTGACTAATAAAAAAATTCTAGGATGTGACGATGAAATGTGCACATTATGACGTCGCGAGTGAATATTAATTTGGAACGCATGTAGTGATTATTTTGGAAGTTGTAACAAAAAGTTGAATCTACCAAGATGGACGGGTGATGGGTTACAGGTGCCGATAAGAGCCGGCTAACAGCTAATTGACATGTGCTCAACGTGTAGAATTAAAAAGAAAATAAGTATATAAAACAGTTTATTTTATATAAAACAAACTAAATAATACCAACCCACACACTCATTTTCTCCGGTCTAGGGGTGTAAACGAGCCAAGTCGAGCCCAGTATTGCCAAGCTCGAGCTTGACTCGATTAGTAAAACTCGAGCTCGAAACTCGACTCGAGCTCGTTCGAGCTTTGGATTTCAAGCTCGAGCTTAGCTCGTCATCTCAAACTCGAGCTCGAAACTCGACTCGAGCTCGATTGTTGCCACATTTAAATCTCGAACTCGATGAAAAATAAGCTCAACTCGACTCGATTTTATGACAATTACGTAAATACATGTATATAAAAGGGTAAAAGGGTAATATCATTGAAGTTTGATAAGGGCTCGCGAGCCTCACGGTGTACTCGAGTAGCTTGATGAGGCGAAAAATGATCCGTTTTTAGGGGGTCATTTAAGCCCGGAATTGAATTTATTTGATCAAATATTGCCCTAAATCGTTTCTTTTGTGATTTTAGGTACTTTGGGAGTGAAATCTGGAAAAGGAAGCAATTTGAACGTTTTTGAAGCATAAAAGTGAAGAAAACGCCAAAGACTTAATTTTCCATGCTGGGAACAGTGTGTGACGGCGTCAAGAGGAAGAATTTGACGGCGTCAAGAGTTAAAGGTGTGACGGCCTGCAAAAGTGGACTACATGACGGCGTTAGATGTAGATCAAGGCAGTCCGAGGATTATTTTGGCGGCGAGATGACGGCGTCACCCAATTGTTCTTGACGCCGTTAGCCTCTAATATCTATATATAGTTTTCTAATTTTCATTCATAAAAAAAGGAATAAGTTTGGAGAAACCCTAAGGCCGAACCATATACGAATTTTACAGCTTTTCAAGGGTTTTCAACCCTTGAATCCTTACATGTGTTATTGAGATAAGTCCTTTCTTAATTCAATCAATATGTCTATGTGTTGGTTGTCTATATCTTGTGCTTGTCTTGATTTCAACATGCTAGGCTAGATTTATTTTATGTTTGCTTAGATCTAATGAAACCTAGATGTTGATTATGTGTTGATTACTTGTTTATGGTTGTATTGGATGAATGATTTCAATGTTAGGCTTAAGAAAACTGGTAGATCTCCATTGTGTAACATGCTTGAACGTCTTAGGAAACATGAACCGATGTGTACTAGGTTTTATTGGTTGTATTTAATGCATGAGTAAATTCTAATGATCCCATGTTAGGAGCTTCTTGCAGGCTCGACATAGGAGTGAAGTAGGCACTCATAGGATTGGGGAAGTAAGTACGCCACCCCATGAATGGTATTAAGGAATACAATCCGTCATCCACGCAACTATAACAAGTAATTAACGTGTAAAAGATATTTAGGGAGTAGTGAAATCTAAGTAAACACATTTCTCCCACTTATTGCTCACAACTTTAGATTAATATAGTTTATTTTCGTTTTAGTATTTTATTTTGATTGCATCTTTAGTATTGGGTTAGTTGACTAGCAACTAATTCCGCCCAAATCCTTCAAACCCGAGATTTTAATTTGCTTTCTAAAAAATATAAAAATACAAAAAGAATCATCCCTCATCTCTAGATCTAGTATTTAGGTTTTCTAATCCTAGCGACACTATTCCTAGCTGAACGATCAATCCCCCGGTACTTGTCATTATACTATACTACAACGATCAGGTACACTGCCTGGTGGGGGTTGTAAGCTTCTTAAGATCCCTTGAGAGGTAAAGCCTGGTGCGATCCCCACGTATCATAGCTCGAGCTCGAGCTCGACTCGTTTATATCGAGTCGATTTCGAGTAGTTTATGAGTCGATCTCGAATAGCTCGCGAGCTGTCTCGGCTCGTTTACACCCCTACTCCAGTCAACCATACCATACCTACGTGCAGTCACTTTCGAGTTTTCGTGACAATCGAGTCGTGTTCGTGTTGATCTATTAGGATTCGCGTGTTGGCAGGTTAGTATAACATTTACCCAAATATGACCCATTTATTAATCGCGTTAAGAAACTCAACCCTAACCCACACCTGTATAAGAGGTGTAACCTATTTTAACATGTTTAATTAAATAAGTCAAGTAGTGAATAAGATTGGTGGTTTGTTGATTTAACTAGTTTAAATGCACAAATGATATAATGATTTAAAATATGATAAAATTAATAGACAAATAACTATACGACAATTTTCTCAATTATAAGCGTCAATTTCTATGATATATGAGGTATAATCGTAATTCAATCGTAGTAAGTACATAACACAATACATTTAATCCGCATCCAACATAAAAACGCATGTTATATATTTTATTTTTAGAGTCATTACTTAAACGGGTTTACGGGTTGACCTGTTTAATATTTACTCAACCCAAACACGACATATTTATTAAACGGATTAGACGAGTTGACCTTTTTTTGACCCAAACATGTTTATCTTCAACCCAAACCTGTTTAACTTCATGTCGGGTTCGTGTCGTTTATCGTGTCGTGTCGAGAATTGCCACCCCTAATTATGAGAGGTGAGTTATTTTAGATAGTAGTTTTTGTTGCATACTAATGGAAAAATCCTCACCATCTATCTAGTTTGATCTAATGGTGATGATTAACATAAGATTTAATATGAAAATCTAGGTACATTTTTTTTCTTTTTTTTTTAAATTTATTTATTAACTTTTTTCAATTCACGTTTTTTTAATTCGTATTTTATTTTTTTCTCTATTATTTTTTTAAGTTTTTTTCTTTTTCATACGTTTCATACATATTCGTCCGTTTTCATACGTTTTCGTCCGTTTTCTTACGTTTTCACCCGTTTTCATACGTTTTCATCCATTTGCATATACATTCGTCCATTTTCTTACTTTTTCGTCCGTTTTATATTTTATTCCGTTTTTATACGTTTTCGTACATTTTCATCTGTTTTCGTTCGTTTTCATACTTTTTCGTCCATTTTCTTACGTTTTACTCCGTTTTCATACGTTTTCGCACGTTTTCATCCGCTTTTATACGTTTTCATCTATTTTTGTCCGTTTTCATAATTTTTCGTTCGTTTTCGTCTGTTTTTATAAAATTTTGTCCGTTTTTAGATGTTTTTGTCTGTTTTCCTACATATTCATCCGTTTTCTTACGTTTTTGTCCATTTTCATACGTTTTCGTCCGTTTTTAATTGTTTTCGGCCATTTTCAGACGTTTTTATACGTTTCTAAATATCACAAGTGATATTTTATAATACTCAGAATATCACAATGATTTTCAACTAATGTTTTGTAATATGAAAATCATTTGTGATATTCAGAATATCACAAGTGATATTCAGAAAATCACAAGTGATATTCAGTGATATTCGGAATATCACAAGTGATTTTCAACTAATGTTTTGTAAGATGAAAATCACAAGTGATATTCTGAATATCACAAGCGATATTCAGAAAATTACAAGTGATATTCAGAATATCACAAGTGATTTTCAGGTTTTTTTTATTTCACGTTTTTTTCACTTTCTTACGTTTTCGTCCATATTCATACGTTTTGTTCGTTTTCGTTCGTTTTTATATGTTTTCATCCGTTTTTATACGTTTCTAAATATCACAATTGATATTCTTAATATCACAAGTGATATTCTGAATATCACATAAAATCACTTGTGATATTAAGATTATCAAGATATTCAGAATTGTATGAAAACAGAGGAAGATATAAGAAAATGAACGAATGGGTATGAAAGCGTAAAAACACGTCTGAAAACGGATGAAAACTGCTAAAAACTTATAAAAACTACTGAAAACGTATAAAAATTGCTGAAAACGGAAGAAAATGTCTAAAAACAGATGAAGATTTATAAAAACGAACGACAACGTATGAAAACTAACAAAAACTTATAAAAGCGGACGAAAACGTCTGAAAACGGGAGAAAACGTATAAATATGGGCGAAAACGTAAAAAAACAGACAAAAACGTATGAAAACTGTCGAAAACTTCTGAAAATGGACGAAAACGTATAAAAATAGACGAAAACAGACAAAACAGATGAAAACTTACAAAAACGGACGAGAACGTATGAAAACGGACGAAAGCGTATAAAAATGGACGAAAACGTCTGAAAACAGATAAAAACGTCTAAAAATTGACGAAAACTTAAAAAAACAGACGAAAATGTATGAAAACGTATATAAACATATGAAAACGGACGAAAATGTAAGAAAATAAAAGAAAAGGTATGAAAACATAATAAAGTGAAAAAAAACATGAATTAAAAAAATTATTTAAGAAAAAACATGAATTAACAAAAAAGACAAAATAAATAAATAAATAAGACAAAAAGACAAAGGAAAAAAAAACATGGACTTAGGTTTCCATATTAGATATTAGGTTAATCCTACCATTAAATCAAAATAGATGGATGGTGGAGATTTGTCACTTAATATGCAACAAAAACTTAGTCCATAAATGAATTTTTCTCATGATTATGATCCATTCTCACCAAAACATTTTCGCACCTAGAAAACACTTCCAAATAAAGAGAATAAATAAATGATGAGGCGAAAAGTGTTACGCTTTTAGGGGGTCATTTAAGCCCTAAGTCGTGATTATTTGATTAAATACTGCCTCAAATCGTTACTTTTGTCATTTTAGGTACTTTGGAGAAGAAATCTGGAAAAGGAAGCATTTTGAACGTTTTTGGAGCGAAAAGTGAAGAAAACGACAAAGTCTTCAAAATCTAGCTGGTAACAGTACCTGACGGCGTCACGTGTTGGCAAAGAGGTGGATATGAAGTTTACACGAGACGCGCCAGAAAGATTTTTGGACTTAAAGAGTGACGGTGTCACCCTTTGTGACGCCTAGGCCGTCACGTGCAATCTAAAAGGTAACGGCCAAGAGAAGATTATAAAGTGACGGCGTCAGATCTGGATCTAGGCAATCCGAGGAAAGTATTGGCGGCGAGTTGACGGCGTTACATGTATAACGTGACGCTGTCAGATTGTATTCTATAAATAGTTTTCTAATTTTCATTCATTAGAGAGAGAACTTTTGGGAGGAACTTCACCATAAACCCTAGGACGAATTTTAACCTTATTGTAAGGGTTTCAAACCCTTCTTTCATCCATGATTAATTAAAGATAAGTCTTCCAATAATCATTCAATATATCTATGTGTTGTTTGATTCTATATTATGCTTGTCTTTACATTAACATGCTAGGCTAGGTTTGTTTGTGTTTGCTTAGATGTAATGAAACCTAGCTATTGATTATTGGTTGATTGTTTGTTATTAATTATTGTTGGATGAATGATTTCGATGTTAGGATTAAGAAAACTGGCTAATCTCCAATTGGTAACATGCTTGAACGTCTTAAGAAACATGAATCGGATGTGTACTACGATTTTAACGGTTGTATTAATGCATAAGTGACTACTAAGGAGGCCATGTCAGGAGCTAGTTGTCGGCTCGACATAGGAAGAGGTACAAGCTTATAGAGTTGGGGAAGATCGTACACGGCCCCACGAATGGTATTAAGGAATATAACCCGTCATCCACGTAATTGTAACAAACTAGTCAATTAATGAAAGATAGCTAGGGAGTAGTGAAATCTAAGTAAACACGTTTCTCTCCATATAAGGTTTTTCTCACATTTTATTTTCTTGTTATATTATTCTAACGAACACTATTCCCTAAGTAGAACAATCAATCCCCCGGTACTTGCCACTACACTATACTACATCGGTCCGGTACACTGCCTGGTGGGGTTTGCAAGCTTCTCAAGATCCCTTGAGAAGTAAAACCTTTTGCAAGGTTGCAAAACCAAGCATCAAGTTTTTTTGGCGCCACTGCCGGGGAATAGTTATTGATTAGGTTGAAATTTCTTTTTATTAGGTCTACTCGCTAGATTCCTTTCTATTAAGATTTTTATTTTTATTTTTATAGGTCTTCTTTAGTCTATCTTTTTCTTCGTTCCTTTGTTCGTAACCATTAACGTCCGCTATCATGGAAGGTGGTAATATCTTTGAACCCGTCGACCCACAACAACCAAATTGATGAGTGCGCAAACACTCATCATTTTTATCATGTTTAAACTGCCAAAACATACAAAAACAATCAAAAAGTCATCAAAATACTTAAATTATCACAGGGATTGTGTTTTATGTGTTTTAAATGCAAAACGAGCAAAAACAAATGAAAAACGATTAAAGTTTGCAATATTGGCAGTTTCAGTCCCCCAAGTTTCAAAATTTGTCAAAAATAGTCCCTACGCATTCATTTTGAAAGAAAAGTCAACCTAAGTCCTTAAAAATTCAAAAGTTATCAAAAACGATCCTTGGGTGAAAAGTTTAAGAAAATTACATGTTTGGTCCCTGTACTTTGCAATTTGGCAAAAATAGTCCTTGGGAGTTTTTAAAATGGAAAATGTCAAAAATCACCCTTGTACTATTCACTCATGTCAAAATAAGTCCTTATATCCACTATGGAGAAGTTTCAATTCAGACCTTGAATTTCCAAAAATTACAAAATAGGTCCTTGTGAAATTTCAATACAAACCAAACGGATCTTAAAGCTACTACTACTTCTCCCTAATCCAAAATAAAATAAAAAGCCCACCCCTTTTGTGATCCAATCCAGCCCACCTCAAATCCTAGCCCAACACCCTCACAGCCCACTTCCTTTTTTTTATTATAACCGGCCAAAAATAAAACCCCCCAACTTTGACCTCGTTTGACCCTCCACCTCACCTTCACCCCCACTCACCCTGCTACAAGCCAACCCCCCTCATCATCACCCCTACTTCCATCTCTCTGATAACACTCAACCCCCCCCCCCCCCTTGGTACTCCAAACCAAACATAAAACTCCCAAACTCACCTCTGGCATCAATTATACTCAAGAAACAGCCAAAAATCATTTTGGCGCCAAGGAATTTAAACGGCCAAGATTAACCCTAGTAATCCTATGGTTACAATTGCTGCTGGGAAAGATGACAAGGACTCATGGGAACCCTAATTTGGAGATATAAAAGAGATAGAGAGGCAGTGGAGCACCTAGTTAGTTTAGTTGTAATTTTAGCTCATTTTTATTTATGTAAAATTTATGTTCTGTCAAAAATTAGTTGTAATTTCAGTTTCAATGTTGTAATTTTGAAGTTTTCAATCAATGAAATCTAAGTTTTAAGTAATCCTCAGTTCATGAAATTCCATTCTTAGTCTAAAAATCTCAAAGGTTTAATTGTTGTTTCTAACTGTTATCATGGACTTCCTTATGGTCACATAGGTTCCCAGAGGCTTAATAAAGCTTGTAGAGACAATAAAATGCAGAATTAGTATAGAAAATCAAAAATATGATGGTGGTCAACATAGGTCAACTGTGGTGACTTTGAAGTTGGTGATTGGTTTTCAGAGGTAATACAGTGCAATTGTGGAAGGAGCTAAGCCTATCTAAAGATAGGCTTCTTTGGAAAATCCTTTGTTCTAGCTAAGGGTGTCTTGTAAGTTCAATCTTATTTTGTTTTTCTTTGTTATCTAGTTTGTTTCTGTTTAATACATGCTTATTGTTCTTATTAGATTTAGAAATTTGTAGTTGAATTGATCTCAGTTTATTGCTTGTATTAGGTTTATTGTGCATTTGTTTCCTAGTTCTCCAAAATCCTTGTTTTAACTGTCATTTATAGTTGATACTGCTTATTTTACCTTGCTTAGTTTGACAGCTATCTCTGTGTTTTAAAGTGTTCCCATGAAGTAATTAGACCTAGTTTGAACCTTCTGTGTCCAAATCTCACCCTAAATTGGCCTATTGTAGTTTAAAAGTCCAAATCAGTTTGAAAAAGGGGTGTTTGGAATTAGTTATTTGACTGTGATCTTGAGTCTTGTAAGTGGTAAAACTGGTTAGGAGTTCTTTCTCAGTATCATAGTGGTTCAGATAAACTTTAAACATTAGAAGTTTTAGAGTCAAAAGTCAAATCTCATATGTGCCTTCATTTTCAGTTACTGTTGATGAAATGAGTTCCACTACCACATCTGTTAGTTCATAAATTGTTATAAGATCTTATTTTATAATTTAGTAGCTTATTAACTTGTTTTCAGCAAATAGGGTTAGATTAAAACTCAATATAGTCAAAGTTCTGGTTTCTAATAAAAAGTCAAAATTGCAATCTCAGATTTTTGCAAAAATTGGGTGAATTTTCATGATTTTTGTGTTTTGAGTTGAGGTCTGAAACTTCTTGGGTGTTTACTCTATCAGTAGAACTTTTGATTTTCACTATGTTTATATTTTTGTGATTTTTTTCAGTGGACCAAAACACCCTTGGAACTGACCTGCAGGGCAAGGCATTTGCCCTGTTTCAGCAGACCCCCTCAACCAAGCCAACTTTGGTGGTTGTTTGTGGCTAACCCAGTGAGTCCCATACCTTATACTTGGGTTCTCCCAACCCCCTCCTACCAGGGTTGATTAGTTGACCATTGTTTTGACCATTAGACCGGTGGACCCCACCTTATCTTGCTCACAAACTCTGTCCCCATTCTGTCTCAGTATTGCAATAAGCAAGTGCTTATTTGTTGTTGTGGGGCTTATTTGTTGTGCTTATCTGTGTGAAACTTGCTTAAAATTGATCAATCAACTCAGAGAAACCTATTTTCACCATTGTGGACCCCACCTTCTTCCATTTGAGCTTAAATCTCCCCACAGTCAACAAAAGTCAACTGAGTGGATCAATAAGCTCTCAAGTGCTTATTATTGGGTTACACCAAAAGTGTTTTCATAAAAAGTGCTTGTTTTTAGTGTATAATTAGTTTGGAAAAAGAAAAAACACCAAAAACAAACTTTAATTATAGTGATAGTTCTATTTAATAGGATTTATCATTTTAATTTTCGTTTTAGCTTATTTATAAGCAATATATCATTTTTATATTTTTATTAATTCTCTTTTAGGTTAAAATAATTCTAGAAATTTTTCCAGAATTTTCTTTTGTCTTTTAGTGGTTTTTAGAATTAATTTTAGTTTAATTAATTAGTAATTAATATTAAGTAATTAAATAGCATAATTAGATTTTATAGAGTACAACCTAGTTTTTATAATTTTTCTAGCTTTTATATAAGTTAAAACATTTTTATAAATTTTTCTAGAATTTATACTATTCATTTTCTATTTTTCTTAATATAATTAGTTTAATTAGAAATTAATAAGTAATTAGATTAATAATTAGTAAATTAGTTTAAAAATACATAAAATAAACTTTTTATAATTTCTTAGGATTCCTGTGATGGTTAATTAGATTTGTAAAATTTTTCTTAATTTTCTAAGTATTTTTAGTATTTTTAATAATTCTAATTAGTTTAATTAGTTAATAAATAGATAATTAGTAATTAATTAATAATAAATAATTAAATAGTGTAAAAAATAGTTTTTCTTTTTCTTAAAATTTTCTTTATTTATTAGGATTGTAAAAAATAATAATTTTACACTTGTAACCTTTTCCGTCCATCAGTTGTACTTTTTGTTTCGTTCGTCTGCGTACGTTTTTAATTAAAACGTACGTTTTTTAAGTTTTAGCTCAAATCTTCTTAATCTCAATACCAGTAATCAATCACATAGCTTTCCTAAGCTATTTAATTTCATAATTCTCAAATAATTCTTATCACAACCCTTTTCTGTGAATAATCACCCGATCACAAGTACGCTAAAGCACAATCCACACCTCGTCGGGACATAACGACCTGGTGATACCCTTTATTACCCGAAAGCATTGGTCTAGGCTCTTTGACTTTGTTGACCATTATTTGGTCAATATAAGTTGACGGTTTAGCATCAATCAATTTTTGGCGCCGCTGCCGGGGAGGTGTGCGCGTTTCTATAGCGTCATTTGAGATTAGTGTTATTTCACCTCATTCACTGTACAAATACCACCACTTTTGTAAATTTTAAATCAAAATACAAAAAAGTCATTAACACTTTTCCTAAAGTGTTAAAACACCAAAAAAAATTAAAAACAACAAAACAGATCGTAACGTTTTCTGATTCGGTTTTCTTTTAAGGTGATTCTTAAAGAAAAACGATTTTAGATTACGAGACGATACCAAAAATATTGTCCAAAAGTTTTTAAACCCATACACAAAACACAAAAACATACGTCTTTTCTTGTGAATAATAATAAATACATAAAAACCAACCATCGCAAACCAAGACAGAACACCTACCAACTAGGGGTGTGAACATAATAAGTTCCCAAACCAAAGATAAAAACTTGCCTTTGTATCCTTGTGAGTGGTGTACCTTTCTTAAAGAAGCCATTCACTTGTGATTATTGGTTTAAGTTCACTGTGGATTTGCCTCGATTTTGTTTTGATTGGTTTTTGTTCCTAGTGCATGCGTACTCGTTCTTTTAGGTCTACTAGCCCATTACGTGAGCTTGCACGAAAACCTAGAAGACCTCGTCGATGTTCAGAACCAACAGTCGGATCTGAGATCCGTACTGTTGCCACACCCACTGTCACCATGGCGGAAGACCGCCCCATGCGTGAGCTTCTCCAAGCACCCATCGAGGGTTACGGAGATGCCATTGTTGTTCCAGCCATCGTGGCTGATAGTTTTGAGCTCAAAACCGGGTTACTCAATCTTGTAACCTCAAGTCAATTCTACGGTTTTGAGAGGGACGATCCTCATGCTCACATTCGATGGTTCAATAAAATCACATCGACCATCAAGTACAAGAATGTCCCCTGTGAAGCAATAAAACTTCTTCTCTTCCCATTCTCCTTGGAGGGACAAGCCCGGATTTGGATTGAAAAACAACCTCCTCGATCTATTGAGACATGGGAAAAATTTGTGAATGAATTCTTCCCACATTCCAAGACCACGAGTCTTAAGAACGAAATCACCAAGTTCACTAAAAAATATGATGAATCTTTTGGTGAAGCGTGAGATCGTTTCAAAGAATTACTTCGCAAGTGTCCACATCATGGTTTCTCTGAGTTGATGCAACTCGATACTTTTTACAATGGCATGAGCCAAGCTGATCAGGATTCTCTCAATACCTCCGCGGGAGGTAACTTTTTGAGTAGAACCACAAAAGAAACTTTGCAAATCATAGAAAACAAGTCTAAGGTCCGCTTTACACGAAGCAAACCGATTGTTTCTCAAATCAATGCGGGTCCTTCCACTTCATCTTCTGTGAGTCAATCTAGCACAGATGCTAAGATTGACAAGCTCACTGAAGCGATCCAAGCTTTGGTTCTAGCCCAAACAAAGAAAGTTTCATTTCCACAACATCCTCCACCTGCTGAGGTTAAAAAAGTGGAAGTCTGTGTGACTTGTGGTGGGCCGCATGCCTACTACAATTGCACAGCTACTGATGGTACTCCATATGAAGCTCATGCTGTAGCCGGGTCCCAAAATCAAGGAGGCAATCAATATCGCCCTCCTATGGACCCTAGCTATCGTCCTAATCATCATTGTCACACCCCCAAAATCGGGTCCAGCGGAAGCATACGTGTAGCTGGGGTGTAACTCAATTGGTATTACAACACAAGTTCAAAAATGGTTTTCACTTCAATCATTTAGAATAAAATCGTTTAATCAAAAATGTTGAATTTACATCGTTAAAAGTAGTGCGGAAGTAGGCCCTTAAAATAGTTTTAAAACGGTCCCCAAATAAATAATCAGAGTCTTCTATGACCATGCCATGCCCTGCCAAAACCTCCAGTAGCGTGCCATAGGTTAAAACCTGAAAATACATGCTAAAGTGTCACACGAGGTTGGTGAGTTCATAGAGTTTGTTTAACAAATAAAGTTTATGCATATGTATGAAGGTTTCCCAGCAAAGGCATCGTAAATCCACTCAGTTACAAGTCCCGCCATAAGAGCCTTGTAACCTGTGTGTTTACAACCCACTGCTACAATATATAGTTTCTCAGGATTATATTCACCCAAGGTCAAGAATAGACACAAAGGCGGGGAACCACCATCCCAAATAGTACCTGTCACCCAACGTCGCATCTGTTTTGGACTTGGGTGGGGGGTGTTTCCCCATAATAGTACTATCAATACCTCTCCTTTGACAGATTACTGGGTGCCATTTCCCAAAGTATAAAAGTTTACTGGGTGTCGTTTCCCAAAGCATAAAAGTTTAAACGTTTCAAGTATCAAGTAAGTATAACACAGTTAAGTATAACACAATCACGTATGTATAAAATCAAGTATAAGACAATCAAGTATAAATGTTTTAAATATTTGTACAAGTAAAAACAAGTAGTTGAGCATGTATCTCCCCCAAAGAGTTAAAACAAGTGTAAAGAGTAAAAGTGGGGCTATGACTCACCTGGTGCGAATAGCTATGATGACAAAAGTGGATACACAGAAAATGAGGTTCGATCTCTAACCGCAACCTAATATGAATGATAGTGATCTACTTAGATCATGAAAGGATGTAATGAATGCACATGCACATGATACCTATACCACTCGTAACTTGGAAATAATAGTTATTGTCAAAGTAAAGTATTTTCCATACTTAAGAAAAATAAGTCCAACTAGAATTACAAAACTTGTCGTAATATATCGTATATAAAAACGTTAGTGTTATATTCCTCGTTTTGAAAACCTTAAGATATCGTCTAGTAGTCGCATAAATAAACCTTGGGTCGTACGTATTTCGTTAGTTAAAAATAAACTCCTTGAATAAGAATTCTAGAAAATATATTATTTAGTACGTAGTTATATTATTTTCTAGTAGTGACTATATATATATATATATAGTTTTGACGATTTTAAAACATGTATAACTTGGTCGTTTTAAGCTCATTTTACTCGTTCTTTATATCCACGGATTCGTTTTAGTATATACTAATATATTTTCGATAGTTCGGCACCTCTAGGTTACGTCTAACGCCTCTATTTGTCCAACGAAAAATGTCAAACAGCATGCAGTTTTCAGAAAATATAGTTTTCGTCGTTAAACTCGTTTTTAGCGTATCTCCTTCGTTATTAACTCGTTTCCATCCCCGTTTTCGGCCATAGTTCCGTCTCAGAATGTATTTTCTAAATATTTGGTCAAAAGTTACCCCAAACCCACTGAGTTTGCCACGTTTTCATTTTAAGGACAGTAGGTTTGTATATATGTTTAAAATCCATTTCTAATGTTCCAAACTAGTTTCTAATCCAACCAAACCACTTTCAATCATCACAAATCTAGTCTAATCTTACCATACACCTTCTTAGGGTGTCATGGGTTCCTAAACATCATAAATCAAGTGGATCTAACAAGGATCTAACTATAATCTATTTCTAGGGATCAAAAGTTAGATATATATATAAATGAGTGGTATAACTAACATATGCATGTAGATCTTGAATAAACAACATGAAACTAGAAAAATGAAAGTATGGAAAGATCAACAAGTGATCTTGAAGCTTACTTGATGATTGGATGAGTTTTGAAGATGATGATGTAAAGAAAACTAGAGTTTTATCACAAAACCCTAACTAGAAATACATATGAGACCCAATTAACACTTGATCTCCAAAAATCCATGGTTTCTTCTTGTTGGTTTGTTCTTGGCCGATCCACACACAAGGAAGGAGAGAAAATGATGAAAAGTTTGCTAGTGTTTCTTGTTATGGAAAAATAAATGGTGAGAAATGAAGTAACAAAATGATATATATGGACCTAGGGAAACAAGATCCACAAAAAGAGGAAAATGGGTAAGGGGGGGGGGGGGGGCGGCAATTAGGAGAAAAAGGAAGAAAAAGAGTGAAGTGTGTAAGAGTTGTTAGGCATTTAGTAGTATTTTAGTGTTTTTAGGTGATACCGGGTACCGAGTTTGCTAGAAATAAAGTTTAACGGTACCAAATAAAATGTGACAACGTTGTAAAAAATTATAAATTTACATTCCTGATGAGAATTGGGTGCTAAAATACTTGTCGTGTTGAAATATCGTGATCCGACGAAAGTTTAGGCGTTTACCAGAAAATATAGCAAATTGTTTCAAAACACCGGGCAAATTATTAATATAATTTTTATATTATTTTTATGAGTATAAAAATGTGTTAGGACCATAGTTGGGATTGACGGATCAATTATTTAAAATAATAGCTCATTAGATAACGTTTATTATGTTGATAATCGTACGTTTACAAAAATGACGCAACCCACGTATAAACGACAAATTTTCTCCGGAGGTGAATAGTGTTTTATGTATAGTAAAATTTTAAAACGCTTCTCAGAATATCAAACTGACCTAAAAAATGATGAATAGTAAAATGATGAATAGTGATAGATGAATAGTAACCGATGAATAGTAAATGTGAAAGTTCGGGAAAAGACCAGAATTTACGAGTTGTGACAGTCTCTACCCCTTAAGGAACTTCGTCCCGAAGTTCAGTTAACGTTGGCCTCCGAAGTGTTATAAAGGTGAAAATTCATGAGATGAAATGACGAGTTGACGTGCTTCCAGGCGGCGGTTCACGAGGTGATGAAAAGTATAAGCGTTTTGACAACGAGGGTATACACACACATAATGAAACATTTGGAAATTGAGTTGAGGATTCAATCCAGACAGAATTTTATTATAACCATTCTCAGTGTTGCAAAATTCATTTCTGAGTTGGATATAGGTAGTCAGCCTATGTCCCACTATCCCGGGTTGAATATAGGTGACTAGTCTATATTCCACCGAGGTTCCATGAATTTTGAAATACTCAGCTCAGTTATACTACCAAGACGTACAGAAAGACTAAGGCAGGTGACCAAACTCGAGGTCAAATGATGAGACTATACAAGGAGAAACATAACAGGGTGACATATATGATACGTGAACATGCTTATATGAAAGACAATGATAGAAATCAACTAGAATAAATGAACATAATATACCAGATAATGAGACACAAATCTCATCACCTAAGTCAGCAACAAACCACAAGTGAGGCATCATCTTGGCAGGCAGGCACGTGACGGTCATAGGGTTAAGTTTTTCGTAAAAGTAGCTATAGTCTAGGTTTTAAAAACACTTAGTTCGCTATAGCCAGAGCTCTGATACCAATCTGTCACACCCCCAAAATCGGGTCCAGCGGAAGCATACGTGTAGCTGGGGTGTAACTCAATTGGTATTACAACACAAGTTCAAAAATGGTTTTCACTTCAATCATTTAGAATAAAATCGTTTAATCAAAAATGTTGAATTTACATCGTTAAAAGTAGTGCGGAAGTAGGCCCTTAAAATA
This sequence comes from Artemisia argyi, assembly GCA_030686995.1. Classification (NCBI taxonomy): domain Eukaryota; kingdom Viridiplantae; phylum Streptophyta; class Magnoliopsida; order Asterales; family Asteraceae; genus Artemisia; species Artemisia argyi. The sequence goes on from CM060697.1 coordinate 128,047,218, forward strand.
GTTTTAAAACGGTCCCCAAATAAATAATCAGAGTCTTCTATGACCATGCCATGCCCTGCCAAAACCTCCAGTAGCGTGCCATAGGTTAAAACCTGAAAATACATGCTAAAGTGTCACACGAGGTTGGTGAGTTCATAGAGTTTGTTTAACAAATAAAGTTTATGCATATGTATGAAGGTTTCCCAGCAAAGGCATCGTAAATCCACTCAGTTACAAGTCCCGCCATAAGAGCCTTGTAACCTGTGTGTTTACAACCCACTGCTACAATATATAGTTTCTCAGGATTATATTCACCCAAGGTCAAGAATAGACACAAAGGCGGGGAACCACCATCCCAAATAGTACCTGTCACCCAACGTCGCATCTGTTTTGGACTTGGGTGGGGGGTGTTTCCCCATAATAGTACTATCAATACCTCTCCTTTGACAGATTACTGGGTGCCATTTCCCAAAGTATAAAAGTTTACTGGGTGTCGTTTCCCAAAGCATAAAAGTTTAAACGTTTCAAGTATCAAGTAAGTATAACACAGTTAAGTATAACACAATCACGTATGTATAAAATCAAGTATAAGACAATCAAGTATAAATGTTTTAAATATTTGTACAAGTAAAAACAAGTAGTTGAGCATGTATCTCCCCCAAAGAGTTAAAACAAGTGTAAAGAGTAAAAGTGGGGCTATGACTCACCTGGTGCGAATAGCTATGATGACAAAAGTGGATACACAGAAAATGAGGTTCGATCTCTAACCGCAACCTAATATGAATGATAGTGATCTACTTAGATCATGAAAGGATGTAATGAATGCACATGCACATGATACCTATACCACTCGTAACTTGGAAATAATAGTTATTGTCAAAGTAAAGTATTTTCCATACTTAAGAAAAATAAGTCCAACTAGAATTACAAAACTTGTCGTAATATATCGTATATAAAAACGTTAGTGTTATATTCCTCGTTTTGAAAACCTTAAGATATCGTCTAGTAGTCGCATAAATAAACCTTGGGTCGTACGTATTTCGTTAGTTAAAAATAAACTCCTTGAATAAGAATTCTAGAAAATATATTATTTAGTACGTAGTTATATTATTTTCTAGTAGTGACTATATATATATATATATAGTTTTGACGATTTTAAAACATGTATAACTTGGTCGTTTTAAGCTCATTTTACTCGTTCTTTATATCCACGGATTCGTTTTAGTATATACTAATATATTTTCGATAGTTCGGCACCTCTAGGTTACGTCTAACGCCTCTATTTGTCCAACGAAAAATGTCAAACAACATGCAGTTTTCAGAAAATATAGTTTTCGTCGTTAAACTCGTTTTTAGCGTATCTCCTTCGTTATTAACTCGTTTCCATCCCCGTTTTCGGCCATAGTTCCGTCTCAGAATGTATTTTCTAAATATTTGGTCAAAAGTTACCCCAAACCCACTGAGTTTGCCACGTTTTCATTTTAAGGACAGTAGGTTTGTATATATGTTTAAAATCCATTTCTAATGTTCCAAACTAGTTTCTAATCCAACCAAACCACTTTCAATCATCACAAATCTAGTCTAATCTTACCATACACCTTCTTAGGGTGTCATGGGTTCCTAAACATCATAAATCAAGTGGATCTAACAAGGATCTAACTATAATCTATTTCTAGGGATCAAAAGTTAGATATATATATAAATGAGTGGTATAACTAACATATGCATGTAGATCTTGAATAAACAACATGAAACTAGAAAAATGAAAGTATGGAAAGATCAACAAGTGATCTTGAAGCTTACTTGATGATTGGATGAGTTTTGAAGATGATGATGTAAAGAAAACTAGAGTTTTATCACAAAACCCTAACTAGAAATACATATGAGACCCAATTAACACTTGATCTTCAAAAATCCATGGTTTCTTCTTGTTGGTTTGTTCTTGGCCGATCCACACACAAGGAAGGAGAGAAAATGATGAAAAGTTTGCTAGTGTTTCTTGTTATGGAAAAATAAATGGTGAGAAATGAAGTAACAAAATGATATATATGGACCTAGGGAAACAAGATCCACAAAAAGAGGAAAATGGGTAAGGGGGGGGGGGGGGGGGGCGGCAATTAGGAGAAAAAGGAAGAAAAAGAGTGAAGTGTGTAAGAGTTGTTAGGCATTTAGTAGTATTTTAGTGTTTTTAGGTGATACCGGGTACCGAGTTTGCTAGAAATAAAGTTTAACGGTACCAAATAAAATGTGACAACGTTGTAAAAAATTATAAATTTACATTCCTGATGAGAATTGGGTGCTAAAATACTTGTCGTGTTGAAATATCGTGATCCGACGAAAGTTTAGGCGTTTACCAGAAAATATAGCAAATTGTTTCAAAACACCGGGCAAATTATTAATATAATTTTTATATTATTTTTATGAGTATAAAAATGTGTTAGGACCATAGTTGGGATTGACGGATCAATTATTTAAAATAATAGCTCATAAGATAACGTTTATTAGGTTGATAATCGTACGTTTACAAAAATGACGCAACCCACGTATAAACGACAAATTTTCTCTGGAGGTGAATAGTGTTTTATGAATAGTAAAATTTTAAAACGCTTCTCAGAATATCAAACTGACCTCAAAAATGATGAATAGTAAAATGATGAATAGTGATAGATGAATAGTAACCGATGAATAGTAAATGTGAAAGTTCGGGAAAAGACCAGAATTTACGAGTTGTGACAATCATTATCCTGGACCTCCTGGTTTTAATCAAAACCAAAATGTCCAAAACCGTGGCCAAAATCAAAATAGAGTGAACCAAGGTTATCAAAACCAAGGTAACTTCAATCAGGGTCATGGTTTTCACAATCAAAACCAAGGGTTCCAAAATCAAGGTTTCCAACAGCAAAATCAAGGAAACTTTAACCGGAACCAAGGTCAGGGTAATTTCAATCCGGGATATTTTCATGGAAACAACAACCCTAATCAGGGTAATTTTCAAAATCAAGGTCCCAATCCGAACAATCGAGCTCCAAATATTCCTAATCCGAATCAAGCCATTGTTCCAACCGGGCCTTCATCTGACGAGTTGTTGAAACAATTCATGAAGTCCCAAGAAGAGTTGAACAAGTTGCTGGTCAGCCAGATTTCTGACATCAAGAAGTCTTTAAATGATCGACCCTCGGGCTCAGGTACTACTTTACCGAGCAACACGATCGCTAACCCGAGGGGCGATGCTAAGGCGATCACAACACGAAGTGGTGCTTCATATGATGAACCCGCGATTCCTACTACCTCTTTTTCCTCTCCTCCAAAGGTAGTGGATCGTGAACCTGAGGTGACAAAGGACAAGGTGCAAACTCTTAGCCCACGAAGTACAGCACACGTCCAACCTCAGGTTATTCCTGAAACCAGATGTAAGCCTGGAGTTGTCTTTGATCCACCAAAAACTCCAGTGGACAACCCTAAATCCAAAACTTCTATTCTTTATCCATCACGTCTCAGTGAACAAAAGCTCCGCGAAAAAGCTAATCACCAAATGGATAAATTTTTCCAAATCTTCCAAGATTTGCATTTTGATATCAGCTTCGCGGATGCTATTCTCTTGATGCCCAAGTTTGCATCGACAATCAAAAATCTGTTGAGTAACAAAGAGAAACTCTTTGAGATGGCAAGAACTCCTCTGAATGAGAACTGCTCAGCAGTTCTTTTGAAAAAGCTTCCTGAAAAGCTTGGAGACCCCGGGAAATTCCTCATTCCTTGTACTTTCCCGGGTATGGTTGAATGCTTCGCCTTGGCCGATCTAGGTGCTAGCATTAACCTGATGCCATATTCTGTATGGAAGAAACTCTCTCTTCCCGAACTTACCCCCACGTGCATGACTTTAGAGCTTGCCGATCGTTCGATTTCTCGTCCCATTAGCATTGCCGAGGACGTATTCGTTAAAGTGGGGAAGTTCCATTTTCCGGCAGATTTTGTGATTGTTGACTTTGATGCCGATTCTAGGGTCCCTCTCATTCTTGGAAGGGGATTCCTTAGAACTGGGCGAGCTCTTATCGATGTATTTGAGCATGAGATCACATTACGTGTTGGAACGGAAGCCATAACCTTCAACCTAAATCAAACTTCGAGATACTCCTCCGATTATGACTGTGAATTGGTGAATCAAATTGATGTCATCGATGTGGCTGCTGAGGAGTATGCTCAAGAGATTTTAGGTTTCATTGATGATTCTTCGAGTGAAAACCTCACTCAGTCTTCTCACCCCATCATTGCCAATTCTTCTCCTTCCCTCACTCCGTTTGAGGGAAGTGACTTCATCTTCGAAGAAATGGAGGCGTTTCTCAAAAGTGACTCGATTCCCGATGGAATTGATAACCAAGAGATTGACCTCGAGAGGGATATTCTCATGCTTGAAAAATTGTTAGACGAAGATCCCTCTCCTCTTCCTGTTCTACCACAACAACTTCATAAAGAGGAAGTAAAAAATGTTGAGAAAACTGATGACTTTCCCGAGGTTGAACTTAAGGACTTGCCGCCTCATCTTGAATATGCATTTCTGGAGGGTGATGATAAATTACCCGTCATAATTGCCAAAGACTTAAGTGATGAGGAAAAGGCTGCTCTCATAAAGGTTTTGAAGTCTCATAAACAAGCAATTGCTTGGCGACTCTCCGACATCAAGGGCATTGACCCTGAATTTTGTACTCATAAGATTTTAATGGAGGACGACTTCAAACCTGCAGTCCAACAACAAAGAAGGGTGAATCCAAAAATTCATGAGGTTATCAAACAAGAGGAATTAAAACTTCTTGATGCCAGATTGATTTACCCTATCTCGGACAGTCCCTGGGTCAGCCCAATTCATTGTGTTCCAAAAAAGGGTGGCATTACTGTTGTCACAAACGAGGAGAATGAGTTGATTCCAACTCGTTTGGTTTCGGGATGGCGTGTCTGCATTGACTATCGCAAGTTAAATGACGCCACCCGTAAAGATCATTTTCCTCTGCCCTTTATGGATCAGATGCTCGAGAGATTAGCGGGGAATGAGTATTATTGCTTCCTCGATGGTTTCTCGGGTTACTTTCAGATTCCCATTGATCCGCAAGATCAGGAAAAGACCACTTTCACGTGCCCCTACGGAACTTTTGCTTATAAACGTATGCCATTCGGATTATGTAATGCTCCAGGCACGTTTCAAAGATGTATGATGTCCATATTTTCCGACATGATCGGGAAAACTATGGAGGTCTTCATGGACGATTTTTCGGTCATTGGGGATTCGTTTCAATCATGCCTCTCCCATTTAGACGATATGCTAAAACGTTGTGAAGACACAAAGTTATGTCTAAATTGGGAGAAGAGTAACTTTATGGTCACAGAGGGCATTGTCCTCGGTCATAAAATTTCAAAGAACGGGATTGAGGTTGACAAAGCCAAAGTGGATGTCATTGCAAAATTACCTCATCCCACAACAGTAAAAGGTGTTAGGAGCTTTTTGGGTCACGCCAGTTTCTATCGTAGGTTTATTCAAGATTTTTCTAAAATCGCCCGGCCTATGACCCATCTCCTCGAAAAGGATGCTCCTTTTATCTTCTCCCCCGAGTGCATCGAAGCTTTTGAAACACTTAAGAAAAAGCTTACCGAGGCACCAATTCTTGTTGCCCCCGATTGGGACTTGCCCTTCGAGCTCATGTGTGATGCTAGTGATTATGCTATAGGGGCAGTCTTGGGGCAACGAAAAACAAAACATTTTCAGCCTATACACTATGCCAGCAAAACTATGACCGAGGCTCAAAGCCATTACATCAATACCGAAAAAGAATTATTAGCTGTGGTGTATGCTTTTGAAAAATTCCGGCCATACTTGATACTGACCAAAAGCATAGTGTATACGGATCACTCGGCTTTGAAGTACCTTTTTGCAAAACAAGATGCAAAGCCAAAACTTCTTCGTTGGGTTCTCCTCCTACAGGAATTTGATATCATTATTCGTGATAAAAAAGGAGCTGAGAACCTAGCTGCTGATCATCTCTCCCGATTGGAAAACCCCTACCAAGATGTCTTCGAGAGGAAAGAAATTAATGAAACATTCCCTCTCGAGACACTCAATGCGGTTACCTTTCGTGGAGACTCTAGTACCCCGTGGTTTGCCGACTTTGCAAACTACCTCGCGGGTAACTTTGTGGTGAAAGGGATGTCGTCCCAACAAAAAAATAAATTCTTCAAAGATGTAAAACATTACTTTTGGGACGACCCCTACTTGTTCAAAATCTGTGCGGATCAAGTCATCCGGCGGTGTGTATATGGTCAAGAAGCCACTGAAATTCTTAAGGCTTGCCATGCTGGTCCCATGGGGGGGGCACCACAATCCAAATTACACCGCCAAAAAGGTGTTTGACTCCGGATTCTTTTGGCCCACGATTTACAAGGATGCCCAAGAATTGGTCAAATCCTGTGACGCTTGTCAACGTCACGGGAATATTTCACAAATGAATGAAATGCCACAAAATGAATCCAAGTTTGTGAAATATTTGACGTATGGGGAATTGACTTTATGGGGCCATTTCCATCATCTCATGGAAACAAGTATATACTCGTGGCTGTTGACTATTTGTTAAAATGGGTTGAAGCGAAAGCTTTACCCACTAATGATGCCTGAGTAGTCGTGAAATTTCTGAAAGCTCTTTTCGCTCGATTTGGAACTTCACGTGCTATTATCAGTGATCGTGGTACGCACTTCTGTAATGACAAATTTGATAAAGTCATGCAAAAGTACGGTGTAACTCATCGTCTTTCTACTGCGTACCACCCACAAACAAGTGGACAAGTAGAAGTTTCCAATCGAGGAATTACGAGAATTTTGGAAAGAACTGTAGGTGAAAATCGTGCATCGTGGTCGGACAAATTAGATGATGCACTTTGGGCTTTCCGTACGGCTTACAAAACACCCATTGGGTGTACGCCTTACAAACTTGTGTACGGGAAAGCGTGCCATCTTCCGATCGAGCTTGAGCATAAAGCCTATTGGGCTCTCAAGCATGCCAATTTTGACCTCAAAACTGCGGGTGATCATAGAAAAGTTCAACTAAATGAATTAAACGAACTTCGTGATCAAGCTTACGAGAACTCTTTGATCTATAAGGAAAAGACAAAGAAGATTCATGACTCCAAAATCAAAAACCGCGTTTTCAACGTTGGTGATCGAGTCCTTCTTTTCAACTCTAGACTCAAGATCTTCTCGGGAAAGCTAAAAACCCGATGGACTGGTCCATTCACTATCGCTAAGGTTTATCCTTATGGCACCGTCGAATTATCTCAAAATGACGGTCCTAATTTTAAAGTGAATGGACATCGTTTAAAGCACTACTTTGGAGAGGACATACCATCCATGGTTGTCCCGGATCTCCAAACTTTCACCAAGGACAATTGAATTCGAGGATCGAGTCAAGCTAGCGACTCGATGAACAAAAACAATAGCACAATACGGGTTTTCACCCGTATCTCTGATTTCCTTCTACTTTCTACCACCCTAGTGTGGGGGAATGGCCAACCCCCCGCTAATTTGAAAACGTATATATGTATATAAGTTTAAAAAAAATGTGTGATTGTATGTACAGATAAATAAAGTGAAAAATACAAAACAATATTTCCACAGTTAGCTTCGAATATTATCTTTTTACGTTCATAGGTTCGGCATAATAGCCGGGACTTTGAATATTGAGGACAATATTCATTTCTAAGTGTGTGGGGGGGGGGGGGGGGGGGGAAATTCTAGCGAATTTTATCACAAAATACTTTCAAATACCCCCGTTTTTTGCCAAAATTTTCAAATTTTTTTTTCACTTTATTTCAAAATTTTTGTGGTAATCAGTCTGCCATGTCTAACCGACAAAGGGATTGGCTAATGCAGGAGCAAACGGATCTTGGTAAAGATAACTCAAATCCGTTTACGGCTTGCAATTTGCCCAAAATTGTATGGTTCCTCAACTCCCCATATCCTCAAAAGCAAATGAGTTGGCTAGCCCGCAAGATTATGGCTTGTGGTAAAGGCCGTGGAAAATCCATAATTGGTAATCAGCTCACCAAGATGTTGACTATTCCATCAAGAGCTGGCTAGTCCAGAAGCAAACGGCTTTTGGTAAAGACAAATCAAATCCGTTGACAGCTGGTGGTTTGCTAAAAATCACACGGTTATCAGGTGTGCCACAGTTCTTACACCTAGCTACTCCAGAAGTGATGGCTTTTGGTAAAGAGTTTAAAATCATCAAGTTTTCCAAAAATATTGCTAGGGACTAGCAATAGTTTAGTGTGGGGGATTGATGAGTGCGCAAACACTCATCATTTTTATCATGTTTAAACTGCCAAAACATACAAAAACAATCAAAAAGTCATCAAAATACTTAAATTATCCCAGGGATTGTGTTTTATGTGTTTTAAATGCAAAACGAGCAAAAATAAATGAAAAATGATCAAAGTTTGCAATATTGGCAGTTTCAGTCCCCCAAGTTTCAAAATTTGTCAAAAATAGTCCCTACGCATTCATTTTGAAAGAAAAGTCAACCCAAGTCCTTAAAAATTCAAAAGTTATCAAAAACGATCCTTGGGTGAAAAGTTTGAGAAAATTACATGTTTGGTCCCTGTACTTTGCAATTTGGCAAAAATAGTCCCTGGGAGTTTTTAAAATGGAAAATGTCAAATATCACCCTTGTACTATTCACTCATGTCAAAATAAGTCCTTATATCCACTATGGAGAAGTTTCAATTCAGACCTTGAATTTCCAAAAATTACAAAATAGGTCCTTGTGAAATTTCAATACAAACCAAACGGATCCTAAAGCTACTACTACTTCTCCCTAATCCAAAATAAAATAAAAAGCCCACCCCTTTTGTGATCCAATCCAGCCCACGTCAAATCCTAGCCCAACACCCTCACAGCCCACTTCCTTTTTTTTTTTATTATAACCGGCCAAAAATAAAACCCCCAACTTTGACCTCGTTTGACCCTCCACCTCACCTTCACCCCCACTCACCCTGCTACAAGCCAACCCCCCTCATCATCACCCCTACTTCCATCTCTCTGATAACACTCACCCCCCCCCTTGGTACTCCAAACCAAACATAAAACTCCAAAACTCACCTCTGGCATCAATTATACTCAAGAAACAGCCAAAAATCATTTTGGCGCCAAGGAATTTAAACGGCCAAGATTAACCCTAGTAATCCTATGGTTACAATTGCTGCTGGGAAAGATGACAAGGACTCATGGGAACCCTAATTTGGAGATATAAAAGAGATAGAGAGGCAGTGGAGCACCTAGTTAGTTTAGTTGTAATTTTAGCTCATTTTTATTTATGTAAAATTTATGTTCTGTCAAAAATTAGTTGTAATTTCAGTTTCAATGTTGTAATTTTGAAGTTTTCAATCAATGAAATCTAAGTTTTAAGTAATCCTCAGTTCATGAAATTCCATTCTTAGTCTAAAAATCTCAAAGGTTTAATTGTTGTTTCTAACTGTTATCATGGACTTCCTTAGGGTCACATAGGTTCCCAGAGGCTTAATAAAGCTTGTAGAGACAATAAAATGCAGAATTAGTATAGAAAATCAAAATTATGATGGTGGTTAACATAGGTCAAATGTGGTGACTTTGAAGTTGGTGATTGGTTTTCAGAGGTAATACAGTGCAATTGTGGAAGGAGCTAAGCCTATCTAAAGATAGGCTTCTTTGGAAAATCCTTTGTTCTAGCTAAGGGTGTCTTGTAAGTTCAAGCTTATTTTGTTTTTCTTTGTTATCTAGTCTGTTTCTATTTAATACATGCTTATTGTTCTTATTAGATTTAGAAATTTGTAGTTGAATTGATCTCAGTTTATTGCTTGTATTAGGTTTATTGTGCATTTGTTTCCTAGTTCTCCAAAATCCTTGTTTTAACTATCATTTATAGTTGATACTGCTTATTTTACCTTGCTTAGTTTGACAGCTATCTCTGTGTTTTAAAGTGTTCCCATGAAGTAATTAGACCTAGTTTGAACCTTCTGTGTCCAAATCTCACCCTAAATTGGCCTATTGTAGTTTAAAAGTCCAAATCAGTTTAAAAAAGGGGTGTTTGAAATTAGTTATTTGACTGTGATCTTGAGTCTTGTAAGTGGTAAAACTGGTTGGGAGTTCTTTCTCAGTATCATAGTGGTTCAGATAAACTTTAAACATTAGAAGTTTTAGAGTCAAAAGTCAAATCTCATATGTGCCTTCATTTTCAGTTACTGTTGATGAAATGAGTTCCACTACCACATCTGTTAGTTCATAAATTGTTATAAGATCTTATTTTCATAATTTAGTAGCTTATTAACTTGTTTTCAGCAAATAGGGTTAGATTAAAACTCAATATAGTCAAAGTTCTGGTTTCTAATAAAAAGTCAAAATTGCAATCTTAGATTTTTGCAAAAATTGGGTGAATTTTCATGATTTTTGTGTTTTGAGTTGAGGTCTGAAACTTCTTGGGTGTTTACTCTATCAGTAGTACTTTTGATTTTCACTATGTTTATATTTTTGTGATTTTTTTCAGTGGACCAAAACACCCTTGGAACTGACCTGCAGGGCAAGGCATTTGCCCTGTTTCAGCAGACCCCCTCAACCAAGCCAACTTTGGTGGTTGTTTGTGGCTAACCCAGTGGGTCCCACACCTTATACTTGGGTTCTTCCAACCCCCTCCTACCAGGGTTGATTAGTTGACCATTGTTTTGACCATTAGACCAGTGGACCCCACCTTATCTTGCTCACAAACTCTGTCCCCATTCTGTCTCAGTTTTTTTTTTTTTTTTTTTTTTTTTTTTTTTTTTTTTTTTTTTTTTTTTTTTTTGTTGTTGTTGTTGTTGTGAGGCTTATTTGCTGTGCTTATCTGTGTGAAACATGCTTAAAATTGATCAATCAACTCAGAGAAACCTATTTTCACCATTATGGATCCCACCTTCTTCCATTTGAGCTTAAATCTCCCCACAGTCAACAAAAGTCAACTGAGTGGATCAATTAGTTCTCAAGTGCTTATTATTTGGTTACACCAAAAGTGTTTTCATAAAAAGTGTTTGTTTTTAGTTTATAATTAGTTTGGAAAAAGAAAAAAAAAAAAACCAAAAACAAACTTTAATTATAGTGATAGCTTCTATTTAATAGGATTTATCATTTTAATTTTCTTTTTAGCTTATTTATAAGCAATATATCATTTTTATATTTTTATTAATTCTCTTTTAGGTTAAAATAATTCTAGAAATTTTTCCAGAATTTTCGTTTGTCTTTTAGTGGTTTTTAGAATTAATTTTAGTTTAATTAATTAGTAATTAATATTAAGTAATTAAATAGCATAATTAGATTTTGTAAAGTACAACCTAGTTTTTATAATTTTTCTAGCTTTTATATAAGTTAAAACATTTTTATAAATTTTTCTAGAATTTATACTGTTCATTTTCTATTTTTCTTAATATAATTAGTTTAATTAGAAATTAATAAGTAATTAGATTAATAATTAGTAAATTAGTTTAAAAATACATAAAATAAACTTTTTATAATTTCTTAGGATTCCTGTGATGGTTAATTAGATTTGTAAAATTTTTCTTAATTTTCTAAGTATTTTTAGTATTTTTAATAATTATAATTAGTTTAATTAGTTAATAAATAGATAATTAGTAATTACTTAATAATAAATAATTAAATAGTGTAAAAAATAGTTTTTCTTTTTCTTAAAATTTTCTTTATTTATTAGGATTGTAAAAAATAATAATTTTACACTTGTAACCTTTTCCGTCCATCAGTTGTACTTTTTTTTTCGTTCGTCTGCGTACGTTTTTAATTAAAACGTACGTTTTTTAAGTTTTAGCTCAAATCTTCTTAATCGCAATACCAGTAATCAATCACATAGCTTTCCTAAGCTATTTAATTTCATAATTCTCAAATAATTCTTATCACAACCCTTTTCTGTGAATAATCACTCGATCACAAGTACGTTAAAGCACAATCCACACCTCGTCGGGACATAACGACCTGGTGATACCCTTTATTACCCGGAAGCATTGGTCTAGACTCTTTGACTTTGTTGACCATTATTTGGTCAATATAAGTTGACGGTTTAGCATCAATCACAAACCAACCTCCTAAACCCCGCACTTTAGGTGAGTACTCCCGTCCTAGCTACCAAGGCTATCGAAACACAATTGAGCTCACTCAAGGAGCCAATGTGTCTCCCTTGCGTTCCGACACCATCCGGTTGGTGCAAAGCGGATGTGCATTCCATGGACTTCGTTCCGAAGATCTTAATCAACATCTCAAGGATTTCCTCAAAATCATAGATTCTATAGCCCTTGATGTTGACACTCAAGAGATGACCCGATTGCGTCTCTTCCAATTCTCTCTACGTGACCAACCTAGTCAATGGCTTGAGTGTTTACCCGCGGGATCCATCACCTCTTGGGATAATCTCACTACTCGTTTCTTTGCTCAATTTTTTCCACCGGGGAGAACCACCAAGTTAAAGAATGACATCTTGATGTTCCAACAACGTCAAGGTGAAACTCTTTATGAAGCATGGCCTCGTTTCAAGGACTTACTCCAAAAAGTCCCTCATCATGGCATAGATCTTTGGCTCCAAGTCCAAATCTTTTATGACCATATCAATCTCTCGACAAGGCAAACTGATGAGTGTGTAAATACTCATCATTTCTGTCACATTTAGACTGCAAAAACATCTGAAAACACACAGGAATGCCATAAAATACATAAAATATCCCTGGATTGTGTTTTTATGCAAAATGATTGAAAACTGATGAAAAACAACATATTTCACATAATTTACAGTTTCAGTCCCTGAACTTTGAAAATTTGGCAAATCTAGTCCCTGGTAATCCAAAACATGTTAAATATCATCTAAGGTCCTTAGGGATTCATAAGTTGTCAAAACTAGTCTTTTAAAGTTAAAAATTTCAAAATGACAACTTTAGTCCCTCAAGTTTGAAAAATGTCAAAATTAGTCCTTAAGGTTTTAAAAATGGAAAAATATTAAAAATAAACCATGTACTAATCATGAATGGCATAATTGGTCCTTGTGATAACATTGTGATATTTACAGGTTTAGTCCCTCAAAAAATCCAAAAATTACACTTATGGTCCTTGGGCCTTAAATACCATAAACCATCCGGACCCTTTATATTATAAACCAAAAACAAAAATCCAATCCAAACACAAACTCACCCAGCCCACTCCCTTTTCCCTGGCCCAACACCAATACCACACCCTTAAAATATAAACGGGGTCAAATGGTCAACACCCCGCCAAACCACCATCCCTGTACATCCTCCACCTCCACCTCTGCTTCAGCAAAACCAGGGTGGTTTTGCCACCTCTCCTCCACCACCTGTCCTCCCCAGCTCACCACCTACTCCTTCCAGCTCATAATTCACACCCATTTTGCCATAAATGCTTCCCCACCATTCACCTTTCACTGTTCCACTCACAACCCCTGGTTTTGTGGAATACTAGCCCCAAACCCATAAAAAATACATTTTCTTGTCTCCTTCCACCTTCACAAGACTCCACAAATCTTTAATTGCTTTGAAACAACCCTTAGCCACCTGTTTCAATTTTGGCGCCAAAATGCCAAGTGTACGGTCAAGATCAATTCGTGGAATCCAAGGGTTAAAATGGAGTGGGAAAGTCTTAGGGATGTCGACAAAGGCTAAAAGATCAATATATATCAAGAGGAGAGCAGAGGAGTAGACTATCTAGTGTAATTGTAATTTTCTTAAATCGTATTAGTCAAATTTCCATTTCCAGTGTATTTCCAAGCTTTTAAGCTTTTTGTTAAGATAATTCAGTGTGAATCAAAGTTACTTTCAGTATCAATTTCAAGTATTGTCTTTTGAATTCAGTTTATGCCATTTTACTTCAAAAATCTCAATAGTATCTGAATGTTGTTAGTAGTGTTGATTAGGGACTCATAAGCTCATATAAGTTCATTATATGGCTTTTGTAAGCTATTAGAATCATTAAAACTAGTATTTCTTATAAAACTCAAAAATATAAAAAATTCAAGAAAATAGAAAATAAAATAAAAAATTAGTAAAGTGATGAAGAAAGCAAGGAGCAGGGTGTATTTTGGATTGCCTTTGGGTTAGTGGTTCTGTGGAGAACCTATAGGAGTGATATTGGCTCTTGGTTTCATGATCTCAGCTTGATTGCAACTTGTAAGCAAATTTCTCATTTTTTGCACTTTTGAGTTCCTTTGGTATTTACTGCTTATGCTTGTTCTTTTGTGTTCACTTGATAGTATTTAACCATAATCCATCATAAAATAGTTAACTTGTTAATCAATATTCATAGTTGCTAAAAAAAAGTTAGTTTCACAGTCAAATTAGCATTTTTGGTAATTTGTTAGTTTCATGCTAGTATTGTTGTTGTTTTATGCTCATAAGGTCTTATGTAATGATAATATAAAGTTTGAAATCAGTGTTAAGGTTTAATTCAAGCATTTGCTTAAAAAAATCACATAATCACTTTTGTAAAGGGTTGTTTGGATTTGCTGACTTAACTATGATAAAGCTTGTTTGTGATATTGTTCTTGTCTGATGTATGTCACTTATAGGTCTATTAGCTCAGTGAAATCATAAAAACTAGTGACCATTTACAAGAAAGTCAAAATAGCTTTTGATCTAATGTCATTTGTTGTCTGTTAAGTGGTTTTAGTTCAAACCTCATCAAATGATCTCACAAGTAGTTGTTTTAGTATAATTTAGTCTTAATACATCATAATATATCATAATCAGTCCACAAATTAGATTAGAAGTTCACCATAGTCAACTGAGCAAGAAAATAGAAAAAGTCAAAATTGCATTCTCTCAGATTTTCCAAAAATGGCATGAATTTTAGAGATTTGTGTATTAAGAGTTAGGCTTTGAAACTTTCACATGTTAAAGAGTCTCAGCTAGTCTCTTGAATCCAACCTTTACCTTATTTTTACAATTTTTTTTGTGCAAGCTACACTGCATCAAAGTCACTTACAGGGGAAGTACCTCCCCTGTGCACAGTCACTGCACCACCACCACCACCACTTTGGTGGTTGATTCTGAGCAACTCAGTGGGCCCCACAGGCCCAAAGTGGGTTCTTTCAACCCCCTCCTAGCCACCTTCATGTTTTGAGCAAGCTTGCAAGCTTAGGCTCAGTGGACCCCACCTGAATTCACCCTTAAAACTTGTCCCATTTCTGTCTCAGTACACCAATAAGCAAGTGCTTATCTTGGCTTATGGGCTTATCCTGTGAGCTTATCTGATCAAATCTAGGTTAAACATGTCAAACAAACTAATTTGAACTAGAATCCACCCTTGTGGACCCCACATAAGCTCATTTGAGCTTATTTCCTAGTTTGGTCAACTAAAGTCAACTGTCAAAGCAAATAAGCACTCACAGTGCTTATTTTTGAGTTCCAAACTAGTTGTTTTTACAAAAGTTTCATATTTTAAGTATTTTAGTAGTTCTGTAAAAGAAAATTTAGAAAAAGCCAAACTTAATTATAGTGATAGCTTCTATTTAATAGAAATTATCTTTTTAATTTTCTTTTCAGCTTATTTATAAGCACTCTTGCATTTTTATATTTTTATTAAACATCTTTTATATTAAAGTACTTTTAAAAAAAATTTAGATTTTTCCTTTGTCATTTAGTGATATTTAGAATTAATATTAGTTTAATTAATTATTAATTAATATTAAATAATTAAATAGCAAAATTAGATTTTATTAAGTAACACCTAGTTTTTATAATTTTCCTAGCTTTTATATAAGTTAAAACATTTTTAGGAATTTTTTCTAGAATTTCTACTGTTAATTTTCTATTTTTTTAGAATATAATTAGTTTAATTGGTAATTAATTAATAACTAGAATAATAATTGGTAAAATAGTTTAAAATACATAAGACAAACTTTTTATAATTTTCTAGGATTCCTGTGATGGTTAATTATATTTATAAAAATCTTCTTAATTATCTAAGTCTTTTAGTATTTGTAATAATTTAAATTAATTTAATTAGTTAATTAATAATTAAATAAAGTAATTAATTAATAATAATTAGATAATTAGTGTGAAAAATATAATTTTAGTTTTAAAATAAGTTTTATAATATTTTAGATTTTTCTAAGTTTTAATTTTATTTTTCTATACTTATTTCACATTTTCTTATTTAGTGTATTATTAATAATTAAAAATAATAATTAATTAAATAGTTATAAAAATAATTTTAAATTTCTAATAAATTTTCTTTTACTTTTAGGATTCCAAAAATATAATTTTCACATTTGTGGTAGTTATATTTGACAGAATTCACGTTTAGTTTCGTACGTTTACGTTTATCTAAATTTAAACGTAAATTTTTATATCTTTTCACATTTTTTAGGTTTTCTTAACTTATAAATAAGTTAATAATTATAAAATAAATATTTTAAGTTTATTTAATTTGCATTTAAGCCCCTAAGGCATGCAAATTCCTACTATAGTTAAAATCGTTTTGTTTCGTATGTTTACGGTTAAATATTAAACATACGCGTTTTCCAGTTCCTTTTCATTTGTGATTATCTGATTTCACGTATTAGTTGATATAGCTTATAAAAGCTATTTTAACTTATATTTCAGTAGTACAATAACTTGAACCCTTTTCCTGTTCAATTCACCTGATCTCAAAGTCATTTTATTTCAGATTTCACGCCTCGTTGGGATCTAACGACCCGGGGAAACACTACACTCTACGGAGTATTGGTTTAGGCTGTTTGACTTGTTGACCATTACTTGGTTGATAATTTCTGACTATTTACCACCAATCAATTTATGGCGCCGCTGCCGGGGAGGTGTGCTTCGTATAACGACTTTTGAAGCATCTGTGAGTTTGAATTAATCACTCATTGTTATATATCATTGTCCGTATTTCTATATTTCCTTATAAAAGCAAAAAAAATCCAAAAAGATTTTTCCTTTCTATTTTTAAAATCCCCGTCACTCTAAGGATTCTTAGAGTCGTCTCTAGTGCATGCGCACTCGTTCTTCTAGGTCAACAAGCCCTTTTCGTGAGCTTGTCAGAATTCCTCGAAGACGCCGTAGACGTTCTGCCCCAACAGCCGTATCTGAGATACGTGCTGTTACCACAAAAAAAGTTATCGTGGCGGAAGACCGTCCGATGAATGAGCTTCTCCAAGCACCCATCGAGGGTTACGGAGATGCTATTTTTGTCGCAGCCATTGTAGCTGAATACTTTGAGCTCAAAACCGGGTTACTAAATCTAGTAACCTCAAGCCAATTTTATGGTTTTGAGAGGGATGATCCTCATGCTCATATTCGATGGTTTAACAAGATTACATCTACCATCAAATACAAGAACGTCCCTTCCGAAGCAGTGAATCTTCTTCTATTCTCATTTTATCTTAAGGGGGCAGCCCGGATTTGGCTGGAAAAACAACCTCCTCGTTCAATAGCATCATGGGAGGATTTAGTTACCAAATTTGTAAACGAATTTTTCCCCCGTCCAGAACGACAAGTCTTAAAAATGAAATCATCAAATTTACTCAAAGGTTTGATGAATCGTTTGGTGGCGCATGGGATCGTTTCAAAGAATTGCTTCGTCGATGTCCTCATCATGGTTTCACTGAATTAATGCAAATTGACACTTTCTATAATGGTGTGAGTCAATCTGACCAAGATTATCTCAATTCCTCCGCAGGAGGTAATTTTTTGAGCAAAACCACTAAAGAAGCTTTAGCAATCATTGAAAATAAGTCCAAGGTCCGCACAACACGCACAAAGCCATATAGCTCCCAAGTGAGTGCTGGTCCTTCTACTTCATCTCCCGTGAGTACTTCTAGCACCGATGCTAAGATAGACAAACTCACGGACGCTATTCAAGCTTTGGTTATCTCAAACCAAAAGAAAGTCACTTTCACACAAAACCCTTCACATACTGAAGTGAAAAAAGTGGAAGTTTGTGTCACTTGTGGTGGCCCACATGCATACAACAACTGTACTGCCACATATGGTAGTCCTTTTGAAGCCAATGCCTTAGCCGGTACTACAAATCAGGGAGGTAATCAATACCGTCCTCAAATGGAACCAAGTTACCGTGCTAACACACATATGGGACCACCCGGTTTCAACCAAAATTTAAAAACCGAAACCAGAACCAACCTCGAATGAACCAAGGTTATCAAAACCAGGGGAATTCCAATCCTAGACAAAATCAAGGTTTCCACAACCAAGGAAACTTTAACAGAAACAATTTCAACCCGAGAAATCATTTTCAGGGAAATGGTAATCCAAATCAGGGAAATTTTCAACCACAACAAGGTTATAATCAAAATAACCGAGTCCAAAATTTCCCCAACCAAACACAAGCCATTCTTCCAGCTCCACAATCATCATCTGATGAGTTGTTGAAGCAGTTCATGAAAACTCAAGAAGAGACAAACAGGTTGTTGGTCAGCCAGATTTCTGAAATCAAGAAATCTTTAAATGAACGACCCTCGGGCTCTGGAAAACTTCCGAGTAACACGATCGCAAACCCGAGGGGCGATGCAAAGGCGATCACAACCAGGAGCGGAGTTTCATATGACGGACCCACTGTTCCCACTACCCCTTCTTATTCTTCTCTCAAGGTAGTGGAAAATGAAACCGAGGTAAATAAGGACGAAGTACTTCCTACTCATAATGGAGGTACCCAAGACGTCCCACCTCATGTTGTCCCAAAACCCAAACCAAAACCAAGAGTTGTTTTTGAACCACATGATACCCCAGTTGAGACCCCTAAATCCAAACCTTCTACCTCTTCTATTCCTTACCCCTCATGTTTGAATGAGCAAAAGCTCCGCGAAAAGGCTAGTCACCAGATGGATAAATTATTTCAAATCTTCCAAGATTTGCATTTTGACATTAGCTTCACGGATGCTATTATTCTGATGCCCAAATTTGCAACAATCAAACACTTGTTAAGCAACAAGGAGAAACTGTTTGAAGTGGCAAAGACTCCCTTGAATGAGAACTGCTCTGCAGTTCTTTTAAAGAAGCTTCCCGAGAAGCTTGGAGATCCTGGAAAATTTCTAATACGTTGTGTATTTCCAGGAATGGTTGATTGCTATGCCTTGGCCGATCTTGGTGCAAGCATCAACCTAATGCCTTATTCAGTTTGGAAGAAACTTTCTCTTCCGGATCTTACTCCTACCTGCATGACTCTAGAGCTTGCAGATCGATCGATATCTCGTCCTCTTGGCATTGCCGAGGACGTGTTTGTGAAAGTAGGAAAGTTCCATCTCCCCGCTGACTTTGTGGTTGTTGATTTCGATGCTGATCAAAGGGTCCCTCTCATTGTTGGGAGGGGATTCCTTAGAACGGGCCGTGCTCTTATCGATGTATTTGAGCAAGAAATCACCTTGCGTGTGGGTAATGAAGCCATTACCTTTAACCTCGATCAAACCTCATGGTACTCCTCAAATTATGATTCTTAAGCAGTTAATCAAATAGATATCATAGACATTGCTTCAGAGGAGTACTCTCAAGAATTTCTTGGTTATTCTCATAATTCTGTGAGTGGGGATCCCACTCCATCATCTCAACCTATCATTTCCGACTCTTCCCCTTCTCTCACTCCGTTTGAGGGAAGTGATTTCATTTTGGAAGAGGTCGAGGCTTTTCTCAAAAGTGATTCAGTTCCAGCGGGAATTGATAACACTGAGATTGATCTGGAGGGAGATATTCTTCTCCTTGAGAAATTGCTAAATCAAGACAATTCTCCTCCACTCCCTCCCGTAGAACTTCATAATGAGGAAATTAAATCGGTTGATAAAAACGATGAATTTCCTGAGGTCGAGCTCAAGGACTTACCTCCTCATCTTGAATACGCATTTTTGGAGGGTAATGACAAATTACCCGTCATTATTGCTAAAGGTTTGAGTAATGAGGAAAAGGTTGCTCTCATAAAGGTCTTGAAGTCACACAAGCAAGCAATTGCTTGGAAGCTCTCCGATATTAAGGGTATTAACCCAGATTTTTGTACACACAAAATCTTAATGGAGGATGACTTCAAGCCCGCAGTGCAACATCAAAGACGGGTGAATCCAAAAATCCATGATGTCATTAAACAAGAGGTTCTCAAACTTCTTGATGCAGGATTGATTTACCCCATCTCTGAAAGTCCATGGGTTAGTCCCATCCACTGCGTCCCAAAAAAGGGTGGCATTACTGTTGTCACTAATGAGGAAAATGAGTTGATTCCAACTCGGCTGGTTACCGGGTGGCGTGTTTGCATTGACTATCGTAAGTTGAATGACGCCACCCGCAAAGACCACTTTCCGCTACCCTTTATGGATCAGATGCTTGAGAGATTAGCAGGAAACGAGTACTATTGTTTCCTTGATGGTTTCTCAGGATACTTTCAAATCCCCATTGATCCATCGGATCAAGAAAAGACTACCTTTACATGCCCTTATGGAACCTTTGCTTATAAACGTATGCCTTTTGGCTTATGTAATGCTCCAGGTACGTTCCAGAGGTGCATGATGGCCATATTTACCGACATGATCGGTAAAACAATGGAGGTCTTTATGGATGACTTCTCGGTCATTGGGGATTCATTCAAAACATGTCTCACCAATTTAGAAAAATGCTTAAAAGGTGTGAAGACACCAATCTATGTCTAAATTGGGAAAAGAGTCATTTTATGGTCAAAGAGGGCATTGTCCTCGGTCATAAGATTTCCAAGAATGGGATTGAGGTTGACAGAGCTAAGGTTGATGTCATTGCTAAATTGCCTCACCCTACTACCGTCAAAGGTATTAGGAGTTTCTTGGGTCATGCTGGTTTCTATCGTAGATTCATACAAGATTTTTCTAAAATCTCCCGGCCTATGACTCATCTCCTCGAAAAGGATGCTCCTTTTATCTTCTCACCAGAGTGCATCGAAGCTTTTAAAACATTAAAGAAAAAGCTTACTGAGGCACCCATTCTTGTTGCCCCCGACTGGGATTTACCCTTTGAGCTCATGTGCGATGCAAGTGATTTTGCTATCGGTGCAGTCTTGGGGCAACGCAAAACGAAACACTTTCAGCCTATCCACTACGCAAGCAAAACTATGAACGAAGCTCAAACTCATTACACCACTACGAAAAAAGAATTATTAGCCGTGGTGTATGCTTTTGAAAAGTTTTGGACATACTTAATCTTGACCAAATGCGTAGTGTATACGGATCACTCGGCTCTAAAATATCTTTTTGCAAAACAAGATGCAAAGCCGAGATTGCTCCGTTGGGTTCTCCTCCTTCAGGAATTTGATATCATTATTCGTGATAAAAAAGGAGCTGAGAACCTGGCTGCTGATCATCTGTCCCAATTAGAGAACCCTCATCAAGATGTGTATGAGAAAAAGGAAATAAATGAAACATTTCCTCTCGAAACACTTAATGCGGTTGCTTTTCGTGGAGATTCTACTACCCCATGGTTTGCTGACTTCGCAAACTACCATGCGGGTAACTTTGTTGTGAAAGGGATGTCAACCCAACAGAAGAATAAATTCTTTAAGGATGTCAAACATTACTTCTGGGATGACCCCTACTTATTCAAAATATGTGCGGATCAAGTCATCCGACGGTGTGTATATGGACAGGAAGCCACTGAAATTCTCAAGGCTTGCCATGCTGGACCCACTGGGGGACATCATAGTCCCAATTACACCGCCAAAAAGGTGTTTGATTCCGGATTCTTCTGGCCTACAATTTACAAGGATGCCCAGGATCTCATTAAAACCTGTGACGCTTGTCAACGTCACGGAAACATTTTACAAAGAAATGAGATGCCACAAAATGCTATTCAAGTCTGTGAGATCTTTGATATCTGGGGCATTGACTTTATGGGGCCATTCCCATCATCTAGAGGAAACAAATACATACTTGTGGCTGTTGACTACTTGTCAAAATGGGTTGAAGCGAAAGCTTTACCCACAAATGATGCCCGAGTTGTAGTAAAATTCCTGAAATCTCTTTTTGCCCGTTTTGGAACTCCACGTGCTATCATAAGTGATCGTGGTACGCATTTCTGCAATGACAAATTTGACAAAGTCATGCAAAAGTATGGTGTAACTCACCATCTTTCTACCGCGTATCACGCACAAACAAGTGGGCAAGTGGAGGTTTCAAACCGTGGTATCAAAAGGATACTTGAGAGGACTGTAGGAGAAAACCGTGCTGCCTGGTCGGATAAATTGGATGACGCACTATGGGCTTTTCGTACAGCTTATAAAACACCCCTTGGGTGTACGCCATACAAGCTTGTGTACGGAAAGGCATGTCATCTTCCGATGGAACTTGAGCACAAAGCCTACTGGGCATTGAAACATGCCAACTTTGACCTCAAAACTGCGGGTGATCACCGAAAAGTTCAAATGAATGAATTAAATGAACTACGTGATCAGGCTTACGAGAACTCTTTAACCTATAAAGAAAAGACAAAGAAGATTCATGACTCAAAAATAAAGAACCGTGTTTTTAATGTTGGTGATCGAGTCCTTCTCTTTAATTCTAGATTAAGGATCTTCTCGGGTAAACTCAAAACCCGTTGGACTGGCCTATTCACTATCACTAAGGTTTATCCATATGGTACCGTTGAGTTATCTCAAAATGACGGTCCATGTTTTAAAGTGAATAGGCATCGTTTGAAACACTACTTTGGAGAGGACATACCATCCATGGTTGTCCCGGATCTCCAAACTTTCCCCAAGGACAATTAAATTCGGGGTCGAGTCAAGCTAGCGACTCGGTAATCAAAAACAGTAGCTTCCTCGTGAACAATTTAATTCGAGGTCGAGTCAAGCTAGCGACTCGGTAATCAAAAACAGTAGCTCAATATGGGTTTTCACCCATATTTCTATCTTCTTTCTCTTTTCTACCACCTAAGTGTGGGGGAGATGCCCCACATGTTGTATATATGAATATATCTTCAAAAAAAAAAAAAAAACTATGTAAATAGACTAAAATAAAGGTTATTAATATTTCCTTCTTACGTTCTAAGTATCGGTTTAACACCCGGTGCTTTGAATATTGAGGGCAATATTCATTTCTAAGTGTGTGAGGGGGGGGGGGGATTCTCACGAATTCAAACACATGTTCCATCAAGCACCCTCATTTGATCAAAATTTAAAGTTTTTTCACACTTAGAAATGCAATAAATGGTTATCAGTCCACCATGTCTAACCCACATAAGAACTGGCTAATCCAGGAGCAAACGGCTCTTGGTAAGGATAACTCAAATCCATTTATGGCTTACAATTTTCCAAAAATTGTATGGTATCTCAACTCGCAATATCCTTAAAAGTGAAAGAGTTGGCTAGCCCGCAAGATTATGGCTTGTGGTAAAGGCAGTGGAAAAACCATAATTGGTAATCAGCTCACCAAGATGTTGACTATGTCCATCAAGAGTTGGCTAGTTCAGAAGCAAACGGCTTTTGGTAAAGACAAAACAAATCCGTTGACAGCTTGTGGTTTGCTAAAAATCACATGGTTATCAAGTGGACCATAGTTCTTACTTGAACTGGAACATTTGGCTACTCCAGAAGTGATGGCTTTTGATAAAGAGACAAAAATCCATTAAAATTTTCTCAAAATATTGCTAGGGACTAGCAATAGTTTAGTGTGGGGGATTGATAAGTGTGTAAATACTCATTATTTCTGTCACATTTAGACTGCAAAAACATCTGAAAACACTCAGGAATGCCTTAAAATACATAAAATATCCCTGGATTGTGTTTTTATGCAAAATGATTGAAAACTGATGAAAAACAACATATTTTACATAATTTACAGTTTCAGTCCCTGAACTTTGAAAAATTAGCAAATCTAGTCCCTGGTAATCCAAAACATGTTAAATATCATCTAAGGTCCTTAGGGATTCATAAGTTGTCAAAACTAGTCTTTTAAAGTTAAAAATTTCAAAATGACAACTTTAGTCCCTCAAGTTTGAAAAATGTCAAAATTGGTCCTTAAGGTTTTACAAATGGAAAAATATTAAAAATAAACCTTATACTAATCATGAATGGCATAATTGGTCCTTGTGATAACATTGTGATATTTACAGGTTTAGTCCCTCAAAAAATCTAAATATTACACTTATGGTCCTTGGGCCTTAAATACCATAACCATCCGGACCCTTTATATTATAAACCAAAAACAAAAATCCAATCCAAACACAAACTCACCCAGCCCACTCCCTTTTCCCTAGCCTAACACCAAGCCCACACCCTTAAAATATAAACGGGGTCAAATGGTCAACACCCTGCCAAACCACCATCACTGTACATCCTCCACCTCCACCTCTGCTTCAGCAAAACCAGGGTGGTTTTGCCACCTCTCTTCCACCACCTGTCCTCCCCAGCTCACCACCTACTCCTTCCAGCTCATAATTCACACCCATTTTGCCATAAATGCTTCCCCACCATTCACCTTTCACTGTTCCACTCACAACCCCTGGTTTTGTGGAATACTAGCCCCAAACCCATAAAAAATACATTTTCTTGTCTCCTTCCACCTTCACAAGACTCCACAAATCTTTAATTGCTTTGAAACAACCCTTAGCCACCTGTTTCAATTTTGGCGCCAAAATGCCAAGTGTACGGTCAAGATCAATTCGTGGAATCCAAGGGTTGAAATGGAGTGGGAAAGTCTTAGGGATGTCGACAAAGGCTAAAAGATGAATATATATCAAGAGGAGAGCAGAGAATTAATATTAGTTTAATTAATTATTAATTAATATTAAATAATTAAATAGCAAAATTAGATTTTATTAAGTAACACCTAGTTTTTATAATTTTCCTAGCTTTTATATAAGTTAAAACATTTTTAGGAATTTTTTCTAGAATTTCTACTGTTCATTTTCTATTTTTTAGAATATAATTAGTTTAATTGGTAATTAATTAATAACTAGAATAATAATTGGTAAAATAGTTTAAAAATACATAAGACAAACTTTTTATAATTTTCTAGGATTCCTGTGATGGTTAATTAGATTTATAAATATCTTCTTAGTTATCTATGTCTTTTAGTATTTGTAATAATTTAAATCAACTTAATTAGTTAATTAATAATTAAATAAAGTAATTAATTAATAATAATTAGATAAATAGTGTGAAAAATATAATTTTAGTTTTAAAATAAGTTTTATAATATTTTAGATTTTTCTAAGTTTTAATTTTATTTTCCTAGACTTATTTCATATTTTCTTATTTAGTGTATTATTAATAATTTAAAATAGTAATTAATTAAATAGTTATAAAAATAATTTTAAATTTCTAATAAATTTTCTTTTACTTTTAGGATTCCAAAAATATAATTTTCACATTTGTGGTAGTTATATTTGACAGAATTCACGTTTAGTTTCGTACGTTTACGTTTATCTAAATTTAAACGTACATTTTTATATCTTTTTACATTTTTTAGATTTTCTTAACTTATAAATAAGTTAATAATTATAAAATAAATATTTTAAGTTTATTTAATTTGCATTTAAGTCCCTAAGGCATGCAAATTCCTACTATAGTTAAAATCGTTTTGTTTCGTATGTTTACGGTTAAATATTAAACATACGCGTTTTCCAGTTCCTTTTCATTTGTGATTATCTGATTTCACGTATTAGTTGATATAGCTTATAAAAGCTATTTTAACTTATATTTCAGTAATACAATCACTTGAACTCTTTTCCAGTGTACCGCTTTTAAGGGGTCATTTAAGCCCGAATTCGTGATTATTTGATCAATTACTGCCCTAAATCATTCCTTTTGTCATTTTAGGTACTTTTGAGAAGAAATCTGGAAAAGGAAGCATTTTGGAAGTTTTTGGAGCATAAAAGTGAAGAAAACGACAAAGTCTCAAAATTCTTGCTGGGAACAGTACCTGACGACATCAAGACTTCACACATGATGGAGTCAAGCTTGGCAAAAGAGGTGGAAGTGGAAAATACACGTGACGGCCCAAAACATTTTTAGTGCAATTGACCTGACGGCGTCACCAAGACCGTCAGGGTCAAAATGTATGTGACGGCCCAGAGCTTCATTCCTTCTTGACGGCGTCAAGATTGGATCTAGGCAATACGATCCTTAATTTGGCGGCGAGTTGACAGCGTCAGAAACTACAACGTGACGCCGTCAGGATGTTTTATCTATATATATTTTTCCAATTTTTCATTGTAATGGTGTGGAACATCAGGAGAACTTTGGAGAGCTTAAACCCTAGGCGAATTTTTTGTAAAAATAAGGATGTGACAACTGGCAAATTAGGGAGCCATTTTGAAAACCCGCATTACTTTAAAATTTATGATTTTTGGAATATTTGAAAAGTTTATTCGTGATGAGATTTGTAAACGTTGGAATGTGATTTTAGACCGTACGTTATTTATGGAATTTGAATTTTAATTATTGGTTTGGTTTGGTTTATTCGCGGTGATTTATTTTTGAGATGATTATTTGGCACTACATTGACTCCGGCACTAGGATAACCTAACAATTTGTTTTATATTTAAAATGTTTGGTTCGGGCATTTTATATTGTTGGAACGTATCTTGAGAAGTTAAATATTTGGTAATGATCTCGGTTCGAGAGAGAGTCAGTTCATTTAAATAAGTTTCGGGTTTGGTCCGCGTTATTTACATCGGGTTACCTCACCCACCTTTTTAATACCATTTTGATTATTATTATTATTATCATTTTTATTTTTTTGGGCTTTGAGGCCGGTTCTTGGCTTGTGGGTTTTATCACCCCACGCACCACACAAACACACAACACAACCATTACCATCTCCCTCTCATTCATCAACACCACCACCAACAAAACCCTAGCCGCCCCCTGCTGCTGCTCCACCGCCGCACCACCACCATCACCGCCACCACTAAACGACTCCCCATCTCATTCTCTTCAAGATCTACTAAACCACGCGCCCCTTTCCACCCATTTTCATCTCGATATCACCCTAAAACCGCCACAATCTTGTGTATTTCAGAGTGCCTTTCATTTTGGTCTTGTGAATCAAAGGTAAGACGAGAGGAGACTCGTATCTTGGTGAAAATCGTGTTTATGGGTCACGAATCTTGTGATTTCTTTTGGGTTGATGGTTAAAAACGTGAAACTCCATTGGGTTTTTGATAAAATGGTTTAAATATGAGGTTTGGTATCTTGGGAGTCGATTTGGCTCATGTTTGATGCTCGATTCTTGATGTTGGGTCGCGTTTGGACTTGGGTATGGCTCGTTCGAGCTTAACCGAGACCCCATGGTCTCGGTGTGATGCTATCTTTGACTCGTTTGGGAGTCAAATGTGACCCTTGGTCCGATTGGTTGATTCTTGGCTTGATTTGGTTACCGATTTGATGTTGTTGTTGTTCTTGTGTGCCACGACCTAAAGGGTCCGTTTGGCAGATTTGGGAGCGCTCGGATGAGCTCTAGCCGAGACCAAAGTAGTATTGGTTTGGAGTCCTTGTGACTCGTAGTCTTGCCGAGACCAATATGGGTCTCCCGGCTCGGGTTTGGCGTGGTAAACCAACCCATATTACATGTAACTTGATTGTTTTCTTGTTGTGGTTTATATTGTTGTTGATATTGTTGTTGTGATTTTTTTTGGGCCGATGCATTTGGATGGGTCGAGACTCTTTTGAGGTCTCGACAATGGTTTACTTTTGATTATTGTGGAGTTGTTGTCGAAGAGTATTTGGGAACCGATTGTGAGACGGTTGACTAGTATGACGGAGATAGGTTAGTTGGGTGTCGTAGTCGGACCCTATTGTTGTAGCATGTGATTGGGATTGATTTGGACGGAGTTGGATTACTTATTTATGACTTGGTTATTTATTTCTTGGACTTGGACAATGAGCCGAGAGTGATGACTCGGACATGTGACCAACTCATATGACTCGATAAATATTATAATCAAACATTAATAATAAAACTCGTAATAATATTATTGGTAATATAATCGTTTATATAAGTATATATAGACGTGAAAAACGTATATATATATATATATATATATATATATATATATATATATATATATATATATATATATATATATATATATATATATATATATAAATGCGTATATTAATAATAAAACGATCACGAGTAGACGATATAATAATATGACGATAATTATTGTACTATGTGAATAGTGTAATAAATGTCGGGAGTGTTATTATAAATAAATAACTATAATGATGACGAAATATAATACGTTGGATAATTAACAAATAAAAACATGTCTTTTACTAAATTATGAAAAACTTATCGAGTTATACGGGGTTGTGGTCACCTAAGTCCAAGTGGACCTTACTTTATTTTATTATGTGACTTTTGTGTTGTCACGGATATATGACGATTAATATATCCATTTTCTATAACTACGTAACTTATTTAATCGATGGGTTAAATAGAGTTTATTTAGCTATATAAAATGAGTATATTAATGGGCATCGTATCCTACAACGCCCATAGGTTATGGTACGTGTATTAAGATAATAAATTACTAAATATCTCGTGGAATTGGCTAAATTGACGAATTTGGCAAATTTGACGATATATCTAGGGAATTTATTGGACTACGATATTTACCATATAGAATTCTTTGTGCTATGTGATTTAGGTTGGGTATAATCTTAGAATGATGTATTACGTAAATAAATATGGGGGATTACCAAATCGACGGATTTGATAAACTTCGATGATTTATTTAAATAATATATTGGGCTAATATTAGACCTATAGATTGTTTATTATTCTTTTCGTTGTGGCTTCTTGGTGTGTATTGTGTCGACCCTCCACCCGTATGGATACCAAACGCCAAACTTCAAATTAATATGAGGATAATTCGAGAAATTGATTTTTGGAAAGTAAAATGGAATACGTTCGGGATTGGGAATATTTGATTTTGAGGAAATGATTCTGAACGCGTTTGATATTGTTAGGAAGTGTCGAGTCTGTAGTTGCCATTATTTGAGTTTGCTTTACGTCTTTCATCTATCGATTTCTTTTGCGGATTGCTGGACTTGAGGTGAGTCATAGCCCCACTTTTACTCTTGAACTTTGTTTTCAATACTTGGGGTGAGAAACGTGCAAATGTTCTATGTGGACTATTATCGCTTTATTTATTTCAAAAATTGCTATGCTTATAGAACTAGGTAGATTATAGCGCATGTCGTATCCTTACGAATGCATGAACATGTCGTATCCTTACGAATGTTAGGCATGTCGCATCCTTGTGAATGCATATTGATTTGATTGATTGTTGAGCGAGGCCTAGTCCCGAACTAGGTAAGCTATTGGATTGGTTATAGAGCGAGGCCTAGACTTAAGCTAGGTAAGCTATCGATTGGATTGATTTGAGCTATAGCGTGCACCTATAGGGTTGATTCGTTTTGGTTGGATGATGGAGGCCTAGTCTAGCTAGCAAGCGTTTTGCGTATATGTCCACTTGATTTAGTTATGAATTCAAACCTATGATCTCACCAGCGAAAGCTGACTTTTAGCACGTTTTCTCAGGTAATTAAGTGATGCCCTTGGATGCTTGGATTGGAGGCTTGACTATGGCAGTTGGTTATGGATCTATTTTCTAAAACTCTGATAAATAATTGTGGACCTATATTTATTTTCTTTTGGGCCTGACTTTGATTGGATTTGGGATAAATGTAAACTTTAAAACCCCGCGTGGTTGTATTTTTCTCTTGTTTACTTTATCTCGTTCTTTTATGTCTTGTGTTGGATACCAATCCCCGTAGCACCCCGAAAGCTTGTTGAGTCTTCCGATGTATCAAATTTTGGGGGTGTTACAAAGGGTTTCAACCCTTGTTCCATCCATGCTTAATTGAAGATAAGTTTTCCAATAATCATACGATATGTCTATGTGTTGTGTGATTCTATCTTATGCTTATCTTTCTTTTAATATGTTAGGCTAGGTTTTTATTGTGTTTGCTTAGATGTAGTGAAACCTAGATGTTGATTATTGGTTGATGGTTTGTTTATAATTATTGTGGATGATTGTATTCGATGTTAGGCTTAAGAAAACTGGCAGACTTCCATTGGTAACTTGCTTGAACGTCTTAAGAAACTTGCTTGAACGTCTTAAGACACAAGGAACTTGAAAAGTGGTATAATAGCTACTCCTCGGTCTCAAATTATAAGATCATGTTTTTATTTTGAATATCCTAAAATATTTGTTTATTTTCATATTTCAACCAATTAAAAGAGATTTTAGGGTGTGTTTCGTACACCACTATCGGAATTCATCAATCATAATAATTATCATTGCAAATGTTTGATTACTAAGTTGGGGAATGAAACTATCATTTGATATCCATAGACTTATAGAAGGGAGAGTAGACACCTTTTCTAACTCATTCCCGTGAGACCTACTATTAACATATGAAAACCATATGCCTTTCAAAAGAAAATATGATAACCATACCTTAAAATTCACACCAAACAATAGAAATGAAATCGGTATTTTCAATCCCATGACATATCGATTGTGATTCCGGATAGTATACCAAACGCACCCTTAGTAGAGATATATTTATACTACTTTATAATGGATTTGGGATTTTTATAAAAAGAAGTATTAAAAAAATAAGCCTACACACTTACTATAAAAAGATAGTCAATAGCTTGCACACACATAATTAAAAGTTGATTAATTGTCTTAAATTGTTTGAATTTGTAACAGCACCCCATTTCAAAAACAATGTAACAACCCACTTTATAATAGAAATGAAATCGGTATTTTCAATCCCATGACATATCGATTGTGATTCCGGATAGTATACCAAACGCACCCTTAGTAGAGATATATTTATACTACTTTATAATGGATTTGTGATTTTTATAAAAAGAAGTATTAAAAAAATAAGCCTACACACTTGCTATAAAAAGTTAGTCAATAGCTTGCATACACATAATTAAAAGTTGATTAATTGTCTTAAATTGTTTGAATTTGTAACAGCACCCCATTTCAAAAAAAATGTAACAACCCACTTTATAATAGGTTTTATCCAATTGAATGCGAATATAGTTGATATATCTATTGGAATTTGACAACTCCCGTTGGTATTAACACCCCACTAGGTGGTACCAATAAGTACTATATTTGAATCCACTCAATGTATAACTTTGGCAAGTTATCCTTCTATCCCCTCATGTTGGGTCTGCAACCCACATGACCCGGATCGTTAAGGTGTGATTCATGAGCTTAGTGCAACCTACTAACTCCTGATAATTGTGCATGCATCACAATTATGACAAAAACTTGTATTTTCCCAGATGGGTGTAACAACTGAACCCAGGGAACTTGTATTCACTAACCCCTAAACCTATGATTCTCATTCAACACCTAGTGTTGACTTTTTAAGCATGTATTCTAGGTTAATTATTTCTATGGACCTATGGCGGAAGGAGGTATTGAACTCGGAAGACTTCTCATGGTTATCATTCAAACACCACCAACCTATGATCTTCCAGGGAAGATGAGTTTGATGACTATGATGATTATTCGAAGCAAATTTATGATCTTCCACGAAATTTGGATGCTCTTAATGCCATTTATGCTTTTTCGTCAGAGTCTTTTGTTATCATGTGGTTAGTGGTTTTGTTTTCTTGTTTAGAAAATAGGAAGTATCTTATTGTGTAAGCTTTTCGCCTATGTAATGGGCTGAGATATGGGATTTACCCATATCCGTTGTACTTAAATGCTTTTTGGAGTAATATATTTACCGGGTCGTTGACCTTTTATCCCAAAAAAAAAAAAAAAAAAAAAAACACCACCAACCTAACTCTTAGATTTTTGGGACCTCAACAAAATAAAAGTATATCTTTTATAATTAAAACTCTGATAATTATGAATGATAACTAATTTTTCAAAACGTCTCTTTTCAAGTCGTTTTCTATTACTGTATCTGTGATTCTATGAAGTAATACCCCAAACACTTTATCCACTGCGATCAGTGAAAAATGGGTGTGTTACATTAGGGCACCGCCTGACTCCTAACAACGACTTCTTCGCTGCACCTAGACGACAACCTTGTCTCCACATTACTCGTGTCGTGGAGTCTAAACCACGTAGTATAAATAGAGTCATTCACCAAATGAACAAATGATATTATCTCATACTCCGATACTTACTTTATCTCACTATATTTTATAAGAAGCAAATATTTATTCTCACGCTGAAGTTTGGTCTTGAATTAACACCCGGGGATAAGTTAATGGTGTTCTGTCTTATTTCAGCTAAAAAGACAAAAGAGTTAGCACTAACCTCTGAAAGACTAAGGTTGAAAGAGTGATTACGGAAAATTGCTTTAACATGGTGGAGTTCTAAAGAAGCTAAAAGAGGTGATTTTTCTTAACTACATATAAACCATGTAAGTACTTTTGCTTAATTTTTAAATCCATAAACTAATATTGGCAGTTTGACAAAAGAATTGAAAAGTTATTAATTAATACATGCAGCATATTAAATATAGGCAACACATTTAATAGTTCAATGTTTATGTGCAAATCTTATATACTAAAAGCTTAAGTAGCCTTATAAATGCAAGTGGTCATAATAAATGGCTCATGAATTGAAAGTGAAATGTGGATGCTTCATGTGTTAGTACATTGATTTAATAGTCATGCATAAGCATAAGTACATAGGAGATGAAGTGTTTGGTGCCATGAATGCATAAATTAAACACACCAATTAGAGGTTAGTCTTTTTACCTTCCCGTCCATGAGTTACAGATATTTTATCAACTATATAATGTGTCAAAAATCACACACAACAAACCACAACTTCCTCCACACCGCGTGCACATTGGGCTACAACTTATTATGGTGGTAAAGTAAGCATCATATCGTCTTACTTATTTAGCATATTGATTTATATTGTTTCATGTAAATTTCACGTGTGTTTTGTGTGTGTAACAATGTAGGACATAAAGATGGCGCTTAGGAGGTTTGGTAGTAACATCATCTTCTCTAAAGGTTTAAGAGATCCTACACATCGTTGTCTTATCAATTAAGTGAAACATGCACGGACATTTTTACTTTGATCGAAAATGCAATATATTGATTAATTGTATTTAAGTTACTAACGATCAACTATATCTAATTATTTTTTGTAGCACGTCAAGAATCATTAAAGAAAGAGATCGAGAAGTCACAAAAATTGTATGAAGAACAAAACATGCAAAAGGCCAACGAACAACAACGACAAAGACAACAACAACAAGAACAACAACAAAAACAAGAACAACGCCACGGCCATCGGTGGAATGAATACTTAGCATTCATATTAATTGTACGTTACAAATTAAACATACAATATTTTATTTCATGTAATACCGATAAACAGACTAATACTATTGATTCGTTAACAAGTAAGTTTCTTGAAAATAATGCGACGAGCATTCAATTTTTAATCAATAATTATTACTACACTTTGTTGGTGCATTTTAATATTTTTGCTTTTAATGTAGTTTTTTGTCTTGCGGTGTGTTAATATCACTATGGAGATTAATTGATTATCTTAATATGATTTTAGTTTCATTTGTAGAATGACAAACAAATTTGGCAAAATGAAATTGTTATATTAGTTATTAAGAGTAGAAAAATTATATGTTGAGATTGATGTCTTCAAATATATTTATATATGCAATATGATACAAATTAAATATACTAACAATATTGGACCGATTTTCACAACAATAAAAAAATATTGAAACTTAAATGGTTTTTGTGGATAAAATAAAGTTCGAGTAACTAAGCATAAGAATTTGGAGTTACCGTATTTGATATGATAAATCAAAAGGATAATTCATTGTCACAAGTTAGATCTCAAAATATAGAGAATATCACTTTGTTATGATTTTATATAAGGGTTACATTTATTTTGAAAGAACCGTATGCGTTTAACCTCCCTTTGACATTTAGCATGTAACTTGTACATATTAAAAAATTACATGTGAAGAGACTTTTTTAAATGTAGCATCTTGAAAAAAGTCTTTTCACATATACTATTTTAATATCAATAAACTATTTAAATGTGTGTCATGCTTAGAAAATGTGTGATAACATAACTTAGATATATAATGACGAAAATAAGCCAAAGATTACGCTATGAACACTTATATACAACCCGTGTAATGACGAAAATTAGTGTTGAACAATACACTAACGAACATTTAGATTAAGCCCGTGTGCATCGCACGACTATAAATGACTCGGTCTAAATTTAAAAGTCACCAAACAATTAATTAAACTCATTCATAAACTCATGCGATGCTTACAAAAGTTGTGATTCTATCACAACTTACAAAACCTAATGACAAAAATAAATATCACACATTATACTATGACCAATTAGATAAAGTCCGTGTGCAACGAACGGGTCTGAATGACTAGTAGGTCAAAAAGATGAGTTTGTGCCTGTAACGTCCCGCAAATTTTCCTTATACGTTAACGAACCTCAATAATAATTATTAACCAAACGGACCCTTAATCCATTTATCATTGGGCCTAAAAACTATTTCTAAGCCCAACAAATCAAAATCCATTAACCTACGTTTACTAGTTTTTACACGTTTCATCTCGCATACTCGTTGAACTCAAATTTTCAATATACAATTTATGTTACAAAATGCTCAACTTGATTAAACTTACTCCAAAGAATCAAGAATAACAATTTATTTGACCTTATACGATTATTTGATGGCCAAATAAACGTCCAATAGTCGTGTCCACCGTTCTCTAACATCTTTATAATGTGTCAACTAATTTTTATTTTTTATTTATTTATTTATTTTTTTTAGTTCTTTCCCAAAACATTTACATCTTAAACTGTCTAAAGAAGTATCATTTATATATTATTTATGTTCCATGTGATACTAAACTCAAATATATCCTTTTGTTTTTCTGTGACACACGTTACAAACCAAACCGAGTTTTCTTTTTTATAAATGTAAATCGATCTATCTTTTCCATGCATTGCCCACTTGACACACTTGGTGATATTCTCTTACATCTATCTCATTATCCAATAATACTCCCACTTGACGTACCCAACTTGTGTAATATTATAGTACAAGCATATTAGCCTGCGCGTTGCTGCGTGGCTTTGCTGCGTGGCTTCTTTTATTTTGAATTGAGATTGTTGTTACTAATGATATATGCCATAAATTCAGCACTCCAATATACAAATAAACGTGTAACATATTGATAATATACGAACTCAAATTTACAAATTTTGAACTGTTGCCAAATAGTACTATAAAGGTTGAAACCAAATGGCCATCAAATGTCTCAAAATTTTACCTGATAAGTCTTTAAATACTTTCGAGACCACGCCACATCCTTCCCTAACCAATTGGTTTGAATATTACCTCTTTAGGTTCACCCTTGTCAAATTCTTTTATTATAGGAACCTGTGCAAAAGTCATACAATCTCAGTGATATACAAAACATAGTAGATGAGTGAAACTTTAAATAAACATTTTTAGATTTGAAGA
The DNA here is from genome assembly GCA_030686995.1 of Artemisia argyi. Taxonomy (NCBI): domain Eukaryota; kingdom Viridiplantae; phylum Streptophyta; class Magnoliopsida; order Asterales; family Asteraceae; genus Artemisia; species Artemisia argyi. Next base: position 128,082,754 of record CM060697.1, read on the forward strand.
ACTATATTTAAGCTACTAACAATTACGTGAATACTTGCTATTATTACTCCATTAATACCTTGCCGGTTACAACTGAAAACTATGGTGGAAGGATAGTATATTAGTTTCCCAGTTGAAAGCCTATAATAAAGGGCTTAAATGTATGACCACGTTACCATTTTTTTACCTTCAACGTTAAGGTCAATCAGTCTCTTTCCACCCATACCGAAAAAATGACATTTTTTAACCTGATCCCGTGTTGACCTGCTACGCAATTCACTAACTTTTGCAGCTCTAAGAATGTAAACAGTTAGCAACGTACTGGAATTGCCATGTTATATCTATTTTTTTTTTTTTTTTGTAAAAGTTATCATCCTGCAACCTTTAATGTATTAAATTTCTGATAATCAATGAACATGAAGCCAGAAAGGATTAGCATACCAAAAACCAGTGGCTAAATAGCCACTAAAGATAAGTTGAGGTCTTTTCGGGTCGATGTTATTGTTTACCCATTTTCATCAGGTGGATTGAGCCGTTACATACGCATCAAGAGCTCTGAGGTACCATTCTCCATTTCGTAATAGAAATTTGTCTAACTACCATAAAGAGCATACCGCACACACTGTGTCCCCGCATCTCCACTTAGGTGAATTACCTTTTCCCTCGACAGTTTCTAATCTTCTGTGACCTGTAGCCAGATGATTTATAAAATCGTGGCATCAGACATCGTAAATCATTTAGTAAAAGTACTTGATAAAACTGATCTAGTTCAACCTTAACCTCTTATGCATCATAAAGTGTATACACAATCCTCTCAATCGTGAGATCTGTTCCAACAGTGGAATCAGCTCATTTTACCACATAATAGGGTAAAACTATAAAAACAACTACGGTACAACTTTGAAACCATACAATATTTCACATTTATGGGGTGTTTGAATTAGCTCATTTTACCCGGTTTAATCTCTTATTCAAATTCATAGAAGCACATAAGCTAACTTCTTTCAGGTATGCAAGAGCTTATCAAATTTAGCTTATGTACTTATTCAAGTACAAAAGCTCATCCTAATAACTTCATAAAAGCAAAAAAAGTGAGGTCATGAGCTTTTCCCAATACAAATCAGTTCATAATCCTCTAAAATAAGCTAATCCAAACACCCCCTTAATTACTGGTATATGTTTAATGGCAAAAGTTTTAGTCTCATTGGTGACTTAATTTTAAGAGAGTTTGTCGACGAAGAGTTGCTCTTGCTTACAGTATAAGTAGAGCTCGACTTCGATTGAAAAGGCTTTTGTGGCAAAAATAAGAAATAATGATGAAATATTAATAATGTTGAATAGTATGTGTACCACATGTGGTTATTTTTGTGGCATTCCTACACAATACAAAGGAAAATTCAGTTGTAGGTTATATATTTAACACCATGAAACATCAAGCGGATGCACACATGTATAAAGTACCTCCCTTTAACTTTAGATTCATATTAAACTATAACAAACAAAATATTGCAGCTTTAAAAAACTCAAAAGTGAAGTATGTATACAAATTAAATGGCAAGGGTTTTCATATTTTAAAAATGGAAGAACTTTATGTGAACAATATCATGATAATAAGTTAGTTTTGATAACCCAAAGTTCAAATATTTAGGCTTGTGACAGGCTTCATAATGTTGCAACAGGAATGAGAATTAGACTTACCATGATTAGTTGTGTCATCAGTTTGAATGCCTAATAGTTCAAATGATCCAAGAGTGTAGGATGTAACCTGCGAGTGAGAAACTAACAATATTACTTTTAACCACAATTATAAGGCAAACTTTTATTGGCCCCAGGTATATACCAGAACATCTATAACGTAGTTGAACTTGCTATTGCTACCAAAAAAGATGCTATCAAGAATTTTAATTTTAATTTAAACCAATGCTAATACGCCTAATTACAACTAAAGATTTATTGGCCATAGTAACTATAACCACTATCATCTCTTTCCAACTTCAAACAATAATAATCTAATTCACAAAAACAAAAAAGCCCAAAATTTTATCAAATAGGTAGTAAAAACTGAGCTAAACTAACAAATCAAGCTACAAATATCATCAAAATCACAACTTTTTTATATGGGTCAAAAAACTAATAACATCATATGAGTATACCATAATATGGTGGTCGTGCCACTCTTGTTCAACAATATTTTCTTCCTGCTTTGTGCTTTCAACAGCCGTAACGATCCTTTACAATTTCGCCTACTTGTCACAACATAATTGTGCAACATTTTAAAGGAAACAAAGGGAAATGTGTTACTTTAACGGCCCTTGCAGAAAACATGAAACGCATGTGATATGTAAAGGGCTGTAAGCATCAACTTGTTTTGCTTAGCTAATTATCTCATGTTGGATTATTGACTCACAAAGTGGTTGACCAATCATCTAATAAACTATATCCATGACGTTTTGGGGATCATTATAAAAACCGCTTATATATCTATATACCTTTAAACAACTACTTATCTATCTATCTACCTTCAAACAACTGTAGTACTCATAAGCAACCCTAAAAATCCTTAAGACTACTCATCCACTATATAAAAACTCAAGAGCAAATAAGCAGTCTATCTAGTTGTTGCAACTTAAAAATGATATCTAAACACCTACGAAACTATTAAAATAAAATAAAAAAAGAAAGAAAAAAAGAATACTATATGCAATTCTAATATGCTATAGTTATATATTTTTACTAGCAAGGTACCCGCGCGTTGCAGCGGCGGGTACCCTGAAATTAAATTTTTCGGTGAATCATGTAGTTTAGTTTATTATGTTTTTTTTGATAATAAATTTACGGATATCAAGAATTTCGTTTAGGCCGTGCCCATTCGGGCTCAACCCTGTTTGGCCCGCACTCGTTCGGACTCAAGCCCATTTAGCCCATTGCCCGTTCGGGCCTGAATATTTGTATAATATGTTTTATTATTTGTATTAGTGACATTTAATGTAGGAATTGTGTTTAATTTGGTTGTACAATATGCTTGATAATTTGTATTTGTGATATAAGGGGTGTTTTAATAATTGTATTAATTGTATTTATTGACCAATTAATTAATTGATTACATTAAATATCATTAATGTGGTGTTTTTTTTAATATGTGCATTAAAGTCGTGTACACTATGCTTCTTGTCTTGTAAGTCTGAAAATTATGTGCATTAAAATGGTGTACATGCATCTTTCCTATTAAAGAAATGTTTTTGGTCTTAAACATTTTAAGACTTCTAAATATAGATGTCCTAAATACATTATAAGGTAGTATAGATACTTTGAAAACCACAATAAGGCTTGAAAAAAATTATGTAATTAGACATTACCTTGTCAAGTATATGCTGCGTTTCTAAAAGCATCACCACAGCCTCTACCGATTCCACCACTTTCACTCATGTCCATACCAGTTTCATCCGGTACAAAATAGCAAATCCAAACAGCCCCTATTGATACAATAGATGATTTGTTATGATGAAAACCCAAAAAAAATGTATAATAAATTTAACATGAAAAAAAAAAAAAAAAAAAAAAAAAAAAAAGACACACCTTACGATAATTAGTACCATCCTCGTGAACAACCTAGCCATTTTCAGCATAAAGAGCTTTGAAAACGTTATTAGTATCACACTCTTTAGGAAGTCTATTATTTCTAATCAGAATCAAACAAAACCATCTATCATCAAAAGTGAAAATCCCATTTATAGTTTAAAATATTTAGCTGCAACATCAATTAACACAAACCTTATCCATTTGTATAATGTATTTTTTAGTGTGAGTAAATTAAAAAACTTAAATTGTTGGACAAAAATTAGTGTGAGTGCTTACTGCTTAGCTGACAATTAGAAATTCGTTGTCGCAATTTTCTTGTGGTTGCAATTAGATATTTCGGCTAGCATCAACAGAATGGCAAAAGTGCCTTTTCCTTCTTAGGCGGATCAAAACCCAAATACACCATAAGAAACAGGCATTTAATACAAAGATGTTTAAAATCAGACCTTACCAAATGTGTCCTGCTAATGTCTGTTGTTTCTTCCTTCTCCTTCTTCTCCCTTTTTTTCCCCTTCATGCTTCAAACGTTTTGTTGACTGAGTTTTTTGTATCTCCCACAGTTGATATGTTTGCCTTTATGTTGAATAATGATTTTTTTTGGGTTTGTTCTTGGTTGAAAGTTTCTTTTCACTCGTTTTTCTGGATGTATGAGAGTTTTTCTTGTATCTATGTTGTATATGTTGTACAATAATGAAGATGTATATACATCAATAGTAATTCAAGAACCTTCTCAACAGTTGATTTGGTGCTTACTTCACACATGGATGGCCAAGATTTGATTGTACATATTGTAGGTCTGCAATAGGTGTTGAAAACCCACGTTTTCTGCATTATAGGGCAATTAGCCTTGCTAATTTGTGAACAGTTAAGTTGGCCATGTTTGGGAACCAATGGAATTTCGCCACCCATGGTTGTTAACACTAATGGGCTACTTAAAGAGGCTAACTACAACCTTGCAGCCAATAGCAGCCAAGATAACACATTAAATTTTTTTTTTTGCAACATAGTTAATGTCACATCATTTTTCATTCTTACAATATAGGATAATTTCTATAAGCATTCATTTTCACACTACATACGTACACATTCAAACACTTTTCGCATTTCAAAGTCTTGCTTTCTTTTCTTCCTGTGGTGTGTACGAGGAACTTCAGCAAATTACCAAGGAGTTTAGCTCGTTTTCAAGTCGATTAGGAGTTGGTCTTGGTTCATGGTCGAGCCCTTGAACGAGCCACATCGTCCCTTTCCTGATCCTAGACCGTATCGAGAAGAACTCCCCACCCATTTGTTTAAAAAATTTTAACCTCACCTACATTTATGTTATCTCATATTTTGGGTGATGTCTCTAATAAAATCTATGCAAGTTATGAGAAAGCTAGAAAACTGAAAAGGTTGAAAAATTAAAGAAGATATAAACAATAGAAACAAAAACCGGGAAAAAAAACAAAAAAGAAACGGAGTTGTGGGGGAGAGAAAAGTGAATTTACATGCATTTCATGCATGCTTTGGGAATACTACAATTTAGCAATTGTCACAAAAAGCAGCATTGATTTTCTTTCTAAACAACTGGGAAAGCTCCTCCCTGTGATTTTTAGGCGTGTGGCTAGCTTGTGGATGGAGGGTTAAGACTTAAGAAGCTAATAGAGGTGATTTTATATATATCATGAGGAAGAGAAGAGAGACATCAAAAGATTAAAATACTCTTTCTCATTTGTAGTCAAACATAATACTAAGTCACAATGAATATATTTAAGTAATTAACTCTCATTTTTTATACAAAAAATAAGCAACCAAGTCTCTATATATACCCCCTATCATTACATTTACCAGGCACCAACCGCATTTTTCAATTGAGCCAAGTAAGGGGATGCTTTGCAGTTGACCAGGCAATTTTCACAATTCTCATATTTCGAATCTCATCATGTTTGTGTGTAATACTGCTGCAAGACAGGAATTTAATTGGTGGGGATCGAGGTGTTGCGCCCCCCAAAATTTTCAGTTACAAGTAAACTTTTAACCCTTATACTTCGTTAATTTTTTGTTCGTAATTTATTTATTTATTTATTTTTTATTAATAATTTCGTATGTTTTTTTGTATAATAATTTGTATTTTTATTTAATGAATAAAATTTTAGTTTGTTTGAAAAATAGGAAAAAAAAAAATGGTGGGGTCCAAAAACTGAAACTGCTCTAAAACTGCTTGAAGGGGGTATTCAGTGTGAATGTGAAATGTGAAATGTTGAGTTGGCGGTAAGGTGGCGAAACGGCTTGAGCCACCGCACCTCACACTCTTATAGTTTGGCCCTTCAATAAAACTTGTCAAGTTCTCTAATCCTGTGCTCCTGGCTGCAATGAATTCATTTTGACTGTATCTTTGTGTCATGGGTTGGGTTCTTTTATGGCAACCCGGCCAAAATATTCCCCTGTTTTCATTGATTTTCCTATCTTTTTAAATGCATTTATACTTTGTAAACTCTAATTCAATTACTGTATGAGTTTATTAGTGGGATAGTACCTAATTTAGAGGGTGTTTGGGATTGATTATTTTTTCTGCTTGCTTCTGTTTCTGCTTATAGATAAGCACTTATAAGTGGTTTAAAAATAAACACTCAAGGAAACAGTGTTTGAATTTGTTTATGCCGTTAAAAAAATACGTTATGATCAAGAAAAGAATATTAGTTTGTTAGAAGTTACAATCGAGTTCATTTCTATTAGGATTGTTTTTAGTATCGATCAGAGTAAAAAAATAATTTGGGTTTCATTCCAAGTAAGCACTTTGAAACAGACAGCTCCCTACCTCAGTACCTCCTTATTGAAAGCCACAAATCTTATTGCTTAAGGGTATTAATGGTTGGTTTTGTTTAGGCTTACGGCTAGCTAATTCTGCTTAGCAAGGTTTCGCCCTAAGGTGCCATTGGAATGTCAATTTCGTTTACGTATCTATAGTGTCATATATGGAAGGGGTACAAAATTTAAAATTGTCTCTGGAGGAGATAAAGTTGGCCACTGATAACTTTGGGGATAAAAATTTCATTGGGCATGGTGGACTTGGGAATGTGTACTCAGGAAAACTTACCATATCCGGACAGCAGTGCGACGTTGCTGTAAAGAAGTTAGATCGTACAATGGGACAAGATGACCGTGAGTTCTTAACTGAAATCCAAATGCTGTCATCCTGTAGACACAAAAACCTTGTCTCTCTAGTTGGATTTTGTGACGAGGGTGGAGAAAAGATCCTTGTTTACGAGTTAGTAAAGCATGGGAGCCTTGACAATTATCTAAGTGACACTCAACTCTCGTGGATGCAACGTCTTCAAATAAGCCTTGGTATGGCCAGAGGTCTGAATTACCTCCATAATGATGTGGGGCTACAACACAGAGTCGTGCACTGTGATATTAAGAGCTCAAATATTCTACTAAATGAGAATTGGGAAGCCAAAATTTCAGATTTTGGTTTGTCAAAAGTGAGCCCTTCAAATGTTAAGTTCACATCTGTATCCACACGTGCTTGTGGCACTGTGGGCTATGTAGATCCCCAGTATGTAGAAACCGAGATTTTAACAAAGGAAACTCATGTGTATGCTGTTGGCGTAGTGCTATTTGAAATATTGTGTGGTAGGCTGGCATATATTGAACAATATAAAGATGAGAGTAGGTTTCTTGGTCTGTTGGCACAACATTATTATGAAGAAAACAGACTACGTGAGATCATCCATCCTGGTCTCATGAATGAAATGAAGGTGGATTCATTGGACATATATACAATGGTAGCGTATCAATGCTTGAAAAAAGATCAAAGGGAACGCCCAAGTATGGGTTGGATCATAGAGAAACTTGATAAGGCATTGGAAATTCAAGTAAGTGTTATGTGAAAGACTCTACCACATTGTTTTATCAAATCTTACATCCTTTTTACATCAAAAATATTCTATAACCTTCTTTTTTACAAGGCTTGCAGCAAAGTTGCTGAATTTATTCGGTTCGGAACATGGGGAAGACAAAGCGTGGGGATCACTGGTCTTATGAACTCGAGGAAGGTCATCATCTTTTAAAGATCACCATTCACTATGATGAAGTAATACACTCACTCATCTTCACTAGTGAATCTGGAGGTGTTATAAACTCTTCTAATAAAATTGGTAGTTGGGCCGGTGCAGACACAGTTTCTGAGGTGAGCAAGTCTTGTCTCAACTAATCAATAGCTCTAATTTATTCGTTTCACAATAATTTTTCCATTGCCATTAATCAGGTCATGTTTGATGGCGATGAGGAAATTAGTGGCATTAGCGGAACCGTTGGTTATAAAGATGGTAATTCAATAATATCATCTCTATCTTTTAAGACGACCAAGAGAACCCATGGACCTTTTGGTCGGCAAACGAGGGCTTTTTTCTCTGTACCATGGGATAATGGCTCATTAGTCGGGTTTTATGGCCTGGCCGACAACTATATTGAAGCCATTGGTGTCTATCTTAAAGCACATGAGGAAATGATATGGGTCGGACCATGGGGAAGTCAACTCGCAGGTCCACAAAATATATGGTCTTTCCAGCTTGAGAGAAATCACAATTTAAAGAAGATAACCATAGACCATGGCGATTTCATATATTCTCTAATCTTCACTACAGAATATAGAGGCTTAGAGCATGATTCTAAAAAGGCCGGTGGTCAGAATGGAGGAGATAAGGTCTCCGTGGTAAGTAGCTGTTAACATAATGCCAATTGACAATTGCACCTTTATACATGACAGGCAAAAATTACATCTTTTGATGATAAAAAAACGACCACCATTTTGTTATATGAGTTACCCTGTATGTGATGAGATGTGCATGCATAACCATCAATCCATTGTTTATTCGATAAATTTTCTTACTTTTACTTTGTCATTCTAATCATGTTTAATTTGTTACTAAATTTTCTTGTTCACTCAGGTTGCATTTGATTGGGATGAAGAAATAAAGACAATCAAAGGCAATGTGAGTCTGTCGAGGGGAAATGCTGCTGGTCATTCAGTAATTTCATCATTATCATTCGTGACAAACAAAAGAACACATGGACCTTTTGGTCGTGCAAGAGGGATGCCTTTTAGAATACCATTGGAGAATTGTTCATTTGCAGGATTCTATGGCCATGCTGCTATCTATATCGATAGCATCGGTGTCTATTTAAAGGCTTCAATCTAACTTCTTCTCCGGACCATCAAACATCTTATGTAGACATGCATACATGATAACACGAACCATTTTTAATGTACATATTTTTGTAGCCGAAATCCTTGAAAACAATATCGAGGGTCAGGCATGAGAAGAATCTAACGGGTTTGGTGCCCGATTAGGAGCTAAAGAGCTCAAAATACTGGCCTATCAATGATTCAATATGTTGATAACGTGAAAACAACTTATATGGTGAATTTGGCTAAACGATTAAAAACAAATTTCAATCATTTTCAATAGAAAGATTATATATTTTTTACCTATGTGTTACGGTTGATGTGATTATTATGTAACATCATCCCAACTATCTATACCATGAAACAAAATAAAGAAAATACAATTGGTACATATTTTAGCTAACTGAGTTGCGAACCTCCCTCACACTTTTACTACTTCTTCAGTCACAAAATTATAGTCCTTATTTTTATTTTGAGATGTCCTAAAATAATAATCTTATTGGTGTGTCAACCAATCAAAAAGAAGTTTAGTGATTGAGGATGATATTTGATTGATTGAACACTATAATGTCTTACTTTTATTAAAGTGTGTGTTTTTTTGTCTCACAATAATAATTTTAATACCGACGGAGTAGTAATTAATGTGTGGTGTCCTATGTGACATGGGAAAATCATTCAAATAACTATTTATGTAAAAACAATTTATTAGGCTGCCCACGGTGGGCAGGAAAATTTCGGTCGAGCATGCTTCACAACAGATATCAACATCGGTTGCCTCCACTCTGAAGGTTGGTTCGAATATCGGTTGCCGGGCATAAATTTTGTCTATCGGTTGTGTTTGAAACAACACAAACTTTCCAATTTATTTATTTTCTTTCTTTCTTGTCTAAAGAAACCGTATGGCTTTATGTTGTAGTTGGGCTTGCAAGTCAAAATCTGCCTTGCTAGATCAACACCTTTCACAACTTTCATATCTTTCTTGGCCATGATGTTGTGATTGTGTTTTTGTGTGTGAATGTTTGTTGACGAGGGAGTGATAAATGAAGAATGAATATAGAAATCTCATGAATATATGGTAAATATGAAGGTTCCAGGAAGTTTCGTTTTTTTATTTGTTTTGTTGGGAAGTGATAGATGAACCACACGTTTTATTGCATGCAAATGCAACCACTACTGCTTGGCTTTAAATGCAGAAAAGGAAAACAATTGCATCGATGGAGTGTGTTATGTGACTTTAGTCCTTTACATAACTAAATTTCAAAACTGTTAAATTATGGGTTGTAAAACTGTTCTATCTTTTTTCTTTGGGTATATTACATTGTTAGTCCTTTTTATTTTCCTTCAAAAGTAAGAATTTATTTAAAAAAAAAATAAAAAAATAAAAATAAATTATATGGGTCACCACTGTGACACTTGGATTGTGTCTGGTTGCTAGAGAGAGAAAGCTGACGTGGCAGCTAGAAAGATGATGTAATATGGGTCACCACTGTACCCAGCCTTAGAGGTCACGAGGTGTAAGATGTACGAAGGTTGCACTCTGTTCTCAAGATTTTTTTTGGAAAGAAAGTGAGGGGAAAGGAGATGATGTAGACTTGGTTGGTGTTCTCAAGAAAATTATACGGTGGAAAGGAGGGGGGAAGTATGGGCATTTTCTATAATTACTACTGTACATTGAACTTTCTTTTTTGGTTTTGATCATATGGGCATTTTCTATAATTACTACAGAATGGAACATGAGGGCAAATTTGTAAAATTATTTTTTTCCCTTCTCTTTATTGATAGTCAAAAACATGGCTTTATCTACTTTACTCTCCTACTACCTTCAACTCCAGAACACGTTTAGAAAATGTAACATCTCTTCCCTTCCTTTACTTTTTCTTCCTTTCCTTTTCTTCCTTTAACTTTCTTTCCAAAAAAAATCTTGAGAACAGAGTGTTGGAAACGACGAGTGGATGAGAGAGAGTCAGTTGGGGTACGAAGGAAAGAGAAATAGGTCGTGCATAAAACGTGGGTAGGTGAGGTCTCTTTTGAATTTGAAAGAATGCTAAAAAGTGGTCCAACTTTGTTCAGGAAAAGTTCAAATGGGGATAAAAAAGCATTGCTATATATTCTTAAAAATGTGTCACTACTTATTGTTAGGAGGATAATTAAGCCAAAATGTTAGGAAGAAATAATATTTTCCAGGATCAAAAGCAGGTTCGTTTGATTTTGACATAATTGTTTTGATCGATCAAATTACTTAATCTTACAAGTTAATAAAAGTTTGTTTGTTTTAAACTTATATCATTTACTTTTATGATTAATTTCATATATACTAAAAGTGTAATTAATAAATGTATAATTTACAATGTTTTTAAAACATGTTTAAATATATATGAAATTTTCAAATTTAAGAAAAAGTATATATGAAATTGCCACTTTTAAGTCATTGGTTTATTTTCATAAATATGATGATTCACACTCATTATATATGTAATACAAATAAAAATGATTTATCAATGTACATGCATCGTATATGTACACTAAACCATGGCTGATCAGAACTTAACAATGATTAAAACAAATAAAATCGACACAAATAATTAAATATTTTTTCATGTGATAAATAGGCCTACGTATTATATTATACTTTATACTTACGGTTAGGGTAAAAGCTACAAATTACCACATACTTTCAAATTTGTGTGTACTTGAAACACATACTATTTTATTCAAGAACTTCAACAACGTACTTTTAAATTTTGTTCCGAGATAACCAATATACCCTTGGAGTGGCTATATTACCCTTGTACGGCTGTTAGTCCTTTATACTAACGGCCGTTAGTCCTTTTGCACGTTTATGTCCGTTTTTTCATGTTTTCGTCCGTTTTTACACGTTTTAGTTCGTTTTTGAACGTTTTCATTTGGTTTTACACGTTTTCGTCCGTTTTTACATGTTTTCGTCAGTTTTTATACGATTTCATTCCTCTTAAAAATATTGTACATGCATCGTATATGTACACTACACCATGGCTGATCAGAACTTAACAACGATTAAAACAAATAAAATCGACACAAATAATTAAATATTTTTTCATGTTATAAATAGGCCTACGTATTATATTATACTTTATACTTACGGTTAGGGTAAAAGCTACAAATTACCACATACTTTCAAATTTGTGCGTACTTGAAACACATACTATTTTATTCAAGAACTTCAACAACGTACTTTCAAATTTTGTTCCGAGATAACCAATATGCCCTTGGAGTGGCTATATTACCCTTGTACGGTCGTTAGTCCTTTTGCATCGTTAGTCCTTTATACTAACGGCCGTTAGTCCTTTTGCATGTTTATGTATGTTTTTCACGTTTTCGTCCGTTTTTACATGTTTTAGTTCGTTTTTGCACGTTTTCATTTGGTTTTACATGTTTTTGTCCATTTTTACACGTTTTCGTCAGTTTTTACATGATTTCATTCCTCTTAAAAATAAGTAAAAGAAAAGCACACCTCAACTACCACCACCAGCAAGCTTTTTTGAACAGATAAAAATTAATGATTTGCTATTTCGTAAATTTCCATAAAATAATTCAATTGATATAGAGAAAATGTTACCAAGGTAACCATTTCTCTAATCTAAGTTGCAATTTTTATTTTTATTTTCTTTAATTGTGGTTTTAGTTATGGTTTTCTATTATAATTGGGTTTTGATCAATCCCGATAATCTGTTCTTATCACCATTCCAGATTTTAATGATTTTGATTTTTGTTTCTGCAATTTAGTTTTGGGAAAATTTGGTAAAATTTCTTACATATTATTATTATTTGGGAAAATTTGGTCAATTTCTTACTTATTATTATTATTATTATTATTATTATTATTATTATTATTATTATTATTATTATTATTATTATTATTATTATTATTATTATTATATACAAAATTCTTTCGATTTATATAGAGGTGCAAGGCAAACGAGCAACAAGCTGCGACGCTAGCCCTTTTTGAATAGCAAAACCAATTCTTTTGAAAACTACGTTTGTAAATCTAGATGTCATAGCATTGCTATGCATAATTTGTTGGACTCTGTTGAGGAGTTCTACAGCCTCAGGTGCAAGGAAACCAAAAGTATCAAATGCGAATGGAATAAAAACATGTTGATTTTCAATGCAGCTTTCTCGTGTTTTGCCACTTTATATGAGGTAGCTTTCAACACGCTTTCTCGTGTTGTTTTTTATTATGTAAGATTTTTTACTTTTTATCAATAATATCAAGATACCTGCATGGGTATGCATGACTAGTATCTATAAAAATGGCCATGTTAAAGTTGTGTACCTTGAAGAAGTTAAACAACCATATGAACAACTACATTTGATCATATCATATAATGCTAGTTTATTAAACATTTTTGGTATTTACCTAAAATCTTTGACTTAAGTATGATTTTTCACTTGGGATAATGACTTTTAAATATATTCAACTTGACACGTTTTACTGAGTTGTGTATCAAACTTTTAATTTTGCTAACTTGAGGTCTAAACTTACTAATCTTTGCTAACTTGTGTACTCATCCCACATGGAAAGCGTTTTAGCTGAGTTGGCAAGGTGGACGTCTTTGACTCAGTTACATTATTAAAAAATACCGTCAATGTTGCAAAAATCGGAAAAATCGGCCGATTAATCGCCGATTCCAAGGTAATCGGCCATAGACCTTGGCGATTTAGGCTAATCGGCTAAAAAAATCGGTCTGGGAAAAAAATCGGCCAAAAATCGGCCGAATCGGTCAAAAATCGGCCGAATCGGTCAAAAATCGGCCGAATCGGTCAAATTTAAAAAATAACAATTTAGGCATTTTACTTAATTTGGGGATCGTTTATTTCACTTATAACGCACAATGGGCCTCATAATCAGAATTGAAGCCTTTTATTGAGGTTTGAAAACATAGAAGGCTTGAATCAGTTAAGATCTTTAGTTTGCTCTCCAGAAATTCCCAAAACATGCAGGAAATGCCAAACCGATTAATCACCGATTAATCACCGCCTTGACCGATTACAGGCTGCAGGGTGGTCGACCGCCCGACTACCGATTCACGATTTTTGCAACATTGAATACCGTTATTTAACCCCGTTTTCTGTTATTTACATTTTTATAATAATTTCGTTTCTTTATTTCTTTTCCCAAATCCACATACGAACACACACTTTCCCAAATTCTCCAAACCCTAATTATCGATTCATGCTAAAATCAACCACTGTTTTTTCAATTTGAGTGCTTTCTAAGGTATGTTAACATATTATATGTTTAATTTAAGTGATTTCCCTAATTATTCCAAACCTTATTTAATGTTTTTAATGATTGTTTTACTAACACTAATTTGCAATTGTGTCTTTGATAGAATGGTGATACCTGGACCAAATGGTATTGAGTTAGATGTGTGGAATGATGACATTTTCAAAGAAGATCCTTTAAGGTATGAGGATGGAGTTATTTTGAACGTGTATATTGCTAGACTTTCACTCAAAGATTTGATAGAACACGTGAAGAAGTATACTGAGTGTGTACATGTATTTGGTCTGTACTATAAAATACCACATAGTGATTTAGATAAGGGTTTAGTAAAATTAGACTGTGATTGGGAATGCAATAGAATGTATGATCTTTCAAGGTTGTTTGGAAAATTGGAAGTTTATGTAGACAACACTATCCTTGACTTTACCAAGTATTTAGCTATTCCTGACCATGGTACACCTACTTTTAAGTATAGAGCAACACCCCAAAAGAGATACTGTAATGAATTTAGTGAAAAAGAAATGGTGCATTGGGTTGAGCATGAGGCTGAAGAAGATATAGGCATTGTTACTGCTAGTGATAAGGGTAAGGGTAAGGAAAGTGTAAGTGATAAGGGTAAGGCAAGTGTTAGTGATAAGGGTAAGGCAAGTGTTAGTGATTTAGCTGTGGCAACAACAAATGCATCTGCAAGTGTTAGTGATTCCGATGACAATGATTTTGGAAATACTGGTATGCTAGAAGAGAATGACAGTGATGATAGTGATTATTCAGACAAATCAGTTGACTATTTAAGTGCTTGTGAAGAAGAACTAATTGAGCACAAAACTAGGAAAGCAAGTAAGGTAAAGACCAGAGCTACACCAATTCCAAATATGGTTGCTATTGACTTTTGGCCTGACCAAAGTTAATACTCAAAATTCAATACTCAAAAATGTTACCTCCAACTATCTTAGTCCAGTTGATGGTATTAACTTTTGGCCTGACCATAGTCAATACTCAAAAGTCTTACCTCTAAAGCCTAAGAAAATGCCAGGAAGGCCAAGAAAGACAAGAATAAGGGCAAAGGGTGAAGGTGGAAGCTCTACAAGAGTGTTAAAGGTAGGTGTTTCTATGACTTGTCAAAACTGTTTTAAAGTAGGACATAACAAAAAGGGATGTAAGGAACCAAGAGTTGAAAAACCAGTTAAGCAAAAAAGAAAGGTTGGTAGGCCAAGTAAGAAGGATGCCAATGATAGTGACCATGTTGAGCCTACTAGTGACCATGTCCTACCACCTAGTTCATCAAATGTGTCACATAATATTGGGGGTGTAAGGGGTTCATTTGGGGATGCTAGAGGTTCAATTGGGGGTGATACAGGGGATCTACTATTCCAAATTAGAGGTTCAAATAGAAGTGGGGGTGTTAGGCAAGCAGGTTTAAGTGGTAGTGGAAGTGGAAGTGGTGGCAGTGTTGGCAGTCATATTAGGGGATCTGATATTCCAGATATCCATACTCCACAAAATCAAAGTGCATTTAGAAAGATTGATGGAGTTTAATTTGCAACAAGTGGTGCACCAAGGAGATTAAGGTAACAACAGAATACTAATAGAGGGTTTGCCTATTGGTTTGGTGAGGAAAGGGTTGGTCAAGCAAGTGGATCTAGTCAAGGAAGTGAAGCAAGACAAGCATATCCAAGTTAGGCAAGTCAGGCAACTCCAACCCAAGCAAGTCAGGCTATTCCAACTCAAGCAAGTCAAGTCATTCAAGCAACTCAACCAATCCAACCAAATCAACCAAGACATGTTGTCATTCGTGCTCAAGCAAGAAGGTTACCAAGCCAAAGAATCCTACAAAAGAAGTTGACAAAAAAGGTTCGTGGTGAAAGAAGCTCACAGGACCAAGCAATGCAGTTGGATTAAGTAGTTTAGTATCTTTAGATTGCCATATTTTGTGTATTATTTTTGGCAATCATAAACTTGCAAGTATGCAGTTAACTATGTTAGAATGCTAATTAACTTAAATTGCCATGTTTTGTGTATATTTTGGGCAATTAACTTAAGTATGTAGTAATGACTATATACTTTGACTTTGAAAAGTCAACTTTTCATATTAATGCATTAAAATGACTATGTAATAGTCATATTTGGTATATGAATTGATAATCTATATATTTACTGTTTTTTCTCATCCTGCACATTGTCTGTTGCATGGTACTTTTGCCATCACATGCCTGCACAATTGAGAATCTATACACTATTTTTGTCAAACCTGTTGCCTGCACTTTGACTACTTTTAGGGTATTCAAACACCTAACTACCATACACATTACCTCTATAAAATGGAGACACACCTTACAAACACAAACCACCACATCCACATTGACTGTCTTTGCATAAACTGAACCAATGAGTTCCAACAAGAAAGGTTTTAAATTTGACTGTCTTTGCACTGTTTTTTATTTGTTTTAACTTTTTTTTGTATTTTTTTTGTGTGCAGAAATCATACGCATTTCAACCAGTGAATCAAGTGAATCTTCTGCAGAATGGATTGAGCCACTAGCTACATCATGGGAGGACTACTTTCCAAAAGGTTATATTGGTTCAAGCTTAACAAAGGAGGATGCTAGGAAGAATCCAACTCCAAAACAGAGTGCCAAAGAAGCATTTGATGCCAGGGTTAAGGTTCTAGCCCTCCCCAATGCTCAAACTTATGTAGACCATGGTATCAAACCATGGTCTCCCAAAATTCCCAAAGATTGTTCAAACGGGAAGGGAAAAAACAATGGGTTAGTTGTATGTTCAAGACTTTGGATGTTGGTGCTTTCTCTTTGGCTGACATGCCCTTAAATAAAACTTTGACTTTCTAAAGTCATTTTTCAACTTTCATGCATTACCATTACTTGCTAATACTCATATATATGTTAAGCATGATAAAGACAATTGCAAGTGTTTATACCATTGAAAATTGCAAAATTTTCATTGCCTTACAAAATATTGAAAGTCAAAGTACATTACCTTAGCCTACTTAATACATTACAACTATTAGATAGTAAACCTGATAGTCATCAAGAACCTACATCAACTTCTTACTTTCATTCCAAATACAACACAAAAGATTATTAAAATCCCAATCAAAATAAGAAACAACCTATCATACAATTGCAATTTTGACTTTGTGCAGGTCAATTCATGAACCAACTGCTTCTTTTCTATTGTTAGAACAACAATATCCTCTTGCATTTCATTCCTTTGATACCCTCTTTTGACCTTTTGATGCTCCTCATACAACAACTCCCTATAATAGTCACTAGGTAGATCATCATTAAAAAATTCATAATCCCACACTTATTACGCTTGTCCTGTAATTACAAATAAATATACAAATCATTAACCTTAATTAGCAAACAAAAGACCCATCAAATTGACAGTCAAATACAAAGTCAACTACCATTGTATTTGACTGTCAATTCCACAGTCAAATAACCTAGACATTTTTCCCATGATTAGTAAAACGAATTAAATTACGGCTTACATATTTGGGACAAGCAATAAATCGTTTCTCAGGATTCTCCTTTGTCCATGCCGTTTTCACTGTCATAGCAAGTCCACATCTACGGTAGGGTTTAACGTACTTATGTGTAACTAGGAAATATTAACGTTAGAGAAACAGACAAAAAATAGACACCGTGGATGCAAACGTGGATGCCAACGTGGTAAGCAAAAACATGAAACCCCTTAATCACCCCGTTAATACACAAGTTAGCAAAGATTAGTAAGTTTAGACCCAAAGTTAGCAAAATTAAAATTTTGATACACAACTCAGTAAAACGTGGCAAGTTGGATACATTTAAAAGTCATTATCCCTTTTCACTTTCACAATTGTTACTACTTTTGATAAATTAAACATGCCTTACACCAAAATCACTTATCATTCAACCAATCTCAATGATAAACTTAATTAAGATCTCATAATGTCGAGAGATGCTTTGGAAATCGTTTCGACAATCAAAACAGCAGTGTTGTTTCGTGTCAGTTACTCCTAATGGAAAGTTCGTATACTAATTCATCGATCGACAAGAACTAGCCAAGCATTAAAGAAACTCAATGAAAATGGTCCTTGTGAATCGATTATGGTTGTAACTACGGATGGACAAAACTACACAAAGGAATCAGATGACTAAACTCCAAAAGAACAGAAGAAAGCACAAGCTGCCGAGCTGGTCAACTTGTGAAAGACTTTCTACTTCACAGAAATGTTAGAAAATTTAGTGCACTTGAGGGATTAATTCACACCTGGTAATGGGTTTGGAGGTACGGAGTGTACACCCATTTGGTCACTGAATCCCTTGACTCAATAGTGGTTACTAGAAGAATCTGTTTCTGCTGATGAGAGATTCTGCTGATGAGAGATTCTGCTGATGATGGATTCTGCTAGTAGAATCTGCTGCTAGTATGATTCTGCTGATGGCATCAGCAATTCTGCTGCTCGTTTTTAACCACTGATTCCTACTATTATGGAAAGTATTATGTTATAATTAATGGGCCGTTAATTATACATAATTCCATGGGCTAGGTTTGAGTATTCTCTATTATAAATAGAGGTCATAATACATCTGCATGCATATACGAAATCACAAAACCCTAAACACTTGAATACGCATCTGGTTCTTGGTTTGTGCCTAAAACAAGAACATCACTTGGTCTTATCCCATAGAGATATTCATGTAACCCAGGCATAGGGTTGAATAGTTTCTATTGGAAAGTGATACCACGATTTCAAGTGAATATCCAGTACCTTTATTGATTATCTTAACCCTAATCTGGGAACTTGTTAACACTTAATAACCAACAATCAATAGAAACTATTAGTGATAATCAATGGCTGCTGCTATGAGACAAATGGCTGCTAACTTTTCCAAGTTGGAAAAGTTTGAAGGTGTTGATTTCAGAAGATGGCAAAAGAAGATGCACTTCTTGTTGTCAAGTATGAATGTGGTTTATGTTCTCACTACTGAGATTCCAGAAGATTTTGGAGATGATGCTACTATGGATCAGATGAGGGCAAGAAGCAAATGGGAGAATGATGATTATGTTTGCAGAGGTTTAATTCTCAATGGTATGTCTGATTCTCTATTTGATATTTATCAGAATGTTGAAACTTCTCAAGAACTATGGGATTCCTTGGAAGCCAAGTATATGGCTGAGGATGCATCAAGTAAGAAGTTCCTTGTAAGTAATTTTAACAATTACAAAATGGTTGATTCTAGACCTGTCATGGAACAATACAATGAACTTCTTAGTATACTTGGTCGATTCACACAACACAAGATGAACATGGATGAGGCTATTTCAGTCTCTTGTATCATCGATAAACTGCCTCCTTCTTGGAAAGATTTCAAGCATATGCTTAAGCATAAAAAGGAGGAGTTAACTCTTGTTGAGTTGGGCAGTCACTTGCGCATTGAGGATTCACTCAAAGCTCAAGACATTGACAAGCCAAAGAGTAGCACTGCTACTGGTCCATCAGTTGTCAATATGGTGGAGCATAATAACTCCACCAAGTACAATGACAACAAGGGCAAACGTAAGCATCAAGATAACACCAAATCTGATCTTAACAAGAAACCTAAGGTGACTTGTTGGAAGTGTGGGAAACCTAGACACTTCAGGAAAGATTGCAAGGGTGGTAAAGTTGGAAACAAATCCAATGGATCAGGCACAGGTGGAGGGAATGGTAACACCAATTCTCTGAAAGGTCAGAATGTGTTTAATAAATCTTTTAAGATTTATTATGTTACATATATATCTGACATTTACTTTGTGCAGGATGATGATGTTGCGTGGTGGGTTGACTCTGGAGCAACAATTCATGTGTGTAAAGATAGAAGCTGGTTCAAGACCTATGAGTCAATGAATGATGGTTCTATTCTTCATATGGGAAATGAGTCAACTGCCCTGGTGCATGGAAAAGGATGTGTTGATTTGAAATTTAGTTCTGGAAAGATTGTTTCTTTATTTAATGTTTTACATGTTCCTGAGATTAGAAAGAATTTGGTTTCTAGTAGTGTTTTGAATAATTGTGGTTATAAACAAGTTATTGAATCTAATAAGTTTGTTTTGTCTAAAAATGGTGTGTTTATTGGTTTTGGTTATTTGTGTAATCAAATGTTCAGACTTAATATTGTTCATGATAATATTGATTCTGCTTTTATATCTACATCTAAACTTTATGATTCAAACCTATGGCATGCAAGACTTGGCCATGTACATTTTAAAAGAATGCAAGATATGTCCAAGGATGGGTTAATACCAGCTTTTGATATGAACACTGAAAAGTGTAAAACTTGTATGATGAACAAGATAACTAAGAAACCTTTTCAAGGAGTAAAACGTGAAACTAAAGTTTTGGAGTTAATTCACAGTGACCTTTGTGATTTACATGCTACTCCCTCTTTGGGGAATAAGAAATACTTTGTGACTTTTATTGATGATGCTTCTAGGTTTTGTCATGTTTATTTATTACATTCTAAAGATGAAGCATTAGATAAATTTAAAGTATTTAAAACTGAAGTTGAATTGCAACAAAGTTCCCTGATCAAAAGATTAAGGACTGATAGGGGAGGTGAGTACATGGATACTCTGTATTTTCAGTCTGTTGGTATAATCCATGAAACAACTGCTCCCTATACTCCTCAGCAAAATGGTATTTCTGAAAGGAAAAATAGGGTGCTGAAGGAGATGGTTAATTCCATGTTGTCCTATTCAGGACTGAGTCAAGGGTTCTGGGGTGAAGCTATGTTAACAGCTTGCTATTTATTAAATAGGGTTCCCAACAAAAGGAACAAAGTTACCCCTTATGAACTTTGGACTAAAAAGAAACCTAACCTTAATTATCTTAAGATATGGGGTTGTAGGGCTGTTGTAAGACTCCCTGATCCAAAGCAGAAAACTTTGGGAGAAAGAGGCATTGAATGCATCTTTGTTGGATATGCTGAGCATTCCAAGGCATATAGGTTTTATGTTATAGAACCTAATGAGTCTGTTTCAATTAACTCAATAATTGAATCTAGGGATGCACTCTTTGATGAGAACAGATTCTCATCTATCCCTAGACCAAGTCAAAGGATTCCAAATGGAACCAATGACAATGGTGTTTCAGAAGTATCTGATGAGGTTCCTGCTGAGGTTGTGGAACAACAACCTGAACCTGAGCTCAGAAGGAGCAATAGGGTGAGGACTCCAAAATCATTTGGACCTGAGTTTCAATTATACTTAATTGAAGGTACAAGGAGTGAGGTCTCTGACCAATACTCCTATTGCTTTTTTGTGGAGGATGATCCCAAAACATTTGAAGAAGCAATGAAGTCCCAGGATGTTGCTTTCTGGAAAGAAGCAATAAATGATGAGATGGACTCCATTATGGGCAATAACACTTATGTGTTGACTGATCTACCACTTGGTTGCAAACCTCTAGGTTGCAAATGGATTTTCAAAAAGAAAATGAAGGTAGATGGAACTGTTGAAAAGTTCAAGGCAAGATTAGTTATTCAAGGATTTAAACAAAAGTCAGGAATAAACTACTTTGATACTTATGCTCTAGTGGCACGTATCAGTACCATAAGATTGCTAATTGCTTTGGCATCAATTCACAATCTGATTATTCATCAGATAGATGTGAAGACAGCTTTCTTGAATGGTGATTTACATGAGGAGGTTTACATGAACCAACCTCAGGGCTTCATCATGCCTGCCAATGAAAACAAGGTGTGTAAACTGATTAAGTCTCTTTATGGACTAAAACAGGCACCTAAGCAATGGCATCAAAAGTTTGATGAAGTGGTTTTGTCTAGTGGTTATTTACTTAATCAAGCTAACAAATGTGTATATAGCAAATTTGATGAATCTGGTAAAGGAGTCATCATTTGTCTATATGTTGATGACATGTTGATCTTTGGCACTGACCAAAATCAAGTTGATTTTACAAAAGAATTTGTCACACCCCCAATTTACCTGACTTGCAGCGGAATGGAATGCCTGGGGGTGTAACTGTCATAGCACCACAACAAGGATATATTGAACGACCTAAAGTGTCGTTTTGAAAATACATCGTTTGATTTATTTAAAAACATCCAGTGTTACAAAACATAGGTCCCAAAGTCTGGAAAAGTTTAAGGAAATAAGTCTGGAACAATCAAACGATAATATACAAGTGCATGAAAATCCAAAATGTAATGCGTCATCCATGGCACACCCTAATGTGACTCCATGCATATGATATGATAATGCCTTTAGTTACCTGAAAATACATTGCAAAAACGATCAACATAAAGTTGGTGAATAATCATAGGTTTTTGAAATGTAATGTTGTACGGCCACCACAAGTATAAGTGCATGACAAATGTCACGTAAAATAGTACAATAGACCTTAAGCTCATGACACCGAAGCTAGACTGATGAAATATATGCCCCTCCTGAATGTTCTGCCAAAACACTCAAATGTGACAGACATGAAATGCATCCGCTTACTGTTGGTAAATACTACCACGGATGGAGGCGTCACCCTCAATAGATCTATCCACTCACTCTCGCTAAGTAGGCAAATTAACGGTTCATGATGATGATAGGGGACTATCACAAGGCAGATAAGCAACTTAAGCAATGTACATAAGTTTTGATACTTGGGCTCGTACTAAAATGGTGCAATGTATTCTCCCCCGTGGGATTTGAAAACAATCATAAAATGTATACGGGGCTATGAAAACTCACCTTAAACTGATGATACTGTGATGAAGTGAAATGAACAACAATGAACGGTAAGCTGCCTCAACCTAATATGAATGATGAACGATCTAATTTAGATCATGAAATGATATTATGAATGTCCATGCACATGTTTCCTATACCACTCTACTCTTTGAAAAATACTTGTTGTTATCAAAATAATGCATTTTCCAATACTTAGGAAAATATGGCAACTAGAAAATAAAACTAGTTGAAATATATATATATATATATATATATATATATATATATATATATATATATATATATATATATATATATATATATATATATATATATATATATATATATATATCAATGTTAGTGTTGAAATCCTCGGTTTGAAATCCTTGAAATAACGACTTGTAGAAATAAAAATATACTTGTATTCACTAATACTTCATTAGTTATGATATTGAGTACTTGGGTATTATTTCTAGAATCTAGAGTTACTACGTAGTATTAATATTATTTTTGGTCCAAAAGCTGTCAAAATAATATAAGTTTTGCCGATATTGAAACGTGAATATCTTTGTCGTTATAAGTCCATTTTACTTGTTCTTTATATACATAGTTACGTCTTAGTATGTAGTAATATATTTTGGAAAGCTTGGCTCCTCCGGGTTACGTCTAAAGCCTCGTTTTGTCCGACGAAAAACGTCTAACAGCATGTATTTTCAGAAAATATACTTTTCGTCAATAAACTTGCAAAAATCATAACTTCTTCGTTATAAACTCTTTTTAATCCGTTCTTTCGCCTACGCTTCGTTTTTGAAAGTATTTTCTAAAAATTTTGCCAAAGTTTACTTTATGTTTACTGATTTTCCTGGGTTTACAAAAATGGGACAGTAGGTTTATATACTTGTTACAAATCCATTTTCCATTTTCAAAACTAGTTTCTAACATCACCAAATCTCTTGCAAACACCACAAAGCTATTCTAATCCTACCATACACCTTCTTAGGGTGCCATGGGTTCCTAATCACCACTAATCATGTTAATTTAACAAAGGAATACCTAAATCAAATTCTAGGGTTTGTATGTTCAAAAAGTTAACAAAAATAATGTGGTATAGCTAGCTTGTGCATGAAATTAAGCATGAAAACCATATGATACAAGTAAATATTAGATGAAATCATGAAAATAAATTTGATAACTTACTTTGAAATATTAGGTGATTAGAGGATGAGAAATCTTGTGTTTCTTGAGTTTATATTGCAAAACTCTTAACTAGAAAGGTAAAAGGAACAACTTTGTAGCTTTATACTTTGAAAAATCTTCACTTGATCATGGATTTTGGGTTGTGTCGTGGCTTTTGAGAGAAAGAGGTGAGAAAATGGTCTTTTTGATTCTAAGAATTTGTTATGTGTTTTGTAGAAAGTGTTTGTAGATATTTAGGTAAGTTATAATGTATTATATGTGTACATAAATGCTAGAGGTTAGGAAAAAAATACATATGACCTTGGTGAGGACTTTAGGGGCCGGCCATGGTGAGTGAGGGGGGGGGGGGGTTGGGGTAGCTTTGATTTAATTAGGAAATCTAGTGTAGTTTATGTATACATTTGTGTTATTTGTTAAAATCGGGTACCGGGTTTGATAGAAATAAATGTTAACGAAGTTATTCGGGATAAAATAAAGTTGTAAAATTGTTAAAAATATGTTGGGTACAAGTACTGAGTGTTCGGGTGATTATTGTTTAGTTTCCACGAAAACCGTCGCAATATTTATAAACTTACGTTATAAATAAAATAAATTTCCAAAATACTTGGTAAATGAATATTATAACTTTTATGATGATATAATGGATATAAAAATATGTCGGGACCATTGTGGGCATATTTAGATATATTCGTCGTGTTTATTAACCGGGTGTTAACGTTTATTTACAAATAATTATACGTAAAACGTTAAATATATCAAATATATAAATTTGAAAATCCTAAGAGTGGTATAACATGAAAATGCTATTATGATGATATGCAGACTGTCTCTAGTCCGTATGCAGTGTCCTTACTGATAATGAAATGAATTCGCACCTAAACCAATCCGGTTACGCGAATTTGAATACCCGTAAACTAAATTTACGATGAAATGAGTAATGCAAGTGAATAGTGAAAATTTTTCCGGAAATGAATAGTGTTCAGTGAATAGTAAAATTTTCAAATGTTTCTCAGAATTTCAAATTGACCTCGAAAATGATGAATAGTAAAACGATGAATAGTGTTTTGATAAAATAGTGATTTATGAATAGTAAAATGTCAAAGTTTGGGAAATGACCTGAAATGGTGAGTTGTGACAGTCGCCCACCCAAAAAGGAATTCAGTCCCTGAATTCAGCTAGTGTTGGTCTCGGTAATAGGTTTGGTGAAAAGATGTGGATACTTGCGTTGCATTTGGTCTTCTCGTTCCCATGTAAACTCGGGTCCTCTTCGAGAATTCCAGCGAACCTTAACGATCGGAATTCGACTCTGCTTTAACTGTTTGACCTCTCGGTCCATGATTTCAACTGGTTCCTCCACAAAGTTAAGCTTGTCATCTAGCTGAATCTCTTCTAATGGTATAACGGAAGACTCGTCCGAAAGGCATTTCTTGAGGTTTAAGACATGAAACGTGTTATGTACGTTGCTGAGTTCTGATGGAAGTTCAAGCTTGTAAGCTACTGGACCAATCCTTTCCAGTATCTTAAATGGACCAATGTATCTCGGGTTCAACTTTCCGCGTTTCCCAAATCGTATCACGCCTTTCCAGGGCGAGACTTTCAACATGACCTTGTCTCCGACCTGGAATTCCAATGGTTTGCGTCGAACATCTGCGTAGCTTTTCTGTCTACTTCTAGCAGTTTCAAGTCTTTCTCGAATCTGGATTATCTTTTCTGTCGTTTCTCGTACCATCTCTGGACCTGTGCATTGTACATCCCCAACTTCTGCCCAACAAACTGGGGATCGACACTTACGACCATAAAGTGCCTCAAATGGTGCTGCTTTAATGCTTGAATGGTAACTGTTGTTATAAGAGAACTCGATTAATGGCAAATGGTTAGCCCAACCATTCCCAAAGTCAATCACACATGCCCGCAGCATGTCCTCAAGTGTCTGAATAGTTCTCTCACTCTGACCATCGGTCTGAGGATGGTAAGCAGTGCTCATGTCTAACTTGGATCCAAAAGAATCTTGTAATGACTTCCAAAAGTTTGAAGTAAAGCGACTATCTCTGTCAGAAATAATGGAGATTGGTGCTCCATGTCTTGAGACTATTTCCTTGACATAAAGTCTGGCAAGTTGTTCCATGGAATAAGTCTCTCTAATGGGTATGAAATGGGCTGATTTGGTAAGACGATCAACAATTACCCAAATAGCATCGTAACCTCCTAACGTCTTGGGAAGTTTAGTGACAAAATCCATTGTAATACGCTCCCACTTCCATTGTGGAATTTCTGGTTGTTGAAGTAGTCCTGACGGTTTCTGGTACTCGGCTTTCACTTTAGCACAAGTAAGGCATTTGCTGACATACGTAGCTATTTCTGCTTTCATGTTCGGCCACCAATAAAGCTTTTTGAGATCCTGATACATCTTGTCAGAACCTGGGTGAATAGAGTACTTCGACTTGTGTGATTCATGCATAATTAATTCTCGTACTCCACCATAGAGTGGTATCCAACTTCGGTCCTTGAAGCATAACACTCCATCAGCTCTCTTCACAAAGCCATTTTTGTTCTCGGGCATACCATAAAGTTTCTCCTGTGGTCGATTTTCCTCCTTGAGAGTCTCAATATGAGCTTCTAGAATTTTTGATGGTAATGGTTAGATAATAGTCATTCCCAACGACCTAACCCTCAAAGGTTTGAGTCGTTCTTTTCGGCTAAGTGCATCTGCTACAACATTTGCTTTTCCTGGGTGATATCGGATTTCACAATCGTAATCACTCAACAATTCTAGCCAACGAAGTTGACTCATATTAAGTTCCTTCTGATCAAGTATATGCTGTAAGCTCTTGTGGTCGGTAAAAACTACACATTCAGTACCATAAAGGTAGTGTCTCCAAATCTTGAGTGCAAAAACCACAGCACCCAACTCCAAGTCGTGTGTAGTGTAATTCTTCTCGTGTGTCTTAAACTGTCTAGATTCATAAGCTATCACCTTCTCGTTTTGCATTAGCACAACTCCAAGTCCTTTATGCGAAGCATCACAATATACCACAAAGTTCTCAATACCTTCTGGTAGTGACAAAATCGGTGCACTACAAAGCTTCTGCTTCAATAACTGAAATGCAGATTCTTGTTTCTCTCCCCACTCGTACTTTTGATTCTTTTGTGTCAGCTTAGTCAGCGACTTCGCTATCTTGGAAAACCCTTCAATAAACCTTCTGTAATATCCTGCAAGTCCTAGGAATTGACGAATTTCCGTAGGAGACTTGGGCGTAGCCCAATCCTTTACTGCCTCGATCTTTGCTGGGTCGATTTGTAATCCTTGGCTATCAATGACATGGCCAAGAAATTGAACTCTTTGTATCCAAAAGTTACACTTTGAAAATTTGGCATACAATTTCTCCTTCTTGAGTAGTTCCAATATTGTTCTGAGGTGCTCTTCATGCTCTTTCTTACTCTTGGAATAAATCAGGATATCGTCAATGAATACGATCACAAACTTATCAAGATATGGTTTGCACACTCTGTTCATGAGATCCATGAATACGGTAGATGCATTCGTTAATCCAAAAGGCATCACTTGAAACTCATAATGACCATAACGAGTTCTGAATGCCGTCTTCGGGATATCTTCTTCCCGAACTCTAAGTTGATGGTAGCCTGATCTTAAATCAATCTTGGAATAAAAACAAGAACCTTGTAGCTGATCGAACAAGTCATCAATCCTAGGGAGTGGATAACGATTCTTCACCGTTAACTTGTTCAGCTCACGATAGTCTATGCACATTCTGAAAGATCCATCCTTCTTCTTTACAAACAAAACCGGTGCTCCCCAAGGCGAGGAACTCGGTCTAATGAATCCTTTGTCTAGAAGTTCTTGTAATTGGTTAGACAATTCTTGCATCTCAGAAGGTGCAAGTCTATACGGTGCTCGTGCAATTGGTGCAGCTCCTGGCACTAATTCAATTTGAAACTCAACTTGACGTGTAGGCGGAAGTCCTGGCAATTCTTCCGGAAAAACTTCTGGAAATTCCTTAACAATTGGCACATCTTCAAGTCGTTTCTCATCCGACTTCTTCTCCGTGATGTGAGCCAAGAATGCATAACAACCCTTCTTTATGTACTTCTCGGTTTTAATGCATGATATGATACTGAGTCTAGTTCCACTTCGCTCTCCGCGAACAACTAAAGTTTCACCGCCATAAGAAAGATGAACAACTTTTTCATCACAAATGATTCTTGCACGATGTCGAGACAACCAATCCATACCGATAACAACGTCAAAACTTCCAAGTTCTACGGGCATAAGGTCTATATTGAATGGGTGATTTAGGAAATTGATGGTGTAACCACAGACAACGGTGTTGGTTTTAACTAGGGATCCATCGGCTAATTCAACAATATAGGGAATGTCTAAGGTAGTTGGTTCTATGTTAAGTAAAGGTGCAAATGCAATAGAAACAAAACTTCTATCCGCTCCTGAATCAAATAAAATGGATGCATAACGATTATTAACGAGGAACATACTGGCAACAACATTCGGGTCCTCTCGGGCATCTTCTCCTCCCATAACATAAGCCCTTCCTCGAGCTACTCCACCCTGATTTCCAGCTCCTTGATCCTTCCTCTTTGGGCAATTGTTCTTGAAATGACCTAACTCTCCACAACCATAACATGCTCCTGGTTGGTTCTGATTAATTACCCCTCGTGGAGCTTTGCATTCCCTAGTCGGATGACCGACTTTTCCACAGTTCTCACAAGCTCTAGGACAATTTCCAGGGTTGTGATGAGTTTGACACTTGTTACACTTGGGTAGTTTACCAGCATATCCTTTTCCCTCTGTTGGCCCTGCAGCATAGGCCTTTGCCACTTCCTGTCTCTTAGGTGCTGGTTGGATAGCATTTCCACCTTGGTTGTAGTCAAACCTCCTCTTGTTGTTGTTGTTGTTGTTTTGGTTATTGGGATAGTTGCGGTTTCGGTTATTGTTATAGTTGTTGTTGTTTCGAGTTTTGTTGTAGTTGGTGTTGTTTGAACGGTTATTGTTGTTGTTGACAGCAGATTTTCCTTTTAACACTTGGACCATAAGTTTCTGAGTTATACGAATAGCCTCTTCCATTGATTGTGGGTCGAAAGACATCACATCCCCTCGGATGCTTTCGGGTAGTCCACCAGTAAAGTTCTCCATCTTTTTCTCATCGTCAGGAACCATAGTTGGACATATTGCAGCCAATTCCTGAAACTTCCTGATATAAGTCTCAATGTCATCACCTTTTGTTACCAGCTCATAGAATTCGGTTTCCAACTTTTGCACCTCAGTACGAGGGCAAAACTTCTTAGTCATCAGCTTCTTGAATTGATCCCAAGTGAGCTTGTAGGCATTCTCCATACCAATAGGCTGAGCATAAGAATTCCACCAAGACATAGCTTCATCAAGAAGCATACCAGTAGCAAATTTTACCTTGTTAACATCCGGGCAACCGCACATGAGAAATACATTCTCAGTCTTTTCAAACCAGCGGATCAAAGCAACCGCTCCCTCAGTGCCCTTAAACTTGACGGGATCACTAATCTTGAAATCCTTCCAAGTACATTCACGCCTAGTAGTGGGTGGTTCAACCGCCCCAGTATTTGGCGCAACCTCAGCAGCCCTAGCAGCAACCTCAGCTCTCTCAGTCTCCAGAGCTTCTGCTATACTATCCCTGACCAACTTGCGGATAGCGGCTTGAGTCATAGCGGGTGTTTCTGATGTAGCCTTTGCTTTCTTTGGCGCCATACTTCTGATAAATAATAATCGATAACAACCATGAGAAAGCCATAATAGAAATAGTCATCGTACAAAAAGTATACACCCACAATATGTATATATACTACCACAACAAGTATAAATACAACCACTACATGTACGAGCACAACCACAACCTGTAATAATACAACCACGACACGTATAGATACAACCATAACAAGTATAAATACGTTAACAATAAAGAGCAACCACGAAACATCATAAATATAATCACAACACATGAATATAATACATGAAAATTTCGGCCTACATGGACCGATATATATATAGCACAACATTTCCAACATAGTAGAGTCGCACTTGATATATTTGTTTGTACAACAACCAAAAGACTACAAGTTCTTGAACTATGTCCCACACCTCGGGACTAGGAAATAGTAAAAGGTAATACAATATAAGTCTATGTCTAGGCTCCTCCAGGTGCTCTAGATGGTCCAGGAGCTCCAGATGCTCCAGGTGCACTCCTCAGACGACGGATCTCCCTATCCATCATGACGACGATCTCCTCTAGATGCTGAACTCGAAGCTGAAGAGCAGCATCTCTACCCTCCATCATATTCAACCTCTCCTGTGCTACTGCCAACTGGTGTGTCTGCTCTCCCTGAGCCTCATGTGTAGTCTGAGCTCTATCCCGTATCTCCGGTAGCTCATCCCTAAGCTGATCAATCAGCTCCTGATGTCCCTCCTGCCGTGCCTCAAGTCCATGATACGACACGTCAATACTAACTCTGCCTAAAATCAATCCCTCGACCTGCTCCTCAACCGCCTCAAGTCGAGTAGTGATAACCTCATCAACCCTATAACCCAAACTATCAACTTGCTCCTGCTGAGCCCCTAACTGATCCTCTAGGGTAACATTTGTAGGCCCTAGCAGCAGCTGCTCTCGAACTCTCACCTACATGGTATACTGGTGGTGGTTCTGACTCTGTAGTAGGTGAAGCTGGTGTAGTAAACCTCGCACGCTTCCTGAGCGGCAATAGTGAAGTAGATATGGAAGTAGTAGCGGGTATGGCTGGTGGTGCAGGTAATATGGGAATAGCAGGGATCCTAAAGGTAGATGTAGCAGGGCGAACTCTCTTACTAGCAACTAGAGTCGTCTTCCTACGGGGAAACATAAGTCTAGGTTCTGATGGAATAGTGGTAGCAGGGGATGATATGTCAGTGGGTGCACGGGTAACCTCAGGTAGTGCAATAAGGGAGACATGATGAGTAGGAGCAGACTCTTCCTCCTCAAAAGGCTCGGTTTCCTCACCTGATGCCAAGAGTGGCAACACAGGTACAAGAGGAATGGGTGGTGGTGAAAAGGCAGTGGAAGACATAGAGCCTTCAACATCGGAGTCTGAGACAGAGTAAAGTATGACAATGTTCGGGTCTGAAGACATAGTTCTGTGATAATCAAGGTGAAATAAAATGAATAACTCGTATAATGGAATCACCCAAAACAATGAATATGCACTTATGATGAAATGATGAGATGCTATGATAATGTGGTTATAGTCTAGGGTCTATGATGCATCCTAGTTCGCTATAACCTTAGCTCTGGTACCAATCTGTCACACCCCCAATTTACCTGACTTGCAGCGGAATGGAATGCCTGGGGGTGTAACTGTCATAGCACCACAACAAGGATATATTGAACGACCTAAAGTGTCGTTTTGAAAATACATCGTTTGATTTATTTAAAAACATCCAGTGTTACAAAACATAGGTCCCAAAGTCTGGAAAAGTTTAAGGAAATAAGTCTGGAACAATCAAACGATAATATACAAGTGCATGAAAATCCAAAATGTAATGCGTCATCCCTGGCACACCCTAATGTGACTCCATGCATATGATATGATAATGCCTTTAGTTACCTGAAAATACATTGCGAAAACGGTCAACATAAAGTTGGTGAATAATCATAGGTTTATGAAATGTAATGTTGTACGGCCACCACAAGTATAAGTGCATGACAAATGTCACGTAAAATAGTACAATAGACCTTAAGCTCATGACACCGAAGCTAGACTGATGAAATATATGCCCCTCCTGAATGTTCTGCCAAAACACTCAAATGTGACAGACATGAAATGCATCCGCTTACTGTTGGTAAATACTACCATGGATGGAGGCGTCACCCTCAATAGATCTATCCACTCACTCTCGCTAAGTAGGCAAATTAACGGTTCATGATGATGATAGGGGACTATCACAAGGCAGATAAGCAACTTAAGCAATGTACATAAGTTTTGATACTTGGGCTCGTACTAAAATGGTGCAATGTATTCTCCCCCGTGGGATTTGAAAACAATCATAAAATGTATACGGGGCTATGAAAACTCACCTTAAACTGATGATACTGTGATGAAGTGAAATGAACAACAATGAATGGTAAGCTGCCTCAACCTAATATGAATGATGAACGATCTAATTTAGATCATGAAATGATATTATGAATGTCCATGCACATGTTTCCTATACCACTCTACTCTTTGAAAAACACTTGTTGTTATCAAAATAATGCATTTTCCAATACTTAGGAAAATATGGCAACTAGAAAATAAAACTAGTTGAAATGTGTGTGTATATATATATATATATATATATATATATATATATATATATATCGTATGTATCAATGTTAGTGTTGAAATCCTCGGTTTGAAATCCTTGAAATAACGACTTGTAGAAATAAAAATATACTTGTATTCACTAATACTTCATTAGTTATGATATTGAGTACTTGGGTATTATTTCTAGAATCTAGAGTTACTACGTAGTATTAATATTATTTTTGGTCCAAAAGCTGTCAAAATAATATAAGTTTTGCCGATATTGAAATGTGAATATCTTTGTCGTTATAAGTCCGTTTTACTTGTTCTTTATATCCATGGTTACGTCTTAGTATGTAGTAATATATTTTGGAAAGCTTGGCTCCTCCGGGTTACGTCTAAAGCCTCGTTTTGTCCGACGAAAAACGTCCAACAGCATGTATTTTCAGAAAATATACTTTTCGTCAATAAACTTGCAAAAATCATAACTTCTTCGTTATAAACTCTTTTTAATCCGTTCTTTCGCCTACGGCTTCGTTTTTGAAAGTATTTTCTAAAAATTTTGCCAAAGTTTACTTTATGTTTACTGATTTTCCTGGGTTTACAAAAATGGGACAGTAGGTTTATATACTTGTTACAAATCCATTTTCCATGTTCAAAACTAGTTTCTAACATCACCAAATCTCTTGCAAACACCACAAAGCTATTATAATCCTACCATACACCTTCTTAGGGTGCCATGGGTTCCTAATCACCACTAATCATGTTAATTTAACAAAGGAACACCTAAATCAAATTCTAGGGTTTGTAAGTTCAAAAAGTTAACAAAAATAATGTGGTATAGCTAGCTTGTGCATGAAATTAAGCATGAAAACCATATGATACAAGTAAATATTAGATGAAATCATGAAAATAAATTTGATAACTTACTTTGAAATATTAGGTGATTAGAGGATGAGAAATCTTGTGTTTCTTGAGTTTATATTGCAAAACTCTTAACTAGAAAGGTAAAAGGAACAACTTTGTAGCTTTATACTTTGAAAAATCTTCACTTGATCATGGATTTTAGGTTGTGTCGTGGGTTTTGAGAGAAAGAGATGAGAAAATGGTCTTTTTGATTCTAAGAATTTGTTATGTGTTTTGTAGAAAGTGTTTGTAGATATTTAGGTAAGTTATAATGTATTATATGTGTACATAAATGCTAGAGGTTAGGAAAAAAATACATATGACCTTGGTGTGGACTTTAGGGGCCGGCCATGGTGAGTGAGGGGGGGGGGGGTTGGGGTAGCTTTGATTTAATTAGGAAATCTAGTGTAGTTTATGTATACATTTGTGTTATTTGTTAAAATCGGGTACCGGGTTTGATAGAAATAAATGCTAACGAAGTTATTCGGGATAAAATAAAGTTGTAAAAATGTTAAAAGTATGTTGGGTACAAGTACTGAGTGTTCGGGTGATTATTGTTTAGTTTCCACGAAAACCGTCGCAATATTTATAAACTTATGTTATAAATAAAATAAATTTCCAAAATACTGGGTAAATGAATATTATAACTTTTATGATGATATAATGGATATAAAAATATGTCGGGACCATTGTGGGCATATTTAGATATATTCGTCGTGTTTATTAACCGGGTGTTAACGTTTATTTATAAATAATTATACGTAAAACGTTAAATATATCAAATATATAAATTTGAAAATCTTAAGAGTGGTATAACATGAAAATGCTATTATAATGATATGCAGACTGTCTCTAGTCCGTATGCAGTGTCCTTACTGATAATGAAATGAATTCGCACCTAAACCAATCCGGTTACGCGAATTTGAATACCCGTAAACTAAATTTACGATGAAATGAGTAATGCAAGTGAATAATGAAAATTTTTCCGGAAATGAATAGTGTTCAGTGAATAGTAAAATTTTCAAATGTTTCTCAGAACATCAAATGACCTCGAAAAATGATGAATAGTAAAACGATGAATAGTGTTTTGATGAATAGTAAAATGTCAAAGTTTGGGAAATGACCTGAAATGGTGAGTTGTGACAGAATTTTTGTCATCAAAGTTCTCCATGAAGGATATGGGGGAGGCTGATGTTATCCTTGGTATTAGGATTAAACATGAAAGTAACAAAATTTATATATCTCAGTCTCATTACATTGAGAAGGTGTTAAAGAAATTTAATTACTTTGATTGTACTCCAGTGAGTACTCCCATGGATACAAGTGAGAAGCTAATGCCTAATACTGGCAAAGCTGTATCTCAACTTGAGTATTCTAGGGTGATTGGTTGCTTGATGTATGCCATGACTTGTACAAGACCTGACATTGCTTTTGCTGTGGGTAAACTGAGCAAGTATACTAGTAATCCTAGTGCTCATCATTGGCAAGCAATTTAGAGGGTCTTTAAGTATTTGAAGAGAACTGTAACAATTCACATTTTTCAGGATAATTACTATTCCCGGAAAATTTCACTATTCACTTTTACTATTCATTTTTCCCGAAACTTTCCCGAAAGTTGATTTTTATTTGATTTTATCGAGTGATAAATCATTTCCATGGCAAATTAAAAGTTTGACATTCATAAGCTCATTTTCGTGAAAGTTATTAAGGAATTACACGTTTTAGGGTAAAACGTCAATCAGAAATTCTACGCACAACGAAATTCAACCCCGTCAGGTGACCCCACATCGGAAAAATGTTTGACACACTCATGATTTATTTGAGAATTAATCGTGACTGAGAAAAACATGACCAAAAACTTCCCAGCAGGTCACCCATGCCTGTACTACTCTCGCATGAGCACGCTTAACCATTTGGGCGATTAACCGTGAGACCACAAAACGCGTTTCTAAGACTTTTTGAGTTTTCAACTTATTAGAAAAAGTCAACATATTCTTTCCCTCCTCCATTGACCAAAAATGATCCCTTGATGTTATAAGTCATTTCGTGATTTTTAGGCTTACGGTTTGATGTCTAAAAGACATTTAACACCAACCGACACTAGACTGAGCTCAGTCTAGACATTATAAGTCATTTTAAATCATTTTTATCACATTAGAAAAGTAACATTTTACTTTTCTCAATTTTACGCAATATTCGTACATTTTACGTATTACGCGTTTTAGACCCGTGTTTCCAGTTTTTAGCAGGGTTTACCACCCAAACGGAACCTACCACTCATTTTATATTTTATTATGGAACTTATTGACATGTTTATCAATACTTTCAAGTTCCATAATTTTACGACACCCGGTTTTACGTTTTGAGGCTTAATCATTTACGGTTAGCTTTTTACGGAGTCAAAATGCACAAACTAAGCAAGATAACACCAAGACTCATCATCTAGTCATCTTATCCATGCCAAACCGCCATTTAGGGGGGGGGGGAGTCACCTTGGTGTGGCTTGATCTTGTCCATTGATTCTTTAGATCATTACAAGTGTCTAAATTAACCATGGTTAAACTCTAACCCAATATATGGTTAACTATTTTTCCTACCCTATAAATACCAAGCTAAACACATGATATTTCTTGCACCACACCTTCTTATAACCTTCAAGTCCTAAAACCTAAGGCACTTTTCTTATATTTTGTAAGAAAGTTAACTAGTTTTTGAAAGAAAACTAGTGTTTGATCTTTATTCTTGGAAATTTTCTAAGAAAAGTTGTTATAACTTTAAAGTCTCCAAAAAGACGTCGTTATAATCTTCAAATAGCTTTGGACTTCAAGAAGGCGTCGTTATAATCTTCAAATAACCTCGGTTTATCATAGATTGCAAAGGGTGAAGCTAAAAGTCTATCAATGTCCTATCCTTACATGTTAACTTCCTTTCATCTTTGAAAGCCAAAAGTTGTAAGCCAAACCCTAACATGCTTCTTGTTGAATAATTATGTTCATGTTATTTACATATTATTCATGCTATATTATGTCTTGTATGCATGTCCATGATGTATAAAAGTGAGTAAAACAAGTATTGATACATATATGTAACTTATGTTATTCAAACAAGTAAACTAGTGACTTTCTTGGAAAACCACGACCAAAATGGTAAAATTTTGATATTGGATCATTACATATTATAGTAGAGGACTTAACAAGGAAACCATAGCAATTTGAACCACCTAAAACGAGTATACGAGTCAAAAGTTATGGCGATTTGAAATTACCAAAGATTTCCGGCAAAACTGCCAAATAGCTTCCTGATCAAATTTGGGTTTTGAAAGTCCCACTTCTGGTCCGATTCATCAAAAAGTTAAAACACGAAAGTTGTCCGGAACGACGTTTTCGTTCAGGAATAAAGAAGCTCGAGACCTAAAAATGCTTTCCGAGTGATAAAATTCTTCAAATTCTAAACAGCCCATTTTTAGCCAAAGTCATTACATATAAGTTATGGTTTATGAAGACCAAAGGGGTCTTATGACCTAGAATCAAGACACAACCATGGCTAGAGCCAAGGTTGAGTCTCAAGACCATGGAACAATGACCAAAGGTCATGGCTAGGCCATGACGAAATGACCATACAAGCTTACCAAGGCAAATACATGAACTAGAGAAGTTGGCGATAACTTGAACATACAATTTGGATCTACTTCATCTAAAGGAACCATGAGATATTACAAAGAGAAAATGGTCATACAAGACTTATGAAACTACCCCTAATAACAATCTTCATGTACAAATAAACTTTCCTAAGTTTATTCAAGTATCGGACATGTAACTTTTCGGATCAAAAACTTATATCTATATATTTCATCAACTACTACAATAGTAGGGAGCCTCATGTGAGGAGTTCATTATGTAAGCCGTCGAGATGAGTTGTGGATTTACGAGTTAAAGTATCCTGGCTCCTCGAACGCTTACTAACATGACTTCTGAATTATGTCGGCCCGAACAGTAGTAAACGATATACAAAACATACATGTTTCATGAATCTTTTCTTCCAAGGACTTACATTATACATCATACCACATCATGGACTAAATGCAAGATATATATATAGGCACTACTTCATGTTCTTTACTCCGATCCTAAGTCGCGACATTCTATTATAGGTTGCTCGTAGAAACCTTCGCGATTCGACCATCACATTCACTACTCACTACATAACTTAAGGTGAGTTCATAGCCCCACTTTACATTACTTCAATGTTTTACAAACCCTTGGGGGGAATACATGCTATTATTTTTCTACTCGAACACAATGCTTTCTACTGTATGTTATTCGACTATGTTTTATTATCACTAAGTAACATCCTTGCCAAACCAAGATCCCTTAGTATGAACCATTTAATCACTTGCGAGGGTTACTTGCAAGTGAGCGCGAATATTGTGAATAGGCCTATTGGGATTGACGAATCCCATTTGTTTTGATTAGTTCAAACAAATGCATTAATATTTGAGACATTAGGTATGACGGCAAAGTACCTACCGGGATAAATCTGCCAATCGATATTGGTACACGTTAACGTTTTGGTTTCATAAGCTTAGTGTATAATACATTTTATGGGCGTATAATAACGTAGCCTACCTGTTTTGTTTTCCAAACATTGGTGTGAGTCTACAGCTCACACTACGATTATTGTGTTCAAACGATTTACCTACAAACACTACGATTATGGTGTTCAAACGATTTAACTACCAACACATTGTGTTCAAACGATTTAACAAACTCTATGAATATCACTCAACCTTTGTGTTGACCTCTCAAGCATGTATTTCAGGTTCATGACGATCAAGGATGGCACGGAAGGACACGGATACTCAAGAGGGCTATAAATTTTATTATCATTCAAAACTCATTTATTATACATTGTAAACATGGAACCAATTGGGACCTCATTTTGTAATCTCTGATATTTATATAATTTGAATGATAAACCTTTTCAAAACGACTCAATTGGAGTTCGTTTTCTATCATTGTGACTATTGTGCCGTCGAGTAACACCCAGTTTGAATTCCGCTGCATCCATGAATTGGGGGTGTTACAGATTGGTACCAGAGCCATGGTTATAGAGAAACGGGTCTAAGTGAGACCTAAACTATAACTACAATCACAAACAAAAACATTTTATAGCCTTTCGCTCTCCGTGTCTTCCATCCTCCAGACGATTATGGACTTAGTAAGCATGTTATGCTTCACAAACATATAAGTATATTGATATA
This sequence comes from Artemisia argyi, assembly GCA_030686995.1. Lineage (NCBI taxonomy): Eukaryota > Viridiplantae > Streptophyta > Magnoliopsida > Asterales > Asteraceae > Artemisia > Artemisia argyi. The sequence continues at coordinate 128,121,157 of CM060697.1, forward strand.
TACACACTAAGCATTTTATGCTACATGAACACATATAAGTATATTGATATATACACACTAAGCATTTTATGCTACATGAACACACATAAGTATATTGATATATACACACTAGGCATTTTATGCTACATGAACACATATTAGTATATTGATATATACACTCTAAGCATTTTATGCTACATGAACACATATTAGTATATTGATATATAAACTCGGTTTATTTTCAATCATTTTATCTAAACATATCTGCGTATGCCTATTCTATGGCATTTCGGCACAACTACATTCTCCCAATCATGTTCCTACTCCAACATTCATTTTCCAAGACATTGTGGGATACAATGGTCTCATTCATTTTCCAAGACATTGTGAGATACAATGGTCTCATTCATTTTCCGAGACATTGTGAGATACAATGGTCTCATTCATTTTCCAAGACATTGTGAGATACAATGGTCTCATTCATTTTCCAAGACATTGTGAGATACAATGGCCTCATTCATTTTCCAAGACATTGTGAGATGCAATGGTCTCATTCATTTTCCAAGACATTGTATGATACAATGGTCTTAATCATTTCTCAAATGTTTTGAGTCACACAACGGTTTAACCTACTTCCCAGACATTGTGAATTGCACAATGGTCTAACCTACTTCCGAGACATTGTGTTTTGTGCAAATGGTCTCTAGAATTATTCCATCACATCATCAATATCATTTCTTATGATATCAAAAACCCGTCACAATCTATCGATTTCAAAACAAGAAATATGAGATTTCTAAAGGACAAACTAATCCATCATCGACAAAAGCTGAACTTTCTCTACATTCATCAAAGTTTTCTGATGAAACCTTCATTATTAAAAGTTCGTGATCCTGGCCAAGTATGTTCTATTTTAGAATTACTTCAACTTCCTTTCCACACATATCTACCCGTACTATCTTCTATGAAATGGAATGTGAAAACATACGTTACAAGTCTCTTATGGCGGGACTTGCAACTGAATGGTTTGACATCGCCTTTGTTTAGTGGACAGTTTACCGAAAGCAACGGACATATCACAAGTATACCTAATTTAGGTATTTGAAAATTTTATCGAACCTCGGCTAAATATAGACTAGTCACCTATATTTAACCTAGGGACAGTGGAATATAGTCTGACTAACTATATTCGACTTAGAATTTTCAAATACTGAGAGTAGTTGTACTAGGGTTATGTTTAGGTTGATTTCCTACTTGAACTCGATAAACCACCAGAATACATTAAAACAATCTAGAGACACGATAATGTCTTACCACTCAGCGAAATCTTAACACCTTATTTGTGTTACCTAATTTCATTCTTGAAATTTTTCATTTATGAGATAATCCGAACTACTATCCTGGGATAGTTATCAATTATTCTCTTCATCCTGTAGAAGTACTATCCTGTTTAGGATACCATTCCATCATAAACTTTTAAAATCTCTTAAGATTTTCAAAACAAACTCAACATCTATACCTAAGAGTATTAATGTTAAGCATACACTACACACTTTTGTTCATCAACATATCATAACATTATCTTCACAACCGTTGGAACCACAAGCTCATTAACAGATCTTGATGCACTTTTAAAGCTCAAATCATCCTTAGTTACACCACAAGCACCCTCATCAGCTTTACAAGTTTGAATATTCATCTTGTACTTTTGGAACACCAGTATCATCTCGTAATACACTACCTTGTAACTCACCGGCTAAGTATGAATGTTGTGTCGGGAATTCTTGAGTAGGATGATTTATAATGTCCTTATTTGAATGGATTGGGATGCCTTTTCATTTAAATAAAGAAATTATAAATCATCGAACCATACGTTTATATTCCTTTAGTTACATTGTTTGGGATGCCTCTCTATGTAAATAAAGAATTATAAACAAGTGGGCTTATTTGTATCCGAAATAACATAAGTATGAAGTCAACCTACATTACATTGCTCGGGTATGGCATGATACCTACATTACATTGCTAGGGTATGGCATGATACCTACATTACATTGCTCGGGTATGGCATGATACCTACATTATATTCGCCACAAGAAATCCTATCTTTTCACCAACATCGCTTCAAACCATGACATAAACACTAGGTACAACAACCGATTACCTACTAGGCTATGATTGCAACAACTATCCCAATTTCCATAAGTACGAGGTTTACATTTTGGTTTTCATAATGATAGTGCAATAAACAAACAAACTCATTACGAGGCCATGTACCTATATGCATGTGCAGTCGTACCAAACTCATTACGGGGCCATGTAGCCATATGCATGGGCAGCCGTACAATTCAAACAGGACTTGGTCCAACCACATGTTCAACGCTTATTCCATGATTCGATTCTTATATCAATTTCCATTTATTGGATTCCTATGTAATTTGCTATTGTTGTTCAACTATTATATCAATTGCTATTGATACTTGACAACTATATCAATTTCCATTTTGATATTTAACTATATCAAGTTCTATTTGATATTCAACTACTATATCGATTCCTATTAATATTCGACTGCTATATCAGTTTCCTTTGATATTCGACTATTACCATACCTTTCCTACATAAAAGGAAGCCTCATCCTACACCATACACTGAAATGACAAATCAAATTACATTACCGGAAATCCCAGACTTTGGTCCTCATAAGTAACCACACATCTTTATCGACACCACTCCAACATATGACACACATAGAACTTCGGCACGAAGTTCCCCGTAAGGGGTAGAGACTGTAACAATTCACATTTTTCAGGATAATTACTATTCCCGGAAAATTTCACTATTCACTTTTACTATTCATTTTTCCCGAAACTTTCCCGAAAGTTGATTTTTATTTGATTTTATCGAGTGATAAATCATTTCCATGGCAAATTAAAAGTTTGACATTCATAAGCTCATTTTCGTGAAAGTTATTAAGGAATTACACGTTTTAGGGTAAAACGTCAATCAGAAATTCTACGCACAACGAAATTCAACCCCGTCAGGTGACCCCACATCGGAAAAATGTTTGACACACTCATGATTTATTTGAGAATTAATCGTGACTGAGAAAAACATGACCAAAAACTTCCCAGCAGGTCACCCATGCCTGTACTACTCTCGCATGAGCACGCTTAACCATTTGGGCGATTAACCGTGAGACCACAAAACGCGTTTCTAAGACTTTTTGAGTTTTCAACTTATTAGAAAAAGTCAACATATTCTTTCCCTCCTCCATTGACCAAAAATGATCCCTTGATGTTATAAGTCATTTCGTGATTTTTAGGCTTACGGTTTGATGTCTAAAAGACATTTAACACCAACCGACACTAGACTGAGCTCAGTCTAGACATTATAAGTCATTTTAAATCATTTTTATCACATTAGAAAAGTAACATTTTACTTTTCTCAATTTTACGCAATATTCGTACATTTTACGTATTACGCGTTTTAGACCCGTGTTTCCAGTTTTTAGCAGGGTTTACCACCCAAACGGAACCTACCACTCATTTTATATTTTATTATGGAACTTATTGACATGTTTATCAATACTTTCAAGTTCCATAATTTTACGACACCCGGTTTTACGTTTTGAGGCTTAATCATTTACGGTTAGCTTTTTACGGAGTCAAAATGCACAAACTAAGCAAGATAACACCAAGACTCATCATCTAGTCATCTTATCCATGCCAAACCGCCATTTAGGGGGGGGGAGTCACCTTGGTGTGGCTTGATCTTGTCCATTGATTCTTTAGATCATTACAAGTGTCTAAATTAACCATGGTTAAACTCTAACCCAATATATGGTTAACTATTTTTCCTACCCTATAAATACCAAGCTAAACACATGATATTTCTTGCACCACACCTTCTTATAACCTTCAAGTCCTAAAACCTAAGGCACTTTTCTTATATTTTGTAAGAAAGTTAACTAGTTTTTGAAAGAAAACTAGTGTTTGATCTTTATTCTTGGAAATTTTCTAAGAAAAGTTGTTATAACTTTAAAGTCTCCAAAAAGACGTCGTTATAATCTTCAAATAGCTTTGGACTTCAAGAAGGCGTCGTTATAATCTTCAAATAACCTCGGTTTATCATAGATTGCAAAGGGTGAAGCTAAAAGTCTATCAATGTCCTATCCTTACATGTTAACTTCCTTTCATCTTTGAAAGCCAAAAGTTGTAAGCCAAACCCTAACATGCTTCTTGTTGAATAATTATGTTCATGTTATTTACATATTATTCATGCTATATTATGTCTTGTATGCATGTCCATGATGTATAAAAGTGAGTAAAACAAGTATTGATACATATATGTAACTTATGTTATTCAAACAAGTAAACTAGTGACTTTCTTGGAAAACCACGACCAAAATGGTAAAATTTTGATATTGGATCATTACATATTATAGTAGAGGACTTAACAAGGAAACCATAGCAATTTGAACCACCTAAAACGAGTATACGAGTCAAAAGTTATGGCGATTTGAAATTACCAAAGATTTCCGGCAAAACTGCCAAATAGCTTCCTGATCAAATTTGGGTTTTGAAAGTCCCACTTCTGGTCCGATTCATCAAAAAGTTAAAACACGAAAGTTGTCCGGAACGACGTTTTCGTTCAGGAATAAAGAAGCTCGAGACCTAAAAATGCTTTCCGAGTGATAAAATTCTTCAAATTCTAAACAGCCCATTTTTAGCCAAAGTCATTACATATAAGTTATGGTTTATGAAGACCAAAGGGGTCTTATGACCTAGAATCAAGACACAACCATGGCTAGAGCCAAGGTTGAGTCTCAAGACCATGGAACAATGACCAAAGGTCATGGCTAGGCCATGACGAAATGACCATACAAGCTTACCAAGGCAAATACATGAACTAGAGAAGTTGGCGATAACTTGAACATACAATTTGGATCTACTTCATCTAAAGGAACCATGAGATATTACAAAGAGAAAATGGTCATACAAGACTTATGAAACTACCCCTAATAACAATCTTCATGTACAAATAAACTTTCCTAAGTTTATTCAAGTATCGGACATGTAACTTTTCGGATCAAAAACTTATATCTATATATTTCATCAACTACTACAATAGTAGGGAGCCTCATGTGAGGAGTTCATTATGTAAGCCGTCGAGATGAGTTGTGGATTTACGAGTTAAAGTATCCTGGCTCCTCGAACGCTTACTAACATGACTTCTGAATTATGTCGGCCCGAACAGTAGTAAACGATATACAAAACATACATGTTTCATGAATCTTTTCTTCCAAGGACTTACATTATACATCATACCACATCATGGACTAAATGCAAGATATATATATATAGGCACTACTTCATGTTCTTTACTCCGATCCTAAGTCGCGACATTCTATTATAGGTTGCTCGTAGAAACCTTCGCGATTCGACCATCACATTCACTACTCACTACATAACTTAAGGTGAGTTCATAGCCCCACTTTACATTACTTCAATGTTTTACAAACCCTTGGGGGGAATACATGCTATTATTTTTCTACTCGAACACAATGCTTTCTACTGTATGTTATTCGACTATGTTTTATTATCACTAAGTAACATCCTTGCCAAACCAAGATCCCTTAGTATGAACCATTTAATCACTTGCGAGGGTTACTTGCAAGTGAGCGCGAATATTGTGAATAGGCCTATTGGGATTGACGAATCCCATTTGTTTTGATTAGTTCAAACAAATGCATTAATATTTGAGACATTAGGTATGACGGCAAAGTACCTACCGGGATAAATCTGCCAATCGATATTGGTACACGTTAACGTTTTGGTTTCATAAGCTTAGTGTATAATACATTTTATGGGCGTATAATAACGTAGCCTACCTGTTTTGTTTTCCAAACATTGGTGTGAGTCTACAGCTCACACTACGATTATTGTGTTCAAACGATTTACCTACAAACACTACGATTATTGTGTTCAAACGATTTACCTACAAACACTACGATTATGGTGTTCAAACGATTTAACTACCAACACATTGTGTTCAAACGATTTAACAAACTCTATGAATATCACTCAACCTTTGTGTTGACCTCTCAAACATGTATTTCAGGTTCATGACGATCAAGGATGGCACGGAAGGACACGGATACTCAAGAGGGCTATAAATTTTATTATCATTCAAAACTCATTTATTATACATTGTAAACATGGAACCAATTGGGACCTCATTTTGTAATCTCTGATATTTATATAATTTGAATGATAAACCTTTTCAAAACGACTCAATTGGAGTTCGTTTTCTATCATTGTGACTATTGTGCCGTCGAGTAACACCCAGTTTGAATTCCGCTGCATCCATGAATTGGGGGTGTTACAAGAACTATGGATTATAGTCTCTCATATACTGGTTATCCTTATGTATTAGAAGGATACACTGATGCAAGTTGGATCAGTAACACTGAAGATAATTCGTCTACTAGTGGCTGGGTATTCCTACTTGGTGGAGGTGCAATTTCTTGGGCATCCAAGAAACAAACTTGCATCACCAGTTCAACCATGGAATCTGAATTTGTAGCTTTAGCTGCTGCTGGCAAAGAAGCTGAATGGTTGAAAAACTTGCTTCTTGAGATTCCATTGTGGCCTAAACCTATAGCACCTATTTCTATCCGTTGTGATAGTGCTGCTACATTGGCAAAGGCTTATAGCCAGATGTACAATGGGAAGTCTAGACACTTAGGTGTTAGGCATAGCATGATTCGTGAGCTTATCATGAATGGGGTGATATCTATAGAGTTTGTTAAATCTCAACAAAACTTAGCTGATCACTTGACGAAGGGTTTGGCTAGAGACTTGGTTTTGAAGTCTGCTAAAGGGATGGGTTTAAGTCTAACTTAGTCACTGAATGCAAGGATACCCAACTCCCTTCTAAGGAAACTTGGAAGCTGAGTTCAATGTGGAAAGATGATCATTTAGTGGACTGAAGCACATGTATCACAAACATTCCAAGGTTGTGCTTGTTACCTGCTGGAAAGGAGGATGAAGTCATAACTTCTTAATGGTTAATTTTCTTTGAAAAAGTGCTAAGCAGGAGCATGAATTAAAGATGAACTACTTATGTGAATGTTGAAGTTTTGCCGCTTCAGGAAGCTTTGGACTTTTAGCTTTTACAACATTTATGAATTGGATATGGACACATGGCTTGTATAGTGTCAGGAGTATTTTAGTGTTTGAAAACTTGTGTGTATTTATCATCAGGTATTCAAATGGGTTGAAGGGTTCAATTCTTAGAACACCCTGATTCTCGAATATTTGAAAGTATATGTACTAATGTGGAAATTCAATCCTCAGGATATTTTCATTTATGCACTTGTTTTGTTTTGTGTTTAATTTTTCATGCAAAGGAAGTGAACTAAATTTGGGGAGGATTGTTAGAAAATTTAGTGCACTTGAGGGATTAATTCACACCTGGTAATGGGTTTGGAGGTACGGAGTGTACACCAATTTGGTCACTGAATCCCCTGACTCAATAGTGGTTACTAGTAGAATCTGTTTGTGCTGATGAGAGATTCTGCTGATGATGGATTCTGCTAGTAGAATCTGCTGCTAGTATGATTCTGTTGACGGCATCAGCAATTCTGCTGCTCGTTTTTAACCACTGATTCCTACTATTATGGAAAGTATTATGTTATAATTAATGGGCCGTTAATTATACATAATTCCATGGGCTAGGTTTGAGTATTCTCTATTATAAATAGAGGTCATAATACATCTGCATGTATATACGAAATCACAAAACCCTAAACACTTGAATACGCATCTGGTTCTTGGTTTGTGCCTAAAACAAGAACATCACTTGGTCTTATCCCATAGAGATATTCGTGTAACCCAGGCAAAGGGTCGAATAGTTTCTATTGGAAAGTGATACCACGATTTCAAATGAATATCCGGTACCTTTATTGATTATCTTAACCCTAATCTGGAACTTGTTAACACTTAATAACCAACAAGAAAATGATATTTTATGAACGTACATTGACAGATGTGAGACTGAAAAAAAGAGATGTGGTATGAGATTGAGAAACAGATGCATGGAACAAAGTTGAGAGCTCGCACCAAACTTAAAGCAACAATAACCAACTATGAGAACTTCGTTACAAGAGAAAGAGAACTTCAATTCTGATTCACACCAACATTTGATACAACGGATTGTCGAATGAGCTGAGAAGAAATGACGTAAAGAAAACTATATTCGAAGTCAACATCAAGTGTCTTCACAATCTAGTGCTAGAATGGAAAATCCCCAAAATCAATGTCATTCAAAATAGAGAGATGATGTCACAAAACTAATCAAACATTCATTTTCAAGGAGATGAGTTGAAGCTGAGGAAAAACCTGTTTTGTACTCTAATTCATTGAATAACCAATATAAACAATTCAGAAATAACCAAAGCTAAAATAACATAGTTATTATTACGGTCGTAAATTCTATATATAATTTGATTGACATCATATCATTAAAATTTGTTAGAAATTTATATGCCTAATATGAATAAATCGAACCCTTATTGAGATAAGTTACAGGTAAGGTTTTTCTACTTTAAAATCTGAATAACCAAACCAGATAACTGTTATTTCGGGTAATATTAACCTGAATAAGATCCTTTACTAACATCTATTGAATCATCAATGTTTAAAAGTTTAAAATAAGCAAAGCTAAAATAGCAAAATTAAAAACATTTTGCTAATTAAATGTGATAGATGCCTTTTTTGTTCTGAAATCCATTGGCATTGAATGCAATACACCATAAGTGTATGGTAGTTTTCAGTCGTTACCTACAAATTAATCTATGAAAAGCACACAGCCACACAAGATATCATAAATCCATTATTGTTCTTCTTGTAGCACAAAAATATACTTCAATCATATTCTCAGATAACAACCTTAGTGACCATGACGACGCATGGAAGAGACACCGCTGTTGTGTCAACACAATCGACGAAAACACGACGAAGAATAATAATGTTTCCCATGCCTTACCAAGGTCATCTTACTCCTATGCTTCAGCTAGCAAACATTCTTCATAACAATGGTTTTAAGATAACTTTCATACATGCTCAACAAAACACTCCCACTTATTCATACTATCCTCACATCACCTTTAAGTCCATTTTTGATGGATTCTCTGAGATTGGAAAATATATGCCCAAGGAACCTGATGCCAGTTTTATCATTACGTACCTTAATGAAAACTGTAGAGAATCATTTACTCATTGCTTGACTGAGTTGTTGGCTGAACCAAATGAGCCACCAATTGCTTGTTTGATAACGGACGCTGAATACTATTTCACACAGGAAGTGGCTGACTCTATGAAGGTCCCTCGGATTGTGATGTGGGCATGCACTATTGCTTCAGTTCTTGTTTATGGTGATTTGCAGTTTTTCTATGAGAAGGGTTACTTCAACTTTACAAAACAAGGTATATTCTTTCCTAACATACAAAGGTTTTGCATGTCTATGTATATATTTTACAAGGCTCTGTTTAATATATGTGTCAAGTTCATTTGCATTTTATTTTAAAAGCGTTTGCCGTGTTAATTATATAAACATAACACTTATCACGAATGATCAATTTAAACTTTGATTTTAGAAGTAAATTTGTTAACCTATTGCAGCTTAACTTGTGGCTTTAGGCCCTAAAAAAAATAATCAACCAAACACAATCATCATATTAGTTACATTATGGTTTTGATGTATTCAGATTCAGAATATGATAGGCCAGTACCGAAATACCCGATTTTGAAAGTAAAAGACATCATAAAGATCGGGCCGAACCCAAAAGGTTTGGGGGAATTTTTTACCAAAGTGGTTAAACAAATAAAGGCATCATCTGGAATAGTTTGGAACTCCTTTATTGAACTCGAAGAACCTACACTTGAAACCCTTGACCATGACTTTCCGATACCAAAGTTCAGTTTAGGCCCACTTCAAATGTATTTTCCAGCATCACCAAGCAGTGTGCATGAACAGGACCGGTCCTTTTTCTCATGGCTAGATGCACAAGCCCCCAAGTCTGTGATATACTTAAGTTTTGGTAGTATTGCACGTATAACAAAATTAGAATTTCTTGAAGTGGCCTATGGGTTGGCGAACATTGATTTTCTGTTCTTGTGGGTTGTTAGACCAGGGGTGGTTAAAGGTTCAGAATGGCTCGAGTGGTTGCCTGAGAAGTTTTTAGAGGAAGTGGGCGATAGGGGACGTATCGTGAAATGGTGTCCTCAGCAAGAAGTGTTAGCACACCCCTCAACAGGGTGTTTTTGGACTCATAGTGGGTGGAATTCAACATTGGAGAGCATATGTAACGAAGTTCCTATGATTTGTTCACCTTGTGTTGTTGGTCAACCAATAATTGCAAGATACGTAAATGATATTTGGAAGATTGGTGTTTTGTTGGAGGATGGTTTTGAACGGGTGGGAATTGAGAGAGCGGTTAAAAGAATAATGTTGGATGAAGAAGGTGAAGAGATCAGACAGAGAATAAGCTGTGTGAAGAAAGAGGTAGACACCTCTTTTGATGAAGGTGGATCTTCAAATCGGTCACTAAAGAGTTTGATTGATTATATTTCATCGTTCTAACTTCAACTATCTCTTGTAACTATATATATTCTGGAAATGTTAATTTATAAAAAACTGGTAAGTCATCAAATTTGAAGTAGCATTCTTTAAAATTAAGTTATGATATTTGAGTGGGGGAACTAGTGTCATAAATGGAACTCCTGCTTTGAGCAACTAATGTGAGATTCAGTACTTTGTGGGAGTAGGATTGCATATCTCATATCTGTGGTCAAAAGTGTGTCCACAGAAGTCCGAACCAATACATAACTTTGGTTGAGCGCAATCTGCATACAGATGATTTATGTAGGTAAGTGTTGTGTGGTTCATCTATGTAGGTACTTATGTGGTACTTTCATTTTAAAGTCTTGTAGAATATGCTTTGTACTTGTGCATTAAACTTACTGCTTTGTACTTGTTCTCTTTGGATTTTGATAAATTCAATGCTTAAAAAACAGCAACTAAAGTACGAAGGTTCTGGTCTTCATGTTGATTCATGCGGTGACCATTCTCTGCTGAGGCTGTAAAGCATTTGCTGTAAACAGGTTGCAACGTGATGACGACATGGTGTAGCAGCGGAGGGATACTCTAGTCTATGTCAAGTTTTGGATTTGGGGGAAATAAGCCTGCAAATCCGTAGTTAATTTCTCTCAACAATAGATGCATTTAGCTGACCACCAATTGTTAACATCAAATGAACTTTGTAGGCGTGAGCCAAGGTTCACTTAAAAGATAATTGAAAGAAACTAAACTGACTGATACTGCACAATAGGACTAGATTCATGGGTGAAAAGCATCAACATGTGGTCTCAAGATATGATGAACTACGTGCTTCAGAACAGCCAAATGGCTAAAAGCCATATAACTCTAAATGATTTAATTTATTATTTTAATAATGTTGTTTTGTAATCATATTTAATGCATGATCTATTTTCTACAAATCTTAAAATTTAACCCATTTTAACCATGTAAAACAAAATGGCCAACTGTAACAGTTTATATAGACTCCAGCTAATGAGCTCTTTGTAACTAGAATAGTTCATATGAATTTTAAAAGGAATCTTCAATAAACATACATCAATTTGCAGTCGTCCCATTTATACAAACAATAAGGATGTTAATCAATCATTCTTTTAAGAATAGCATAAACAGATAGATACTGAATAATTAAAGTTCGTACATCAGATGATTCTCATAAGGGTTTCCAATCTGTCTTCTTCCACCACCATTGTTTCAACATTAGGGAACTCCTTCCATTGGTATAATATTTCTTCATTGCAGACCACTTTGGTGTATGATAGGTCTTGTAGAGATGATGGCAGCTCATGAATTCCTGTACAACCCTTCATGTAAATTGTTCGTAGACCACCTAAGTTTCCCATATCTTCCGGCAACTCGCTCAAGCTTAAACAGTCTGATATATCGAGAACGCTTAACTTTTGAAGACTTGTGATTGATCCGGGCAATATTTCTAGTTTTGTACAAGAACGAAGGCTCAATGTTTCCAAACTAGTCAATTTACCAAATTCTTCAGAAATTTCGCACAGCTCGTTGCAGTTGGTGATGCTGAGATTCTTAAGGTAGACACTCCTACATAATACCCCTGGGAATTCAACTAAATCTTGGCAATAATCCATCTCGATTTCAACTAGTCTTGGCCAGACATCGAGGTCGACGCTGCTGAGTTCCTTAAAAGCATTGCCTATGTTGCACATTATAAACGACACTTTCTGCATGTTTTGCAAAGCTAACGTGGACCTACTCAAGGATGATATTGTAACACGCTCAAGTCTAATTCTTGTTAGGTTTGATAAGCAGCCAAGATAGTCCAAATTCTCAAATGTTGTTGGGTATAAACCATAGTTCGTAACGTTAATAATGCTCAGTTTTTGCATTTCCTTCAAGAAGTGGGGTAGAGCGTAGGTCTTTGACATCAAGTTTAATATGATAACTTCAACCTCAGGGGCTTTCATGTCACACCATCTCGAGGAGAAAGATTCTCCTACAACCAAAATTTCAAAAGTCAGAAATATAACATGACCATATATAAAGGCAGTATTTTTACAGTCTTTGTTATTTGTTAGCAAGAGTGAGAAGTCAATAACGCGACCAGAATGTAGTTTGAAACAATGGAAACATGTTTTGCTCAAATTGAGCGTGTGAAACGAAACCTGTTGATATAGACAATATGCGGGCTTGCATAGGTTCTTTCACTTTTTCAATTGATGCAGGCCGCTCTTGTCCTCGTACATTTGTCGTGAGCAAGTCTTCTTGTGCACTTATAATCAATCTCTCTCTCTGTGCTATTGGTCGATTGCTATTTAAGTTAATAGCAAGCTGCCTCAGCAAATCGTGCTGTGTCACAAATTGCTGCTCGCAGTAGTTGATCATTGCACTACCATCTTTCCTATCACTATAACCAATTTTGTAAGGGTTGCATGTGCATTCTCATTAAAATACATAGGATGCAATGTTTCGATGAACCCAATATTATATATCAACTATAAATACAGATATAAAAAAGTAAAACATATAAATTAAAATAAAGTCATTTAGTAGGATTAAAGTGCATCAAATCAAGTCGTACACTTTTGAAAGCAGACGGACAACTTCTTTTTAGCTTATTAAAGATTTTCAACTTACTAAATATAGGAATGATGGCAAGTCAAAAAAAAGTTGTAAGTTTCCAAACTAATACTAGGAATATGATGGCAAGTCAAAATGTACTCTTACTATGACAAAGTAATAGAGTAATAGAGAGAGTTCAAATAATACCTCGTTTTCATAAAACTGACAAGATTTCTGTAGGATAGTTGATATAACTTTGCGAGGGTATCAGTGCCCTCATCATCATGGTTGTATAAATGCACCCACATGTTCAAGAGAGCATTGGCTGGGATCCTTTGATCTTCTAGAAATAACCCAAAGTCCAAGTAACATTGTTTAAAATTTTCTTCCAAGGCCTTAAAGCTTGTTTCTAGGCGCACAAGTACATCCTCATTTAAATCCAGAACCGAATGCCCTAGAGAGAATAGTTTTATTGTATGTCTCCAGACCGACGCATCGTTCCCTTTTAAGGAACTACCAACCACTGCAAGGGTAAGTGGGTGTTTCTTACAGCATTTTACCATCTGCATGAAGAAACATATCATTAGTCCTTAAACTAAGAAACATCTAAACTAAAAGTACTCATATTAATATATTTGTAGAATTGAAGTTATTATTACCTGATTCACAAGATTCTCATCAATAGAAGGACCAGGTTCCGCAGAGCGGCAAAAGAGAGTCTTGGCATCTTCATCACTCAGTGAGTCAAATTGAAACACATCAAATTGTTGAAAGACCATCCGAGATGTGACTACAACTCTGTAACGAACTTTGATTTGGAACTGAAAGTGTTTGATAAATGATTCAGACCAAACATCATCTAATACTAGAAGTATAGGACCTGATACTTTTTTATGGAAAAAGTTCTCCAACTTATGCTGTGCATCTTCAATGCTTTGAAATGGAACTTGCTGACCGAAGTTTGGATTAAAGAGATCATTTACTATCACCATGAATGCGGGTGTTTCTGAAACCGTCACATAGAAGATATTGTCCCCAAAATTTTCTGTATAAGAATAAGGAACATTAGTTATTAAGCAATTATCACAAAATATAATCTACAAGAAGACCCTCATTTGGTCTACAAATGACCGAATATACTCCAATCCAATCTACATAAATTTTAAAATAGGGACAACGGTATTGGGTATTAAAAAAAAAAAAAAAAAAAAAAAAAAAAAAAAAAAAAAACCATTGACCAATTACACAAAATGTAATCGCATACTCAGAACTAGGAATTTAGATAATAATGCAGCATTTCCAACTTCCAAGTCCATCTATGATGAAGCATACTACACAAACCTTAATTTACTATTGATGCTAAAAGTCTTGAGAATAGGGAGCTAGCTCGTATCAAGTTGAGAAGAAGTTACTATGTCTAAAGAATATGAATGTCATTAATTACCTTTGATTTCAGTATCATTGCATAGCATTCTCACCAAAGTTGTCTTCCCACATCCACCAGCAGCCGAAACAAGCAACACCTCAGCAACCTTAGAAGTATCATCATCATCATCATAAGCATCATCAATACCAGCAAGAACCTTAGCCTTGAGCTTCTCCAGTGGCTCCTCAAACGCCACAATTCCAGGAGGACGTGGAGGAACCTGCCAACCCCAATTATCTCGTTCACTAGTTCCACGGCCTCTTCTCGAAGAAAGCGACATAGAATAAGTATTCTTTAAAACACTCACATCTGAGGCCACACTTGACAGTCTTGTATTTACATCTTTAATTTCAACCAACATCTGTTTATTGTCACGACACAGATCAGCCTGAACTTCAATCTGAAAGAAACTTAACAACTTGGCATTAATATCTTTAAGTCTAAGTGAGTATTTGAATCTTTTGATAGGATTCCATTTGACCTTTTCACATTTGCAAACGAGTTTGTTTGCTTCTTCTATTTCATCTACAAACATACGCGACTGCGAATGTGTACGATCTAGAAGCTGATTAAGTTTATTGATGTCAACAAATATTGGTTTTATTTTGTCTAGAGTGGTTTTCAGTTTTTTCAGTTCGGGTTTGAAATTGGCTGTTGTTCTTAGTACTTCTATTACTGCATCACTTAGTTTTGCTATAGGTTCAGAAAATGGATCAATAGACATTTTTCTTGAAATTGATGTTTGGGTAGATTTGATTTGTTGGATTTGAGTTAGATTCTAAATTCAGGTTTCAGCATCAGTGGTGAAGTGGAGCATTAAGTCAACACGTTTAAAATACGGAACCCAACTTTGTACTAAACAAAGACCAAAAAGCGAAGACTTTAAAAGGCTAAGAGCATCACGCGGCAACACGTCACTTTCACCTTTTAACACTCACATTGTAACACCCCCAAAATTTGATACAGCGGGAGACTCAACAAGCTTTCGGGGTGCTACGGGGATTGGTATCCAAACACAAGACATAAAAGAACGAGATAAAGTAAACAAAATAAAATACAACCACGCGGGGTTTTAAGGTTTACATTATCCCAAAATCATCCAAAGTCAGGCCCAAAAGAAATAAATATAGGTCCACAATAGTTATCAGAGTTTTAGAAAACATAGATCCATAACCAGTGCCAAATGCCAAGCCTCCAATCCCAAGCATCCGCAGAGCATCACTTAATTACCTGAGAAAACGTGCTAAAAGTCAGCTTTCGCTGGTGAGATCATAGGTTTAGATTCTTAATTCAATATAGTGGACATATACGCAAAACGCTTGCTAGCTAGACTAGGGCTCAATCATCCAACCAAAATAATCCAACCAAATCAAATCCTCCCTATAGGTGCACACTATAGCTCAAATCAATCCAATCAATAGTTTACCTAGCTCAAGTCTAGGCCTCGCTCTATAATCAATCCAATAGCTTACCTAGTTCGGGGACTAGGCCTCGCTTAACAACCAAATCAATAGCTTACCTAGATCTAGTCTAGGCCTCGCTTTATAACCAAATCAAATAGCTTACCTAGTTCGGGGACTAGGCCTCGCTCAACAACCAAATCGATAGCTTACCTAGCTCAGGTCTAGGCCTCGCTCAATAACCGTATCAATAGCTTACCTAGATCTAGTCTAGGCCTCGCTCTACCTAGTTCTATAAGCATAGCAAGTTGTGAAATCAAAAGGCGATAATAGTCCACATAAAACATTTGCACGTTTCTCACCCCAAGTATTGAAAACAAAGTTCAAGAGTAAAAGTGGGGCTATGACTCACCTCAAGTCCAGAAATCCTCAAAAGAAATGATAGAAGAAAGACGTAAGTAAATCTCAAGCAACTCACGTAACGGCGACTACTGACTCGGCACTTCCTAACAATATCAAACCCGTTCAGAAATCATTTCCTCAAAATAAAACATTCCCATTCCCGAACGTAATTCATTTTACTTTCCAAAAATATCCATTTCTCAAATTAACTTCATATTCATTTGAAAGTTGACGTTTGGTATCCATACGAGTGGGGAGTCGACACAGCTCAAACCGAAAAGCCTCAACAAAGAACAATAATAAGATAACTATAGGTCTAATGTTAGCTCGACATATTACTTAAATAATTATCGAAGCTTATTAAATCCGTCGATTTGATAATCTCCCATACTTATTTACGTAACACCTCGTTCCAAAATTATACCCAACCTAAAACACATTGCACATAAATTTCTATTTGGTATATGTCGTAGTCTAATAAATTCCCTATATATGCCGTCGAATCGGCCAAATTCCACGAGACATATAGTAATTCATTATCCTAAAATATATACCACATCCTATGGGCGTCGTGGGATACGATGCCCATTAATATACCCATTTTATATCGTCAAATAACTCGATCTAGAATAAGTCATTCGATATATAAAATGTTTATATTAACCGTCATATATCCGTGACAACACAAAGTCACAATATAAAGCCCACTTGGACTTTAAAGACCCAAAATCCGTATAACTCGATACATTTCTAATTTATAATATAAAATCACATTTTTAGTTATCATTTATTCGACGCATAATTCGTCATTATTTATATAGTTATTATTTATAATAATACCCCGACATTTATTACACCATTATCATAGCGTAATAATTATCGCTTTATTATTATACGTTTACTCGTGATCGTTTTATTATTAATATACGCATTTATATATATATATATATATATATATATATATATATATATATATATATATATATATATATATATATATATATACGTTTAACACGTCTATATACGTATATAAACGATTATATTCTTAATAATATTATAACGAGTTTTATTTTTAATATCGATTTTTAAAGATTTATCGAGTCATAGAATTTGGTCTCATGTCCGAGTCATGACCCTCGGCTCACAGTCCAAGTCCAAAATGATAAAATCAAACCACAATATAAATCAACTCCATCCAACAATCCCATATCACGTGCTACAACATGAGGGTCCGACTACGGCACCCAAACTAACCTATCTCCGTCATCTAATAACCGTATCACAACGGTCCTCAATTCCACTCTCGTCAACACAACTCCAATTCCAAATATCAAGTGACCAACGTCCAAATAATTCGGCCCAACAATAAGTCACAACCATAAATATCCAATTAAATACCAAAACCAAAAATAATAAAACAATTATACGGGTCGACTTACCAAGTCAAACCCGGGTCAACTTGTGAGGTCATAACCAAATTAACAACCTCACCCGAGACCTCTCGGTCTCGGCTAGCTCCAATGAGCCCTCGACCCAAACAGCCCGCGAAGGGGGGGTTCGGTCGAGACTCCAACCGACAACAATCAAAATTTCGGACCATTAAGGTCCCAAAATCCAATCAAGCTCAAACTATAACAAGAATCAAGATGAATCAAGAACCAAATCACACCTCCAAGACTCTCATCGAGTCGAGGAGGGTCACACCGAGACTCTAGGTCTCGGTCGAGCTCACATCGAGCCACAAACCCAAAACCAAACGCGTATAATCATCAAATCCGAGCCAATAAACATCAAAAATCGACCCCCAAAGGATACCAAACTCGAATTTTTACAAAACCCATCTTTATATTCCATGTAATCTTCCCAAAATGTCAAGATCCAATTCGGGTTTGACTCAAAATAGTCAAACCCGACCCAAAACTCGTATGTTCTCACCTCAAATCGACTAGAAATCAAAATAGATGTTGATATGGTGTTGTGGGAGGTATGGAGGTCGGCGGTAATAAAAGAAAAAGGGGAGGGGAGGCGCGTGCTTCACATCAATCGAATAAGGAGATGGTGGAGATCGTTTTGGTGGTGGTGGTGTAGTTGGGAGGCCGGCGGTGGTGGTGTTGTTTGGGGTGGTGACCGGCGGCGACCAAGAGAAGAGAGGGAAGAAAAGAAAAATGGTGAAAGTGTTAATGTGAGGGTGGAGGGTTAGGGTTAGGGTATTATACCCGAAATTTCCATTTTTGACCCTTAAGTTTTCATTTTCCAATATTAGCCACAATTACTCTTATAGTTAGTGGACACTTTTTAATCGGTTTACCCGTAACCCGATTACCCGTCCATAAAAGTATTAAATTTTCATCAAATGCACACGTACACGACGTAATTGATTTCCCAATACACTTCCCGAAAATATAAATATGTACGCAGGACATAATATTAATTTAACGGTGAACCGCGACCGTTTTGTAAAATATAAAAATTTTGTTAGGTTAACCTAGTGCCGGAGTCAAAGTAGTGCCAAAGATATCGATCTCAAAATAAATCATCACGAACGAAACGAAACAAACCATAATTAAATAACTAAATCCCATAAACATCGTACGATTAAAATCAAGTACCAACGTTTGTAAAATATCTCGTCGCAATAAATTTCCAAAAATCTCATATTTATTATTTAAATGTAATGCGGGTTTTATAAAACGGCTCCCTATTTTGCCAGTTGTCACATCCTCCCAGCCTCAGAAGGAACCCGTCCCGGGTTTCTCTCGAAATGACCCATCTACGAAGTGAAAAACTTCGGATATCTTTTCCGAAACTCATCCTCACGTTCCCACGTAAATTCCGGTCCGTGCCGCGAATTCCAACGAACTTTGATGAGTGGAATACGACTCCTCTTGAGTCGTTTGATCTCTCTATCCATTATCTCAATCGGCTCTTCCACAAAATTCAAACTTTCGTCCACACGAATATCCTTGATAGGTATCACTGGTGTTTCCTCTGAAAGGCATTTCTTCAGATTACTAATATGAAACACATCATGAACTTTACTCAGTTCCAAAGGTAATTCCAAACGATACGCTACGGGCCCAATTCTTTCCAGAATACGAAATGGTCCAATGTAGCGGGGATTAAGTTTCCCACGTTTCCCAAAACGTATCACACCCTTCCAAGGCGAGACCTTTAGCATCACTCTGTCTCCAACCTGGAATTCTAGGGGTTTACGCCTCTGATCGGCGTAGCTTTTTTGCCTATCTCTAGCTGCTTGCAGTCGATCTCGAATCTGCGTGACTTTCTCCGTAGTTTCCAAGATAAGCTCAGGGCCTGTGAGTTGGCTATCTCCAACTTCTGCCCAACCAATAGGTGAACGGCATTTTCGACCATACAAAGCTTCAAATGGTGCAGCCTTAAGACTTGTGTGGTAGCTATTATTGTAGGAGAACTCCGCAAGGGGTAGATACTTCTCCCAGCCTTTACCAAAGTCTATGATGCATGCACGAAGCATATCCTCTAAAGTTTGAATAGTTCTCTCACTTTGACCATCGGTTTGGGGATGATATGCAGTACTCATATCAAGTCTCGTCCCCAAAGCGGTTTGAAGTGATCGCCACAATGCTGACGTGAAACGGCTGTCTCGATCCGAAATAATCGATATCGGAACCCCATGACGAGAAACAATCTCCTTCACATACAACCTCGCAAGTTTTTCCACACTATCATCTTCACTAATCGCCAGGAAATGAGCAGACTTAGTCAGACGATCCACAATTACCCATATAGCGTCGCAACCGCTAGCTGTCTTTGGTAATTTGGTAATAAAGTCCATCGTAATCCGCTCCCACTTCCAAACCGGAAGTTCTGGCTGCGTCAACAATCCTGACGGTCTTTGATGCTCGGCTTTAACCTTAGAGCAAGTCAAGCACTTACTAACATACAACGCTATATCTGCCTTCTTATTCGGCCACCAATATAACTTCTTCAAATCCTGGTACATTTTGTCCGACCCAGGATGAATAGAGTATCTCGACTTATGCGACTCATGCATAATCAACTCTCGAATTCCTCCATGCAATGGTACCCAACTTCGCTCTCCAAAACACAGTACTCCATCAGAACGCTTAACAAATCCTTTCTCATTTTCTGCCATCCCAAATATATTCTCAGCAGGTCTATTCTCTGTTTTCAATGCTTCCGTTTGAGCTTCCAATATTTGAGACGGTAATGGCGATACGATAGTCATTCCTAATGACCTAACCCGTAATGGTGGAATTCTCTCTTTTCGACTAAGGGCATCAGCAACAACGTTTGCTTTACCCGGATGGTAGCGAATTTCACAATCGTAATCGCTTAGCAACTCAATCCAACGTCGCTGCCTCATGTTAAGCTCTTTTTGGTTCAGAATGTGTTGCAGACTTTTGTGATCAGTAAACACTACACACTTGGTTCCATACAAGTAATGTCTCCATATCCTCAAAGCAAAAACCACAGCACCTAACTCCAAATCATGGGTGGTGTAATTCTTCTCATGCTTCTTGAGCTGTCGGGAAGCATAAGCTATCACTTTCTCTCGCTGCATTAACACCGCTCCTAAACCTTTATGGGAAGCGTCACAATAGACGACGAAATCCTCATTACCTTCGGGCAATGCCAAAATAGGAGCACTACACAACATTTCCTTAAGTAACTGAAAGGCTTCCTCTTCCTTATCTCCCCATTCATACTTAACGCTCTTTTGAGTTAATTTGGTCAACGGTTTTGCTATCCTCGAAAATCCCTCAATGAATCTTCGGTAATAACCGGCTAATCCCAAAAATTGACGAACTTCTGTTGGGGTGGTAGGTGCAGCCCAATCTTTAATCGCTTCAATCTTAGCATGATCCACATGAACTCCTTGTCGATCGATTACATGACCTAGAAATTGTACCGTCGGAATCCAAAATTCACATTTCGAAAACTTGGCATACAGTTTCTCCTTCCTGAGCAATTCCAAGATAAGTCTTAGATGCTCCTCATGTTCCTTCTCACTCTTTGAGTATATCAGAATGCCATCGATGAACACAATCACGAACTTATCTAAGTATGGCTTACACACCCGATTCATGAGATCCATGAATACCGCCGGTGCGTTAGTCAACCCAAACGGCATCACCTGAAACTCGTAATGCCCGTAACGGGTTCTGAAAGCCGTTTTCGGAATATCTTCCTCGCGCACTCGAAGCTGATGATATCCCGATCTCAAATCGATCTTCGAATACACGCTCGATCCTTGAAGCTGATCGAACAAATCGTCGATCCTTGGTAACGGGTATCTATTCTTCACCGTTAACTTGTTCAACTCTCGATAATCAATACACATACGAAACGATCCATCCTTCTTCTTCACAAATAAGACCGGGGCTCCCCAAGGTGAAGAACTTGGTCTTATGAATCCCTTCTCGGCTAACTCCGCTAATTGTTTCGACAATTCTTCCAGTTCAGTAGGTGCAAGACGATAAGGCGCTCGTGCTACAGGTGCAGCACCAGGTATCAACTCAATCTGAAATTCCACTTGTCTATTAGGCGGAATTCCTGGCAAATCATCGGGAAACACATCCGAAAAATCACGAACTATAAGTACATCTCCAATGCACCTTTCCTTCTTCTCCTTCTCTTCTTTCTCAGAAATTTGGGCTAAGAAAAGGTAATTTCCTTTCTCCATTAGCTTCGGCAACTTAGTGCAAGATATGACCGCTAATCTAGACGGGCCTCTCAAATCCTTTCTATCTCCTGGTATGTTCAGAATCTCCTTGCCGTAAGGCACACGCACGATCTTCTCATCGCAGATTATATGGGCACGATATTTCGACAACCAATCCATGCCGATAATGACATCAAAACTACCTAGTGTGACGGGTAAAAGATCTATGTTGAACGGACGGTTCAGAAAGTTTAACGTGCATCCACGAATGATAGTCTTAATCCTTTCTATGTTTCCATTAGCTAACTCTACATCATAACCAATTCCTAAGGCCATCGGGGGTTTCTCAAGTAAGGGTGCAAACTTAGTAGACACAAAACTCTTATCGGCACCAGTATCAAATAGTATGGAAGCATAACGATTATTGAGAAGGAACGTACCAGTAACGACGTTCGGATCTTCTCCTCTCTCATTCTCGAGTGCATACACTCTCCCATGAGAAACTCCAGCTTCCACACGTTGGTCCCCATTATCTTGTCGTCCACGGTTTCCATTGTTGTACCCATTACCACCCGATCCTTGATTTCCTCGGTTCCACGATTCCCTACATTCATTCCGATAATGTCCTTTCTTTCCACATCCATAGCAAGTAGCATTTGCTTTGCTCATAGTTTCAGGAGTAGCTTGAACCATAGCAAGTGGTCGAGCTCTACAATCCTTAGCTATGTGTCCCATCTTAAAGCAATTCTTGCACATTACCGTACATCGACCAGAATGATGCTTGTAACATCGGTTACATTTGGGCGCATCTCCATTGTAGTTCTTCTTGTCTCCATCTCCCATGGCATAAGCTCTAGCAGTTGTTTGTCGCTTGTTTCGACGATCATTACCCTTAGAGTGATCATCCCTCTTTCTCTTTCCATTCTTATCCTTCTCCGCTTCTTCCAATTCCAAAGAGTCCATCAATTGTTGAGCGATGGTGATAGCCTCATGTATGTTTGCAGGCTTAGCATATATCACATCGTTCCTGGTAGCTACCGGCAATCCATCGGTATACCTCTCAATCTTTTGGGTCTCAGTCCTAACCATATCGGGACAGAATAAGGCCAACTCTCGATAACGGCGATTGTAAGTTGCCATATCGGTACCTTTCACCTTGTGGTTCCAGAACTCAATTTCCAATTTCTTAATCTCATTCCTTGGGCAGTAAGTCTGAATCAGCAAAGACTTAAATTGCTCCCAAGTCATAGCATAAGCCACATCACTCCCAACCAAGTTACGGTAATTGTTCCACCAAGTTAAGGTTTCATCCTTGAAAGTAAAAGAAGCAAACTTTACCTTCGCATTCTCCGCACAACCACTAACATTAAACACTGACTCAGTCTTCTCAATCCACCTAACCAAGTAAACCACTCCTTCAGTTCCACCAAACTCAATCGGCCCACAAATCTTAAACTCCTTGTAGTGACATCCATTAGCACGAACAGGTGGAAAAGTTCTAGCAGAATTGTTGGAATGATTTGACTCAGCTAGTAGCTCAGCAACTCGTTGCTCCACAAGTTGATTGATCATTGCTTGATCCACAGTAGGTGCATTAAATGGAACATGATCATTGTCTCCCTGAACATCAACATTTTAACTCCTGTTGTTGCGGTTAGTAGTGTCCAGGTTATCAGGAGTAGGGGTCTCAACATTTCGAGTAGGACGGCGCCCTCGACGACTAGGGGTAGCCGTTGCAGGTCCAGTTCTGGTAGCTCTAACCGGGTTTCTTCGTGGGGCCATTGATACCGTAAAGCATCAATAAGGCGAATAGGAACACAATTCTCCATGTACGCCAAAACCGTAGAATATCATACGAAATCACTATCGTCCATACAAGTAGCGATCGATACTTCGTTCCAAAATACCAAAAGACATAACAAATACTAATCGTTCCATACGAGACGAACATACAATCCGAATATCATGACTTAAGGGATAGAATAACCAGCTCTCATAACCAAATACTCCCTGACTTAGGAAGCAACACAACAACATCACAAATCCAAATTTGATCTAGCCATGAAGCTGGCGTAGACTCCTCAACTCCGATCTCAAACCATCCTAATCTCTCCATAACGATTCCAGCTCAACACTGTATATATCTCTATCTCTCTTGAGGTCTGTTGCCTCCTTCTCCAACTCCGTGTTCCTCTGCCACAGCTTGCGATCTGCCTCGCGAGCCGTGAGGAAACCTCTTTGCAGAATCTCTATCTGCTCATGTATCTCAATCATACCTCTCCTAATCGCTGTCGTCCTGCCCATGATAGTAGTCAAATCAACTCTCAACTTAGCAACAAACTCAGCAATAAACTCAGCAATAATCATCTCAAGTCGGTCAGACATCCGCGAGATCCTCTCGCCCTGTGCAGTAATCCGAGTCCACATCCTACCAATTTCACCCAAATCTGCATGCTCAGCAGAAACCTCAGAAGGTGCATCCAACTTAACGGGACTACCAGGTGGCAACTCAAACAAAAATGGATGATCAGGTGAAACCGGCTCTAACGGATGTATCGGGAAATCGGGCTTCGCAGAATGAACTGAATGTGCTAGCGACCCATCATCATCAGGCATCTCCTCCTCTTGAGGATCATCCTCTTCCTCATCCTGAGGGTCATCATTCTCTTCCTCATCTTGAGGGTTATCATTCTGCTCACCCTCGTACTCCTCCTCATACTCCTCGTCGGAGGGGTACTCCATCAATCGTCATCTCCGAGCAGGTGAACCACGAGGCGATAAAATCGGTGACTTAGGGCGACAATGAGACGATAAAGTAGTGGCCGAACGCATGACCATCACGTATGGGTCATCAGGGGCCATAGTGATCTACAAGGGGCGACGCGTACTAGCAATAACAATTCTTAATTACAACACGTGCAAAGGAGGCTATGATTTGTGACAACGGCGTAGGGTAGGTGTAAGTGTTTCAAAACAACTAAATCGCGAACTCAAAATACCATATCCAATAATCATCATATAATTCCAAATCATATATAATCAAAAATGATTTAAATACCACATTACTAAAACCATTCTCAAAACAATTAAGCCATATAATTCCTCAAAACGCATCATATCACTAAATCAATAAACCTAAAAACCTCAAATCATCTCAAGAAATCCCAAATCGCTAACCATCTCAAATATCTCATAATACCTCAATAATAAACAATGATGCTTCGGCTTGGCGGGCTGGCGGGCAATGGTCGGGGATCGTTTTCTATAAAAATCGGTTATAGTTTAGGTGTCTATTTACCTAGTTCTCTATAACCTTGGCTCTGATACCAATCTGTAACACCCCCAAAATTTGATACAGCGGGAGACTCAACAAGCTTTCGGGGTGCTACGGGGATTGGTATCCAAACACAAGACATAAAAGAACGAGATAAAGTAAACAAAATAAAATACAACCACGCGGGGTTTTAAGGTTTACATTATCCCAAAATCATCCAAAGTCAGGCCCAAAAGAAATAAATATAGGTCCACAATAGTTATCAGAGTTTTAGAAAACATAGATCCATAACCAGTGCCAAATGCCAAGCCTCCAATCCCAAGCATCCGCAGAGCATCACTTAATTACCTGAGAAAACGTGCTAAAAGTCAGCTTTCGCTGGTGAGATCATAGGTTTAGATTCTTAATTCAATATAGTGGACATATACGCAAAACGCTTGCTAGCTAGACTAGGGCTCAATCATCCAACCAAAATAATCCAACCAAATCAAATCCTCCCTATAGGTGCACACTATAGCTCAAATCAATCCAATCAATAGTTTACCTAGCTCAAGTCTAGGCCTCGCTCTATAATCAATCCAATAGCTTACCTAGTTCGGGGACTAGGCCTCGCTTAACAACCAAATCAATAGCTTACCTAGATCTAGTCTAGGCCTCGCTTTATAACCAAATCAAATAGCTTACCTAGTTCGGGGACTAGGCCTCGCTCAACAACCAAATCGATAGCTTACCTAGCTCAGGTCTAGGCCTCGCTCAATAACCGTATCAATAGCTTACCTAGATCTAGTCTAGGCCTCGCTCTACCTAGTTCTATAAGCATAGCAAGTTGTGAAATCAAAAGGCGATAATAGTCCACATAAAACATTTGCACATTTCTCACCCCAAGTATTGAAAACAAAGTTCAAGAGTAAAAGTGGGGCTATGACTCACCCCAAGTCCAGAAATCCTCAAAAGAAATGATAGAAGAAAGACGTAAGTAAATCTCAAGCAACTCACGTAACGGCGACTACTGACTCGGCACTTCCTAACAATATCAAACCCGTTCAGAAATCATTTCCTAAAAATAAAACATTCCCATTCCCGAACGTAATTCATTTTACTTTCCAAAAATATCCATTTCTCAAATTAACTTCATATTCATTTGAAAGTTGACGTTTGGTATCCATACGAGTGGGGAGTCGACACAGCTCAAACCGAAAAGCCTCAACAAAGAACAATAATAAGATAACTATAGGTCTAATGTTAGCTCGACATATTACTTAAATAATTATCGAAGCTTATTAAATCCGTCGATTTGATAATCTCCCATACTTATTTACGTAACACCTCGTTCCAAAATTATACCCAACCTAAAACACATTGCACATAAATTTCTATTTGGTATATGTTGTAGTCTAATAAATTCCCTATATATGCCGTCGAATCGGCCAAATTCCACGAGACATATAGTAATTCATTATCCTAAAATATATACCACATCCTATGGGCGTCGTGGGATACGATGCCCATTAATATACCCATTTTATATCGTCAAATAACTCGATCTAGAATAAGTCATTCGATATATAAAATGTTTATATTAACCGTCATATATCCGTGACAACACAAAGTCACAATATAAAGCCCACTTGGACTTTAAAGACCCAAAATCCGTATAACTCGATACATTTCTAATTTATAATATAAAATCACATTTTTAGTTATCATTTATTCGACGCATAATTCGTCATTATTTATATAGTTATTATTTATAATAATACCCCGACATTTATTACACCATTATCATAGCATAATAATTATCGCTTTATTATTATACGTTTACTCGTGATCGTTTTATTATTAATATACGCATTTATATATATATATATATATATACGTTTAACACGTCTATATACGTATATAAATGATTATATTCTTAATAATATTATAATGAGTTTTATTTTTAATATCGATTTTTAAAGATTTATCGAGTCATAGAATTTGGTCTCATGTCCGAGTCATGACCCTTGGCTCACAGTCCAAGTCCAAAATGATAAAATCAAACCACAATATAAATCAACTCCGTCCAACAATCCCATATCACGTGCTACAACATGAGGGTCCGACTACGGCACCCAAACTAACCTATCTCCGTCATCTAATAACCGTATCACAACGGTCCTCAATTCCACTCTCGTCAACACAACTCCAATTCCAAATATCAAGTGACCAACGTCCAAATAATTCGGCCCAACAATAAGTCACAACCATAAATATCCAATTAAATACCAAAACCAAAAATAATAAAACAATTATACGGGTCGACTTACCAAGTCAAACCCGGGTCAACTTGTGAGGTCATAACCAAATTAACAACCTCACCCGAGACCTCTCGGTCTCGGCTAGCTCCAATGAGCCCTCGACCCAAACAGCCCGCGAAGGGGGGGTTCGGCCGAGACTCCAACCGACAACAATCAAAATTTCGGACCATTAAGGTCCCAAAATCCAATCAAGCTCAAACTATAACAAGAATCAAGATGAATCAAGAACCAAATCACACCTCCAAGACTCTCATCGAGTCGAGGAGGGTCACACCGAGACTCTAGGTCTCAGTCGAGCTCACATCGAGCCACAAACCCAAAACCAAACGCGTATAATCATCAAATCCGAGCCAATAAACATCAAAAATCGACCCCCAAAGGATACCAAACTCGAATTTTTACAAAACCCATCTTTATATTCCATGTAATCTTCCCAAAATGTCAAGATCCAATTCGGGTTTGACTCAAAATAGTCAAACCCGACCCAAAACTCGTATGTTCTCACCTCAAATCGACTAGAAATCAAAATAGATGTTGATATGGTGTTGTGGGAGGTATGGAGGTCGGCGGTAATAAAAGAAAAAGGGGAGGGGAGGCGCGTGCTTCACATCAATCGAATAAGGAGATGGTGGAGATCGTTTTGGTGGTGGTGGTGTAGTTGGGAGGCCAGCGGTGGTGGTGTTGTTTGGGGTGGTGACCGGCGGCGACCAAGAGAAGAGAGGGAAGAAAAGAAAAATGGTGAAAGTGTTAATGTGAGGGTGGAGGGTTAGGGTTAGGGTATTATACCCGAAATTTCCATTTTTGACCCTTAAGTTTTCATTTTCCAATATTAGCCACAATTACTCTTATAGTTAGTGGACACTTTTTAATCGGTTTACCCGTAACCCGATTACCCGTCCATAAAAGTATTAAATTTTCATCAAATGCACACGTACACGACGTAATTGATTTCCCAATACACTTCCCGAAAATATAAATATGTACGCAGGACATAATATTAATTTAACGGTGAACCGCGACCGTTTTGTAAAATATAAAAATTTTGTTAGGTTAACCTAGTGCCGGAGTCAAAGTAGTGCCAAAGATATTGATCTCAAAATAAATCATCACGAACGAAACGAAACAAACCATAATTAAATAACTAAATCCCATAAACATCGTACGATTAAAATCAAGTACCAACATTTGTAAAATATCTCGTCGCAATAAATTTCCAAAAATCTCATATTTATTATTTAAATGTAATGCGGGTTTTATAAAACGGCTCCCTATTTTGCCAGTTGTCACACACACTTCAACATCGCCACTTTCAACACTCACATTTCAAAATATCCTCTCACCAGTGTTATGTCACTTCTCCTCATTCGGGAAACGCCCACTCACAATTTTATTTTCTTTTTAATTTTTTCAATCGTACTAAATTTTTTTTATTAAAATAAAAATATAAAGTAAATACGGAAAAAAAAAACATATGAAAATTTTAAAAATACATCAAATTATTAATAAACTAATTTTTTTTGTTGATGTTGTTCATGTCGTTGCCAAACATGCTCAATAAGATTTCGTTGAAGACTTGCGTGTGTTTGTTTATCACAGAGTTTTTTTGACTTTCTTCTATTGCATTTCGCATCTCTCGATCCAGGTATGTAGCAGATTATGTTGCGGACTAATATAAAGTTCGTTCATTTCGGATATCACATACTTTTGATCTTTCAAAATCATGTTATGCAATATGATGCATGTGTACATGATTCTTCGTAGCTTGTTGGCACTCCAAGCACGTGCCGGTTGGTTTATGATATGCCAATGTCCTTGGAGGACACCAAAAGCTCTTTCAATATCTTTTCGTGCCCTTTCTTGTCACTGTTTAAATAGGGCATTTTTCTCGTCTCGTGCAACCAAAAATGATTTGACAAAAGTTGCCCACGTTGGGTAAATCCCGTCAGCTAAGTAACTCATCGATTCACCTTTAGACGTTTGTAAAGACACAGTTTATTATCTATTACTTTAATAATTTTAATAAAAGAAAGTGTGAAGCCTAGCTACCTTCACCATTTTACAATTACAAGTTTTCAATATTCTACTTTACAAACGCATACATATACGTGAGTAAGACGCGCACACAAAGGGCATGACCCAAACACGTTATTCCGTATAACAAAAAGGGTGCGGAACCTCATAATTAACCCGCAGGTACGTAAGAGGGATTGCAAGCCCAGTACCGGGAGGATAACCCACAATTATCCAGATAAGACTAAAAGATAAAATTGCGTATCAGTACGTATTTTTATCAACAGCAAAAGCACAACACGTAAGTGCGGAAACAAGCCGCAAAAAGGTTAGACGTAACCTTAGCTCAAAAAAACAAACACGTTCATAAAAGCTACACATGCATGACATAAGCTAGAACGTTAAACAAAACAAACCGACAAAGAATACACAAAGCAAAATATCATATCTAATCACGGAACATACCGTACGGAATTTACAAAGACAAGTTGTCACTACAAAGTAGAATAACTGTCAAAGTACAAAAAGGCCGTTCCAAGAAAGACCACAGGCGGTCACGGCATATAATACTAATATAGCTCATTTCGCATGACTATGCTCCGGGACACCTTCAAGCTTCTCTCTTGGAGAATCCACAATAGGAATAAGAGTAATAACGTCCCCATCCTTTTCAACATCTGACACCATGATATCATCTATTGAAAAAGCCCTGGTAGATAAAGAAAGGGCGGAAGACATGGATGGGGCAATAACACCAGTAGCGATTGGCATACTGGAAGAAGCGGCTTCCAAGCCCAATAAAACTTCAGAAGAAAAAGGCCTAACCACGGAAACAAAAACATCCGTAAAGGCAGACCGGTTAGCAGCAATATTCTCTCTTATCTTTTTAACCCTTTGGCGCGCAACGCCCAAAGATGTCACAAGGGCAGCCTCACCAACAACCAAGTCACCGTTCATACGCGGTACGGAAAGCTGCTCCAAACTAGGCTGTAAATAAGCTAACCTGAGTGCATCCTTAACATCAGTGTCAAGCTGGAAAAGACGCATAACATCCTCAATGTTGGAATCCTTAAAGGACGATAACTCCGCAAATGGAGGAAAGCCAAGCCCACGGAATGCCTGATAAGCGGAATGATAGTCCGCTACCGCATCAGGGTTGTTAGCAGCAAGTTCCTCAAGCTTCCTACCCTCCTTACCATGCTCAATACCTGCACTCAAACCTTCCTGCATTCCTCTCCTGATAGCATAACTCAAGAGCTTGCCCAACATCGTGCGGTATTTCGAACAGTTCAGACACTTAGTCAAGAACAACTTCATACTGTGCTCAAGCAACCACTTGCGGCTAGCAATAGCAGTAAGAAAAAGAGGATAAAATTCTTCATCAAGAGGAAGGGCAATGTCCAAAAGGCGGGCATCTAGCTGGGTCAACTTATCCGTAAGCTTCTTCATTTGAGCATCTTGATACTCCTTAGAAAGACCTTCCAGAGTCTCGGAAGCGGCTTGAAACAAACGAGCCTGTTTGATAAAAAGGAGAAAAAATGGATAAGAAAAACAAAAAGGAGAAGAGGAAGGGGGATGATACAAACTAAAGGAAAATAATACACATACCCAATCTGTAGACCATTTGTGTTGGCGCTTCAACTCTACGACCATGGCTGATGAGATGAAAAGTGTCCCGCTTTTAGGGGGTCATTTAAGCCTAAAGTCGAGATTATTTGATCAAATATTGCCCTAAATCGTTCCTTTTGTCATTTTAGGTACTTTGGAGAAGAAGTATGGAAAATGAAGCATTTTGGACGTTTTTGGAGCAAAAAGTGAAGAAAACGGCAAAGTCTTCAAATCAAGCTGGAAATAGTACCTGACGGCGTCATGTATTGCATGTGACGGCGTCACGTTATGGCAAAGAGGTGGATAAAAAGTATAACGCGATGCGCCAGAACATTTTTGAGAATTAACACATGACGGCGTCACCAAGGCCGTCAAGAGCAAAAACATACGTGATGGCCAAGACTGAATTAATACATGACGGCGTCAGATCTGTATCTAGGCAATACGAGGGTTTCTTTGGCGGCGAGTTGACGGCGTCAGACTCAACACATATGACGCCGTCAGACTACAAAATCTATATATAGTTTTCTAAATTTCATGTATTGGGGAGGAGAATATTATAGAGACTTTTGGGAGAACTTGTGGAGAAACCCTAGGTCGAATTTTACAGTGTATTTCACCCTTTTATCATCCATGTTCTAATAAAGATAAGTCTTCCAATAATCATTCAATATGTCTATGTGTTGTTTGATTCTATCTTATGCTTGTCTTTACTTTAACATGCTAGGCTAGGTTTTCTTTGTGTTTGCTTAGATGTAATGAAACCTAGCTATTGATTATTGGTTGGTTGGTTGTTATTAATTGTAATGGATGAATGATATCGATGTTAGGCTTAAGAAAACTGGCAGACTTCCAATTGGTAACATGCTTGAACGTCTTAAGAAACATGAATCGGATGTGTACTACGATTAATTGGTTGTATTTAATGCATGAGTAACTACTAAGGAGGCCATGTTAGGAGCTAGTAGTCGGCTCGACATAGGAAGAGGTAGAAGCTTATAAAGTTAGGGAAGATCGTACACGGCCCTACGAATGGTATTAAGGAATATAACCCGTCATCCACACAATTGTAACAAACTAATCAACTAGTAAAAGCTAGCTAGGGAGTAGTGAAATCTAAGTAAACACGTTTCTCTCATTATTGTTTTTCTCCACATTTACTTTCTTGTTATTTTATTTTCATTGCATCAGTAGTTGTTTGGGTTAGTTGACTAGCAACTAATTCCGCCGACTCTTACAAAACCCGAGATTTTTACTTGCTTTCTAAAAAACTATAAAAATACAAAAAGAAACATCCCTCACCTCTAGACCTAGTTTAATTAAGTTTTGATCCTAATGACACTATTCCCCGAGAGAACGATCAATCCCCCGGTACTTGCCACTACACTATACTACATCGGTCAGGTACTCTGCCTGGTGGGGATTGCAAGCCTCTTGAGATCCCTTAAGAGGTAAAACCTTTTGCGAGGGCGCAATCCCACGCATCAGTGGCATTCAAGTCTGCAAGATTGCGGTCCATATCTTCCAAAGAAGACCGACACTCCGCTAATTCTGTTGAAAACGCGGCACGCTCTGTCTCAAGAGCCGTAGCTTGGCTATTAGTGGACAAACGCAATGCTGCTAGCTCCGCACCAAGCAAATCACGCTCACCCTTAAGCTTCAAATTCTCTCCAATCAAAGACGACATCTCAGCCACATAAGGATTATCACAGGATTCCAAGAAAAAATTTCAGCATGAAGGCTACACACTTCTGCTTTCAATTTCTCTATATCCACATCCTTTTCCTTTAACTGGTCATCCCGATGGCGCTGAAGAGAGAAAAACTTCTTTTTCAGATCCGCATCCGCATTTCTGCACTAAAAGCAGTCTGGCGGGCCGTCAATTAATTAAACTAATCAAAAAATTCGCCATGCTTCATACGACGAATATCAACAAAGAATCCAGGTGGAGCGAACCCATCAACTATCTCGCGACAATCCACAGCGGTATCCAATCGAGAACCGCAAGGCACATTCCATTCCGGGATATAGAGCTCACCAAACACATTAGGATCTACATCAGCAGCGGAGCGGATGTGACCAAAAGAAGACTCACCTCCGAAAAAATCCTCCTGATCATCAATGCCTAACTTGGAACCCTCATCAGACAATGAAAAACGCGGAAAAGAAGACGATTTGAAAGCATCCTCTTTATCCTTCCCCTTTGACGGGGGGCAAGTAGCAGATACAGTAGTTGCGGCAGCAACCGACGTTGATGGAACAGAAGACCTAGTAAGAGTATTAACTTCAATATCAGGAGCACTTGAAAAAGATGAAGAGTCAGAGGAAACAACGAACCTCTCCGCAGGATGAACAGTACGAAGAAAAGGCCTAGTAGAAACACCATGCTGAACGCCAACTTCTCGTTCTGAAACAAAAGTGGTACCCAACTTCGATCTCCAAAACAAAACACTCCATCAGAACGCCTAACAAATCCATTCTCACTTTCTGCCATCCCAAAGATATTCTCAGCAAGTCGGTTCTTTGCCTTCAAGGCTTCCGCTTGAGCTTCTAATATCTGAGATGGTAACGGCGAAACATAGTCATTCCTAATGACCTTACTCATAACGGTGGTATTCTCTCCTTCCGACTAAGTGCGTCGGCAACGACGTTTGCTTTACCTGGATGATAGCGAATTTCGCAATCATAATCGCTTAGTAGCTTTATCCAACGTCGTTGTCTCATGTTTAGTTCTTTTTTATTCAAGATGTGTTGTAGACTTTTGTGGTCTGTGTACACAACACACTTGGTTCCATACAGATAATGTCTCCATATCCTGAGGGCAAACACCACGGCACCTAATTCCAAGTCATGGGTGGTGTAGTTCTTCTCATGCTTCTTAAGCTTTCGAGAAGCATAAGCTATCACCTTCTCCCGTTGCATCAGAACAGCTCCCAATCCTTTGTGGGAAGCGTCACAGTAAACAACAAAATCCTCACTACCTTCTGGCAAAGCCAGGATAGGTGCGCTACACAACTTCTCCTTAAGAAATTGAAACGCTTCCTCTTCCTTATCTCCCCATTCATATTTAACACTCTTCTGAGTTAATTTGGTCAATGGCTTCGCTATTTTTGAAAATCCCTCAATGAACCTTCGATAGTAACCAGCTAAACCTAAAAATGGACGAACTTCAGTTGGGGTCGTCGGAGCAGTCCATTCTTTAATGGCTTCAATCTTAGCGGGATCTACGTGAACTCTTTGACTATCAATCACATGACCTAAGAATTGTACCGTCGGAATCCAAAACTCGCACTTAGAGAACTTAGCATACAGCTTCTCCTGCCTGACCAATTCCAAGATGAGTCTTAGATGCTCCTCATGCTCCTTCTTATTCTTCGAATAAATCAGAATATCATCTATAAACACGATTACAAACTTGTCTAAGTAAGGCTTACACACCCGATTCATGGGATCCATGAATACCGCCGGTGCGTTGGTCAACCCAAATGGCATCACTTGGAACTCGTAATACCCATAACGGGTTCGGAAAGCCATCTTCGGAATGTCTCCTTCGCGAACTCTGAGTTGATGATACCCCGATCGCAGATCGATCTTCGAATAAACGCTTGATCCTTGAAGCTGATCGAACAAGTCATCGATCCTAGGTAGCAGGTATCTATTCTTCACGGTTAACTTATTCACCTCTCGGTAGTCGATGCACATGCGAAAGGATCTATCCTTCTTCTTCACGAATAAAACTGGGGTTCCCCAAGGTGACGAACTTGGCTGTATAAACCCCTTTTTTGCCAACTCTGCCAATTGTTTCGACAACTCTTCTAGTTCTGTCGGTGCGAGTCAATAGGGTGCCCGTGCTACAGGTGCAGCACTAGGTATCAACTCGATCTGAAATTCCACTTGTCTAACAAGCGGGATTCCCGGTAAGTCATCTGGGAATACATCCGGAAAATCACGAACTATAAGCACATCTCCTATGCACTTTTCTTTCTTCTCCTTCCCTCATTTCTCAGAAATTTGAGCTAAGAAAAGGTAGCAGCCTTTTTCCATTAGTTTTGGTAGCTTAGTGCAAGAGATGACTGTTAACCTGGATGGGCTCTTAAAACCCTTTCTATAGTCTTGTATATTTAAAATCTCCTTGCCATAGGGCACACGCACTAATTTCTCATCGCAAAGAATGTGGGCACGATACTTAGACAACCAATCCATACCAATAATGACGTCGAAACTTCCTAACGTGACGGGTAAAAGATATATATTGAAGGGATGATTTAAGAAATTTAACGTGCAGCCGCGGATAATAGTCTTTATCCTCTCAATATTTCCGTTAGCTAACTCTACATCATAACCAATCCCTAAGGCCATTGGGGATTTTTCTAGTAGGGGTGCAAATGTAGTGGACACAAAACTCCTATCGGCACAAGTATCAAATAGTATGGAAGCATAACGATTATTGAGAAGGAACGTACGATTAACGATGTTCGGGTCTTCTCCTCTCTCATTTCCAATTGCGTACACTCTCCCATGAGCTGCTCCTGCTTCCACTCGCTAGTTCCCAGTGTCCTGATGTCCACGGTTTCCTCCAGTTCCTCGGTTTCACTGATTATACCCATTACCTCCCGTTCCTTGGTTACCTCGGTTCCACGACTCCTTGCACTTATTCCTATAGTGTCCTTTCTTCCCACATCCAAAACAAGTGACATTTGCCTTTCTAATAGCTTCAGGAGTAGCTTGGACCATAGCAAGTTGTCGAGCTCTACAATCCTTGGCTATGTGTCCAACCTTTGAGCAGTTCCTACACATCACGGTACATCATCCGGAGTGGTTTCGATAACAACGGCCACACTTGGGCAATTCTCCATTTTGATTTTTCTTCTCTCCATCCCCAATAGCATACACCTTGGCAACTTCTTGTCGTTTGTTTCGATGATCGTTACCTTTAGAGTGATGGTTTCTCTTCCTCTTTCCGTTCTTTTCCTTTTCAGCATTTTCTAGTTCCAACGAATCCATCAACTGTTGAGCGATCGTTATAGCCTCATGAAGGTTAACAGGCTTAGCAGCGATCACGTCATTCCTAGTAGCCACAGGTAACCCATCGGTATATCGCTCAATCTTTAGGGTCTTAGTCTTGACCATGTCTGGGCAAAGCAAAGCTAACTCTTGGAAACGACGATTGTAAGTCGCCATATCAATGCCCTTCACTTTGTGATTCCAAAACTCAATTTCCAGTTTCTTAACCTCACTCCTTGGGCAGTAAGTCTTGATCAGCAGAGACTTGATCTGTTCCCAGGTCATGGCATAGGCCACTGCACTCCCAATCGAATTACGATAATTGTTCCACCAAGTTAATGCTTCATCCTTCAGAGTAAAGGAAGCAAACTTTACCTTTGCATTCTCAACACAATTACTGACAGTAAACACTGACTCAGTTTTCTCCATCCATCTCACCAAGTAGACCACTCCTTCAGTCCCACAAAACTCAATGGGTCCACAGATTCGGAACTCTTTGTAATTACATCCAGTAGTACGAATAGGTGGAAAGGTTCCGGCCGAGTTGTTGGAGTGATTGATCATAGCCTGATCCACAGTAGGGGTATTAGGTGGGATATGACCATTGTCTCCCTGAACATCAGCATTTTGATTTCTGACGTTGTGATTGGTGGTGTCCAGATTGTCGGGAGTGGGGGTCTCGACATTTCGTGAAGGACGTCGTCCTCGGCGACCAGGAGTAGCCACCGCAGGACCAGTTCGGGTAGTTCTGACTGGGTTTCGTCGTGGGGCCATTGATCTGAAACACAATACAAGGTTTATAAGTCTCCGATAGTATTTACCATACATTCAACAAGAATTGGATAGATGCAGCCAGGACACCGGTCGAATATCAACAATACAACACAAGATATCAACCACACAAATAGGAACACAATTTCCATAAGCATCCAAAACCATATAACATCATGCAAAATAACCATCATCCACACAAGTAGCGATCAATACATCGTTCCAAACTACCAAAAGACATAATAGACACTAATCGTTCCAAACGAGACGAACATACAACTGAATAACATAAAGGATAGGATAACTAGCTTTTCTAACCAAGTACTCCCTGGTTTAGAAAGCAACATAACAACATAATCCAAGTCTATCTAGCCACTATGCTGGCGTAGAATCCTCAACTCTAATCTCAAACCATCCAAATCTCTCCATAATGATCCCAGCTCAACACTATGTTTATCTTTGTCCCTCTTGAGGTCCGTGACCTCCTTCTCCAACTCTGCGTTCCTCTGCCACAGCTTGCGATCTGCCTCGCGAGCCGTGAGGAACCCTCTCTGTAAACTCTCCATCTGCTCATGCACCTCCATCATGCCCCTCTTGATAGCTGTAGTCCTGCCCACAACTATAGCCATATCCACTCTCATCTTACCAATAAACTCAATAATAACTCTATCAAGTCGATCTGCTAACTGCGAGATCCTCTCGCCCTGTGAAGTAAGCCGAGCCCAGATCCTACCAGTCTCACTAAGATCCGCAGACTCTGAAGATACCTCGGATGGCGCGTCTGACGCCACGGGACTGCTAGGTGGAGAATCAAATAAGAACGGATGGTCAGGTAAAACTGGCTCCAGCTGATGTATCGGAGAATCGGGATCTGTAGAGTGAGCTGAATGGGCCGGGATGTGAGTTGGCAAACCATCATCATCAGGCATATCCTCCTCCTGAGGTTCATCATCCTCCTCCTCACTCTCCTGTGGGTCGTCATCCCTCTGCTCACCCTCCGGAGGGTCATCAGCCTCCTGCTCACCCTCGTACTCCTCGTCCTCGTCAGAGGGGTACTCCATCAATCGTCGCCTCCGAACAAGTGAACTGTGAGGTGATAGGGTAGGTGATCTAGGATGGCGATGGATTGATGCGGGTGGTGCATCTGACAGAAGAGCACGAGCATCAAAGTGTATGGGTGGTGATGAAGGGCGCACAGACATGCGTGCCGTAGCTTGGTGGGCGAAACGTGGAGCCACATGAGCTAAAGCCTGGTGAAGTGTGAGTTGCCTCGAAGTACCAGGACGCCCCGAAGAAGATGAGGGCCCCTCTGAGGTGGGTGAAGCTGGTGGTGCGGGAGAGACCACTGACGGTGATGAAGTAGCTGAACGCATGGCCATCCTGTATGGGTCATCAAGAGCCATAGTGATCTGTGCTGGGCGGTGCGTGCCAGCAAGAATATCCTCAGTAACATCGTACGCATAGGAGGCCATGGTCTGTGACAACGGCGTAGGGTAGGTGTAAGTGTTTCAAAACAACTAAAAAACGAGACTCAAATATCATGCCAAAATCATTATATAATATCGACCAATATCAAATAAAAAAAATCATAAGTACTGCATTAGTAAAATATTTCTAAAACAAATAAATCACATAAGTCTCAAAACGCCATCATATCATATAATCAACATACTCATAATTCCCAAATCATCTCATAATCTCATATCATATCATAATCTCATAATATTTCAAACATAATATAAGATGGTTCGGCTTGGCGGGCGTTGGTCGAGGATCGTTTTCTATAAAAATCGGTTATAGTTTAGGTTTTTATTACCTAGTTCTCTATAACCTTGGCTCTGATACCAATCTGTAACACCCCCAAAATTTGGTACAGCGGAAGACTAAACAGGCTTTCGGGGTGCTACTGGATTGGTATCCGTCACAAGTCATAAAGAAATGAGATAAAGTAAACATAAGTGAAAATAGAACCATTCGAGGTTCTTAAGTTTACATTCATCCCAAATAATCCAAAGTAAGGCCCAAAATAAATTTAAACATAGGTCTACAACATAATGTCATGTTAGCATTAAAAATATGTATTATGAAGTGATGGTCATTCTCATATTGTAACTTTGTGTCGTTTGTTAAGATTAGTAATAGTTTAGTCATTGGGCCTTGGACTTGGCAAGCTAATATGTTATGTGCTATGTTTCATAAGCCTTGTTATCCAATCATGTAACCAAGTCCAAGCCCAAGCCCATTGAAGGCCTATGTATGGAACTATATAAGGCACCTTACCTCTCATTTGTAAGGTGTGCTTGTGTGTGTAAGTGTGTGTTTTCTTTAATAAAAGCTCTCATATTTCATCTCTCTTTCTACATATACGAAATACATATACATACATATCAAGTCACCATCTTTCCATCTTTCCTTCTTATTGTGTGTGATAAAGTTGTGATATTTAATTTCCTACAAGTGGTATCAATCGCCTAACAATGATTTAGGAGGGTTGAGAGTTTGTTTGGTTCGTGTTTTTAAGCTTTTTCTCACGTTATTTTCCTAAAAATTCTTACTTTTCTTGTTTTTCTTGGCTTTTAACACTTTTTTGATTACAAACTAGTGTTATAAACCTTCTCTAACAAGAAAGTCTCAATTTTTTTGAAAATCTCTAGCTTAAAAATTCGTACTTGGTTTTTGTACTAGTTTTCGAGAACATAAAAAAGTTTCATAAAAATCATCAAGTTTGCAACTTTATTCAAGTTTTGGTGTTTTTTAGCCTAGAAGTACAAAAATCTTGGATTACAAACTTCATTTGGGTGTGCTTTTTGAAAAATCTAATTCTGCCATAGTTTCGCAATCCCTATGTACCTGTTTTCGAAATCCTGACTGCTTTTCGAGAACACAAGAATCGGCTCCTTTCGTGATCATAGTTGGTTACTCGGTACTTTCTCTCTTGTATAAGAAAGAGAATACTTTGACTTTTGGCTTAATTTCGAAATTGGATAATTTCGAAATCTATTTGTGAGATTGCATTCTCGAAAAATTGAACTTTTTCGAGAACACTTTTTTCGAAAAATTCAAAGTTTTGAAATCTTGCTATTTTTCGAGAATACAAGTTTCGAAATCTACCAAAGTCTCGCAACTACTTAAGTTTCGAAAACTGTCCAAGTTTCGCAAACACAGAAGTTTCGCAATCCAAAGTTTCGAGAACACAGCAAAGTTTCGAGAATTTTTGACAAAAGTGAGGTTTTTGACGACCAAACTTCAAACGGCCATAACTTTTGAACCGTAACTCCGTTTTCGACGAATCAGCTGTCAAAACGACCGTGAGACAGAAGAGAACGACACGTTAAATGATTTATCAATTTAGGCGAAGTTTCGAGGCCTAAAAACGCTCCGAGAAGAAGTTATTGAGGTTTTAAGGTTTTAGATCAAAATTTTCACCATAAAAACTTGCATCAACTTACTCTAAACACTACTCCTATTTCGTTGGAACGATCCAAGAATCAACTCTATCCATCTGCACTTCATCAATAGCAACTCAGCAAGACATTCATGCAGCCGGTGCGGAAAACCGACCTCCAATGCTTGAAAAAGGTGGATATCTCCCATGGACAAGCCGCATGCTTCGTTACATCAAAACAAAGGATAACGGTCACCTTATGATCAAATCCATTGAAAATGGTCCATTTCAGCCAAGACAAGTTCAAATTCAAGGTAATCCAAATACAACACCTCATACTGAACCATTAGTGCGTATACAAGCAGAAGCAGTTCAAATTCAAAGCTGATGATATGGCAATGCATTTAATCCAACTTGGATTACCACGGGAGATCTTTGCTGCGGTCGACAGCTGTGAAAGTGCTTATGCTATGTGGGAACGTGTTAGAAGAATATGTCATGGAACAGAAATTGGACAACAAGATGTTGAGAAAAAACTTCTTACTGAATGGGAGAACTTTACATCCACTAAAGGTGAACAGATTGAATCTTACTACACGAGGTTTTGCACTTTGATGAATGAGTTAATCAGAAACAAGTTGACACCACGAACAATTGCAACAAACATCAAATTCCTCAATAACCTTCCAGAAGAATGGGGTCGTTATGTTACAATTGTTAATCAGACAAAGGACTTACATCAGGTGAATTATGATCAACTCTATGACTTTCCGAAGCAAAACCAAGCTGAGGCTAATGAAGTTAGGAAAGAAAGATTGGCAAAGAATCATGATCCTCTCGCACTAATTGCTAATACACCAACACCATTACAAGTGAACACTCAACAACCATCATCACCTATTCACAACTACATGCAACCATCATGCATTCAATAACCAACACCGGTCTACCAACAACAATTCTACCCACAACAACAACAAGTTATTCCACAACAGCAATACCCACAATTCCAAGAACCGGAATTCACTGACAATGATGAAGTTAATGCAGCATTGACTCAAGCGTTTGCTTTTCTGTCAAAAACATTCTAAGGACGATATTCTACACCTACAAACAACAACCAAAGGATATCATTGAACACTCGTAACAAGCAGATTGCTCAACCGAGTTTCAATATGGGCAACGGAGGCCAAATGGTTAGAGTTTATGGGAATCCGCAGGGATATCAGAATATGCAGAATGCAGGTCAGTATGCAGGAAATCAGAATGCAGGTCAGTTTGCAGGGAATCAGTTGGGTCAGTTTGTTGGAAATCAGAGGGGTCAGAATGTTGGTAATTAGGCAATGGGTAATCAGAATAGAAATGTTGCAGCTCCAGTAGTTGGGAATTTGGGAAATGTGAATCAGGGTAATCCGGTAAAGTGTTTCAACTGCCAGGGTGTAGGTCATATGGCAAGGAACTGTCCTACTTGCAGAAAGAGAGGATATCGATAGAGTACTTGCAGAAAGCTGTGATGTTGGCACAAAAGGCAAAAGCAGGGTTTCAGTTGAATGCAGAGGAGAATGATTTTATGGCTCTTATGGATGACATGGAAGATAGAGAGGATATCGATGCGAACTGCATATTCATGGCGAATCTTCAGGAAGCTAAGTATGACACGGATTTTGACACACTTCCTGTTTATGACACCAATGCACCATCTGAGGTATCAAACTTCAACACATGTCACAATAATGATATATTTGATATGTCTCCTCATGAGGAACAACATTCTGAGAAGCTAGCACCCACTTATGATACATACCTGGACACGCCAAGTAGTAGCAATACTTCTTCAGCAACTCCAGATGTGAATCATAATGGAGGCTTCGTTTCACAGCATGCTGAGAATGATGAGGAAACATGTGCTTTGTTTGAATCATTATTGAATAATTGTCGTATTGAAATTGAGAATTTGCAAAAGGTCAATCGCGATGTTAAGGCCGCGAATGTTAAATTGACCGCTGAGCTTGAGAGTTACAAAGCAACCGTTAAAGCTTTTGAATTTCATAACAAAAGATTGTCTGAATTAGAAACTGGTTATCAAAATTCCGTTTCAAGGGAACAACAATTGCAACTCAAGTTTGATACACTTGATGTTAATTCTTTCAAAAAGATAAAATCTTTAAACACGGAAATTTCTGATTTACAAAACCAACTTTCTAAACAAAAAACAGCTTATACAAATCTTGAAAAAGAAAGGGATGAGTTGAAAAAGGACTTTGCAAAGAAAGAAGACAAACTTTTGGAAGAAATCGTAGAGTCAGAACACATGATTGCTCATTTAGAAGAATTAGTGGTTAAGTCGGGACAGTCGAGTCAAACAATGAAAATGATTTCAAATCAAACTAATCCGATTTACCATACGAAACATAAAATGGCTCTTGGTAACAACACCCCTTGTAATCTCAAGAAAGCTCAGCAAGAACAGAATGTTTTGTACAATGGTAATGTGATTTACACCAAACATGATCCTCCCGTTGTTCGGGATTCTGTGCTAACGATTGAACATGTAGAAGAGAGCATAAATAAAATGAAACAAAAGGATTTGAAACCCATTGATTACAACAAATTGAACAAACTTTCGGGAATCACTTTTGTTCCACAAACAGAACCATCTGCGTTTTCCATAAAACGACCATTTGCGAAATTCTTGTCTAAAAAGAAAGTTGTTTCCAAATCTCTTTCAAAAATGGAACAAATGTCCTCTAACAACACTTTTAATACAAGTGAGGCTAGAGAAATTCTTGATGACGTTAAAAAGAGAATTCAAGAACTTCAAAATATTGTTGCATTGAAAACTACCATCAATATTAACAACTGGCATTCTAGTTTTCATATCGAACAGAAAAAGTTGTTTCAAAACGAAATTACTATCCCACTGAATAACATCAGTGCAAGGGTAATCCATTTTGAACAAGCTTTCTTAAAAGAAACGGCCGACTTTGTCAAGGACCACAAATCCCTGGTAAACGAAGCTAATGATACTCGTGAAAACATGAATGTTTTGGAAAACCTAAATGATTCTCTCTTCGAAGCTGTTATGACCATTGACATTATGTCCATCATTTTACAAACATATTCTATTCAAGACGATGAACGACTAAGAGCTGAGACCTCCGCAATTGTTTCAAAATATGAAAATGCTCTTATAAAGCTTGAAAAAGAAAATGTGTCATATTTTAAACAACTTGATCGAAAAAAGGAAGAATGCAAGTATGACAAATTGTCATATGAGCGTGACTTAAAGAACATGAAAGAGCAAAATGATCTTTTGAGGGCTCAGCTTGAAAGTCAAAGAGGAAAGGGTGAGGAAACTAAGTTTGCAAAACCATTGACTTCGGAGAAACCAAATGTTTCAAACACGGTTCAATAACCAAAAATGACGATTTCACGGTTTGCTCCAAAAGTCGATGAGAAAAAGGATTTCACAAAACCAGTCACTCCAACACCCTTCCCTGAGAAAAGTGAATATGATAAGATTGTTGATAAAGGAAAAGCGGTTGTCGAAACTCCTAAAGTGTTAGCACCTGGCCTTTTTAGGATTAGTCCCACTAATGCGTCTGCCTCAACATCTAAGACAAATGACAAGTGCATAAAGGCTAATTCTAAAGAATCTAGGGATGCTAAAAAGGACAACAATATAAATCCTAATGTGTGTGCCTTACCTTCTACAGGATTAGAAAGCACCTCTAGGAGCAGCAGACTACAACCTAGGAGCAATACAAGGAACAATAGAGTCTCGCCTGCATCTAAGAGTAGTAGCAAGAATAAAGTTGAAGAAGTAGAAGAACACCCTAGGAATTTATCGCTTTTTAGTAAGAAACATGATTCATCTGAATGTAATGTCGAAAGTATTGGTTCTAATGCATGTAATGACTCTGTTTGTTTAATATGCAAGAAATGTTTAATTAATGATGTTCATGATGAATGTGTTTCTAAGAATGTGAATGTTTCGCCTGAACAGAAGAATGTTCCAAAAAGACCAAGTGCTAGTTCTAGATCTATAGAAAGCTTAGTTGCACGCTTTAAGACTACCACTATTAGTCGAATGCCTAGGAACTATCTTAAGTATTGTGTTTGGAAACCAACGGGTAGAGAATTCATTCTTCAGGATGGCAAATTGAAAGTTGTTCAAAATGGTCAAATTGATACTTTCAATGAATGTGATTCGGATTTTACCCCTAACCCAATGGAACCAAATTCAAAACGGTTTCCAAATAAAAAATCTTCTGTTTTTGGCAGGTTATCGAAATATGTCTTTGGATCGTCGACTCGGGTTGCTCCAAGCACATGACCGGGAATTTAAAGCTGCTGATCAATTTCGTCTGGAAATTCATGGGAACTGTACGA
The DNA here is from genome assembly GCA_030686995.1 of Artemisia argyi. NCBI lineage: Eukaryota > Viridiplantae > Streptophyta > Magnoliopsida > Asterales > Asteraceae > Artemisia > Artemisia argyi. The sequence continues at coordinate 128,165,964 of CM060697.1, forward strand.
TTTGGAAATGATCATGTAGCAGCTATTCAGGGTTATGGAGATCTACAATTTGGGAATTTTTTAATCACTCGAGTTTACTACGTCGAAGGGTTGGGACACAACTTGTTTTCAGTTGGGCAGTTTTGTGATGCAGATTTAGAAGTTGCATTCAGGAGAAACACGGTTTTTATTAGAAATTTGGTTGGTGATGATCTCTTAACTGGTAATCGTGGTACAAACTTGTATGCTATCGACATCAACCAAATGGCTTCTACATCACCAATTTGTCTTATGACAAGGGCAACCGAAACTAAGTCCTGGCTGTGGCATAGACTTTCATCCCATCTCAATTTCGACACCATCAACAAGTTAGCCAAAGACAACATCGTCACCGGACTTCCTAAGTTCAAATACACCAAGGAACACCTATGTCCATCATGCGAACAAGGAAAAAGTAAAAGAGCATCATATAAACCCAAAACCGTACCTAGTTCGGAAGCAAGGTTACATATGTTGCACATGGACTTATGTGGCCCAATGAGAGTTGAAAGCATTAATGGGAAGAAGTATATTCTCGTTATTGTTGATGATTATTCAAGATATAATTGGGTAAAGTTTTTGAGATCAAAAGACGAAGCACCAGGCATCATCATCACCTTTCTGAAGCGTATTCAAGTTCTACTTCAAGCTCCAGTAAGGATTATAAGAACAGACAATGGCACAGAATTTACAAACCAGGAGTTAAGAACTTACCTTGAAGATGTTAGAATCACACATCAAATATCAGTTGTTAGAACTCCACAAAAGAATGGGGTAGTTGAAAGAAGAAATAGAACTCTTGTGGAAGCTGCTTGCACAATGCTGATTTTTTCAAGTGCACCACTATTCTTATGGGCTGATGCTGTAGCCACTGCTTGTTTTACTCAAAACCGATCCCTAGTCCATCCGAGATTCAATAAAACCCCATATGAGCTAGTGAACAACCGTAAACCTGACATCTCTTACCTTCACGTATTTGGCGCTTTGTGCTATCCGACGAATGACAGAGAAGATCTAGGGAAATTAAAAGCTAAGGGTGATATTGGAATCTTCATTGGATATTCAGAAAACTCGAGGGCATTCAGGGTGTATAATAGACGAACAAAAAGGAAAATGGAGACAATGAATGTGAAGTTTGACAAGATTTCACAAATGGCTTCTGAGAGACTCGCTCTAGAACCCGCGCTTAATCTGATGGCTTCTAATCAAAACGGATTAGGACCCGCACCAAACCAGCAGACTTCTGGACACATCAGTTCAGGACTCGTGCCTCAAGGAGCTCAGTCAACAAACACGGATAAACCTTCAAAACAAGAACTGGAAAACTTCTTCGAGTTAATGTTTGATGAATATTATGGTGGAACTTCGACAAATGCATCTCAACTACATTCCGCTGCACCCGCTCACAACCATCAACCACCACCACCACCACAGGATGCATCTACAACAATCGAAGCTGAAGCATCAACTACATCAACATCATCAACATCTACTCCAGCAACTCCAGTTATTGAAACTGATCTACCAAGAGTTGATGAGCAAAACCAAAACACAAATTTTCAAGAAGAACCAACAAATAATTCAAACGATGTTGCGTTAGAAGAAGAAGAAATATTTGAAAACCCATTTGCAACAGACTCTGCTGAATCTTCTTCAAGGTTTCAAGAACCATCTAACACACTTTCGTTACACCCAAGGTACCCTTCTACGTTTAAATGGACAAAAGACCATCCAATAGAACATGTTATTGGTGAACCTTCAAAGCCAGTTCAGACAAGGAGACAACTTGCCATCGATCTCGAATTGTGCATCTACATTTGCTCTATCAGCCTCAAAGAACCAAAGAACATTCGGGAAGCAATGGCAGAAAACCCTTGGATTGAAGCGATGCAGGAGGAATTTCTTCAATACATGTTACATGATAGTTGGGAACTTGTTGAACGACCACTTGATAAACGAGTTCTTGATCTGAAGTGGTTGTGGAAGAACAAACTGGATGAGGAAATGACTGTAATTCGCAACAAATCTCGTCTCGTGGCTAAAGGTTATCCACAAGAAGAAGGGATAGATTTCGAGGAATCATTCGCGCCTGTAGCTAGACTTGAAGCAGTCCAGATTTTCTTAGCCTATGCCGTTCACAAAAACATCACAGTCTATCAGATGGATATTAAGACTGCTTTCTTAAATGGAACTCTGAAAGAAGAAGTGTATGTGAGTCAGCCAGAGGGATTCATCGACAAAGATCATCCAGACTACGTCTACAAGCTTAAGAAAGCAATTTATGGTTTAAAACAAGCTCCAAGAGCGTGGTATGACGAACTATCATCTTTCTTGCTTAAAAACAATTTCACAAAAGGAACGGTTGATGACACCTTGTTTATCAAAAAATTCAAAGATGACATTTTGATCGTTCAAATTTACGTGGACGACATTATTTTTGGATCAACCAATCCTAACCATTCAAAACATTTTGAAAATCTCATTAAAAGCAAATTTGAAATGTCCATGATGGGGGAACTAAAATTCTTTCTTGGTTTACAAATCCATCAATCCCCTCGTGGTATTTTTATCAATCAAGCTAAATATACTAGAGATTTTGAAAAAACATGGAATGGAAAATTGTGATTCTGTTGGTACACCAATGGTCACTTCACCAAAAATAGGTGCTGATTTGTTTGGGAAACCTATCGATCCGAAGAAATATCGGAGCATGATCGGTTCTCTAATGTACCTAACTGCTAGCTGACCCGATATTCAATTTGCTGTATGTTTATTAGCACGGTTTCAGGCAAAGCCTACCGAACTTCACCTCAAAGTGGTTAAACGGATCTTTTGGTACCTACGAAGCACCATTAACATGGGAATTTGGTATCCGAAGGATTCGGAGTTTAATCTAACATCATTTTCAGATGCAGACCATGCTAGTGATCAAGTTACAGCAAAAAGTACATCAGGTGGAGCACAATTTTTGGGTGAAAAGCTAGTAAGCTGGTCGTTAAAGAAACAGGATTGTACTGCACTATCAACCGCCGAAGCCGAGTATGTGTCTCTATCTGCGTGTTGTGCCCAAGTTCTTTGGATGCGGACACAGCTCACAGATTATGGCTTTACTTTTGACAGAATACCTATGTATTGTGACTCAAAAAGTGCCATAGCCATCTCGTGCAATCCCGTACATCACTCTAAGACGAAGCATATCAAAGTCCGCTACCATTTCATCAAAGAACACGTGGAAGAGGGTACTGTTGAATTATTTTTCGTTAAGAATGATTATCAACTCGCCGATCTATTTACTAAAGCCCTTCCAAAGAACGGTTTGACTATTTAGTTCGACGAATTGGCATGCGAAGCCTAACTCCTGAGGAGCTAGAACGTCTTCTCGAATCTTCTTGAAAAAGTTTTCAAAATCGCTTCGCTGTAAATTTTTTTGAAAAAACAAAATACAAAATTTGAAAAATCAACAAAAACAAAATACAAAAATATAAAATTTTCAAAAAAAAATAAAAAAACAATATAAAATAAAAAAATTCAAAAATATTCTTCTCACGACATGTCTCTCGTATAAATCAATATTCTGTACATTTCTAGAAATGTCATTCAACAATGATACGGACATGTACAGATGCTTGAGCGGGAGTTCTTTTTCTTTTTAATGTTTTTCTAAAAACATGTCATTTCTCAAAATTTTCTTCACTATGGCTTTCGTATACATCAGTACGAAACCCGGATTTCAATGATGACTTCTGATTATTTTCAAATCAAGGACTCATACGTTCAATGACGAAATCTTTTTCAAAGAGTTCGAGTCTAAACAAACGAAAAAGATTTCAAGCATAAACTCGTTTTCAAAACAAAATTCTTGAACACTTTTTCAAGATTGTTCAAAAGATTTCTCAAAATCTCTCAAAATGAGTGCTCAAGATAACTCCCTCAAAACCCCTCAAGTAATTTTAAATATGCTATCATTAAGGGGGTAACACTATAATGTTCCGATTTCATGCAAAATCAAATCTGTCTATCTCTCCAAAAAGCTTTTTATTAATCAGTTGATATCAAAAATATCACGCTATGCTATTTTTGAGGGGGAGAAGACATGATTAAAATGTGATCAAAGATGTTTAAGATTGTGGCTGAATCTCAAAAGAGCTCGACTCAGATATTACTAACGAATTGACGAAGCTTAAATGTCATTAATCAAAAAGACTTGTCCTGGACGGGTAATAATTTCAACCTAGTCCAACTAGTGATGTAAGCGTGTCTCGAATAGGACTTGTCTGAGTAGAATGTACCGTATCGAGAGACTTTCTTTGGACTTGACAAGGACGGGTAATAATTTCAAGCTAGTCTAACTAGTGATGTAAGCGTGTCTCGAATCGGTCATGTTCACTTAAAGTGGATCAATTCTAAAAGTGCAAACTCTTCCCGCATGTGTAAATTTCTTAAAAATTACATGAGCACATGTGAAGGGGGAGTCCTTCAAAATTGCAAAACTCTCAAAGTGGTAACAACAATGTGTTTTATTATCATAAACACTTTGAGAGATTTTTCACAAAAAGGTTTTATGGTATGTGATCAATAAATCTAGGATAATCATGGAGTAATAAGGTGATTATGGTTAGGTTTATGTCCAATGATCCGCCAGAGCCGGAGGGATCTACCCAAGGACAAATCCAATAGATTAGAATTAGAAGTCCTTAGGTATGATTGAAAAAAGGAGAAAATGAGTAAGGAGAAAGAAGGGGTTGAAGAATTAAAAAGAAAAGTTATGAAAAAGGGTGAAAAGAAATTGCCCTCCAAATGTTCAATCTTAGGGCAGACACCGGGTACAATTCGTATGCTACTGGTTGTTACTAAGGTGACACCGGTATTGAAGACAAAGACGTCATGGACCCAGTGACGCACTGCACTAAACCTTCTTAACCACTCAAGTTCTCTTAAAAGAGCTTGTTTCATTCTCACGGGGAACCGGTGTAATCTATCGACCTGTCTCTTAGAGATGGTTGATATTGAAGCAGGAGACCTCTCCCTAATCTCCGCATAGGAAACCAAATGTGCACTTATCGAGTCTAGAGCCCCGAGATTCATCAAAAAGATCTCATAGGAACACATGATATTTCTACACTGGTTGTTCAACATTAAGGACGCCAGATGTAAACTTAAGAGTCCTACGCAGATCTTAGCAATTTGCCAGAACATTTATGAGAGGATTCACTTTTGTGATTCTCAATGATTGAATGGAAATTCCTGCCAGGGTCAACATCTAACAGCCCTGGCAGCAGGTCACTTCGGTAATTCTTTATGGGTTACGCTTAGTGTTCGCGGTGGTTTCAAACGGTCTACAGTCGTGGAGTGATCCCCAGCGACTCACCCAGTCATTGAGCTACTAAGTAGGTCTTGTAAGCTCTCTCGAGAGTATCTGACATGGGAACGGCCTTGGTAAGGGTTAGAAGGAGTCTTCACACTATGTTGTTGACGATCTCTAATTCTTATTTGTAAGTACCGGTTGATTTATTGCTAACTGTTTTCATGCAGCTATACATCATCTCCATGGCGAAGGATTCCACATGCTCATACATGCATCTCGAAGTCAAAGGAAAGTTCTCACTAAGATCAAAGCAAAGAAAGGTTCAAAGAAAGATTCTACGCAATGTGAAAGAATCTACAGAAGTAAAGTGACAAAGATCTGTGTGAAAGAACGGGAACTACAAATGCATGTATCACAAAGACTAAAGACGTATGAGCATGTTGGAATGGCAAACAACCACCACAGACGCAGAAGTGACAAAAGGCAGATAACTCCACATGACAAAGGAACAAAGAACGATGAAAATCAGTTATCAAAGATCACAAAGCATGAAGGAACAAAGACTAAAGACTATTCTACAACGACACTCTAAGTTAAAGACAAAGAACACGGAAGACCCACTCACGTGGAGCATCATTCGAATGACCACCCCTTAGGGGGAGATTGTTAGCATTAAAAATATGTATTATGAAGTGTTGGTCATTCTCATATTGTAACTTTGTGTCGTTTGTTAAGATTAGTAATAGTTTAGTCATCGGGCCTTGGACTTGGCATGCTAATATGTTATGTGCTATGTTTCATAAGCCTTGTTATCCAATCATGTAACCAAGTCCAAGCCCAAGCCCAAGCCCAAGCCCATTGAAGGCCTATGAATGGAACTATATAAGGCACCTTACCTCTTATTTGTAAGGTGTGCTTGTGTGTGTAAGTGTGTGTTTTCTTTAATAAAAGCTCTCATATTTCATCTCTTTTTCTACATATACGAAATACATATACATACATATCAAGTCACCATCTTTCCATCTTTCCTTCTTATTGTGCTTATATTGTGTGTGATAAAGTTGTGATATTTAAGGTCCTACATATCAGAGTTTAGAATAGATCCTTTAACTAAAACACCAAACCAAGCCTTCCAATCGAGCATTCCAAGCAATCACTTAATTACCTGAGAAAACGCGCTAAAAGTCAGCTTACGCTGGTGAGTTCATAGGTTTAAACTAAATCATACAAGTGTACATATACGCAAAAACCCTTGCTATGCTAGACTAGTCCTCAATCCATAATACAAACCCTATAGGTGCACACTATAGTCCAAACCAATCAATTCAATATGCATTCACAAGGATGCGACATGCCCTACATTCGCAAGGATGCGACATGTTCTGCATTCGTAAGGATTCGACATGCTCCGCATTCGTAAGGATACGACATGCTCCGCATTCGTAAGGATACGACATGCTCTACATAACACAACCTAGTCTATAGGCATAGCAAGTATCATTTTAAACATCACTAATAGTCCACATAAAACAATTTGCATGTTTTATCACCCCAAGTTTAGAAAACAATATTCAAGAGTAAAAGTGGGGCTATGACTCACCTCAGTCCAGATATTAGCTCAAAATCGGTAGAAACAAGAAGTATCGCTACTCAAACGACGGCAACTACAGACTCTACACTTCCTAACAATATAAACTCGTCTCAGAATCATTTTCTCAAAAACCAAATATTCCCAATCCCGAACGTATTCCATTTTACTTTCCAAAATCCGTTTCTCATATATGTTTTAGCGTTTGGTATCCGTGTGGGTGGAAGTCGACTCAACACAATCCATATAACATACCAAAGGAACAATAACGATCTATAGGTCTAGTTTTAGCCTAATAAGTCCTTTAAATAAATCGTCGACGTTTATCGAGTTCGTCAGCTCGATAATCCTCCACAACCTATTTACTTAACTTATTATTCCAAAACCATACCACGTCCTAAATCACATAGCACATAGTATACTACATGGTAAGTTTTAGAGTTTAATAAGTCTCCTAAATATATCGTCAAGCTTATCAAATTCGTCAATTCGATCATCTTCACGAGATATTTATTAACTTATCTTCCTGAACTATGGAAAACTAGAAGGGGGTTGAATAGTTTTACGTCTTTTTAATTCGTTATAAAATTAGTTTTAGTGTTTACTTAGCTTTTAAAAACTTAGATTCGATAATATGTGATCTCAAGTCTTGTACAATATAAACAATTAACACTACACAATATATTACAATGATAAGTAATGAAATAAGTAAGAGATGGAAAGATCGAACCGCGAGACAAGAGATTTATAGTGGTTCGGCTACAAGGACACCTTCCTTGCCCTACTCCACTCCCCGAGCACCTAACTCGAGAGTTTTCTTCACTATATCAACAAGCTCCCTTATGGCGGAGAAAATCGTACACACCAATTTACACACCAATTTACACACCACTTTTCACACCACAACTTCGTCACACCTAAGTCACAACTTCTACACAACTTCTTCAAATCTATCTACTTCACAACTAACTTCTCCACACCTATCTTCTTCACATCAATCTAGTTCCTAGCTTTTCTTCTTCACAACAAGCTACTAACTAATCACACAATCTATATCTAACACAACTATCTACAATCAAATATTCACAACAATCTTCACAAAGAATAATGTAAATGATCTTTGATGATGCACCAACAACTTGGATGTGGAGATCACAACAAGTTGTAATACTTCTTGTCTTGAGGGATAGAAGTATTCTTCTCTTGCACTTGAGAGGATGAAGGTTGGATCACTTTGAAACAAAGAATTATACACTTATGATCAAAGGATAAGAGAATAGAGATTTGGATCTAGATCAGAAAGTTTAGAAGTGCAAAAGGTGAGGAAAATGTGTGAACTGATCCAGTATTTATAGGAGAGAAAAACACTGTTCTGGAGCGTGGCCGGGCCCCTTAATGATTAAGGGGGCTGCCTAAGGAATTAAGGGGGCCGCCCCTTCAGAACGTTGGTTTTTCTTGTCTTTTAGTGGGGAATATTTTTCTGGATAGAATTTGCCATTTTTGGTTGGAAATTTGAAATCATATATTTATAATGAATTAAACATATTCTTTTAATTCCAAAAGTAATTTTGTAAAAGATATAAGATGTTTAATACATTTTATAAAAATTCTAGTGATTAGAAAAATTTCCTTTGATCATGAAATGTAATAAACCCTTTGTTTATTCATACCTTAAGTGATATGGAAGCAAAGACAAATATTAAGCACTAAAAGCTTGTTTACGTCATAAGTTTTAGGTTAATGAGTTTATGCTTTGTAATTATCAAAACATAGAGACATTGTTAATATGCTAACAATGTTTTAAGACATTATTTATGTCAACACGAACTCCTACCACAACCTAAGGCATCGTAGGATACTTTATTCGATAATAAACCCCTTTGATATAACTAAATAGGTCCTATTTAATCCGTCGACTAAATAAGTTAAATAGTTATATTAGAACGGGTATATTAACATTAAATATCCGTGACTAGCACAAATAGTAAACAAATAATAAAATTGTCAAACTTGGATTTAAGTGCCCTCGAATATTTTATAACTCGCAAAGTCTCATTTCATTTCCAAAAACTCGTTATAATTCGTAAAACGATTCACTTTTACCTTTATTATTTCATTTATACAATTTTTATTTATAATAAGGTTTTCGATGATATTATACTATATTAATAGTCTAATATACGTCGTTAACGTTATTATTTTTATTACTCGTGATCTCTTATTTATTATATACGCATTCATATAAATATATACACGTTTTCACATATATATATATATATATATATATATATATATATATATATATATATATATATATATTTATATGGATGTTTATATCGATATATAAGTTATTACGAGCTTTATTATTTGTGTAGTTATTAATTATTTCGAGTTATAAAATACGAGTCACATGTCCGAGTCATCACTTCTCGGCTCATTGTCCAAATCCAAATGTTAAGGCGGTTGTCGAAATCAACCATTGACTAGTAAGTCAAGGTGATCCCAACTCGCTCAAACTCACAAGTCCAAATGTAATATTATCAAGCATCAACCAACTCCGTCAACAAGTCCCATTTCACAACTACAACAATAAGGTCCGACTACGACACCTTTCTAACCTATCTCTGTCATTCTAGTTTGACCGTCTCGCAATCGGTTCCCGAATCAATCCCTCGACAACACAACTTCACCAAAAACAATAAGTCCATTGCCGAGACCTCAAGGGTCTCGGCTCTTCTTCCCATTTGGCCAACAACACGAAACAACAACAAGTAATAACAATGATTAAAAACTTCAAAACAATTCAACTTGGGTCAAAATTATCAACCCGCAACCAAGCCAAGAGACCCACTTGGGTTTTGGCTTGTTTTCACGAGTCACCAAACGAGACACCGAGACCACGAGGGTCTCGGTTAGGCTCACTCGAGCGCTCAACCAAACCAAACGGACCTTTAGGGTCACGGTATCACCAAACAACAATAATATCCAAGATTTGCAACCAAGAATTAATCAAAACCTTATAACATATAACCAAACACCCGCGATAACAACACCACGAGGCCAAAACAATCAAGAAAACCCATATAAGATCACAAAATATACCCAAGCCGAGAGCCTAGGCTCTCGGTTTTCACTCGACACCCACAAAAATCTCAAAACGCAGATACCAAACTTATGTCAAATCACGTTTTTATCATCAAAATGTATTTCCCCACGTTTTATGTTGAGAGAGAGAGATGGAGATGTTGGTGAGGGGGTGTTTGTGTTTGTGTTTTCCAGGAACCACAAGGTCCACAAGGACCAATTTATTTGTTTACTTTTTTTTAATAATAATAGTAATAATAAGAATGGGAGGGGCGGTTAGATGTAAAACACAAGGACCAATCGTGTCAAAATTTTCTAAGTATCCCGACCCTTGGTTCCCGAGTCCACGCTCATTATTTTTAAATTCACAATACATTCATTTAATATATAAATGCGACCGTAAATCAAAGTTTTTGAATTTGTTAGATTATCCTAGTGCCGGAGTCAACGTAGTGCCTAATAAACGCCACAACAATAATTCACGACATATATTCCATATAAAATCAATAATACAAATAAAACTCCTCGTAAATTCATAGTTTCAAAATCACACGTTTAAATTCGACAAAATTCACTGAAAATAAATTCCAAACATTTGTATCGTTAAATTTTAAAGTAATGCGGATTTTAAAATAGCTCCCTAATTTGCCAGTTGTCACACACTACACTATACTATATCGGTTAGGTACACTACCTGGTGGGGATTGCAAGCCTCTTGAGATCCCTTGAGAGGTAAAACCTTTTGCGAGGGCGCAATCCCACGCATCAAGTTTTTGGCGCCGTTGCCGGGGAATAGTTATTGTTTTGGTTGAAATTTCTTTTTATTAGGTCTACTTGCTAGATTCCTTTCTAGTAAGATTTTTATTTTATTTTTGTAGGTTTTCTTTAGTCTATCTTATTTCTTCGTTCCTTTGTTCGTAACCATTACCATCCGCCATCATGGAAAGTGGTAATCTCTTTGATCCCATCAACCCACCACAACAAAACCACCCACAAAACCCACCACAACCAAATCAACCTCCTAGACCCCGCACTTTAGGAGAGTACTCCCTTGCGATCCGACACCATCCGGTTGGTGCAAAGCGGATGTGCATTCAATGGACTTTGTTCCGAAGATCCTAATCAACATCTCAAGGATTTCCTCAAAATTGTAGATTCCATAGATATTGATGTTGAAACTCGAGAGACGACCCGATTGCGTCTCTTCCAATTCTCTCTACGTGACCAAGCTAGTCAATGGCTTGAGCGTTTACCCGCGGGATCCATCACCTCTTAGGATGATCTCACCACTCGTTTCCTTGCTCAATTTTTCCCACCGGGGAGAACCACCAAGCTAAGAAATGACATCTTGATGTTCCAACAATGTCAAGGTGAAACTTTCTATGAAGCATGGACTCGTTTCAAGGACTTACTCCAAAATGTCCCTCATCACGGCATAGATATTTGGCTCCAAGTCCAAATCTTTTATGATCACATCACTCTCTCCACGAGGCAAACCATTGACCAAGCGGCCGGTGGCAAGCTACGTGATCGAAGTGCGAAAGAATAATGGGAACTCATAGAAGATCTTGCTCTCTTTGACAATGAAAGTTGGAATGATCCCCGTGATTTGAACAAAACGGTCAAGGCAATATCTTTGCCTTCGAACAATTCAAGCACTCTCGACCGTAGGATCATGGAACTTTAAGACCAAGTCAAGTTTCTCATGAAATCTTACGAGGCTCCTAAACCTTCAAGCCAAGTGAACAAAATCACTTCTTCATGAAAATTATGTAGTGGTCCTCATGAAACTCATAATTGCATGGGACTCCCCAAACGAGCTTTTAAGGAATTCGCATCCTCATGTGCTGATAAAGCGGAGGATAGGTGGCCCACCACTAATCGTGGACCTCAAAATTTTAGCGAGGCCTATGAAGCGTGGAAGGATAAGCTAAATTTCAGAAGATACCAGACTCGGAGCGTATCCTTCAATGATTCTCCCCCACTCACCTGGTGCGAGCATTATCCACCTCAGAACACACCTGAGCAAAGCTATGAAGAAACACTGTGAAAGTTTTTTCTCTCTCAAGAAACACAACTTTCCACGCTCGAGACTCAATTCAAACAACAGCAAGCCGATATGAATAACAAGGTTGGTAACCTGTTGAACGCTATCAATAAGCGCATTGCTAGAAAATTGACTCAGGCTGAAGAGGTCAAATCCATCACCATCATTAATCAGCCACCCTCCCAAGTAAAAATAAAGAGCCCTAGTAAACTCTTTAAACATATATCCAGTGTTGCAAAAATCGGCCGAATCGGCTGATTAATCGGCGCTTAATCGGTAATCGGCCCTAGAACTTGGAGGGATTTCCAAGGTAATCGGCCGAGTCAAAAAAATCGGCCGATTAATCGGTCAAAAATCGCTAATCGGCCCTCGACCGCCTCAGTACCAATTCACGAGTTTAGCAACATTGCATATATCACCAAAGGTGAAGGAAACTAGGGACCCTTTTTACCCCTCAGGACCAATCCACTTCGTAAACACCATTACCACAATACCTGCTCCTAAACCCGATCAAAGACAAAAACCAACTAGGAATGGGAATCATGAAGTAGAAGGTGAAGCCCCCATGAAGGACCACGATGTGACTAAGAGCCCTGTAGACTTACCCGAGGACTCCATCACACAAGGTTTGAGCGAGTGGAAGGAGTCGAAAGAAGAATCCGAGGGGCCTAAGGAAAATCTGGGAGTTTTGGATAATTCTATTATGGAGGAGCTCGAGAAATACACGGTAGGGACTTCTATAGGGTGTAGAAATAGGATAGAGGAAGGCGACTCCAAAGTTTTTAAGGTTTCTTGCACCATTAGGAAAAATCTTATAACTGATGCATACATAGATCCTGACCTCCCAATAAATGCGATCTCTCTCTCCCTTTACAACGAAGCTTTCCCTGAACAAATTACATGTAAAGGACTCAATAGCGTCAGGATAGAAAAAAGGTTACCAATTATGATTGGAGGATTCATCTATGACGTTGATCTAACCATGATCTATAACATGGACTCATTCATTAGTCTAACATTAACTAACCTCGTCCTCGGAAAACCATTTATGAAAGAAACAGGAGTGACCCTCGATGAAAGCGATGGTAGTGCACTATTTACCAATGGTGTCAGAAAAGTAATTTTTCGTAAGGGTAATGAGGAAGTGTATGAATACCAACCATCATTGGATTGTAATACAAATGGGTTACAAGGTAGAAGGTCGGGAAAGATAAAGCGACGTGATCCGAATAACCTCAAAATCCCTTGCATGATCGGTCACAAGCATTTTTATAATGTCTACATTGACGTGTGCCTACCCAAGAATGTTATGTCCTTGTTCCATTACAACGATATTTGCAGATGGGGGTTAATTTATAAAGGAGAGAATGTTGTTGGCAGAGATCATGAAGTGCAAGTATTTGTAGGAAATATGACATTCACGATGGACTTTATGATCATGGAAAATATTGAAGATTATATCGACCTTAGGTTATCACAAGTTGTTTTCGGGGCGCCCTTTTGTGAAATCACTAACTTAATGGTTGATGACCGGAATGGAATCATGACTTTCACCGATGGAATTAGGAGAATCTCATACCAAACGCCATATAAGATGAAAGATTTCGAAGGAGTAGATTGTGACGGGCTTGATAAGCTAGGCTCCCAACTTGTTTTATGTGATGATGATGTTCGAAGAGGATGTAAAAACACCTTTGACTTATCATGTGGGTTCTTTAAGGGTGCCAGTAAGCTTAGTTCCAAATATCAGGAAGATATTTTTGAATTTGAAGATCCAAAATACCTGCACTATGAAAGTGATCCCGATAGAGATTTGGAGGATGACCTAGAAACCGTGACTAATGACGAGGTAACGTAATAGCCCGTGACTTTTAGTCTAGCTACAAGACTCGTTAGTAAAGAAAAGCGCTTCTTGGGAGGCAACCCAAGCTTTATTTGTTTGTTTGATTTTATTTGTTTCCGTATGCATGTTTTATTTTTATTGTTTGTGGCTCATGTTTCAAGAAAATTGTGAAAATTCTTTATTTTGTTGTTTAACTTCGTCTTGATTACATATAAATGTATTTCACAAAAGATAAGTGTAAGGGAAATCTAAATTTGTTTATAAGAACGAGCTTGAACATGAACCAAAAAAATATTAAACGAATGTGCATATTGGTATTTGTTTGAGTCAAATGCTTGTACCGAGTCATAATGATGTTTTGTAGGATTTCCAGGAATTAAGGTGTGAGTTTTTCCAGAAATATTCTGGAAACTTAACATAAGATTTCTGTCAGAGCACTCTGACGGCGTCAGGTGTAAAATTCTGAAAAATTTTGCGAGTTTTGTTTTTCGACCGGAGTCTTAAAGTTTTTGTTGATTCTTTAGCTTTATAAACTCCAGGAAATCTGCAAACATTCATTCCACAAGCATTATATCTTAATTTGCTTTCTAGGATTTTAGTATATATATAGAGTTTGCCGCCGATTTTACGCGAGGTTTGCCATGATTGTTTTCTCAGGTTTAACAGGTTATATTGGACAAGAAAATGATTTATATTTCTGGAGGGAAGCTTTCAACGTTCATTTTCTTGGAGGAGGATCTAACCATGTTACCATATTTATCCACACCGAACGAATTAGGGGAGTATTTGTCTCATTCTTTTACCTTCATTACTTTTACATTCTTTTTATTGAACATTGGGGACAATGTTCAGCCTACGTGTAAAGGAAGGTAAATGATGATACCTTAGAGAATGCAATTGCGCTTGAGTTTGTTTGTTCAAAAGTAAGTGTGTAATAAAACTAAGAGAAATACTTGTTAGGGCAATTTTAGCGCCAAATTTAATTTTTTTACAACATTTAGGAGTGAAGCTTTAGCCTTAATGAGCGTCTTATGGATAGGAGTTGTATGACCAGCACAAAAACCGTACCACTCAAAATTTTCCACCCTAAATATGTGAGGTTCACCCCTAGATTTGTTAGGAAAAGATGCTTATGAGTGTACCGGTAGTACTTAGATTCTAGAATTGCGTTAGTGATGCATTCCGAGACCGCTAGTGAGACTACATTCGTGTAGTTAGGATTTACTACATGATAAGAGGCATTAGGATAACCCTTGTGTTAAACCCGTATCATAATTACTTGACCAATGAAGTCATAATTACTTGACTAATAAAGTCAATTAATTTTCCCACACCTTTGCGATGTACTTATTTTTAGTACACGATACCCCTAGTACACCCCTCCGAGCCTATCTTTTTCGTTTCTAACTTTAAGCATTTTACTTAAAGGAAGAATTTGTTTACAATCCACCCCAAATATGCAACCAAATCGCCTTAGCCTTCCATGTATGCACTTATCTTTAGTGCATTATTGTTATATGTTTAAACGCTTAATTAATTGTCTAATTGATTACATATTTGCTAAGTCGAGTCATATCTTGTACATATTGTTTTGGGACGATTGGGACTCATGGGTAAAGTGCTAGTGTTATGGAGTAATGGGGAAGAACATCATTTATTACCCCCATATGTGCGTTAATCTTAAAAAGTACTCCAAGTGTTTTGATTATCTTAATTCAAGTCATTAGAATAGTTGATTGTAAAGTATGTAAAAATTCAAGTGTAAGGGGAATGTAAATCCCCTATGAAATATTATTTTGGATGGTAGGGTAAGAGTGTATGCAACAACAAAAAAAATCGAAAAAAGTAGAAAAAAAAGAAAAAAAAAAGAAAAAGAAAAAGAAAAAAAACGTACGGACTACCATCCTTTTTCCTTTTATGTTTTTGATTAGCTTAAGTCGAGTCGAGTCTTGGGCTTAGCAACGCCACATTGTACATGTAATTAATGAAGATGATTAACTCGCCACCAGTAAATATTGCCTTTATCCAACAAAACCGTATGTATCATATCCCTACACCTCATGTTACAACCCTTCAAAAAGACCTCTTTGATAGTTTATCCTAGGTGCTTACACCAAGTGGTGGAGGTTTGATCCTTTCCCAAGCCTATGGTAATCTATCTGCTATGACAGGTAGTGAGAGATATTTTCAATTTTCATATTGTGATATATACTTTTATTACACCCGAGAGATGTGACTATTACACTACAGTTACAAGACTTATTGACTTAATAAATGATCGTCACTTCTATTTCTAACACTATTTGTGAGGTGCTAGTGTATAATTTCCCTGCTTGTTTTGGTTGAAGTGGAATGATTATTTATTGTAATTACTTTTATATTAGGGTTAAATGATCCCTAGTTTGTATTTTGATTAGAAAAAAAGCACATTTGCTTGAGGACAAGCAAATCTCAAGTGTAAAGGTATTTGATGAGATGAAAAGTGTACCGCTTTTATGGGGTCATTTAAGCCCAAAGTCGAGATTATTTGATCAAATATTGCCCTAAATCATTCCTTTTGTCATTTTAGGTACTTTGGAGAAGAAATATGGAAAAGGAAGCATTTTGGACGTTTTTGGAGCTAAAAGTGAAAAAAATGTAGCGGATGTGACCAAACACATTAGGATCTACATCAGCAGTGGAGCGGATGTGACCAAAAGAAGACTCACCTCCGAAAAAATTCTCCTAATCATCAATGCCTAACTTGGAACCCTCATTAGACAAAGAAAAGCGCGGAAAAGAAGACGACTCTAAAGCATCCTCTTTATCCTTCCCCTTTGACGAGGGGCAAGTAGCAGATACAGTAGTTGCGGTAGCAACCAACGTTGATGGAACAGAAGACCTAGTAAGAGTATTAACTTCAATATCAGGAGCACTTGAATAAGATGAAGAGTCAGAGGAAACAACGAACCTCTCCGCAGGATGAACAGTACGAAGAAAAGGCCCAGTAGAAACACCATGTTGAACGCCAACTTCTCGTTCTAATACAAAAGATACGGAAGGCATATGGGGGGGTGACTCAAACAAATGTTGCAAATCTTGAAAGATAGTAGGCATCAAACTTTTGACAGCAGCCATAGACTTAACAGAAGTAGTAAGCCTATTCAAAAGACCATGGTCCGACCTCAATTTCTTGGGTGGTAAGCCGGAGTGGTCGCGCTAGCTTTCATCTTTCGCTTCCGCTTACGGAGGACAACAATACGCCGCGGAGGAATATTTCCAGCAAGATCATCATTTTGGTTGCCAATACCACCCGCACTAGAGGCACTTAGCCCCGAGCCATCACCTCCACTATCATTAACCTCCAACTCATCTCCCGCTTGATTCCGCGGAGGCGGAGAAAGAGGAACAACGCGATTAGCGGTAACATCCAAGAGCTTAGGTTCACCCTCCGCTCGTCACCTTGTTTCAACCTCTACCTCACCTGGACCGTTGTAAGAAATAAAAGCATATGTGATTATCTCTGCACAGATATATACAAAAAAAAAAAAGAGTTAGAATAAATAAATAGAACACTAACCTTCTTCATTGAGATGACATGAGGGATATTCATCCTCAGTAAAGGGATAGTAGCGGCCAGGCCAACCCAACAAAGAAAAGCCTCTGGGTACCTACAAAATGGAGCCAGCCTGCCAATAAGGGTGTTATACTCATCTTCATTATACTCGCTGGGCTTGGGAACCGAATCCGCCTTAACAGTATCACTTGTATGCCAAGGAAAGATACTTGGACAGGAAAAAGCATCAACCCAGAAAAGCAGTCTTGCCAACCCTTCACAAAATCCAAGGGTTTACCATAGCAAGTACTGGTATCCTTGGTGCGTTTACTAAACGAAAGCCACCCATTCTTTATAGAATTGACATAAAGACGATGGGAGAGTGCCACCGTCGGAACAATGTTATGAGCACGACACAGAACTTCAAAATGAGAAAGCTAACAAGCACCAAACAGGGAGAGCTAGGAGATATTAATGCGATAATGCTTCAAAACCTCAACAAAGAAAACAAAGAGCGGCAAGCGGAGGTCAGCATAATCAAAAAACCGGCTATAAAAACAGATATTCCCCGGAGGATATTGGTTGATGGCCTGGCCGGGATCAGGTAGAACAGGGTAGATAAACGACGGAATATGACACTAGCGACACAAGTCGTCAAGTTTAGCTTGTGACAGATGCGACTCAATCTCCGTGATTTTAACCATCGCTACAAAAAAAGAGCTTTAACACAACGTGCAGAATAAAAAAACAAGTGAACGGAAGGTAGAAACTTACAAGGACTCTATAGAGAGAAGAAGAGAAAGAACAGTAAAGGAAAAATAACAACACGCCAACCTAGGTATTTATACCTGCGGCGTTTCCAAGAAACCTAACGCACGACGTGTACCACAAATGTTCCAACCAACGGCTACGATCAAAAGTAAAAAGATAGAAATGACAGCTAAGCGGCTGCTCAAACGGGCTAAAAATGGTCTACGTCCCCCATGATCTTAACCGCTGACCAAAAAGACGTGTCGCGAAAAAAGCTACAAGCTCAGGAGCGGAGCGGACAACACATTACTCTAAAAATATTCACCGTACGCTACATAAAGAACACGTGCAATAAACACACTAGACTGGGGGGGGACTTGATGACGTATAGTACGGATAGCAGGCTTACTGAGCCTGGACTATGCTATACAACCAGGCCTGGACTATATTATATAATTGAGCCTAGATAACATTACGCATAACTAGGCTCCGGCCCAACAAATAAACAAATCGGGCCCCGGCCAAACAAACTGGATACGACTAAAGCCCAAGCCACGAGCAAGGCATAGTCCGGACATACAAGGACGTGTACGAACCACTTGAGTGGCACTCCCAAAGTACGCACACGGACCGGCCCACGGTCCGGAAAGTGACCCATGTCCACAGTCATCGATTAAGCTACGGATCCTTGCTCGACAAGGGTCCCATCTCGCCCACTACATCAATATGCGAAATACTAGTAAACCCTAGCATTTCGACCACCTATAAAAGGTAACCTCAGTACACACTCTCGAGGTATGACTTTCTCACTCATTCCAACACACAAATATTTCTCTGACAAGATGAGTACTTACTCTCATGTCGGAGCTTAATTGTGGGGTCCGTCCCCACGATAAGGCTAACAGTTTACCTTTGTTTGTGCAGGGATTCAATTACTACTTGGATTAGTGCATAAGTCACACAGTGGACGATCCATCAAGGACGGCGCATCACGGTCTAAGCCCAATCTTAACCCAACCACACTTTTTGCACTAACAATTAGTATTTAAATATATAATTTATTTATCAATTTACTAGATTTAAACTTTATCACGTTCAAAAATATTGATCCAATGTCGCATTCAACAAAGACATATGATACATGTATTGGATTTACTCAATGGTCCTGTATAATAGGACTAGATTCATGGGTCAAAACACTACTAGAAAATAGTAACATACTCACGCTTATTAGAGCAGGTTGTATTAGAGAATAAATAGGCCCGGCCCGGCTTGTGGGCTCAGGGTCCATTAGGGTTTAATTATGCTATGTACTCTATAAACATCGTATGAATAAAACATATCTCATATGGGGTTTTACATTGTCTAACATGGTATCATGAGCAGGTATGATCTTGAGACCTACTCGGTCATCAAACCGCCACTTATGTACCACCCCGTCACACCTACATATCTCAAACCCTAGTTTTCAGTCATTTATCAAACATATATTTTTTTTCTCTTCCGCTGCCTTTGATAGTAATCACAGAATATACACATTTTTTTTCTTCAACTCTTTATATCGTATCAATACCCAATCAGAGAAACTTGTTGCTGCTGGAGAAAAGAGAATGGCCCACAACATGCTGCATAGGATATAGATATGTTTTCTTTATTGGTTTGGTGCTAAATCAAGCTGCTCTATCATTAGTTTTATAATTAAAAAAAGTAAAAAAGAAAATATAAATAAAAAAGAAAAAAAAGTTATAGTTATTTAATTGTTTGTTTTTTATGTCGAATCCAGGGTATTAATTCCCGAGACGACTTTTGTTGGTGTCGAATCTAGGGTTCTTATTCCCGAGATGACTTTTGTTGGTGTCGAATCTAGGGTTCTTATTCCCGAGACGACTTTTTTTGGTGTTGAATCTAGGGTTCTTATTCCCAAGACGACTGCTTGGGATACTTTGGTCTATCCTTCGGATACTTTGGTTATCCGTAAACAAAAATTAGAATAGGGGATACTTTAGGTTATCCCGTTTTACTTTGGTTTATTGTTTTCTTTTGCTTTCTTAGTTTTCTTCTTCAGTCCGAGCTTTCCTGATTTCGACACTCGGACTGCGGGGGAGTATTAGAGAATAAATAGGCCTGACCCGGCTTGTGGGCTCAGGGTCCATTAGGGTTTCATTATACTATGTAATCTATAAATATCGTATGAATAAAACATATCTCCTACGGGGTTTTACATTGTCCAACAGGTTGCTCCACTTTAAAGTGTGAAGAATCAAAAAGTTCACACTAGTATACGTGTGAACCAATTGGATGTAGCAAATATTTTCACACTTTTATGTCAGAAGCTGATGCGTGGGAATCGCAACAGGATTTACCTCTCGAGGGATCTCGAGAAGCTTACAACCCCCACCAGGCAGTGTACCTGATCGTTGTAGTATAGTATAGTGACAAGTACCGGGGGATTGATCGTTCAGCTTAGGAATAGTGTCGCTAGGATTAGAAAGCCTAAATACTAGTTCTAAAGGTGAGGGATGATTATTTTTGTATTTTTATATTTTTATGAAAGCAAGTAAAATCTCGGGTTTTGGAAGAGTGGGCGAAATTAGTTGCTATTCAACTAACCCAATACTAAGATGCAATCAAAATAAAATACTAGAAATTAAAATAAGCTAAATTATACTAAGGTTGTGAGCAGTAATTGGAAAAAATGTGTTTACTTAGATTTCACTACTCCCTAGATATCTTTTACACGTTAATTACTTGTTATAATTGCATTGATGACGGATTGTATTCCTTAATACCATTCATGGGGTGGCATACATAACTCCCCAATTCTATGAGCTCTTATCTCCTCCTACACCATGCCCAACACAACTATAGGGATTGTAAACAGTGGCTCATGCATTAAATACAACCAATAAAGACCTAGTACGCCTCGGTTCATGTTTCTTAAGACGTTCAAGCATGTTACCATTTGGAGATCTGCCAGTTTTCTTAAGCCTAACATATAAATCATTCATCCAAAACAAGAATAAACAAGTAATCAACACATAATCAATATCTAGGTTTCATTAGATCTAAGCAAACACAAAAGAGATCTAGCCTAGCATGATAGAATTAAGACAAGAACATGATATAGACAACCAACACATAGACATATTGATTGAATTAGAAGAACACTTATCTTAATTAATCATGAAAGGTATCAAGGGGTTGGAACCCTTGAAAAACCTGTAAAGTTACACCAAAATCGTCTTTAGGGTTTCTCCCAAAACTTCTCTCTTTTTAAATGTGAAAAACTAGAAAACTATACATAGGAAAATAGGGATGACGGCGTCAAGAACAAAGGTGTGACGCCGTCATCTCGCCGCCAAATACTTCCTCGGACGGCCTTGATCTACTTCTGACGCCGTCAAGGCCTAGGCCGTCACACAAATTACTCTTGACGCCCTGTGTGTGACGCCGTCATCAACTACGGATTTTAATTCTTGGGGTTTGACGCCGTCAGGAAAACTCTTGACGCCTTCATGAACTCTCGGATTTTATTATTGAGGTTTGACGCCGTCAGGAAATTACTCTTGACGCCGTCACCTACTGTTCCCAGCATGGAAAATTGAGACTTTGCCGTTTTCTTCACTTTTATGCTCCAAAAACGTCCAAAATGGCTTCTTTTCCAGAATTCACTCTCCAAGTACCTAAAATCACAAAAGGAACGATTTAGGGCAATATTTGATCAAATAAATTCGGATTCGGGCTTAAATGACCCCCTAAAAGTGGTTCATTTTTCGCCTTATCATATACCCTTACACTTGAGATTTGCTTGTCCTCAAGCAAATGCGCTTTTATTCTAGTCAAAAGACAAGTTAGGGGTCATTTAACACTAATATAAAAGTAATTACAACAAATAATCGTTCCACTAAAGACCAATAGACAAGTACGGAGGTCATACACAAGCACCTCACAAATAGTGTTTAGATACTCACATCTCTCGGGTGTAATAAAGTAATATAACATTATGGAAATGGAAGATATCTCTCACTACCTGTCATAGCAAAATAGATTACCATAGGCTTGGGAAAGGATCAAACCTCCACCACATGGCGTAAGCACCTAGGATAAACTATCAAAGAGGTCTTTTAAATGGTTGTAACGTTAGGTATAGGGATATGAATTACACGGTTTTGTTGGATAAAGGAAGTTATTACTGGTGGCGAGTTAACAATCTTGGTTAATTACATGTACAATATGGCGTTGCTAAGCCAAGACTAGACTCGACTTAAGCTAATAAATGAGAAATAACAAAAACATAAAATAAACATAGAATAAAAAGGGATGGTAGTCCGTACATTTTTCTTTTTCTTTTTCTATTTTTTTCTTTTCTTTTCTTGATTTTTTTTTTTTTTTTTTTTTTTTTTTTTTTTTGCATACACTCTTACCCTACCATCCAAAATAATACATCATAGGGAATGGAAATTCCCCTTACACTTGAATCTTTACATACTTTACAATAAACTAAACTAATGACTTGAATCAAGATAATCAAAACACTTGGAGTACTTTTAAGATTAACGTACATATGGGGGTAATAAAATGATGTTCTTCCCCATTACTCCATAAAATAAGTACTTACCCATGAGTCCCAATCGTCCCAAAACAATATGTACAAGGATATGACTCGACTTAGCAACCATGTAATCAATTAGATAGTTAACTTAGGGTTTAACAAATAACAATAATGCACTAAAAATAAGCGCATACACGGAAGGCTAAGGCGATTTGGTAGTACATTTAAGTGGGGTGTAACAAATTCTTCTTTTAAGTAAAATGCTTAAAGTTAGAAACGAAAAGATAGGCTCGGAGGGGTGTACTAGGGGTTTCGTGTACTAAAAATGAGTACAACGCTAAGGGTGTGGGAAAAATTAGTTGACTTAACTAGCCAAGTAATATGACTTAAATGGTCAAGTAATCATAATACGGGTTTAACACAAGGGTGATCCTAATGCCTCTTATCATGTAGTAAATCCTACCACACGAATGTAGTCTCACTAGCGGTTTCGGGATGCATCACTAACGCAAGTTCTAGAATCTAAATGCTACCGGTACACTCATAAGCACTAATAGTAAATGTTTTTCCTATCAAATCTAAAGGCGAACCTCACATATTTGGGTGGAAAATTTTTCTGAATATACGGTTATGTGCTAGTCATACAATCTCCTATCCATGAGACGCTTGTTATGGCTAAAGTTTCACTCCTAAATGTTGTAAAAAAAATTAAATTTGGCGCTAAAATTACACTAACAAGTATTTCTCATAGTTTTATTACACATCTACCATTAAACAAAACAAACTCAAGCGAAAGTGCATATGTAAGGTATCATCTTTTTACCCTCCCCTTACACTTAAGATGAACATTGTCCCCAATGTTCAAGTAAAGAATGTAAAAGTGAAAAAGTAAAGAGAATGAAATCAAATACTCCCCTGATTCGCTCGGTATGGATTATAGGTGGCCAGGTTAAATCTTCCTCCAAGAAAATGAACAATCAAAGCTTCCCTTCCAGAATATAAATCATCTTCTTGTCATACATAACCTGTAAAACCTGACAAAATAGACAAGACAACCTCGCGTAAAATCGGCGGCATCCTATATAAGTTTCTAAATCCTAGAAAACAAGATAAGATATAATGCTTGTGGAATGAAGTTTGCAGATCTCCTGGAGATTATAAAACTTAATAATTCACAAAAACCATAAGACTCCGTTAGAAAAACAAAACCGGTAAAATTTCCAGATTTTAACTCCTGACGCCGTCAAGAGTAAACCCCTGACGCCGTCAGAATGGACCTGCAGAAATTCTTATGTTAAGTTTCCGGAAAATTTCTGGAAAAACTTGGTCCTACTTCCTGGAAAATCCTGCAAAACTTCATTATGACTCAATACAAGCATTTGACTCTAACAAATATGAATATACATGTTCATTTAATATTGTGGAGAATCATGATCGGTTTGTTTCTTAAAAACATATTTGGGGTTTCCCCTTACACTTATCTTTTGCAAAAATACTTCTAGGTGGAGTTAAGACTAGGCCAAACAACAAAGTAAAGTATTTCCACTTTTTAATTGTGAAACATGATCAACCAACAATAAAAACTAAGCATGCATACGGAAGCAAATAACAAACAAACAAATAAAATCACACAAAACATGGGTTGCCTCCCAAGAAGCGCTTGTTTTTGTTCGAGTCACGAGCCTGACTCTACCCTTATTTCACGGATAAAGGTGAGGTTTTCCCTACACTTAGGATTAAGTGCGGGTGATAGTAGCGATACACACCATCTCGGTAGAAGTATGCCACGTGAGGAAAGACTGGTGGATGAATTATATGCTCAAAGGGTGTGCTTCTATCATCATAACCTTACCAAATTTAATCGGGTTAATGGGTGGATTAAGATTTTCTCCTAGAAAGGGATCATTTTCTATCAACTTCAAGAGACTCCTAGTTGGGAATCCATCTTGTCCTAATAAACCCGGTTTAAACCCATAATGTTTCTTATGATCAATCATGAATGGGTGATGTAAGTATGTAAGGTCATGTTCCACTCCTATGTCAGCTTCCTCCCTACAAGGCTTAAAGTCTACTACCTTTGTCCTAAGACTATCCGGACTATATGGTTTGATGGGTGGATCGGAACCTATTTCAATTCCTAAATTTTCATCCAAGGATGGAATATTAGGTAACGGTTTTAGTTGAGGCTCCGGTTCATCAAAACTAGGAACTTCCCAAGAACTAAGAGTAAGGTTATCATTATAAGTATTCAAACCTATATCCTCTAGTTGTGTTTGGTTCAAAGGTTCTACCTCTATTGGGGTTCCTAAAGTCTCTTCTACTTTTTCCGGGTAAGTCAAGGGAGGTGTGTGTGCCTCAAGTGATGATGGGAGTTGTGGGGTACTTTGTAGGTTTGTGTTATTTATCTCATCCTTCCTTTTCTCAACATCACCTATATCCTCATCACGTGTTTTAGTAGAATCTAACCTAAACATGTTGCTAAGTATCTCAAATCCTTCTCTAGCCATTTCAAGTTCTAAGTCTGATTCATAAGAACCTTCCTCAATAACTTGATCACAATGTTCAATTTGCCTAAAGGATTCATATTTTTGCTCAATATGATCATGTTTGGCTAAATCCTCCTTAATTGTTTCCTCAAGTTGTGATGCATACAAACCCATCAATTCATTGAACTCATGGTTCACGGTTAGGAGGCTTTCCTCAAAATTTTTCCAAAGGGTCTTACTAAAAGGAATTGATCCTAACAATGATTGTTTAATATAGGCCACACATGCGCATAACTCATCAAACCTATGAAACTTTACACTCATCTCTTCTTGTATATATCTAAGATCACTTAAAAATTCATTGGAACAACAGGAAGCAAATCTATCCGAGTAAACTAATTGTTCCTCTATTGTTAATGATCTAAATGGAATCTCATCCGCCATGAAGACAAATGAAAATGGTTTTACAAACAAAGGGCACAAAGAAAAAGATAGACTAAAGGAATCCTACAAAAAAAATAAAGTCTTACTAGAAAGGAATCTAGCAAGTAGACCTAATAAAAAGAAATTCTAACCTAGACAATAACTATTCCCCGGGCTGCGGCGCCAAAAACTTGATGTGTGGGAATCGCAACAGGCTTTACCTCTCGAGGGATCTCGAGAAGCTTACAACCCCCACCAGGCAGTGTACCTGATCGTTGTAGTATAGTATAGTGACAAGTACCGGGGGATTGATCGTTCAGCTTAGGAATAGTGTCGCTAGGATTAGAAAGCCTAAATACTAGTTCTAAAGGTGAGGGATGATTATTTTTGTATTTTTATATTTTTATGAAAGCAAGTAAAATCTCGAGTTTTGGAAGAGTGGGCGGAATTAGTTGCTATTCAACTAACCCAATACTAAGATGCAATCAAAATAAAATACTAGAAATTAAAATAAGCTAAATTATAATAAGGTTGTGAGCAGTAATTGGAGAAAATGTGTTTACTTAGATTTCACTACTCCCTAGATATCTTTTACACGTTAATTACTTGTTATAATTGCATGGATGACGGATTGTATTCCTTAATACCATTCATGGGGTGGCATACATAACTCCCCAATTCTATGAGCTCTTATCTCCTCCTACACCATGCCCAGCACAACTATAGGGATTGTAAACAGTGGCTCATGCATTAAATACAACCAATAAAGACCTAGTACGCCTCGGTTCATGTTTCTTAAGACGTTCAAGCATGTTACCATTTGGAGATCTGCCAGTTTTCTTAAGCCTAACATATAAATCATTATCCAAAACAAGAATAAACAAGTAATCAACACATAATCAATATCTAGGTTTCATTAGATCTAAGCAAACACAAAAGAGATCTAGCCTAGCATGATAGAATTAAGACAAGAACATGATATAGACAACCAACACATAGACATATTGATTGAATTAGAAGAACACTTATCTTAATTAATCATGCAAGGTATCAAGGGGTTGGAACCCTTGAAAAACCTGTAAAGTTACACCAAAATTGTCTTTAGGGTTTCTCCCAAAACTTCTCTCTTTTTAAATGTGAAAAACTAGAAAACTATATATAGGAAAATATGGATGACGGCGTCAAGAACAAAGGTGTGACGCCGTCATCTCGCCGCCAAATACTTCCTCGGACGGCCTTGATCTACTTCTGACGCCGTCAAGGCCTAGGCCGTCACACAAATTACTCTTGACGCCCTGTGTGTGACGCCGTCATCAACTACGGATTTTAATTCTTGGGGTTTGACGCCGTCAGGAAAACTCTTGACGCCTTCATGAACTCTCGGATTTTATTATTGAGGTTTGACGCCGTCAGGAAATTACTCTTGACACCGTCACCTACTGTTCCCAGCATGGAAAATTGAGACTTTGCCGTTTTCTTCACTTTTATGCTCCAAAAACGTCCAAAATGGCTTCTTTTCCAGAATTCACTCTCCAAGTACCTAAAATCACAAAAGGAACGATTTAGGGCAATATTTGATCAAATAAATTCGGATTCGGGCTTAAATGACCCCCTAAAAGTGGTTCATTTTTCGCCTTATCAGAAGCTTTATGAATATTTTTCACACTAAGTGAAGGGTTTTTAAACAATTCTTCACACTTTTAAGGGGTAAATTGCAAATTTAGTCACTGAGGTTCTGCGAAAGTGTAAAAAATACCCCGAGACATAAAGGCATGCAAAAACGCCACTCACGTTCCAAATAAATGCAAAAAAGACACCGAGTCCAACTTTTTGCTAACGCCCGTTAGTTATCCTGTTAGTCAAGGGCATTATCGCCATTTCACTCGTTTCCCACCTTTGACTAAACAAACTTTATTTCAATTACCCAATTTGCAAAGTAATAACTTTAGTTTGCAGCCAAAAAACATGTGTCAAACGAAGAGAATGTCTCGAGATTTTTTTTCAACGACTAAATTTGAATCGTCAAACCTTTCCCTCCCAATGTAACACGGCAACCGAAACGATTGCATAGGGACTATTCATTTCTGTCTACATTCCACTTATTTAAACGCACCAAACCACACACACATTCCACCAATACACACATAAACCCAAAGAACAAAAAACACTGAGGCATATGGCTATCTACATTGGTTCCGAGGAAGAGGAGTACAAAAATGTTTTGAAGAATGATTATCTAATGGATTTACTCCTTGATGGTTATGGTGCTGAACCAATTGACGAGTATGGTTCTTACAGGAAGGTACCGAAGGAGTTGAGGAAACAGATGCTTACTTGGCTGAGGAAACAAGATGGATACTATGAGATGCTTTTGGGTAATACGCAGTAGGAGGAGGAGAAGCAAGAGACTGTGGATACCGGTATACCACAGTTTGATAAGTTGGAACAGAGGATCTCCCATCTTGAAGATGTGCTCAAGCATCTCAAGGATAAGAAGGAAAGGAAAGAAAAGGAGATGAAGAAAAAGGATTGTGTGGAAGGTAGCAGGTCAAACTTCTAAACAATTATGTGTTTAGAAAGTTTTTTTTTTTTTTTTTTTTTTTTTTTTTTTTTTTTTTTTTTGAAATTTGTAATCTTGTGAACACCTCTACTTATCATCAATGAAATTTTATGTTTCTGTTTAGATGTATTATGTTTCAATATTTATGTTTGTTTTCCAATTTTTATGTTTTTGTTTCAAATTTTTTGTTTGTGTTTCAATTTTTATGTTTCTGTCTAAATTTTGTAGTTTACTAATTGCATATGCAGTATTGTAGTGTTTGAATAATTGAATTTGACTATTAAAGTCAACATATATAAGATACCAAAGTTTACATCAAGAAATTAACCATAAACTGAAATTGGACATAACCTAATTCAGATACAAAGACATAATGAAAACAGACTAAAACTAGCCTACTTACGTCTGATACAATCGTTAACTATGTCTGATGAACACATCTCAGACAATACACAAACAGAGGAGCACAACCAGTCACTTATATTCTTGCAACTCCATATCACTTATCTTCTTGCAGATTCTTCACTTGGTTTTTTAGTAGCAGGTTCTTCACTTGGTGCTTGACTTGGGCATACTCCACTTCCTGTTTCAGTTGCAGTTGGTTCACTTTGTTCATTACCACTGCCCAAGTAAGCACCAACTCTAGTAGATGCATTAACACCTAAGCCAATTACATACCCACTACTATCTTTAGTAGGTGTGTTTTCCCTTGTAACACCACCTCTACCAGTATAAGATGGGGTTCCCCTTCTTTTAAGGCACGATGGACAAGTATATCACATGAAATTTGTGTAAGGGGGCACCTTGCAAAACACACCAACCCAGCCCTGTTTTCCTTTTCAACCCAACAGTCAAGGCAAACTATTTGACAACCATTTTGTGGATCCATGGTGAAAAGCAATTGAAATGATAAAAAACTGATGATAACTAGGGTATTATATAATGCAGGAAAAAAGGATAAAATATGGTATAATGTGGTTGTTGAACAAGTAGTTATGATTAAAGACAACATAAATGCTTACTATTAGATATGGGATGTTTGGCATGAGTGTATACATCACTCCCATTTAATATGGATTCAGTTTGACTTTGGAAAGTCAAAATTTAATTGGTAAAAGGGAGTCCTAAGTTTTGACCACAATAGATAAAGGTGGTGTTTGGCATGATTGTATCTATGAGCATTTGAACGATTTCCAGCCAAATTAACACATTAGTACATTAAATACACTACATGAGAGTTGAATTTAGATTGTCAAAGAAAGCAAACATGCAGTCTATGACAGTTGACTTTAGAATGTAAATGTTTGGGTCAGTTTGGATTTTGAACACATTATATAAAGAAAGTGTGAATCATAAGATCCATTTCATTCAGTAACCATAACCATAATATTACAAAAGGAACCCACCCTAAACTACATCAAGCAACCCCCTCACGTATACCTCTCCCTCACAGCAAACTCTATCTTCTTAAGAATCTTCTTGCGCATTTGCTTGGCCATCCTTATCAACACCCTCGCCCTACGCAAATCAATAGTCTGGAGTCTTCTAAGCTTCTTCGTATTGTCCCTTGCATTTCTTGAATGTGAAAAGTTTTGAAGTTCAGCTATAAGCTCCCCTCTACGTTCGACCCTAGCAGTAATCTTTTTTGAATAGTTCTCTAAATCGTGTGACCTCTTTATGTCTTGAAGAATCTCTGTCTGGTAATGGCCAAGAATAAGTTCTGTTATGTAACAACTGTGGTTTTGGCAGGTCAGTTTGACTGATAGTCTTGACTCGGTTGATGTTTGTTTGGTGTATCTTAGGTGATTGAAGTGTTTTATGTGTGATATAGGTGAGTTTTAGCACTAAATCCCTTTGCGTGGTGTTGTTTTGTGAGTGAGTAATGTTGATTATTTGGGAAAGTTCATTTTGATCACCTTTGTGGTGTAGAAATGACTTGTGTAGTTTTGGTGTTTTTGTGTTTTTGCGTAACGAGTCTTCGTTCATGTATTTGAGCGTTAGCAAGTTACGAGGAGTTTGTTTTTATGAGTTATATTACAAAAAGTGTGTGAAATTCTATTTTTGGAACCTTTATTTTGAAAATGATTATTTTCCGGTTTATCGTAAAATTAAGGTTTATCGCGAAAGACGTTAGGTTTCGATATGGGAATACATAAAATATGAAAAGTATGAGGTTTTGAGTGTAATAAATTAATTTAGTAAAATATATATATATATATATATATATATATATATATATATATATATATATATATATATATATATATATATATATATATATATATATATATATATATATATATATATATATATATATATATGTATATGTATATATATATACATTTATATATATATGTATATATATATATATATAAATAAATAAATATATATATATATATATATATATATATATATATATATATATGTATATGTATATATATATACATTTATATATATATGTATATATATATATATAAATAAATAAATAAATATATATATATATATATATATATATATATATATATATATATATATATATATATATATATATATATATATATATATATATAAATGTATATAAAAATCGGTTGGAAGAAGGGATAAGGGGAAAAAGGAAACCCAATTGTAGCCCAATTACAAATCTAAGTTAGGTAATTATCCACTAAATAATTATAAATACAAAATCAAAGTTCCAAAAACTCTTTTTCCTGCATATTAAAGTCGACCACAAGAAGAACAAGAAGAAAAAATTAGAGTTTTTATTATTGAAGCTAAAATCAAGATTAAGGTATATTTTCGATACTAGTTTTCATTCAATTAATTAGTTATTGATCTAATTCATGTAATATAAAGTATGATGGATTATGGTTTGTGTTAAGTTCTGTAAATTAATGTTATTAAACATGTTGGGATCAATAAATGATAATAGTATGATGATTGGTTAAGAGAATTGAGTATAAAACGCGTTAGATTATGTGTTAGGGTTTGGACAGAAAACTATGGCTGTAAAGATATGAGTGTAAATAACAGATGGTGAGGGGTTAAGTCACGAATTTTAGGTCTAAATTGAAGTATAATTAAAGAGCTTTCCAAAAAGTCCAGCCACGATCGATTTTGAGGTCGGGAAGTCGGTCTTTTGATTTTTCTTTGTTAAGGTGTCAAAGCTGTCAAACCGGGACAGATTTTGGGTAAACGTTTGAGGGTGTCATGTGGTTGTAAAAGTGGTATTTTGACTAGGCCTTCTGGAATAGTTAAGTATTAGGTTATATTAGACTACCACGAAAAGGATTCGCGATAAAAACTTGTGGAAGTAATTATTAAAAATCAAAACTTTTTGGTGTGCGTTCAGATCTGAATTTGAGTAGTTGACAAGTTTGAATTTATTATGAGTATTTGTGTGTGTTATTGGTCCATGGCCTTCTGGGATTAGCTTCTATGCTTATGAGAGACCATGGTGAATTTTATGTGAGTTGTTGAGCTTTATTTGTCGTGATTTTATGCGGGAGAATGTACCTAAAAATTCTGCGTTTTCTGATTTTAAGAGTGCAAGGGATTTAGTGAGTATTATGTTATGGAGGTGGTTAGTATGGTGTCTAGGAGATCCATGGTGGGTCATATGAGTCTTAGACATCCATCATATATGTATTACATGGGTTGTAGCTTTTAGCTTAACCATGTGTAACGTGGATTATTTTTGTGTGCTATAGATTGTGAGTTGTTTTTGTAGAAGCTGCGGAGTTTAAGGTGAGTTCATAGTCCCACTTTTTAACTTGTTTTAAACTTGGGATGGGAATGATGCTTGTCTTAAATGATTTGAATTACTGTGATTATGTGTAAGTGTGTTAAAGAGCTTGGACTTTTAATGTTATCATATTTATGCTATATGTGAATGGTAATGATATGATGTGTGATAGCTGTGTGGTCCAATTGGGAGGGTGCTTACCCTGTTGCTCGTGCATACGACCTAATTGGAGAGTAGCATCCCTACTCACTATTTTTGTGCTGTGTGGTCCGATCGGAGGGTATTAATTTACCCATTATTTTGGGAGCAGGGGTCACGATCCGGCCCGGTATGATGTGTTTTGGAGCGGGGGTCACGTTCCGGCCCGATGGTTGCCTTATGTGTGATGTTGCCTAGTAATATATGTAGCTTACATGATAACTATAATTATTTGTCCAGCTATGTTTTATAATCATAGTGATTTTGGTTGCCTAGTGTGTGTGAGTCTTAAACCTATGAATCTCACCAACGTAATGTTGACATTTTAAGCATCATTTTTAGGTGAGCTTTCTAAGGATAAGATAGAAGGATGTGGATAGACGAGACCTTAGTTGCATTGGAAGTGGTTAATCATCTATGTTTGGATTTATGTTTTGTTTTGGTTATTTTATTTTGGGGTATTGTTACAACACTTTGTGTTTGTACATTACTCTATTTATGTGCATGTAGTTGTTCTCTATGTAGACACCAGGTGTTGTGATGATATTCATGAAGTTACACCCGCGCGTTTCCGCCATGGCGGGGTGTGACAGATTGGTATCAGAGCCTTGGTTATAGAGAAGTAGGTGGTTGAACCTAGACTATAACTTAGGAGTCCCTCATATAGTTGCATTTAGGATCTATGTGTAAGTATAGTATTTTATATGTCTATTTTCCTATATTTATGAGATGTTTTATTGAGTTCCGGACGTCTATTCTATCCCCTATACGTAGTATTGTATATATCAACCTTATTATATCGTCTTCCGCGTGTAAGATGCTTCGTTGGACTGCCGTTGTCGCTATCGGATGCGATAGAAGTGGTAGGATGAAGCGGACCAACCGCAGAATCCGAGTTTCCGATAGCATGTATCTATGTTCGGACTAGGAGAGGATGTTTATGGGAAACGTTGGTGGAGAAGAAGTGGAGAGGTTTGGAACCACGACGACTTCTGGAGATGGAGCCATTACCAAATACCCTTAGTAGTGTCCTCACTTCACATAGGAAGGAGAGGTGGTTTAGTCTAAACCTCATGATTTGTATGCACTTGTGAATCATACGGAATTGGAAGAAAGAAATAGAGATGGTTTTGCATGTTGTCGACTACCTCAACATGTAGGAAACATGAATGGGTGGTTGAATAAAGATGAAAGGGAGTTAGGATGGAATGGTGTGGATTCGGATCTAGAGTCCATAGCGAGTAGTAAGTTGAATTGATCTAAGTGGGGAAATAAGTGCGAGAGTGGAGTTTGAGCCATTGTGCGACGTCTTTTGTTTTGTGTTATGTTTTGGAATTCGTATATTGTCTTTTGCCGTCTGGAGCCATGTTGGAGCGTGACTACTCTTGGGTATTGGATCGACCTTATCCAAGTAATTTTGATTATAGAGTTTACATGATCATTGGAATTGTTCCACGTGAGATGATTGTTTGTGACGTCTTTTGTTTTGTTTGCGTGATTGTTTGCATGATGTATTGTCATAGGAGGGGGTACGCTTGTGAAAGGGGGCATAGATAATTATGGTGGCCAACATAATTATACATGCGTCACGACACAAGTGGACTTGCAAGTATGATAGCATGGATTGCATGGTGTATTAGGTGTTATGTGGTATATGTGCGTTATCATTGAGATGTGTGGTTTTGGAAGTAAGTATGCGTGTGGAATAGGCTTATAACTATGGTCGCGAACATAATTATAAGGGTATCATATACGTGGACTTGTGACCATTATTGCATTGATTGATGTTTGTTGTTATGTGTTGTGGTAGATGGTATGTGATATCATGTTGATGATGGCTGTATGGTTAGAGAAGTATTCTCTTAACCGTTTAGGCAGTCGTTATATGTTGGGGTGTGTAGGTGGTAAGATTCCATCCTACCTATCATATGTTGATACCTCAATTATCGGTGGGTACTTATGTTGTGGTATTTAAGTTGATTCGTTTGCTAGACGCTCCGTTTGTTTACCTAATTCTTTGGTTGGCATTCCTATTCGTACCATGATGGTACAGATGCCATATTCTTTCTATTTGTCGTTGTGATAGGTGTTGGGTAATTGAATTTGTTTTTATCAGATACTGGTTCGTTTCTTGGTTATTCCTTGCATTCATTCCGCGAATGATTGTTATACTATTCTTCGAGTATTGTTGGTTCGTGACGAGTTGGTGTGGATATTTGATCCCTCATTTACACACACCAATTGAATTTCGTGACATGTTTTGTGACCTGTTAGTATCGGTGTTTTTCTATGATTTTGGTTTGATCGTTGTACTAATGAGTCTGTAAGTTCATCGTTTGGTTTGCAATGTATTTGTGTGAGTGTTTCCTGGTATGAGATTCGTTTGATGATTATTTTGATTATGTGATTCTTCTGTGTTTTTCGCGTCCAATAAAGGGGTTGTTATAAGGTCCTTATGGTATTTT
This sequence comes from Artemisia argyi, assembly GCA_030686995.1. Classification (NCBI taxonomy): domain Eukaryota; kingdom Viridiplantae; phylum Streptophyta; class Magnoliopsida; order Asterales; family Asteraceae; genus Artemisia; species Artemisia argyi. The sequence continues at coordinate 128,200,560 of CM060697.1, forward strand.
AAAATTCATTTTCGGTAATTCAAGGCCATTTGTTGGAAACTAATATTTTTATGGGAAATGAAGTGTGAAAAAAAATGGTTATGTTGATGTCTTACATAAAATGGTTTATATATATTTTATATAAAAAAAAGATGTATAAGTTTAAGACATGTCTTTTGAAAAACGGTGTTCATTTGTTTTTTGAGAAGGTCGAGTACGGGAATAAGAACTGACTATGGTTCTCATTTACCAAACTTGTTATGTATTTGGTTCATCGAGTGTTTCTTTTGTTGAGGTACGCTTGTGGACGTTTTATTGGTACGTGTATTTTATATTTTCTTTGTATGAGTTTTCGTGAACATTTTATCCGTGTCTACTTTTATTGGGGGAAAATTTCTCATTGTGTTTTTCTAGCTTTGATTTTGATGTTCGTTACTTCGTTAGTCGGTAATTCGTACCCCTTTTTGTGTTCGTTGATATACGTTTTAGTTCGACCGGTTTCATGGTTCGCGTTGTTTACTTAGGATAGATTGTCGTTTTGAATATCAATTTGTTCGTTGAAGAAGAAGAGGATGTTTTCCAAGTGTTCAAGTGAGAGGTGTAGCTTTAAGATGTACGTTCTTTAGGCATCGTGGAGGTAGACGAACCATATGAGGAACTATGTGATACGTGACTTAGAGTTGGGGAGTAGAACTTGGAAATGATATTTGTATGGAGCAGAAAGCGTTATCTTCACAGATCGTAAGAACCATTAGCATATATTTGACAAGAGGTTAATATATGTTGAAGAGAAGTTGAGTGTGGAATTTCTCAGTGACTACGATTGTCTGATTCGCCACCATCAAGGAAGGGCGGACATCGTGGTAAGAGCGCTGAGCGGGAGTGAACGAGTGAAACTTAGATGTTGGTGAGCAATGATTATGATAATTCAGTTCGGAGTTAAGAGGATGATACTGACAGCCTAGAGAGAGAGGTTCAAGGATGAGATCATGTAAGAAGAATGATTACTTGGTTTAGACCAGTAAATGGAAAGTAACGAAGATGGAGGAATGTACTTTGCGGACCAACTATTGGTTTCGTTGAGAGGAAGCGTAAGGACAGCAGTCATGCAAGGTATTTGATACATCCGAGAATGGATAAGACATATCATTACCTTTGCAAGAGATGTATGGAGGAGTAGGCGAGACTTTTCGCTCGGTGAGTTGGTAATGAGCCATGGGGTGTTGCAAGGAACATGATGAAATACTTACTTCGCGATAGTGGTAAACGTGTTATGGAGTCTTGAGAACGCGTATGAAGATGAGTACGACTTATCGTCCTTAAATGAATGGACTAAGTGAGCGTACAAATCAGGCGTTGGATGGTGAGCTGAGAGCATGGGTGTATTTGAGTTTGGAGGAAGCTGAGGTATGCATTTATCTTTAGCTGAGTTCTCATATATCAACAATTATCATTCTAGTATGGAGTATGTGTCGTGTGAAAAGTTGTATGGAAGGTAATGTAGGTCACCTGTTCTGTGGGCAAAGGTTGGAACAAGTTAACGAATTGGTCCTGAACTAGAACGAGAGATTACGAATAAGGTTTTCGGATTAAGGAAAGACTTAAGGCAACAAGAGATCGCCAAAAGAGTTATGCGAATTATTGCTGTAAGCCCTTAGAGTTTGGTGTTGGTGATATTGTGAGGTTAGAAGTATCTCCTTGGAAGGGTGTTGTGTGTTTCGGTAAGAAAGGCAAGCTAGCACCGAGATACGTAGGACCATTTGAGATTTTGGAAAGGATTGGATTTGTGGCATACCAGTTGAAGTTAGCTGAGGAACTAAGTCGTGTGCATGATACATTTCACGTATCTAATGGAAAGAAGTGGTTGGCAGATGATAGTCTGCATGTGCCGTTAGATGAAAGTAGACAAGACCCTCCGTTTTGTCAAGAAATCTATTGAGATTATGGATCGAGATGTTAAGGGTTTGAAGTTTGGTGAGATAGCGTTGGTATAGGTATGGTGGGATTCTAAGCGTGGTCCTGAGTTTACTTAGGAACGTGAGGATCAGATGATATTTAAGTACTCAAATTTGTGTGTGGATGTGGTTGCTGAGCAGATCGTTTGTAGTTGGATTTAGATCGTGGAAGTTAGATGCGGGGTATTCATAAATGTTTGTTTTATGGGTATCTGTTATTTGTAAGTACGTCTTGCGGTTACCAGTTGGTTTTTCATTTGGTTCGAGAGTATCGTACCTACCTGTGAGAAGTCGTTTTGATCGTTGGTGTTATTGATCGGGGAGTGTATCTATTTGCGTGTATTGTTGGAGTGACGGAATGTTTTCTATCGTGTGAATTCGAGCATTTAGTCAGTTCACATTTTTGCGAATTCTTTCTCTGTGATTTTATGGTGTAGTATTTATCCGCTTAAAAATCCATAAATTTCCTTTTGCTGTTGTGAGTGGTGACTATAGTAGTTGAAATCTCGGGACGCGATTTCCCTAAGTGGGGGATGATGTAACAACTGTGGTTTTGGCTGGTCAGTTTGACTGATAGTCTTGACTCGGTTGATGTTTGTTTGGTGTATCTTAGGTGATTGAAGTGTTATATGTGTGATATAGGTGAGTTTTAGCACTAAATCCCTTTGCGTGGTGTTGTTTGTGAGTGAGTAATGTTGATTATTTGGGAAAGTTCATTTTGATCACCTTTGTGGTGTAGAAATGACTTGTGTAGTTTTGGTGTTTTTGTGTTTTTTCGTAACGAGTCTTCGTTCATGTATTTGAGCGTTAGCAAGTTACGAGGAGTTTGTTTTTATGAGTTATATTACAAAAAGTGTGTGAAATTCTATTTTTGGAAACTTTATTTTGAAAATGATTATTTTCCGGTTTATCGTAAAATTAAGGTTTATCGCGAAAGACGTTAGGTTTCGATATGGGAATACATAAAATATGAAAAGTATGAGGTTTTGAGTGTAATAAATTAATTTAGTATATATATATATATATATATATATATATATATATATATATATATATATATATATATATATATATATATATATATATATATATATATATATAAATGTATATAAAAATCGGTTGGAAGAAGGGATAAGGGGAAAAAGGAAACCCAATTATAGCCCAATTACAACTCTAAGTTAGGTAATTATCCACTAAATAATTATAAATACAAAATCAAAGTTCCAAAAACTCTTTTTCCTGCATATTAAAGTCGACCACAAGGAGAACAAGAAGAAAAAATTAGGGTTTTTATTATTGAAGCTAAAATCAAGATTAAGGTATATTTTCGATACTAGTTTTCATTCAATTAATTAGTTATTGATCTAATTCATGTAATATAAAGTATGATGGATTAGGCTTTGTGTTAACTTCTGTAAATTAATGTTATTAAACATGTTGGGATCAATTAATGATAATAGTATGATGATTGGTTAAGAGAATTGAGTGTAAAACGCGTTAGATTATGTGTTAGGGTTTAGACAGAAAACTATGGCTGTAAAGATGTGAGTGTAAATAACAGATGGTGAGGAGTTAAGTCACGAATTTTAGGTCTAAATTGAAGTATAATGAAAGAGCTTTCCAAAAAGTCAAGCCACGATCGATTTTGAGGTCGGGACGTCGGTCTTTTGATTTTTCTTTGTTAAGGTGTCAAAGCTGTCAAACCGGGACAGATTTTGGGTAAAAGTTTGAGGGTGTCATGTGGTTGTAAAAGTGGTATTTTGACTATGCCTTCTGGAATAGTTAATTATTAGGTTATATTAGATTACCACGAAAAGTATTCGCGATAAAAACTTGTGGAAGTAATTATTAAAAATCAAAACTTTTTGGTGTGCGTTCAGATCCGAATTTCAGTAGTTGACAAGTTTGAATTTATTATGAGTATTTGTGTGTGTTATTGGTCCATGGCCTTCTGGGATTAGCTTCTATGCTTATGAGAGACCATGGTGAATTTTTTGTGTGAGTTGTTGAGCTTTATTTGTCGTGATTTTATGTGGGAGAATGTACCTAGAAATTCTGCGTTTTCTGATTTTAAGAGTGCAAGGGATTTAGTGAGTATTAAGTTATGGAGGTGGTTAGTATGGTGTCTAGGAGATCCATGGTGGGTCATATGAGTCTTAGACATCCATCATATGTGTATTACATGGGTTGTAGCTTTTAGCTTGACCATGTGTAATGTGGATTATTTTTGTGTGCTATAGATTGTGAGTTATTTTTGTGGAAACTGCGGAGTTTAAGGTGAGTTCATAGTCCCACTTTTTATCTTGTTTTAAACTTGGGATGGGAATGATGCTTGTCTTAAATGATTTGAATTACTGTGATTATGTGTAAGTGTGTTAAAGAGCTTGGACTTTTAATGTTATCATATTTATGGTATATGTGAATGGTAATGATATGATGTGTGATAGCTGTGTGGTCCAATTGGGAGGGTGCTTACCCTGTTGCTCGTGCATACGACCTAATTGGAGAGTAGCATCCCTACTCACTATTTTTGTGCTGTGTGGTCCGATCGGAGGGTATTAATTTACCCATTATTTTGGGAGCGGGGGTCACGATCCGGCCCGGTATGATGTGTTTTGGAGCGGGGGTCACGTTCCGGCCCGATGGTTGCCTTATGTGTGATGTTGCCTAGTAATATATGTAGCTTACATGATAACTATAATTATTTGTCCAACTATGTTTTATAATCACAATGATTTTGGTTGCCTAGTGTGTGTGAGTCTTAAACCTATGAATCTCACCAATGTAATGTTGACATTTTAAGCATCATTTTCAGGTGAGCTTTCTAAGGATAAGATAGAAGGATGTGGATAGACGAGACCTTAGTTGCATTGGAAGTGGTTTATCATCTATGTTTGGATTTATGTTTTGTTTTGGTTATTTTATTTTGGGGTATTGTTACAACACTTTGTGTTTGTACATTGCTCTATTTATGTGCATGTAGTTGTTCTCTATGTAGACACCAGGTATTGTGATGATATCCATGAAGTTACACCCGCGCGTTTCCGCCGTGGCGGGGTGTGACATGTTACAACAAAGGAGTGACAGAGGGTTGTGAGGTCAATATCTGACATGTTCATGGTTATATGAGTGGAATATGAGCTTGTATTAGGAGTGAGTGTTTTGAGGGAAGATTGAATGTGCTAAATAGGAAGTGTGAGGTAGGTAGAGGCATAGTTAGTACATTAAATACACTACATGACAGTTGACTTTAGAATGTCATTATTTGAGTCAGTTTGGATTTTGATCCATTCTAATACAAATACTCTTTTCTAACCATTCATTTCAATTGAATTCAATGTAACAATTTCATCCCAACATCTCAATGCATAACATGATTAAACAAAGACAGACATATAACATTGTTCAAAAGACAATAAAGTCAAACATAGAATCCAAAAGACATGAACATTAACAGAATTTCTATTGTTCAAAGATCAGTGCATAACACATGAACAACTTGGAATTGCAAGCTCATCAACTGACTTCTTCTTTTTTGTTGGCCTGTCAACCTGAGGTCTGTGAATGGGTGGTATTATTACTGATATAGACTCAACTTTTGGCCAGAAGTTGCTGCCACAAAAACCATTGATCCTGAATGAGTATTTACGTGCCAATGTTTTTAGTCTGTAAGCAGCATGAACCCACTCTTCAGGTATACCAACTCCTCTTCCGTTCTCATTCATGTACCCAGTTGCAGCCACAACATGTTTACATGGTATTCCAGTAAGCTCCTACTTCCTACAACCACACTCCTTACTATCCATGTTAACAACACATTGATCCTGGTAAGGCACAAATACTTTATATAAAGAAGCTTCAATCCATTCAACAACACAATCAGTAGCTTCTTTTTTTATAGCATCAAACATGGCTTTCATAGTAGGAGTAAGTTGTCCAACATTCTTTTCTATTAGTTGCTGAACTACCACAATCCTCTTCATCAAGTACTCTCTAATATATTCAAGACAAGTGATGATGGTTCCATCTCTGACATCATTTAGTTGCCTATGGAATACCTCACATATGTGATTTAAGAGTAGTCCACAATGGGCTTTTCCTGTTAAACAAATGACACATTATATATTACTATATGATCAATTATCAGTATGCTTATGTCCATTGCAACTTAATGAATTACCTGAAAAATGTGATATGCTCCATTGTTCAGCTGAAATGTTCATCAACCAATCATAAGCCACAGAATTGTAATACTTAAGATGATCCATCTCTTTGTTGAATTCAACAACAGTAGTGGCTCTAGCTGCCTTCCAAAGCATGTCCTTGTAAACACCTCCTTTAAAATGTTATCATCTCTTCATGAATATGCTTAACACAAAACATGTGTTCACCATTTGGAAACACACTAGCAACAGCTTGTATCAATCTCTATGAACAGTTAAGGTTATTGATGGTGTTAAAAGTTTACATGTTCTCATTATGCATAAAACACATGATTAATTATAGAATAGAAAAGTGCACCTTTTGCCTATCAGAAATGAAAGTGAACTTGCAGTTGATTTGTATACCAAGATCCTCTCCTAGTAGTTTCAAAAACCAACACCAAGTTGCCTTATTTAGTGCATCAACTACAACATATGCTACTGGATAAATCCCATTGTTTGCATCAATCCCAACTGCTGTTAGTAATTGACCTGACATGAAGAATCTATCTAATCCTAAGAATTCTCTGCCACAAGCTTTGAAACCTTGTTTCAGAGCTCCCAAACACACATACACCCTTTTAAAAGTTCTTGTTGAACTCTCTGGATTTGGTTCTAGCTGTACATCAAGCCTAACAGTGGTTCCTAGATTTTGATTAACCAACTATTGGGCATACTCTCTAAGCAGTGCATAATGTTCTGTAAAGGCTGAATGATTTGTACATTCTAGTGTATAGCATATCATACTTACTTATGGGAACATCTTCAAGTATATGCTCATCATCATCAGCAAACACTTCATCATCATTTGGATTATAATCCAAATCCTCTGAACCACTCTTTTCTTCTGTTTCAGTATCCACCTCTACTTCTTTCACATTTCCCATATGCCCACCTACAATTATAAATCCATAATATTAACAACAAATGTACCTTTTTCAAAAACCAAGAACAATATTGAAGTAAACAGGGAAATGCAGTGTGTTCTTACCGTATTGTGCAACGAGTTAGAGTGGCGGGTTAGTGTGGTAACGAGTTAGAGTGGCGGAGCCAAATGAGGGTTGTATTTGAAGATAAAAGGGTAAATTAGTCATTTTAAATGTATTTACTCTTGACTAACGAGATAACTAACGGGCGTTAGTAAAAAGGTGGACTCGATGTCTTTTTTGCATTTATCTGGAACATGAGTGGTATTTTCGCATGCCTTTATGTCTCGGGGTATTTTTTGCACTTTCACAAAACCTTAGTGACTAAATTTGCAATTTACTCCACTTTTAAGTATAACAATTTTGATTTTGAAATCATTCTTCACACTTTTAAGTGTGAGATTGAAATTCTTCACACTTTTTAAGTGTGAATTTTGAAACAATTAATATCTTTAGAAAAAAGTTCACGCTTTATAAAGTGCGAAAAAAAGCGTGTAAAAATGACAAGTTTATTGTAGTGAAAGTATCAACACGTGGTCACAATATGTGATGCACTCAATGCTTCAGAAGAACCAAGTGGCTAAAATCAATTTAACTCTAAAATGATTTAATTTATAATTGCAATTATGTTTTTTTTGTAATCATATGTGATGCATTATCCATTTAATTTGAAATCTTGTAAATAAACCACACATGCTTTCATGCCGGTAAGATTTGACCCATTCTAACCATGTACAACAAGTAACCACCTGTAACAGTTTAACTTAACTTCATCAAACGAGCTCTTTATAACTTGAATAGTTTAGAGAAAAGTTCATTTGTGGACTAAGTTTTTGTTACATACTGAGGGACAAATTCCCACCATCTATCTAGTTTGATCTAATGGTGGAGATTAACATAAGATTTAATGCATAAACCTAAGTCCATGTCTTTTTTTCTTGTCCTTTTGTCTTTCTTATTTCTTGATTTTTTTTCTTTTTCTTTTTTGTCTCTTTTTTTCCTATTCACGTTTTTTTTCTTTCTTTCTTTCTTTTTTTTTTGCCTCTTTATTTTCTATTCACGTTTTTTTATTTTTTTTTTCTTTTTATTCTTTTGTTTTTTTTTAATTCACATTTTTTTTCTTCTTTTTAATAAACATTTTTTTCTTTTTTTTTAAATCGTGTTTTTTTAATTCATGTTTTTTTCTTCACTTTCTTACGTTTTCGTCCGTTTTCATTCGTTTTCGTCAGTTTTCATACGTTTATACGCGTTTTCGTCCGTTTTCATAACTTTTTGTCTGTGTTTTTAAGTTTTCGTTCATTTTTAAACGTTTTCATCTGTTTTCAGATATTTTCGTCCATTTTTATACGCTTTCGTCCGTTTTCATACATTTTCGTTCATTTTTATAATTTTTAGTCCGTTTTCATACGTTTCCGTTTTATACATTTTTTCTTTTTCACACGTTTTTGTCTGTTTTCATACGTTTTCGGCAGTTTTTATACATTCCAGACATTTTTGTCCGTTTTTTACGTTTGCGTATGCTTTCGTCCGTTTTATACATTATTGTCCGTTTTCATACGTTTTCGTTCGTTTTCATATGTTTTCGGCAGTTTTTATACGTTTTCAGACATTTTTATTTGTTTTCATACATTTTCGTCCGTTTTCATCTATTTTTTTACGTTTTCGTCTGTTTTCAGACATTTTTGTTTGTTTTCGTCCGTCTTTATACGTTTTCGTCTGTTTTTGTCTGTTTTCATACGTTCATATACGTTTTTGTCCATTTTCATACGTTTTCTTTGGTTTTTATACATTTTTGTCTGTTTTTAGACGTTTTCGTCCGTTTTCATATGATTTCAGTAGTTTTTACACGTTTTCATACATTTTCGTCCGTTTTCATACATTTTCCTCCGTCTTCGTCTGTTTTCTTTCATTTTCGTACATTTTTCATACGTTTTCGACCATTTTCAGACGTAGTTTTACGCTTTCCTACGCATTCATTCATTTACGTCCATTTTCATACGTTTTTAAATATCACAATTGATATTCTTAATATCATAAATGATATTTAGAATATCACAGAATATCACTTGTGATACTAAGAATACCAATTGTGATATTCAGAAACGTATGAAAACGGACGAAAACGTATGAATACGAACAAAAACGTTAGAAAGTGAAAGGAACATGAATTAAAAAAAAACGTGAAATCACTTGTGATATTCTGAATATCACTTGTGATTTTCTGAATATCAATTGTGATGTTCAGAATATCACGTGTGATTTTCATGTTAACAAACATTTGTTGAAAATCACTTGTGATATTTAGTGATATTCAGATATCACTTGTGATATTTAGGATATCACTTGTGATATTCAGAATACGGACAAAAACATTAGAAAGTGAAAAAAACATGAATTAAAAAAAACGTGAAATCACTTGCGATATTCTGAATATCACTTGTGATTTTCATGTTAAAAAACATTTGTTGAAAATCACTTGTGATATTCAGAATATCACTTGTGATATTATGAATGAGTGACATTCTCAAGTGATATTCTGAATACCACTTGTGATATTCTGAATATCACTGAATATCACAAGTATATTCTGTATGATATTCAGAATATCACAAGTGGTATTTAGAATATCACATAATATCACTTGTGATATTCTGAATATCACTTGTGATATTCAGAATATCACTTGTGATTTTCATGGTACAAAACATTTGTTGAAATCACTTGTGATATTCAGACTTTCACTTGTGATATTCAGAACATCACTTGTGATTTTCAGCATATCACAAGTGATATTCAGAAGATCACTTGTGATTTTCATGTTACAAAACATTAGTTTAAAATCACTTGTGATGTTCAGAATATCACTTTTGATGTTCAGAATATCACTTGTGATATTAAAAAACGTATGAAAATATCTGAAAATGGCCGAAAACATTTAAAGGCAGATGAAAACTTAAGAAAATGGACGAAAACGTAAGAAAACTGAAGAATATGTAGGAAAACAGACGAAAACGTCTGAAAACGGACAAAAATATATAAAAACGGATGAAAACTTATGAAAACGGACGAAAACGGGTGAAAACATATGAAAACGTATGAAAACGGACAAAAGCGTAAGAAAACGTATGAAGACGGACGAAAACAGATGAAAACGTATAAAAATGGACGAAAACGTATAAACACGTACGAAAACATATGAAAACGGACAAAAACGTATGAAAATGGATGAAAACGTAAGAAAACGGACGAATATATATAAAAACGGACGAAAACGTATGAAAACGGGCGAAAACGTATGAAAACGAACGAAAAAGGACGAAAACAGATGAAAACGTAAGAAAACAGACGAAAACGTATAAAAATGGACAAAAATATATGAAAACGGTATAAAACATATGAAATCGGACGAATATATATGAAAACATACGAAAACGTATGAAAACAGCCGAAAACGTATAAAAACGGACGAAAACTGAAGAGAACGGAAAAAAACCGACGGATATGTATGAAAAACGAAAAGGCAAAAAAAAAGAAAAAAAAAAACGAATTTAAAAAAAAGAAGAAAAACTCTAATAAAAAAAAAGTGAATTGAAAAAAATAAAATAACGTGAAGTTAAGAAAACAAAAACAAAAACAACAAAAAAAACAAAAAAATGAAAAAGAAAAAAAAAATGAATAAATAAGATAGACAAAAGGACAAAAAAAAAAAAAAAAAAAAAAAAAAAAAAAAAAAACATGGACTTAGGTGCCCTATTAAATCTGATGTTAATCCTAACCATTAGATCAAACTAGATGGATGGTGAAGATTTGTCCCGTAACAAAAACTTAATCTCTAAAATAACTCACCTCGAATAGTTCATATTAATATCAAAAGCAATTTTTAGAAAACATGCATCAAGCCTCCGTTGTCCCATTTATACAAACAATCAAGATGTTACTCAATGACCCGTTAAAGAACGGTGTAAACAGATATATACTGACGATAATTGGAAGTGTGTACATCAGATAATTCTCATAAGGGTTTCTAATCTATCTTCTTCCACCACATTTATCTCGACATTCGAAAAGTCATTCCAGTGGTATGAAATTTCTTCGTTGCAGGTCACTTGGACGTTCGATAGGCCCTCTACAGAGTAAGGTACCTCATGAATTCCTGAACAACCTTTCATGTAAATTGTTCGTAGACCAACTAGCTTTCCAAACTCTTCTGGCAACTCGCTCAAGCTTAAACAGTCTGAAATGTCGAGAAAGCTTAGCTTTTGAATATTTGTAATTGATTCAGGCAGCTTTTCCAGTTTTGTACAAGATCGAAGACTTAGTACTTCCAAACTTGTCAGCTTACCAAATTCTTCCGAAATTTCACTCATCTCATTGCAGTTGGTGATGCTCACCTTCTTAAGGTAGACACAGCTACACAAAACCGATGGAAAATCCACTAAATCTTGGCAATAATCCATCTCAATTTCAGCTAATTTCGGCCAGACATTGAGGTTGTCGCTGCAGAGTTCCTCAAAAGCATTTCCTACTTTGCACATTATAAATGACACTTTCTTAATGTTTTGCAGTGCTAAAGTGGACCTACTCAAGGATGAGACTGTAACACGCTCAAGCCTAATTCTAGTTAGATTTGATAAACAGCCAAGAATGTTGAGATTTTCAAAAATTGTTGGGTGTAGACCATAGTTTGTGACATTTAGAACAGTCATTTTTTGCATCTCCTTCAAGAAGTGGGGTAGAGTGTAGGTCTTTGACATTAAGTTCAATACCAGAACTTCAACCTCAGGGACTTTCATGTCACACCATCTGGAAGAGAATGACTCTCCTGCAATCAACATTGTACTCAATTAGTACAAAGTAGTGTAAAACATAATGCACCATTCATAAATTCATTATCACCCCTTTGTTCCAAAAAAATAGAATTTATATTTTTGAACCTAAACAAATAGTCTGCCCTTTTATTCATCAGCAAAAGTCAATAGATAATATAAATGACCCACAAGTCAGAATGTAGCTCCTCAGTTTTAAAACAATATGAATAGGTTTTCTTTGAGAAATTGAAACAAAACCTGTTGAAATAGACAAAATGCGGGCTTGCATTGGTTCTTTCACACTTTCAAGTGACACAGGCAGGTCCTTTCCTGGTACATTTGTAGTCAATAAGTCTTCTTGCGCACTTACTAGCAATCTCGGTCTCTGTGCTATCGGCAGTTTACTATTCAGGTTAATAGCAAGCTGCCTCAGCAAGTCGTGCTGTGTCAGAAATTGCTGCTCACAAAAGTCTACAATTGGAGTTACCTCTTTCTTAAAACTGCACAAAATATTAGAGAATTAGGACTAAAAGATTGTGACAATTGCGCTATATAGAATGAAACTGATGTCCCTCCTATTTTGCAAAAGTTGAACAATTTTGAATTCAATGGGACAAATTGTTCAAATTTGTAGAATTTAGTGTTATTAAAAAGTTTCATGAAACTTAGAAGTTCCAAATTGATTTGAAGTGTGGCAAGTCAAAGTGTACATTTACTTATCCAAAGTGATAAATACTGAAACTTCACATACTCTGTGGTTGTTGTACTGACAAGATTTCGGTAGGAAAGTTCACAGATCTTCGCGAGTGTATCAATGCCCTCGTCATCATGGTCGTACAAATGCACCCACATATTCAAGAGAGCACTAGCTGGGATCCTTTGATCCTCTAGAAATAAACCAAAGTCCAAGTAACATTCTTTTAAATTCTCTTCCAAGGCCTTAAAGCTTGTTTCTAGGCGCTCAAGTACTTCCTCATTTAGATCCAGAACTGAATGACCTTTAGACAATTTTCTTATCATGTGTCTCCAGACCGGCACTTCTTTCCCATCTAAGGACCCACCAACCACTGAAAGGGTGAGAGGGTGTTTCTTACAACATTTTACCACCTACATACAAGGGGTAGAAACCGATTAGTCAAAATCTTAAGAGACACTGTATGACAATAAGTAAAAGAATTTGATATATGTTTAAGCAGAACAAAATGTTACCAGATTCACAAGATTCTTGTTAATAGTAGTATTAGGTTTCGCAGAACGGCGAAAGAGAATCTCGGCATCTTCATCACTCAATGGGTCAAATTGAAAAATGCTATATTTTTTAATGACCATCCTAGAAGTGACTACAACTCGGTAACTTTGGATATCAAATTCGAAGTTTTTAATAAATGATTCAGACCAAACATCGTCCAATACTAGAAGTATAGGACCTGATACATTTTCACGGAAAAACCTCTCCAACTTATTCTGTGCATCTTCACTGCTTTGAAATGGAACTTGCTGAGTGAAGGAATTTGGATTAAAGAGATTATTCACTATCACCATGAAGTTGGGTGTTTCTGAAACCGTTACAAAGAAAATATTCCTCCCAAATTTTTCTGTCCGAGAGTAAGAGAAGTCAGTATCAAAGCTTATAAGATGAAGACCTGATCGTGAATTAACGAATAATTATATTTAAAATGAAAAGCCCCCTTTAAGCAATTTTTGTTTTGGTTCAAAAATCGTGACTAAGTGAGGTTTGCTAAATATCTCTAAAATACATTTTTTCACCGAGGGGAATTGAAAATGATGGCCTCAATCATATTTATGGGGACAAACAAGGGTTACAAAATGGACAAAGCTTATTCAAGTTCTGAAATATAAGTATATAACATGTGTTAAGATGCTCCATCAGATCACTTTGCACAAAAGTAAGATAAGTGGAACGATGCCAATACATAATATGAAAGCTAATCAGTGTGTGGGATTGCACCTTTGGCTAGAAAGAAACAAAAAACCTTCCAATCACGTTGAAAGTTCAAATGCTGGTAATCCAATCAAAATAACTTTATTCACTAGCAGCAAAGGAATAATATTAGGGAATAATATATTATGAGCAAGTTCGACATAATCCTCATTTGTAATCAAAGCTAAAATCATCAATATAGGAAGTTGCTATTATGCTAGAATAGAAACTATTATATCCAAACGATACGATTGATAATGGTTGTCATGAATTACCTTGAATATCAGAATCATGACATAGCATTTTCACCAAAGTAGTTTTCCCACATCCACCAGCAGCCGAAACAACGACAACCTTACTAGCATCAAAAGGATTGTCCACTTCCATTTTACTTCCACAACCACCATCATCATCATTACCATTATTATCACTATTATCATCATTATCAATATTAGCAAGAACCTTATCCTTAAGCTTCTCTAGTGGCTCCTTAAACGCAACAATACCTCTAGGAAGCCTAGGAACCGACCAACCCAATCTTTCTCGTTCAAAACCCGCATCTCCTCGTCTCACAGAAAAAGACATCGAACCACTACTATACGTCTGTTCAAAATTCTTCATATCAATTGTTAAACTCCTTAGGCTGTCATGAACTTGACCCATTTGTTCACCAAATTGCTCACCAAATTTATTCACTGTGACCAGTGTCCTTTTAATGTCACGGCTCTGATCAGCTTGAACATCAAGCTGAAAGAATCTCAACAAACTGGCATCAACATCTTTGAGTTTTAGTGAGTGAGTAAATCTTTTGAAAAGGTTCCATTTTATTTTTACGCATTTGTATACAAGTTTCTTAGCTGCTTCTATTTCATCAGCGAACATTTCAGACTCTGAACGCGAACGATCAAGTTCGAGATTAAGTTTATGGATTTCTTCAATGATTGGGTTTATTCTGTCTAAAGTGGCTTTGAGCTGTTTCAGTTGGGGTTTGAAATTGTATGTTACGCTAGCTACGTAAATTACTGCATCAGTTAGTTTTGAAATAGGTTCAGAATATGGATCAAGACCCATTTCTTGTTTGCTAAAATTAATCTTTAAGATGAGGGAATGATTGGGTGGATTGTGTTTGATGAATAACAGGACTACAGGAGTGTTCATTAGATTCTATTCACAGGTTTGAGCTTTACTACTATTGGAGCTTTTAGTCAACGTGTTTAGAAACATGCGGTCGGCCAAGTGGCCAACTACTTGCTCGCAATTCGGGTCGGTTCAGGTTGTCGGGTTCAGGTTGGCAGGTCAGAAAACCTCAACCCGAACCTGACCTATTTAAATTATCGGGTCAGCTATATCAACTTTAACATATTTACACGTAATCCAAACCTGACCCATTTAACCCGTATATAACTTGGGTTGACAGGTTAAATAGGTTCCACAGGTTGAATATGTTAAACCGGTTTCGGGTTGATCCATTTAATCCGTTTTATATACAAAAGTTAACACATTATACTAGTTAAATAGGTTAAACGAGTTAGCGGGTCAACCCGTTTAACCTATTTAACCCGTATAATTAAATATAAATAATCTTTAATTAAGGAAAAAAAAAACTTAAACGGGTTGACGGGTTGACCCGTTTATTTTATTCTCAACCCAAACCTGACCTATTTAATAAACGGGTTAGACATGTCGACTCAAATCTGACCTAAAATTTATTTAACTCAACCCGAACCTATTAATTTTCGTATCGATTTCAGGTCGAATTTTGTATCGGGTCAAAAATTGTCACCCCTACCTGCTCCCATCAAAATTACAAAGACGACAAAAAACGTAGACTTTAAGTCGGCACTCATGATTGTTTGATAGATTAACATTTATAATTTTATATTACGAGTAAAGCAAGTTGCCATTTATAAATATAAAACTAGCTATGAGCACTCGGTAAGGTGAGTTCAGGTTAAAACTTAATGCGCTGTCACGTCAGCGTCACATCAGCTTTTACTTTTTAACCTTAATTCTTAATTTTTCACCCCGGTAACATAACTTACATTTAACTCACATTAACTTACCTCCACCTCAATTAATATTTTCAATTTCAACCCCGTTAGAGGGGGTGGGATGATTTTTTTTAGCAAAGAAATTACCTTAACGCACGTTAAGGTTTTAACGCACCAAGTTAACTTTCTTTTGACTTTCAATGCCGGTAAAGTAACTCACCCACTTTTTTTTTGCAAAGTTAAAACTTAACTCACCCCTCATGTTACCTTACCGCTAGCTCTAAAGCAAGTTGCATTTGCTATGTTTATTATTTCCTTTTTCAAATTAAATTAGTATTTTGTTTTGAATGATTTTTTTCTTTCACAGGATTTTTAATTTTTTAATAATATTTTTTATAATACAAAAATCACAAATTTCGATAATTTAGTTAATACTCCGTACATCTTTTATATAATAAAACAAAACCCTTATTGGGAATTTTTCATTTAAAAAAAAATGGATTCATACCTTATTTAGTAATAAATTTATTAAAAAAATATTATTTTCTTTTTAGAAAATATTTTATATTTATCCATAACACAAGTAGAAGATAAATACAAAAAATTATAGATAAACTATTTAAAAAAAAATTATTTTCTTATTAGATAACATTTTATATTTATCCATAACACAAGTAAAAGATAAATACAAAAAATATAGATAAGATACAATTAACAATAAGATTAAAATTTTTAAATAATTATTTCAAAAAATTAAAAAAAAAAAAAATCCGCACGTGCGCGGGCATTATAACTAGTATAAAAAGTAATTATTAGAGCATCCACTATGATAAACCTTTTACAAAGGTTTATACATTAATATATCAATAAATTTTAGACCTTTTAATTTTATAAACCTACATTCACTATAGTATAAACCTTTGCAAGTTCATAAAATGTCTTTTTTAACAAATACATTAAATGTATTAAATTTATAAAAAGGTTCAAGAATTAGGACCTCTTCATGCCACATAGACATGAAATGAGTGTCCACTATGGTTGAAATAAACATAAAGCTTTTCATCATTCTTAGACCTTTTCATAAACTCACCATAGTGGATGCCCTTACATTGTACGTATCAATTAAGATTTAAATTATGAAAAATGCGACTTAAATTCAACAACTAAGTCTTGTTTATCCCCTCTATATATATGCGGAGTAATTCATGCAATTGCACAGTCAAACTTGGATGCCTAACAGTAGGTACTGAGTATCCTTCTTTTAACCATATTGTTTTGTGTGTATGTGTGTGTATATATATATATATATATATATATATATATATATATATATATATATATATATATATATATATATATGATAACGTATAGTCTATATATGGGCCACGAGCCCAAATGATAAACATTACTAAAGCCCAAAGCCACCATGTGTGGGCTATTATGACTTGGGCCGCACCAGTAAGAGAATGGGCTCACATAAGCCCAACTAAACTACATATACGGTTTAGGTAAGGATCTTCTATCTATGGAATAGATATCCTTACCCGGATATGCACCATGTGTGCGAAACGTAAGGAGCACGAACCCTACAATGATTCTGCGCCTATATAAGGAATGACACAACTCTCATTCAAGGTACGATTCACAAAACCCTAAACTCTTTACGAGAACCCTAAATCGATTACTTACTCTCACGCCGGAGTCTAATCGTGGGAGACAATCTCACGATAAGCCTAACGGTGTTGTTTATTTTCTTAGTGCGCAGGTTACAAGCATTAAGAAGCGAATTGGTACGAGAGCAAGAGCCCATAATCAGAAACGCCCAACGTTTGTATCAACAAGTGGCGCCATCCGTGGGACCCTACTAAGAACTAAGAACTAGAATGACGAAGAATAAGAATTCAAGCCAGCGGACTCCACAGCCAGAAAAACGTGACCCCCAGAGGAAGAATCAACAAGATTCGACCCCTAGGCAGGTTGCTGGAACAACCAGCGCACCTGGTCACCAAGAGGCAGGGACAACCCAACCTCTTCCAGCGGTAGAACTGCCTATAAGGACTACCCAAACCACCACAGTGGTCCCAAGCGTTGAGGAACTCCAGCGCACTCTCTTCAACACTCCTCACCAAACTGTACCTACAGTGGACAACACTGTACCACCGGGCGCGCCTAACCGAGAAAGGGCGCCCAACACTGAGGCAAACATTCTTGCAGCAACTGAGGACACACCTGACTTAACATTGGGAAATTTTGTATCCCAAAACTATGAAACTCTGACTGCTCTCATGCAAGAAGAAGGTCGAGTGCGAGCCTTCAAGCCCGACTCAATTTTGGTCCTGAACGCGAACCATCACCACCGCGCCACCCACGAGGGAGACGCGCAGATAACGAAAAACGTACTACTATCCACGATAGGTTGGGTACGACGTCTGATGAATATGAAGAAAGCGAAAGGCGCACCAATGTTCACTCCAGACTTGGCAGTCGAGGGATACAAGACCGATTAGGACCTCAGCATTCACCAAGCTAAGGGTCCTCCAAATCTGGGAGTAAGAGAGTTCACGACAGGTTGGGGAAAAGAATGTCCCCAAGTGAAAGCCCCTCAAGCTCTTCTTCTGAAAGAAACCGGCGCAAGCGCCGAAAAAGAAACTACTCTTCCTCCAGTGACTCCTCGAACAACGAGGACAAAGAAACAGGACACTGGAAGTCAAGAGGCAGACGTCGCGAAGAAGAAAATGAAGACATGTCTCTTCCATGGCGTCGCCAGAAAGTTGATGCGTTTACACGACGCATCAATGATTACTCCGACAACAAAAGCAGGCGCATGCCCACTAACGTAAAAACATATGATGGAACCGGAGATCCTGATGATCACCTAAAAGTTTTCGAATCAGCTGCCACTATCGAAAATTGGCCACAGCCTGTGTGGTGCCATATGTTTAATTCTACGTTGGTAGGGAACGCGCGCACATGGTTTAGCAAACTCCCACGACGGAGCATCGGTGGGTTTGAAGAACTACGGAAAGCATTCCGTCTCAACTTCACCCAAAGAAAGAAGTGCGCTAAGAACCCTGTTGAACTAGCCAGAGTAAAACAGCGCCAAGGGGAATCAACTAGCGCTTTTATGGAACGCTTCAAGGATGAGTGCATACAGGTCAAAGCATGTCCCGAAATTCTTAAAATTTCAGGGTTCATGAATGGAATTAACAACCCAGAACTTATCCGAAAGCTAAATGACAAGGTTCCCCAAACTTTCGATGAGCTAACAAAGCGCACCAAGTCCTTCATACAAGGAGAAACAGCTGCTGCGGACAGCAAAAAGGGTTACTCGAATTATAGGCAACAAGAACAGCCTCGGAGACAATCCAATGATCAGAATAACAATCGCAGCAGGAATTACCGCAGCGGAAGAGACAATGACAAATATACCCCTCTCACAAAAACTCCGAGGGAAATATTTATAACAGAAGGCGCAAATTTTCCAAAACCTCCACCAATGCGCACCACAGAGGAAAAGCGCGTAGGGAATGGATACTGCGAGTATCACGGTCAAAAAGGCCATACAACTAACGAGTGCGTCCAGCTAAGACAACTAATTGAGAAGTTAGTAAGGGAAGGCAGAATGGACCACCTTGTAAAAAACATCAAAGAGGGAAAAGACAAACAAAGGAACGGGGGTAAGAAAGAACCTCCCAAAGAAAAAGCTGATGCCATATACATGATACAGTCATGGCAGCGTAAGATAAAGCAAAAATTCAGCCAAAAATTCTCTCCAGAGAAAGAGATATCTTTCCCTACTCTAGCTGCGGACAACGCAGTGGTAGAACCTCTAACTATTGAAATACATACGGGGGGACATGATATCCACCCTATGTACATTGATGGAGGAGCATCCGCAGACATCCTGTATGATCATTGTTTCAAAAGGCTGCGACCTGAAATCCAAAGTCAATTGATACCAGCAACCACGTCATTGACTGGATTCACAGGAGAAAAGATTTGGCCTATGGGGCAGTTACGCTTGCTGGTGGTCGTAGGAGATGAACAACACTCAACTGCAACATGGATAAACTTCATGGTAATAAAGTCTCCCTCACTATACAACGGCATCATTGGGAGACCTGGAATATCATCCATGCGCGCTGTACCATCCACAGCGCATGGAATGCTTAAATTTCCAGTGGAAGGAGGAGTTATCACCCTCTATAACACAACAGTACCACCAAAGGAATGCAACGCGGTAACCACTGAAGTGGAGAATATTCCAGAACAGCGCACAGAAAAAACACCAAACCTAAAGGTCGCTATTCATCCCGATTACCCGGACCAACAAGTCTCGATTGGTGGATCTTTATCTGACAAAGGCAAAGCAGCCGTGTGCGCACTCTTGCAAAAGAACCTGGACATCTTCGCATGGGAACCAAAACACATGACAGGAGTGTCGCGCTCTATTACAGAACATAAGCTACAAATCCGACAAGGATATCCCCCAATACGACAGAAGAAGCGCGGCCAAGCCCCAGATCGTGCAAAAGCTATTCTGGAAGAAGTACACAAACTCGTAGACGCAGGCATCATGCGCGAAGTGTACTATCATGACTGGCTCTCTAACCCAGTGATGGTAAAAAAGAGCGATGGCAGTTGGAGAATGTGCGTGGACTTCACAGACCTTAACAAAGCATGTCCACAAGACTGCTATCCACTGCCAGAAATAGACTGGAAGGTAGAATCCCTGTGCGGATACCCTTTCAAATGCTTCCTAGACGCATACAAAGGGTATCATCAAATTCAGATGACGGCCGAAGATGAAGAAAAAACAGCTTTCCACACCAGTCAAGGAGTTTACTGCTACACAAAAATGCCTTTTGGCTTAAAAAAACGCAGACGCAACATACCAACGATTGGTGGACACAGCTTTCGAGAAACAAGTGGGTCGCAACTTAGAGGTCTACGTTGACGACCTTGTCATCAAAAGCCACACAGAGGATGAATTGGTGCGCGACATTGAGGAAACGTTCAGAACATTGGGACAAATAAACATGAAGTTAAACCCCAAGAAGTGCACCTTTGGCGCAACCGAAGGTATGTTCCTTGGATACTTAATAGAACCTGATGGAATCAAGCCTTGTCCAGAAAAAACAAAAGCTGTTATTGATCTCCCCTCACCGCGCACAGTGAAAGAAGTCCAGTCATTAAACGGAAAGCTAGCAGGGCTAAACCGTTTCTTATCTAAGTCAGCAGACAAATCACTTCCTCTCTTTAAAACACTCACGAAGTGTACTAAAAAGGGAGACTTTCGCTGGACCGAAGAAGCAGAAGAAGCTTTCCAACAGCTAAAACACCATCTGGCATCTCTTCCCAAACTTGTCGCACCGTGACCAGGGGAAGAGCTAATCATGTACTTATCGGCAACTCATGGAGCAGTCAGCGCACTGCTATTGACAGATAGGAATTCCGTCCAGACACCCATATACTTTGTAAGCAAAGCATTGAAGAAAACAGAGACTAACTACAGCGCTATGGAAAAGCTGGTCTTAGCTCTAGTATTCGCAGCCAAAAGACTGCGCAGATACTTTCAAGCGCACCCAATAGCGGTGATCACAGATCAGCCAATCAAACAAGTCATCTCTAAACCTGACGCATCAGGGCGGCTACAAAAGTGGAGTGTACTGTTAAGTGAATACAACATCTCATATAGACCGCGCACTGCAATCAAAGGACAAATATTAGCCGATTTTATTGTTGAGAAGCCAGATAGTGATAGCCCAACGTTGGCAACCAAAACAGATCTGCAAGAACCCTGGATTCTATTCACAGATGGGTCTTCATGCGTAGATGGATCAGGCACAGGCCTTATCCTCACAAATCCAGAAGGTATGGAATTCACCTACGCGCTGCGCTTCGAATTCACAGCCACAAACCATGAGGCAGAATACGAAGCCTTACTAGCTGGACTACGCATCGCAATCCAAATGGGTGTACGCAACTAGGAAGCAAACGTAGATTCCCGGCTCGTCGCTAACCATGTGCTAGGTGAATATGAAGCCAAAGATGAACACATGATCCAATACCTGGAAAAGACCAAGTCCTTAATTAAAAACTTTGACAGGTTCATAATAAAACAGGTGCCCAGAGGGGACAACAGGAAGGCTGATGCGCTCAGCAAGATCGCATCCACAAGCTTTGCACACCTATCCAAACAGGTATTGGTAGAAACCCTACAAAACAGGTCAATCTTGGAGATGGAAGTATCCACAGTGATAGAAGAACAAGATCCTACATGGATGACACCTATCATTGAATTCATTAGCAAGGGAATTTTTCCACAAGACCATAAGGACGCTCGAAGAGTGCGGTGCACAGCGCAGCGATTTGAACTACGAGACAACAAACTCTATCGACGCTCTTTCTTACAACCTTGGCTCAGATGTGTTGGACCTCTTCAAGCAGACTATGTACTCCGAGAAATCCATGCTGGATCATGTAGCATGCACTCAGGACCGCGATCTGTGGTAGCAAGCGCTTTGCGGTCGGGGTATTATTGGCCAACTATGCACCGCGACGCACGCGATCTGATAAAGAAGTGCAACAATTGTCAAGTACATAGGCCAATTCCGCGCCGACCACAACAAGAGCTAACACCCATTACCTCACCATGGCCATTTTACAAATGGGGCATTGACATCGCAGGACCCTTTCCAGTTGCAGCAGGAGGACTAAAGTTCCTCATCGTAGCCATAGATTACTTCATGAAGTGGATTGAAGCAAAGGCGGTAGCGAGCATCACGGGAAACCAAGTCAAACGCTTTGTCTGGGACAACATTGTCTGTCGCTTCAGACTACCCGGAGAGATTATATCAGACAATGGGAAACAGTTCTGCGACAATCCATTCAAAGATTGGTGCGCACAATTGAACATCACGCAACACTTCGCTTCAGTAAAACACCCACAAACCAATGGCTTAGTTGAGCGCGCAAACCGCAGTCTAGGTGAAGGAATAAAAGCGCGCCTTGACAGACACAAAGGAAGGTGGGTGGACGGGCTCTCACATGTCTTATGGGCGCATCGCACCACAATCAAAACCAGTACTGGCGACACGCCATTCTCCCTTGTCTACGGAACAGAGGTCGTCATACCAGCTGAGATAGGAATGCCAACTATACGCACAACAGAGGTCAACGTCACAACAAATGACGAGGAGCGGCGCATAGACTTGGACTTACTGGAAGAAAGACGCGAACGCGCAGCAATACGCGAAGCAAAGGCTAAAGCAAAAATGAAGAAGTATTATGATGAAAAGGTCAAACATACTTCCTTCAGGCCAGGAGACTTTGTATACCACACCAATAATGCGAGCCACGCAGAAGACACAGGCAAGCTCGGACCTAAATGGGAGGGACCCTACGAGGTCACTGATGCGCTCGGCAACGGTGCATACAGGCTGCGCGATAGGGAAGGTCACGACCTAGCGCGCACTTGAAACATCTGCAATCTTAAAAGATGTTATTTTTAAGCAAGGCTACGGCCATCACACAGACACCTCTGCACTTTAGGATGTGCCCAATAAGTGTTTGTTTTTTCTTTCTTTCTTAGGAATTGTATTTTTACTTTTTTCAAAAAACTTGCAAGTATCAATAAACTGTTATGGTTTCTGGCTAACTTGATGCGTGGGAATCGCACCTTGCTTTACCTCTCGAGGGATCTCGAGAAGCTTACAACCCCCACCAGGCAGTGTACTTGATCGTTGTAGTATAGTATAGTGACAAGTACCGGGGGATTGATCGTTCAGCTTAGGAATAGTGTCGCTAGGATTAGAAAACCTAATTTACTAGTTCTAGAGGTGAGGGATGATTATTTTTGTGTTTTTATATTTTTTAGAAAGCAAGTAAAATCTCGGGTTTTTGAAGGAATGGGCGGAATTAGTTGCTATTCAACTAACCCAAAACTAATATATAATAAAAATAAAATAATAAAAATGAAAATAAACTAATTATCCTAAGGTTGTGAGCAGTAATTGGAGAAATTGTGTTTACTTAGACTTCACTACTCCCTAGATATCTTTTACACGTTAATTACTTGTTATACTTGTATGGATGACGGATTGTATTCCTTAATATCATTCGTGGGGTGGCATACATAACTCCCCAACTCTATGAGCTCTTATCTCCTCCTACACCATGACCCAGCACAACTATAGGGATTGTAAACAGTGGCTCATGCATTAAATACAACCAATAAAGACCTAGTACGCCTCGGTTCATGTTTCTTAAGACGTTCAAGCATGTTATCATTTGGAGATCTACCAGTTTTCTTAAGCCTAACATATAAATCATTCATCCAAGAACAAGAATAAACAAGTAATCAACACATAATCAACATCTAGGTTTCATTAGATCTAAGCAAACACAAAAGAGATCTAGCCTAGCATAATTGAATTGAGACAAGAACAAGAGATAAACAACCAACACATAGACATATTGATTGAATTAGAAGAACACTTATCTCAATTACAATGCAAGGTATCAAGGGTTTGGAACCCTTGAAAAACCTGTAAAAGAGGCACCAAATTCGTCTTTAGGGTTTCACCAAAACTTCTCTCTTTTTAATGAAAAAACTAGAAAACTATATATAGGAAAAGTAGGCTGACGGCGTCAAGAGTTACATGTGACGCCGTCACCTCGCCGCCATATACTTCCTCGGATGGCCTTGATCTACTTATGACGGCCTATGTGACGCCGTCACCGACCACGGTATTTTATTCTTGCCACTTTGACGCCGTCATGAAGGCGTTTGACGCCGTCACCACCTTCGGTATTTTAATCTTCATGTCTGACGCCGTCAAGATATTACTCTTGACGCCGTCACCTTGTATCTTCAGCATGGAAATTTGGTACTTTGCCATTTTCTTCACTTTTATGCTCCAAAAACGTCCAAAATGGCTTCTTTTCCAGAATTCACTCTCCAAACACCTAAAATCACAAAAGGAACGATTTAGGGCAATATTTGATCAAATAAATTCGGATTCGGGCTTAAATGACCCCCTAAAAATGGATCATTTTTCGCCTCATCATAACTCCATAACGTATTTCACTTTATTACGTACATACTTATATATGTCAATATTGTTATCTTATATATTTGCCTACATGGCGTGCATGCACTAATTAAGACCCACGAAGGCATAAAGGATGAGTAAACCTACTAATTCACTCGTTGAGTAAGAGGGTTGCAAACCCATCAACATTGGATCACGCATCCTTGCTAAGCACCGTACTTTTGAGACGTCGAGGTAAGTGTTACAAACGCATCCCACGAAGGGTGCGCAAACATTAAGTACACCGTACAAAGCTTAGCAAATAACGAGCCAAGACACTTGGTCAAATAATAAAAACTTAGCAACACATTAATGCAAGTATATCTCTAAGTCATACACTTAATTTATACACAACAAGTTATCTTATTCCATCTTTTTACATAAAAGAAAAAGACAACTACGACATCACAAAAAATATACACCTCGTTATTTGCACGGTAAATATACAAGCTACAACAAGAAAGCCTATATGCTATGGCGGTGCTCAGGGCTATCTTCTGGTGCAGCAGAACTCCCCGCCTCTTGAAACTTTCTCAAAATCAAGGCATCCTTGGGAGATATGATGGGAACACTCACAGGAACCCCATCAGACCTGGGGATGTATGCAACACCCACACCGCACAATACTGCCTTGCCCTGAATGCCTCTCTTCTGGGCAGCCCTCTGCGCATGACGCTCCAGCACCTCTTTCAGTGGAATTTCCCTCTCAAGGGCAAAAGGGTTGAGCATGTGGCGAGGCTGCGCAAACACGGGAACCTGCAGCTGCGACTCATCTGGCTTAAGGAAGTAATCCGGCTGCGCCTCTGCATCCTCCAAAATGTGGCGCTCCAAGGTCAACCCCGCCATAATTACCTTTATGGGGTTGTCTTGGTCGCGCTCCAATCGGGCTATATGAGGTAACTCAAGAACTTTCAACCCCTCCATAGCCTGCATCAGCTCATCATACACAGCCGCGTTGAAGACAGGAACCTCAGCCAAGTCCTTGCTCAACAGCTTAGACTCATGGAGATCCTCCATAGCCTGCGACTTCCCACGCGCCACCGCACAATGAACCACCTTCCCAAAGGCATCCAACACCTCTTGGGACTCCAAAGTGCCCATAGCTGCCAGGCGCAGCCCGTGACTGATCAACCACCTACATCAACAAAGACAACTTGCGTTAAGGAAAGGCATAGCAACAAAATATAATAAAAAGAAGAAGGCTAAAAAGGAAGTACCTGCGCTCAGCAATGGTCGACATCAAATGAGGGTATAACTCCTCATCGTACTCGATACTCAGGCCGCGCAGCTTGTTCTCCTGCACCTGAACAATCTCCTCCATGCACTCCTTGAACTTAGCAATGCTCGCGAAGTGCTCCTCCTTCTTCTCCTCCAAATATCTTACCGCCCAAGTCATGTTGGCCTTGTACTAATGAAGTTGTCTGCGCGCCTGCTCCAACTCAGCCATTGCGGTCAACTTCTCATGGGTGACCTTCTCAGTGTGCACCCTAGAGGATCCCACTTCCGCTTGCGCTTCAGCCAGCTGCGCGCGGAGCATAGCTATCTCCTCATCCTTCTGGGCGAGAGTACTGCTCTCCCCGACATACCTAGTCTTCAACTGAGCCACCAGCTCAGTCTGACGTACAGCAGTCGCAGCCAACTCATCCATCAGTTGCTGCGCCGATACGCCCTCATCAACCTTCACTTCCCCCTCATTGTTTTCATTCTGCGGAGGGGACGTGGTCTCCACGAAGGCTCCATCATCCTTCGTGGCATCATCCCTACAAGACATGAAGAAAACAATTGGAACATATTACGACAAGTAATACAAAAAAAAAAAAAAAAAAAAAAAAAAAAAAAAAAAAAAAAACAAACAAACAAACAAAAATAATATTTGAGACGCAGATACTTACAGAAAGGGAGAAGCCTCTGCAGCCTTCTTATCCGCACCAGGAGCAGATGTCTCTTCTTCCGCGGACGACTCCGCATCCCCAATAAGGTAGCGTCGTCTCTTCGTAGTGCCACTGCTCCCAGCATCCCTTTTGCGCTTAAGATTCTGCGCCACCTCCTCCTTCAGCACCTCCTCAGGCTTTAGGATTTCCACGCTATCAGATGATTCAGCGTGCGCCTCCTCCTCCTGCGCCATCTCCACATCTGGCGCCACGCTCTGAACGGGTGTTACTTGAAGCGGCGGCGTATCTTCATGGCCAACATCCGGCAACACAGTCAAACGACCCTGGGTCGCTTCCAAAAGTGGCTGCTCACCCTCCCTCAGAGGGCGCACTCCCACAGTCACCTGCTTTGGCTTTTCCAGCTTAACCACAGCGAATAGATCCATTTCTGCGCACGTAAACAAACAGCAAAAAAAAAAAAAAAAAAAAAAAAAAAAGGATTAGTTACTAAATGTGCGCATATAAAAAGGCTTACATATTTGAAGTAGAAGGGACGAACACCCACCCCGGCCTTCCTCATCTATGAAGGTTGGCACCTCGTCAACACCACCGAAGTAGTTACGACTCAACCCCATGTGCACCAAAAACTCCTCCGGATAAGGGTTAATGGGAATGCGGTTGGCATCAAGGGTCTGCGCATCAGTCAACCTATAGGAACCGGGTGCGGCGCGCTCATCCCTTGGCAGCGTATCTTGAGTATAAAACTCAAAGGGTGATGGAAAAACTACGTCATCAACCCAGAAAAAATGCTCCCTCCAATGCCTCAGGGAGTCTACCTTCTCAGTATAGCACTGAAGCGCCCCAGGGCGCTTCGCAAAGGACACCCACCCATTTGACCACGTTGTGTGGTAGAAGACGCAGAACAAGGCAATGGTCGGCTCTATCGCAAGTAAACGGCAGTTTACTTCAAAATTCGACACCTTAGCCGCACCTATACAGTGCAGCTGTGAGATGTGGAGGCGATAGTAATTGAGCAAATCACTCAGAAAAATGGATATCGGTACGCGGTAATTCGCGTACTCGAAAAAACGCGTGTATAATCCTATTTTCCCTTCGGGGAAATCGGCTATACACGCGTCAACATCTGGAGCCTCTGGATGCACATCCAGAGAAATGAAGTAGTCAGATGTAAACTGACGCACATCATTCTCAGTCATCGCAGAGCGAAAATCTTCTAATTGGGCAACCATTTTCTTAAAATTACCTAATAAAACAGTTACTTTCTTTGCAAAAATACGCTTTCAAGAAAGTGGGCAAGGGTGAGTATGTGTTTTAATGTGTGTTTTTGTTACAATGGGGGCGGTGACTCTTATATAAGGGGACCAAAAACCCTAGATGATGTCCACGTGGATCCCACTCACAAAAACGTGTGGCTAGAACCGAAACGGTACATGCACTTTTTCCCGATTTACGAGGGACACGTGGACACAACCCCCGATTTTCGAGGTACTTTTTTGAAATATCTAAGACTAGGTACATTGTACTCCAAATTGGGCGGCAATATTCCAATGTTCTCCCGCCACGCTTACCGCTGCTGTGATTAGTCTAGCATCCGCGGCTACGAGCCGTGCACACTAGACTGGGGGGACATGATGACGTATAGTCTATATATGGGCCACGAGCCCAAATGATAAACATTACTAAGGCCCAAAGCCACCATGTGTGCGCTATTATGACTTGGGCCGCACCAATAAAGGGAATGGGCTCACATAAGCCCAACTAAACTACATATACAGTTTAGGTAAGGATCTTCTATCTATGGAATAGATATCCTTACCCGGATAAGCACCATGTGTGCGAAACGTAAGGAGCACGAACCCTACAAGGATTCTGCGCCTATATAAGGAATGACACAACTCTCATTCAAGGTACGATTCACAAAACCCTAAACTCTTTATGAGAACCCTAAATCGATTACTTACTCTCACGCCGGAGTCTAATCGTGGGAGACAATCCCACGATAAGCCTAACGGTGTTGTTTATTTTTTTAGTGCGCAGGTTACAAGCATTAAGAAGCGAATTGGTACGAGAGCAAGAGCCCATAATCAGGAACGCCCAACTTTTGTATCAACAAGTGGGTTTTGCTAACCTCTGCCCAGTGGGCATGGGTTACTTTGTTTATAAAAAGAATATTTTAATTTATTTAAGTGAAAATCATGTTCAAATATAGTAATTTACAAGTTCATTTAATATGTATTTAATGCATTTTTTGGTTAACAAAGAAAGTTTTTGTTCATTAAATACACCTTAACCTCTGCCCAGTTGGTATTGGTTAGCAAAATCCTAAAGTTATTTAAAAACATGAAACTAATAAGTACATTTTATTAAAATTTAACAACTAAAGTTTTATTAATTACCTTCTATTTAAGTTTTTTTTACAAAATTGACACATGTTTTTTTAGCAAATTTTATAAATTAAACAAAAACTTAATAGTTTGATCAAATTGAGCTTCAATTTTGACTTTTATTGCCTGATTACGTTGCTCGATTTTGTCACGTGTCAAAATACAGTAACATGATTGGTCCAAATTTTTTAGAAAATTACTCTAACATGATGTAATTTTTTAATAAAAGATAAGAAAAATAATACACACTTGAAAATAAATTCATCTTTAAACAAACAAATAATAAATCTTGATTATATAAGGTAGAAAATGATGATGATGATGACAGATAGGCAACCAAAACTATGATTGTTAGGATCTCGATTCTGATCTTAAGATTTTACGATTTTATGATTTTATGATACTTAAAAGCAAAAACTATCTCGATTTTACGTAGGATCTTCGCGTGTTAGGATCTTAATAGAATCCTGATCTTAAGATCTCGATCGATCTAATCTTACTTTTCTTGAACCATAAGCTAAAACATACAAATTTATGTATTAAGTTTTGTAGAATATGAAAAACAATAGACTAATTGTATTAAACATTGTTTAATCATAATTTTGACCTACAATTCCATGATATATATGTAATATATAATAATATATAGATTTGCATAATTTTACAACGTCTAATAAATAAATGACACTATAGTAGGATCTTAAGATCCTGATCTGAACGATTATAATCTTGCGAAGATCAAAACAATCCTAGGTAAGATCCCGATCTTAATAACCTTGACCAAAACTGTTAGGAATACGTTTATTCATATGAAGACTCGGTCACCCCAAGTGTAGTTTAGCATATTGTAGCTCGCAGTAGTTATCATATTAGTTAGTACGTAGTTTAGTATTAGTTAGTATTTGTGGAGTCGGGTCGGGTCTTTACCCACTGTCAGCTCGCTCCACAACCCGTTTCAGGGGGCGTTTCTATTATAACTATAAATACCCTTTCCCACCCAAGGGAAAGGGTTGGACCTTTACTTGCAATCTAACATTTCTACATTTTCTCTCAAGGCTCCCAACCTCATCTCTTTCTCTCTCTAACTTCTCACTAGAAATCTCTACATAAAATCAACCTAAATACTAAACCATCCATGTTCTCATATTAGAGCATACTAAAATTGGTATCAAGAGCCATGGTTCTATCCTAGGATTCGTGGTATGCTCGTAGTTATAACTTGGTTTGTGGTTTTAGGTTGCTTCGAAGTTCACATAGTGGGTTTCACACGAGTTTGATCTCGTTTGGTGTTTGTAGTGGCTTGTTTCTTGTGCTTTCTTGATTAGATGAGTAATTAGTTCATAGGTTTGCATTTGGAGCAGTTGAATTTCTCATTTGTGTGGTGAAAAGTGTGATTTTAGGCGTTATTCTTACCAGCGAGTTGATGTTTTCAAGTAGAGAGTTGGCAGGTTCTTACTAGCGAGTTGACGTTAGAGTGTTGGCGTTTTGCCATTTTGGGACATACGGACAAATCGCTACGATTGTGACAGTTTTGTCGCATTACTAGCGAGTTGTCAGGTTTTGGAACTAGCGAGTTGGTAGTAGCGAGTTGAGCAGTTAGCGAGTTGTCAGGTTTTGGAACTAGCGAGTTGGTAGTAGCGAGTTGAGCAGTCAGCGTGTTGTCAGATTAGCGATTTGTCTACCAGCGAGTTGTTACACTAGCGAGTTGACTCCATCCAGCGAGTTGGTGTTTTGCGATTTGGTATTAGAGAGTTGCTTCCATTTAGCGAGTTGTCTGCTAGCGAGTTAGTTCCAGTATTCAGCGAGTTGGTATTGTCAGAGGGTTGATACGTTCTAGCGAGTTGTTCAAGTCTAGCGAGTTGTGGTATTCTTAGTGAGTTGGTTTAGGTGCATCAGTGTAAGTTGTGTGCTGTTACGACTTAAGTTGTTACC
Organism: Artemisia argyi; assembly: GCA_030686995.1. NCBI lineage: Eukaryota > Viridiplantae > Streptophyta > Magnoliopsida > Asterales > Asteraceae > Artemisia > Artemisia argyi. Next base: position 128,231,666 of record CM060697.1, read on the forward strand.
ACCATCTCTACAGTAACTTGACGTTGTGAGGCTAATCTTATGACTTGACTTGTTATTTTAATAGTAACTTGACGTTGTGAGACTAAACTTACGACTTGACTTGTGTTCTGTGGAGCGGTTGTAATTCGACTTGTTGCAACAAAACACGAAACACACTTGTGTTTACAACTTGACATTTGGACTTACTCACTTTCAATAGCATGGCAAGTACTTCCTCTGATGACATTCAGGCCGCTGGGTCGGATACTTGTCCTCCTATGCTGGACAGAACTGACTATGAATCATGGGCAAAAAGGATTCGTCTCTACTGCTTGGGGAAGGAAAACGGAGTTAACATCTTGAAATCCATTGATGAAGGACCTTTTCGAATGGGCACCACTAGAGACACAATCGCAGCCACTGATGACCAACCTGCTGCAGTCGGTCCAGATAGACCTCGCACCTATAATGAGCTGTCAGATGAAGAAAAGAAACGCTATGATGCAGACATCAGAGCATCGAATATTGTCATTCAAGGGCTTCCTAAAGATGTCTACAAACTCATCAACTTCAACACAAAAGCTAAAGCAGTTTGGGATAATGTGAAGATGCTTCTTGCAGGGTCTGAGTTAACCAAAGAAGATCGGGAGTCTCAGCTATATGATGAATTTGAGCACTTCAAAATGAACCCATGTGAAAGCATCACTGACTACTACGTCAGATTTCACAAGCTAGTCAATGATATGGGATCCATCAAGATGACAATGCCCAACATTCAGCTTAACTCAAAATTCATGAATAACATGGCACCGGAATGGGATAGGTTTGTTACAGCTGTTAAACTCAACAAAGGTCTTAGGCATACTAATCATGAACAACTCTATGCATATCTCCAACAACATGAGAAACATGCAGCTTATGATCGGTTAATGCGAGAAAAGCTCAACCCTTCAACAACAAATGAGTCTCTTGCCTTTGTCTCTAATGTTCAACAACTCACTCAACCTTCAAATGATCAATCTCAACCACAACAACCTTCATCCAGGTCTACTCCAACTAATGGTCAATCATCAACTCCCTCACCATCTGCTTTAAACACCCACCTTGACTCTGGGTACTCTCACACTGACATGATGATTGATAATCTCTCTAACCAAGTCTCCTTATTAGTCCAACAGTTCAGAGCTATACTTCCACCAACTAATAACCAACTCAGGACTTCGTCTAACCCACGAAATCAGGCAGTCATAGAAGATGGAAGGGTGGTGGTGCAGAATGTGCAAGGAAGACAAAACCTCAATCCAAGAAATGCTGGTAGAGAAAATGGGCAGTATAGAGTCGGGAATGCGCTTCAAGTACAAGCTAGGCAGCCTAAGTGTTATAACTGTGGAGGGTTGGCCCACATAGCTAGGAATTGCACTCACCCAAAGCGTCCTCAAAACTCTGAGTACTTCAAGGACAAGATGTTGCTAATGCAGGCGCAAGAGAATAGTACTGCTTTGGATGAAGAAGCTCTACTCTTTCTGGCTGGTGATGACGGGAATACGTTTGATGCTGATGTGGATGATCAACCTGTTCAAGACATGGCACTAAATGATCCGAACATCTTTCAAGTTGAAGACTGTGATGCTTTTGACTCAGATGTTGATGACGAACCCACAGCTCAAACCATCTTCATGGCTAATCTGTCTGCAGCTGCTCCATCTCCACAGCAGTCTGGCTCTTCCATCACATCTGCTATCTCTGAGGTACCAACGTCACTTAATACTAATCTGAATTATCCTACCAATCTACAGGGGGCGTGTGACTCGGTACAACTCAAGAATATTGACAACACAGACATCACTGATATGGGAAATACCAATAATATCCCATATGAAAGGTATGGGAATGATAATAAACTGCCAGTTGTACCAAGTGACATGCCGTCGGTTGATTCTAGTAAACTTGAGCTGCATGAGCACACTATATACAACCCTGATGATTCCTTGATCACTAGAGTTAACATCCTTAAGGATCAGGTGACCATATACGAGCAGCGTGCTAAATTTGAGCTTAATGAACGTGAGCAGAAAATGGAATGGCAAATGCGTGCTTACATATCTGAAAACAATTCCAAACAAGAAACATTGAAAAGGGAGTTAGTATCTTTAAAAAAACAATTGGATCAAACTGTTAAACAAAAACAGGAAATTCAAAAAGGGTTGACTTCAATCAAACTTGAATACAAAGATAAAGAAACTAAACTTCTAAATGATTTCTCAAAACTTAAAATGTTGAAAAATAAATTGGAAGATAAGTTGTACATGCAAGGCCAAACCATTCAATCTGCTCAAATGATGCAAAACCATAGGAAACTAAGTGATGAATTTAGTGAACAAGATGCCTCTAAGACTAAAGCCAAATTCCTTAGAAACGGTATAGGTGCTCAACCTGCCTTATATGATGCAAACACTATGCTTGACCCTAACCATGCCCCTCTTGATGTGAGATCCTATGACGAGATTGATGAGGCAGAGGATAGAACTAGGGAAAAACTTGCTGAGCGATTAAAGGATCCCCTGTGCATAGCAAAAAATATTGTGTTTCATCATGATTATACTAATGACAATCATTCAGCCATTTTTGTTCCTCAAAAGAAAATCCTCCCTGACAAAGTGTTTTGGAACATTGACATGGAAAAAATGAAAACTGAAAGAATTGTAGGCAACACACATACCATCTTTAGGATTGCTGACCCAACCATCTATCCTCTGAACACGCCCAGGCACCTTGTACCATATACTCTTCCCACACAGTGTAATACCCTAATTGGGTTATATGTTCTAGGTCAATTGTTTAATGAATTTGAAAAAACATGTAAAATAAGAATTACACCAACGGGGATTACAGAAGGGGAAAGGGGTTTTGAGCAAACAAAACAGTGTTACCTAACTGAAGTCATGCCATTTTTCGATCTTCTCAAAGAACATTTTGAGGGCCTTAAAAATACCATTAATAATGATGTGACTCAAATGAAAAAGGTCTTTAAAGAGGTGGAAAGTGAGGGTAACCAATTGGCTATTGATCTCAAATACAGTGAAATTGACAGGAAAAACATTCTCATTATGAATGAAAACTTGATTGCTAATTGCATTGCACAGGATGTTTTTTACACTGTCACCGGCTCAGCATTATCTGCTCGACAATTTCATGAAATGTCGATCACTTTAAATGTCTTCCAGAATCATGTGATTGAGCTTGAGGGGGAGAATTAGAAACTAAATAACAAAATTCAAAACGATGACCATGATAACATGGTCAGGAATTTCTCAAAACTAGAAGTTGATAATCTTAACTTGCAACTAAAATATCAACATCTAGAAGAAAACATAAAAATATCAAATGCCAAGACATCTTCGGATGCTCCTGAGTTTGACACATGTTTTGAATTAGCCAAAAAGGATGAAGTAATTCAAGCTCACTCAAACATGATTCGGAAGTTGAGGGCTCAAATTGCACAATTAAAGTCGAACAAAGGCGACGTGACCAATACCAATTACCAAAAGTCAATAGATTCTCAAAACTGTCAGAAACAAGGCATTATCAATGAATTACAACATGAAAATGAGTGGCTTCGTGCTGAAATGTCAAACGCTAAACAACGTTACAAAGAGTTATTTGAGTCTATTAAAATAACACGTGACCAAAACGATGAAAGAGTCACTTCTTTGTTAAACGAAATTGAGAATCTAAAGACTATGGTGAAGAGTAAAATGCCCGTTGTTTCATGTGATCATGCAATTTCCAATGTACATGCTTGTAAGAAATATGCGTGCGATGCTTTGAATGTCTCTCTTCCCCTTAGGAACAATAAGTTAGTTCATAGCAACTATCTTAGATATCTTAAGGATTGCCTGGTCATACTTAGAGAAACCATTGAAGATGAGAGGATACCTAAACCACTGGATGATGTTATTGTTGGTGCATGCTTCCTCACTAATAGAGCCCAGGAATTATTAGAATACGCTATAGGATCATGCCCCAAGAATGATAACAAGTCGGATAGGTCATTTGCGTCACACTCTAACAGTGGCAACAAACATGTTACATTTGATTATCCCCAAACCATGTCACAATCTACCATCATGATCACCGGTAAACAAGTGGCAATTAATCATACTAATGTTCCCGTCATTGCTTCTACAGGAGTAAACGGTGTATCTAAAGCTAGCAAGTCACAGCCTAGGTGCAATACAAAGAATGATAGGACTTTGCCGGCTAAGAGTACACTTATGAAGGAAGTAGAAGAATCCTCTAGGAACAATAAAGTTATGATTAATGAAAGGAATCGAGTTGAATCAAACATTTGTGTTAACAATGATGTAATTAATTCGAATTCTGGTGCTATTTGTAAGACTTGTAACGAATGTTTATTTTTTGGTAATCATGATGCTTGTGTTGTGTCCCTCTTAAAATCCACTATGCAATCTCCGGTCATGAATGTTTCAAGTGCTAAAAGGGTTAAACAAGTCTGGAATAAAACAGGAAAGGTGTTCACTAATGTTGGTTATCAATGGAGACCTACTGGAAGAAAATTCACCCTAGGAGAAAAGTGCCCGTTGACTAGGATCACTAACTCCAAAGTTGTGCCAATTAAGAAATGGAGACCTACTGGTAGAAAGTTCCCAATAGAAACACTTAGTACCACTCCTAGGTCTAGTGCATCAAAATGTGAAAATTCCAGTGATATATCCATGACATATGATAATCCAATATTTGTGTGTGCTAACCAAACGAACCCCAACTGTTTGTGGGGCTCCAGCCTTTTCAGTTATCCACCATTGTCTTGTTTCAAATGCAGGTCGTACAAATCGTCCTTTGGTATTTGGACTCAGGCTGCTCAAAACATATGACTGGAGATCGCTCGCGGCTCAAGAATTTCGTGGAAAAGTTCATTGGTACGGTCAGATTTGGGAACGACCGTTTTGGATCTATAATGGGTTACGGTGATTACGTCTTTGGAGACAGTGTGATATCCAGAGTATACTACGTGGAGGGACTTGGACACAATCTATTTTCTGTTGGTCAATTCTGTGACTCTGATCTTGAAGTTGCCTTCAGAAAGCTCACCTGTTTTGTTAGAGAATTAGATGGTGTAGATCTCCTCAAAGGGAGTCGGGGGACTAACCTTTATACCATCTCTATTGAAGACATGCTGCGGTCCTCTCCAATTTGCTTACTTTCAAAAGCCTCTAAGAATAAATCATGGTTGTGGCATTGTTGTTTAAACCACTTGAACTTCGGTACCATCAATGAACTCACACGTAAGGATCTTGTTCGAGGCTTGCCCAGACTTAAGTATGAAAATGATCATCTATGTTCCGCATGTCAACTGGGCAAGAGCAAAAAGCACACCCATAAACCCAAAACTGTCAATTCCATCATGGAAGTCCTGCATACTCTTCACATGGATCTCTGTGGACCAATGAGGATTCAAAGTATCAACGGAAAGAAATATGTGCTTGTTATTGTTGATGATCATTCTCGTTTCACGTGGGTAAAGTTTTTACGATCAAAAGATGAAACTCCGGAAATCATCATCAAACTCATTAAGCAATTGCAAGTTCGACTCAACAAAACAGTTAGGTTCATTCGTACTGATAATGGAACGGAGTTCGTGAACAAACAACTTACTCAATTTTATGAAGGTGTCGGCATTAGTCATCAAAAGAGCATTCCACGTACTCCTCAACAAAATGGAGTTGTTGAAAGGCGTAATCGCACCGTGGTTGAAGCTGCAAGGACTATGCTCATCTTCTCCAAAGCTCCTATGTTTCTTTGGGCTGAGGCAATTGCAACAGCATGTTACACACAGAACCGATCCTTGATACATCCTCTCCACTGCAAGACTCCATATGAACTGGTTCATGACAGAAAACCAGACCTTTCATTTCTTCGAGTATTTGGTGCATTGTGCTATCCAACAAATGACAGTGAAGACCTTGGGAAACTCAAGGCCAAGGCCGACATTGGTTTCTTCGTTAGCTATGCTCCAGAACGAAAGGGATACCGAATCTACAACAAACGTACCAGAGACATAATGGAAACAATCCACGTTACTTTCGATGAGCTGACTGAGCAACCGGTTCCTGGACGATCAAGTTCTGGACCCGTACCTAACCTTTTGTCTCCTGGACCTATAAGCTCCAGGCTTGTACAGAATCACACTCCTGCTACTCCTTTTGTACATCCTACAAGTGAAGATTGGAAGAAGCTGTTTGACCCCATGTTTGATGAATACTTTGAACCTCAAAATGTGGATGCTCCAGAAGCCACAGTTGTTCCACAACCAGCTGGGGTAGCAAATGTCCCAGATGATAATGCTGGGCCATCCACTTCGTTGTCGTGGGATCCTGAAGCCCCTACCATCAGTCATTCAATTACCACATCTAATGGTCAATCTTCATTTGTACAACGAGTAGCGGCTGTGGATAATCCGTTTAAAGTAAATCCTTTCGCTCCACCTGATAATGAGCCGTTTGTTAACATCTTTGCTCCTGAATCGTCAAATGATGCTACATCCCCAAACGAATCTAACACGGCTACCTCAGTTCCCTATCCTCAACCTCATGAACACCTTAGGAAATGGACAAATGATCACCCAATTGACAACATTATTGGAAACCCTTCGCGTCCGGTATCAACTCGTAAGCAACTTGCAACCGACGCATTGTGGTGCTTCTTCAATTCTGTCCTGTCTAAAGTTGAGCCAAAAGATTTCAAGGATGCAATGTCTAAACACTCATGGTTCACTGCTATGGTGGACGAGATTCATGAGTTTGATCGACTTGATGTGTGGGAATTAGTACTGCCTCCCGATTTTGCTATGATCATTGCTCTCAAATGGATATTTAAAGTTAAACTTGATGAGCATGGAGATGTATTGAAGAACAAGGCTAGGCTTGTGGCAAAAGGATATCGTCAAGAAGAAGGTATAGACTTTGAAGAATCCTTCGCACCTGTTGCTAGAATTGAAGCCACAAAAATATTTCTGGCAAATGCTGCAAGTCAGAATATGGTGGTTTTATCAAATGGATGTTAAGACGGCATTCTTAAATGGCGATCTTAAAGAGGTGGTGTATGTAAGCCAACCCGAAGGATTCGTGGATCTAGAACGTCCTAACCATGTGTATTGCTTGAAGAAGGCTCTTTATGGACTTAAGCAAGCTCCTAGGGCGTGGTACGACACCTTGTCAAAATTCCTTCTTGCCAACAAGTTTTCCAAAGGTGCTGTTGATCCTACACTCTTTACCAGAAAAATGGGCAAAACCTTTCTTCATGTACAAATCTACGTAGATGATATCATATTTGCCTCCTCTGATCCCAAAGAGTGTGATCGTTTCTCCCAAGAGATGAGTTCTGAGTTCCAGAGGTCCATGATGGGTCAAATGTCCTTCTTTCTAGGCTTGCAAATATCTCAAAATCCCAATGGCATCTTCATCAATCAATCCAAGTATGCTAATGAAATTTTGAAGAAATTTGGATTCGATTCCTGTGACGCAGTTGATACTCCTATGATTGAAAGATCAAAACTTGATGAAGATGATGTTGGGATCCCGGTTGAACAAACCAAGTATCGAAGCATGATTGGTTCCTTAATGTATCTTACTGCTAGCAGACCGGATCTTCTATTTGCAGTTTGCATGTGTGCTCGGTATCAATCCAAACCTACCAAGAAACACCTGGAAGCTGTCAAGAGAGTCTTTCGGTATCTTAAAGGAACAATCCACATGGGCCTATGGTACCCCAAGGACACTTCTATGGCGCTTACAGCCTATTCGGATGCTGACCATGCGGGATGTCAAGATACTCGTCGAAGTACATCTGGGGGTGCTCAGTTTTTGGGTAATAAGCTAATCAGTTGGTCTTTAAAGAAACAAATGAGTACATCAATATCCTCCACTGAGGCTGAATACATTGCCATGTCCTCGTGCTGTGCTCAGATCTTATGGATGAGATCTCAACTTTCAGACTATGGCTTCGTATGCAACAAGATTCCCATGTACTGTGACAACAAAAGTGCAATTGCACTCTGCTGCAACAATGTCCAGCACTCAAGGACTAAGCACATAGACATTCGACATCACTTCATCAGGGAGCAAGTTGAAAAAGGAATTGTGGAACTTTACTTCGTGAGGACTGAGTTCCAGCTAGCTGATATCTTTACCAAAGCACTTTCTAGGGACCGATTTTAATTCATCCTCCCTCGCCTTGGTATGAAGAGTCTCACTCCTGAGGATCTCATAAGTCTTCAGGAAGATCAGGAGGAGTAAAGGGGTTGCTTCACATATCCTTTGTGCATAGTATTAAAAACAAAAAGAAAATAGAAAAATATAAAACCTTCAAAAACCATAAAAATCAGAAAATCATAAAAACCAAAAATATTCTTCTCACGACATGTCTCTAGTGTAATCAATATTATGTACGCCTCTAGAAATGTCATTCAATAATGACACGGAAACATACATATGCTTGAGCAAGAGTTCTTATTATTAATAATGTCTTCTAAAACATGTCGTTTCTAAAATTATTCTTTCATGATGGTTTGCTATTACTTCATATAGCAACCCGGTCTTAATATTGGGGAAAGTTCGTCGCCAAAAAGACGACTGTTCCTAACAAAGGCATGAATTCCTTTATATTCGTGCCTTTCCGATCTGATGTACGCTTAAGTGTATCATTTCTGGTAAAAGAAGAGAAGTCTTCTTTGCATCTCAAATATTTTTCCTTCAATGATTCTTCGGGAAAATATTTGTTCCAAACTTGGTGGTACCATGGTTTTTGAAGATCAAACAAACTCGAAATGTGGTTTAAAATTTGCCACTCAATCGATGCTAAAAGAATTAATACTTTGCGCAAAATGTTTAATTTTAAATGTGTCATCGATTGAGGGGGAGAACGATTTCAAAAACTATATATCATCAAAACAAGATCTTTGTGCATCATTACAGTGGATTAAGTGTAATTGTTATGTGTTGGTATATGAATCTTTCATGAGTTTCTAGCTAAACTCAACATCATTTATAAACTCATCATCTCTAACACATAACATACTCCGTCACGGTTTGAGGGGGAGGTAAAATGTCGTCTCAATATCAGTCTTTCTTAAAAATGTCACATCTTTCTCCAAAAACTTTAAACTTATTTAAATCACTTGGGATCACAAATCTCAATTGGTTTGAAATTTTTGATCGGGGGAGAAGATGTGATTTAAATATGAAAAACTGATTAAAACGTGATGTTTTGAACCCGAAAACAAAAATATGCTCTTTCCTATGTGCCAAACTCTTTCGTATATCAATGCACATATTGAAGGGGAGAAAAATGGTTTGTGAAAAAGGATCCTTGCATCTCATATGAGTGCATCTCCGTCTTGACTCATGAATTGACGAAACACAATTGTCCCGAATTGAAAGGACTAGTCCTGGACGGGTAATAACTTCAAGCTGGTTTAACCAGTGATGTAAGCGTGTCTCGAAAAGGAATAGTCTGAGTAGAATGTACCGTTTCGAGAAACCTTGGGTGAATCTGATCGGGCCGGGTAATAACTTCAAGCTAGTTCAACTAGTGATGTAAGCGTGTCTCAAATTCCCTGCTATGTTCACTTAAGGTAGATCAATTCAAAAAGTGCAACTCTTCCCGTCATGTGCAAATTTTCAAATCAATACATATGAGCACATGTTAAGGGGGAGCATTTGAGAATGACAAAACTCTCAATGTGTTAACAAAATGTGTTTCTTAATCATAAACACGTTGAGAGAATTTTCAATGATTTGGTGTATGGCAACATAGGATAGTCATGAAGTTATAAGGTGGCTAAGGTTAGGAAAACCGTCCTATGATCCGCCAGAGCCGAGGGATCTACCCATGGACAATACCAAATAGATAGTATTAGAAAGTCCATAGGTATGATTATGAAAAAAAAAGGAGAAATGTGAGAATGGAGAAAGAAGGGGTTGAAGAATTACAAAGAAATGAAATGAGAAAGGGTGAAAAGAAATAGCCCTCCAATTATTCAACCTTAGTGCAGAAACCGGGTTAAATTCATAATCTACTGATTGTTGCAAGGCGACATCGGTATTGAAGACAAGACGTCATGGACCCAGTGACGCAATGCACTAAACCTTCTAGCCACTCAAGTTCTCTTAAAAGAACTTGTTTCATTCTCACGGGGAACCGGTGTAATCTATCGACATATCTCTTAGAGATAGTTGATATTGAAGCAGGATACCTCTCCCTAATCTCCGCGATGGAAAACCAAATGCACTTATTGAGTCTAGAGCCTCGAGATACATAAAAAGATCTCATAGGAACACGTGCTATTTCTACCCTGGTTGTTCAACATTAAGGACACCAGTGGTAAACTATGAGTCCTACGCAGATCTTAGCAATCTGCCATGTGGAAAACTAGAAGGGGGGGGGGGTTGAATAGTTTTACGTCCTTTTTAAATTTATTTTCAAAATATTTTGTAGCTTATAAAAACTTTCGATTCGATCTCAAGTGAGTTCAAGTAACAACCAATATAAGCAAGTCTAATCTAATAATGTAAGTATTGAAATAGAATGAAGAAAAGATAGAGTTAGAAAGATCAAGCCACAACACGCGAATTTATAGTGGTTCGGCTACAAGGACACCTTCCTTGCCCTACTCCACTCTCCGAGTACCACACTCGAGAGTTTTCTTCACTATGTCAACAAACTCCTTATGGTGGAGAAACCTTACACACCTTGGCTTACACGAGTTAATGACACTAAGCTAAATGTCGAGTTCTAATCGTAGCTAGAACTAATCTCACAACTTCTTCAAGACTTCACACCTTCTTCACACCTTCACAACTTCTTCAAGACTTCACACCTTGTCAACTTCACACCTTCTTCTATGCACAACTAAATCACAACTACTACACTACTTTACAACACACCTAGTTACTACAATCAACAAGTTCTCACAACACTTTTACAAATATCTAGCACTACTACAATATGAAAATAGCTAATCACAACACTACTACAATTAAATGGATTTATAGAAGTGTTCTTCTTCTTGCACTTGAGTGGATGAAGCTTTGGATCACTTGGAAACAAAGACTTATGAATTATATGATCAAAGGATTTTTAATAGAGAAATGGAGGTTGGATCAGAAAGTTTTTAGTGCAAAAAGGTGAGAAAAATATGTGGAATGATCCAGTATTTAAAGGGCCAGAAAATACTGTTCTGGAGCGTGCCGGTCCCCTTAATGATTAAGGGGGCCGCCTAGTATAATTAAGGGGGCCGCCCTCCTGAATGTTGGAAAAGTTTTTCTGGATAAAATTTGCCCTTTTTGGTTGGAAATTTGAAATCATATCTTTTTAGTTTAATACAACAATACCAAAAATGATTTACAAATATATATAAAATGTTAATATCATTTTATAAAATGTTATGTCTTAAGACAAGGTTTCCTTTGATCATGTAATGCATAAGATGCTTAGTTTATGCATACCTTAAGTGATATTAGATGTAGAGGTAAATATTTGTTACTAAATACTTGTTTACGTCTTAATCTTGACTTAATTTGATTTGAGTTTTGTGATTATCAAAACATAGGTTTATTGAGAAATATTAATAACGTTTTTAAGCATTATTTATATCAACAATCTCCCCCTTTTTGATGATTACAAAACTTAAACTCATTAACTCAAAAATTAGTTTTTAAACAAGTATTTTAGTGAGTTTATATTTACTTCTCCCCTTTTTTGTAGAATCAAAAAGGTTATGCCGACAATTTTTCAAACGTGAAAATTTGACGGGAAGATATCTCCCCCTTGATATGTACTCCCCCTCGTTTGGGGGCACCAAGAGAACGAGCTATGGAATGCTTTGCAAAACAAAAATATTAGAAGCACAAGTATATACATGCAAATATATATAAGGTGATAAGAATATAATTAAGCATGTTTGAAAAGAAGCATTCATATTAAAGCAATAGTTGTGTCAAGACACAACAATACAAGTAGCAATAATAAAGATTAACTACTATTACATAAACTATCAACTAGAATAATATTTCATCATGCAAAGAGTACATGGGCTTCATAGAGCTTGCAAGCAAAAGGGTGGTAAAGGCTTTATTTATTAAGCATATCATATGCTTAATTTGGAGAGCATGATGGTGATGGTGGAGGAATGGGTGAGAATTGTGGTGGAGGAATAATTGGAGAGGATGGTGGAGTTGGTGGTGGTGGTGGGTTAGTGAGCAAATGTTCAATATATGAAAACATATATTGAATTTCATCTTTAAGACCAAAGATAATGGTTCGGTTGTGGATAACGTATACTACCAAATAAACTCAAATGCGAAATAAATCTTCTTTGTATTCATTGTTTGTTATTCATTTTGCGTAATTATCAACCTTATCACAACAAAGAATCTCCACATTATTTAGAGTAGTTACTATCCTTATCATGAAAATTCAGTTGCACTCGATTAAGCTTAAAGTAAATATTTTTCTTTAAAATACAGTCTTTGACAATGTAGAATAAAAAATTGCGAGAATCAATATGATACTCATGGTTCAAAATGGGTTAGTTTTTGCATTGTTTTATGGATAACAATATATAATTATTTTGAAAAATTACGCCTGGTTAGTGAATTCAAGAGTCAATTTTTGATAACAAACATTAAAATACAATATATATATATATATATATATATATATATATATATATATATATATATATATATATATATATATATATATATATATATATATTAGTAGATTGTGCAAAGAGTTAACTGGTTGATCTACTTACAAATAAAGATTAAGGAAAAGAGCGTTCACCTTTTTTAGTTTAATTAATTGACGCAATACTCGTAAAAATGTGTGTAACTACCATTTTTAGTAACATACGTTGACCAACATAATTTTGTTTTTGAAATTTGTAATTTCATAAGTATAAAACAGAATCAGTAGAGTTGATAGTTTCTTACTTTTGGTGCTAATTATCTGACTTCAACCTCTTTTCATCACAATTCAGTGCGGCCTCAAGTGATGGCATATCGGAAGCTTGAATCTCTTTGCAAAAGGGAATATATCCATGTGTTCAGGAAAACACCTTTACTGTGACTTACCAAATGTAGGCATATTATAAGTCAAAAGGTTTGGCTAACCACATTCAAATTCCCCGTAATAACCATTTTCCCAATCACATCTCCATAAACCGCTACATTATGTTTTTCCAACCCGAACCGTCTCCTCAAAAACCCATTCACTTTTTCTCACTCCAATGCAGACCCTCATTTATTGCAGCCTGCACTAACCTGTAAGCATGCTCGTTATATATACACACCGTCACGTAAGCTTTTAAGCCTACCCAAAGCCCCAGCACCGCGAGATTATTATATTTCTTGCACAACAAAAAAAATAGTTAATAGCAGATAAACAAAGTGACAAAAGTTCCGTGATAGTTTTTTCTTGATGACCATTGCTCGCGTCCCTTACCCATTTCCCTTTTACATATATAAGCAACAATAATAGTGATGCATTTAGTAATATAAATAAGCACGTAAAAATTTAGTATTGTTGTGGCAGGTGGTATCCGGCACTGACTATATCAAAAGCAGAATCAAGTTATCCAAAATATAAACTAATACTTTGACTTAATTTCACATTCGACAACATGTTCTAAAAAGAAAATTTAAAGGTGTGAAAGTAACTATCCATAAAGCCACATCAGCTCTAAGTTTTTAAAGGTGTGAAACAACTATAAAAATATGTATAGTGATAATTGTAATTTTATATAACTTAGAGCTGCAGGTACTTCACATGTTCAACGCCTAATGTCAAGTATTCATATTTATAGTCATTCTTTAATAGTATATAAGATGAAGACTTCTCGAGGTAGTAAGAAAGGCCTGATTAGAAAAGAACTCCTTGTGTCTTGACACTTTTGGTCTTTGAGTGATTTTTAGACCACTTGGAACTTTCTTGATATTTTCAACACATGAATGCTTTATAGTCTCAAGACTAACATTAGCTGTATCATCCATTGAAATGGGCTCTTCACTATTCACCTCTTTAGAATAAAAGTTTGATGTTGAAACCCGGAAATTCTCATAAAATGCTCCGGTATCAGTTGCAGTTACAATCGGCACCTCCACATGAACGAACCCTGGTTCTGGAAGAAGGCATGACTGGCCTGATTCAATGCACTACGTACCTTCATAATAGATGCAACCTACAAAACAACAGATGAATTTGTATGAGTCAAAACCAGTGGCGGAGCTACGGAGGGGGCACGGTGGGCACGTGCCCCCCCAAAACTTTCCGGCGTAGTGTATTTTTTCGGAGATTCTCGTCTTTGTTGTCAATTTGCCCCCCTTAAAAATAATGAAGAAGATAACAGACGTTGCTCTGTTCTGTAGAATTTGTGGAGAAGATGATGTATCTAGGAGAGAGGGAGAGAATAATTAAAAATTAAAGTCAAATGGTACAAAGTTATAGTAAAGTCACGTGAGGATTGGATGTGGGATAAGTTTTTTAAGTTTATGTGTGTCATAGAAAATCGTGAAAGCTTTTCAATTTCAAGACATCAGTATTTAGTTTTTAAGTTTACTATTTATATGTTTCTCTTATAAGATGGTGAAACTTTAGCAATTTAATACTCAACAATTTACGTATATGTTTAGAATCTAAATGTCTTGAATATGATAATGAGATAAAGGTAAATAATAGTTATAGTTGCCTTTTACAAGTTTACTTATTATTTAAGGATTTTGGTAATTTAGATATTGTCTAAAATGTTGTGACTATTTTTTTTTTCTTTTGAATGGCGGAAATGTTGTGACTATTTGATTTAGTTATTTTTTTTTAACTTATCGAGTTACTTTTTTTTTTTTTTTTTTTTTTTTACTTTTTGTAGTTAATTGGGTTATTAAGACACGGGCTTTTAGCCCGTCGCAAAGTCATGGCGTGACTGATAAGAGTTGTTACCGGTTTTGTGAAAAAAGAAAATTAACGACACTACTGTACAATGTTTTTTTCTTCGACCTGCCATAGTATTAAAAAAAAAAAAAAAAAAAAGTGCCCCCTCATAGTAAATATCCTGGCTCCGCCCCTGGTCAAAACATAGTGGTTGAAACATGCCATTTTCTAGTGTCGGTTGGTAAAGACTGGGTACCTAAAAATGAAGTTGTCATTATGATTACAAATTCAATTTTATTTACAATAACCTAAATCTTACCAAAAAAAATAAAAGTAAAATAAAATAAAAACATGATTTAAGAGGTTATTTGCAGTGATTATGGTTGACTTTCAACCCATTGTACTCGTTACCCTTTGACCCGCTATAATGTTAATTTGACCCGTTTGAGATGGACACCATAGTGACCGAGTCAAAATTGCAACCTTTAAACAATACGCATAGAAATATAAATAATTAGTTTACCGTGGGTGTTCGAGGTCTAAAATGAGCACAAACATCTTAATCTAGCCAAAGGAAAACTTCTCTTTGACAACGGATAACTCTCCTGATCAACTATCCCAATAAGCAACAATTTTTTAGCTTTGAGCTTGATTGCGTGTTTTCCGAACATGTGTCACAAAATGTTTGAGTAGATTTCCCCGTTCCTTTTCCATCTGTACACGAACCCGCTATGAAAAAACAATTAAAGCACCATATTCATCATAACAATAGCATAAACGTTGCATATCAAAAGAGGAAGAAAAAAACCACTAACCTTAACAAATAAAATTATTCTTGGTAAACGGTTTCATCTCCATTTGTAGATTCTCCTATTCTCCATATAACCTCGAACCATAAAAATGAATGTAACAATGAATCATAAATGTAAAATAAGTTAAAGAAAACTTACTGAATTAGCTGCAATATTATGATTATGAAACAAATATGAAGTTAAGACTTACTTCATGGGAGACTTTCGAGATTTCATCAAGTATTCAAGAAAGAAAGCTCGATTGTCCGGACGGAATCTTCCACATACAGCCATGCACATCCGTGTTTTAACTTTCATCTAAATATTAGACAATGTCGGTCTCAGAGAACACACGTCCCACTGACACTGGTCTCATTACTATCGTGTTTTGGCGGGTCAAATAGGGACACAAATCCAAGAAATTGCCCCATGTTTTGATTTTTCAGACACTTCCTACAAATTTATCACATAGAAACCAATACGGAGAGTTAGCAATCATGATGAAACATAAATGGTAAGTCGTAAAAAATCATGAATAATTTTATGCAAACCTATTTTGCAACAGCCAAAGATCGTAACATTTGCCATCACGTTCGACAAATTTATCAATCATTGCATGAACTTTCTTCATGATGTCTTATTTGCATCCACAGAGGGTCAAACTCTAGCTCGATATATAAGAAGATCAATAACTGGTAATAATTTCAGTCAAATGATTCAATGGTCCCGCTAATATGGTAATGACCTTACCAGGTACATTTAAAACACGAGATATTATGTAATTTTAGTATGTTTTCTAGCATATTTTTCAGTTGTAAACATCTACTTTTTTTTTTAGAAAATTGCTATGAACCTGCTTATAAAGTTTTCTTACCATCTAAACCTTATTCTCGTCATCTCGAAATCATCGTTTCCAATTGCTATTCAGATCACTTAACACTTAACAAAAAACTTCAGTAACGTACATGATTCATGTAAAATTAATTCTACCTTAGCAAATAGTAGTATTTAACCAAATAAGAACAACATCTTAGAGAATTTTAGTTTTATTCGCATACAAATGGTCATGTTAAGAAATGAATTCATCAACTTATATCAATCTATTCAGAATATTATTAAAAAAATACTTCATGCTATTCATACAATCAATACACACAAACAGAATTATCATTTAAAAAGTTTATATAACAAATGATACAGTTACGATTAAACATATGCACATTATGACTTTTGAGGTTAAATTTGATTGTTGAACTATGGCCACTAACGGTCGCCAAAAGCATCTCCTAAATTGTGTTAATTCAACAAAAGTACAACAACTTAGAAAGTTTAACAATAAACAATTAAAATAGATTTAACCAAGGCCACAATGTATGCAAAACTGAGACTCGTCAACTTTATAATGATTCATCTTGTAATCCCTGCACTTATTAGCAACAAAAATTCCTTATTAAATTCTTTAACTTTCACACTTCTCTCATAACTATAGCAAACAAATAATTAAGTTGAAAGAGACAACTATATGCAAGGTGATGGCTGTAACTAATATTTTTAACAAAGGTGATCTATAGTTCCAAGAAGACCGTAATCAAGATCTACATCTTTACCAATAATCCACGCTACAATCACAATAAGTCGGGCATAAAGGATATATTATGAGTAAAATTAAGTTGAAAGAGACAACTATATACGTATGAGGAAACATATATGAGAAAGGATTCCCCAAATTTGATGCTTGGATAACGGGTCAAAACAGGCTCAGGTGCTTGAATAAAACTTTAATTTTCGTTCTAAATAAAAGTGAAAATTATTACAAATAATTATAACTTGACATTTATTTACTTTTGATGTTAATTTGTAGCTGCAGTGATGGGTATTCAACTTACTTATGTTATTAAACGTCTGCTATACATTAACGCTAGTAGTTCAAATCTGTATCAGGTTTATACGCATCTGAAATCCTCCCCCCCAACGATAGCAAATTTATACACATCTAAAAGTGTCAAAAAATTTCATTTTTTAAACGTTTTTAAACTGTGTACTGTTAGCATTTTTGTTGTGGTGGCATTTATGCGAACTTGGTTCAGATCTTACCGAGGGCGTGCTATTGGCTAATGGTGAGCATAAAGGTGCACAGATATCATTGCGCTCGATGTTGCTTAAAAGAGCTTTTGCCTGCTCTCTATAGTAATTGCACTACTGAATATGAATGAGGAAAATAAAGATAATGTTACCTCCTTGGAGCCATAGCAGAAGAGGATTAGTCGAAGAGTTGGTTGGTGACTCTGTAAGATAGTAAAATAGCGCTTTCCCATGGTCGGGTTCAACAGTCACATACCCTGAGTATTGGTCAAAGTCCGTTCCATCTGGCTGGCCTGGCAACTCTGATATCTTATCGGCATCCTTCAACCCATCTTGTGGACCCACATAAACCGGTGAGTATGTGTATTCATCTCTATGATCGTTATTGGTGGCATGATCCATGAATGATCTTTTAAGATGTTTAACTCTTAAAGCCCTCTCAAGAGTAACATATCCATTTGCACCATAGTAATGCACGGAAACCAGAAGACATAGATATATCAGTAGAAGTAATGCAGTCTTCATATTTCAACGGTAAGACTTTATCTAAAGGTTCCTGTAATAGTAAAAATACTAAATGTCGCTGCAACTGGTAGTTGCAAGTTAAAGATCAACTGTTCCCATGTCTTGCCCATGAAGCACGAGAGGTGTAGCCATAGACTGGTACCCAGGGACGGACCAATAGTATAATTATGGGGGGCCGGTGCCCCCCACGGCTAGCCGAAAAAGTTGAAATTTTAGTGTAATTTTTTAAAATTTTTGACCTTTTTTAGAAAGTGACCCCCACCCAAAACTCAAATTGCCCCCCACCCACATACTAAAACATAATATTCAACGCTCTAAAGCCTTATAAATCATTCATCTCTAAGTAAAAATACTAGATTTATCATTACGATCTTATTTTTTTTCCACATTTTATTATTATTGTCAAAAAAAAAAAAAAAAGAAAAAAATTTGCCCCCCGCATCCATTTTTCCTGGGTCCGTCACTACTGGTACCTGTAAGCAGCATGCCTCTTCGATGCCGCTGCATAAGCAGATGTTATATAAAAATAGAAGATTAGAATCTGGTGTGACCATACAACCACTAAATCTGACATACTAACAACCAATGAATCGGATAACCTAATGTACCATGGTCATCATCAGAGTAAGGGTGCAGACAAACATCATCCACCTTTCTTTTTCCCTTCCCAGTATTGGACACATGTGAGAAAGATTCCGCAAGCCTGCTACGCGTAACAACGTCGTCCGTAGCAGTAAATATCGTTAATGAATGAGGAACCTGAAATGGCAGAGGCTGAGCATCTACTGACTTTTTCGCTCTCTTTAAGTGTCCATCATCTAAACTTTTATACGTACCATCAGTTGCAACACCGGATGTTGTTTGTTTGTTTTCTTTTTCCGTAACATTTAACAAATTAACATCAGCTGCACGCATATCCGCTAAACGACTAACCTCGTCGTGGTTACAAATAGAAACCGAGGGTTGCCGAAGTTCTATTAGATATTTACAATGCTCAACATTTAATATCTCGAGATTCGGTGGTAGGCCATTGTTGCTATTATAACATGAAATAAACACTCCTCGTTCACATTATAACTTCTTCCATTTCCTGAGGTATACACATTAGTCAAATATTTAAAATACCTGGTTATAAGCTACTATCGGTTCTAAAGTTTCAACTGGTAGCAGGCCACGTTACAACATTCCCAGCAACCGGATAAGTGGTACCTTCAGAGCAGTGACGGAGCTACGGAGGGGGCACGGTGGGCACGTGCCCCCCCAAAACTTTTCGGCGTAGTGTATTTTTTCGGAGATTCTCGTCTTTGTTGTCAATTTGCCCCCCTTAAAAATAATGAAGAAGATAACAGACGTTGCTCTGTTCTGTAGAATTTGTGGAGAAGATGATGTATCTAGGAGAGAGGGAGAGAATAATTAAAAATTAAAGTCAAATGGTACAAAGTTATAGTAAAGTCACGTGAGGATTAGATGTGGGATAAGCTTTTTAAGTTTATGTGTGTCATAGAAAATCGTGAAAGCTTTTCAATTTCAAAACATCAGTATTTAGTTTTTAAGTTTACTATTTATATGTTTCTCTTATAAGATGGTGAAACTTTAGCAATTTAATACTCAACAATTTACGTATATGTTTAGAATCTAAATGTCTTGAATATGATAATGAGATAAAGGTAAATAATAGTTATAGTTGCCTTTTACAAGTTTACTTATTATTTAAGGATTTTGGTAATTTAGATATTGTCTAAAATGTTGTGACTATTTTTTTTTTCTTTTGAACGGCGGAAATGTTGTGACTATTTGATTTAGTTATTTTTTTTAACTTATCGAGTTACTTTTTTTTTTTTTTTTTTTTTTTTTTACTTTTTGTAGTTAATTGGGTTATTAAGACACGGGGTTTTAGCCCGTCGCAAAGTCAAACAAAGTCATGGCGTGACTGATAAGAGTTGTTACCGGTTTTGTGAAAAAAGAAAATTAACGACACTACTGCACAATGTTTTTTTCTTCGACCTGCCATAGTATTAAAAAAAAAAAAAAAAAAAGTGCCCCCTCATAGTAAATATACTGGCTCCGCCCCTGCTTCAGAGTATCTCCATCTCTGCAGCTCACCATGATCAAAAGTGATTTGAAGCGCTTTTCTACAGGAAATTATTCATTATCTGCATATCGTTAATACAAAGGTAAGAGCAGAAAACTTTCAAAAAAAGATAATACTGAAGGAAATTGAAAAAACAATTACCAGCATCCATCTCAAGTTCTATGCCTGGAACAATGGTAACCCGTCAAAAAGTGATGTAACTCTTTCATCAATTCGAAGATCTTCGACTCTGAATCAAAATTTGATGGAAGCTTACACAAATTACAGACAAAAATTCTTTAAATATATACCATAAACAACCAACCAAACCACCACATTAGAGAAAAAATAGCAGAAAGTAGAAAAATAAACGAAGAGCCTGAGAACATGACACCTTTTGATTCTTGTGACTTTAGATACAACAACCATTTTAGCAGATTGGAATGTTTCTAAGTTTTCAGACAAGTCCTTTTTTTTGTCTTTCAAGATTCTCAATACGCCTCTCGGCATGAGCAATTTCAGTTAATCTTTCAACTACTAACCTTTCGATTTTGCTCTTTTCTTTTTGGGCAGTTTCTCCTTGTATTCTGCAAGTTCAACATCGTATACATTAGTAAACCATATAATAGATATAAAAGCAACATTTAAAAGTTAGGGGGTGTTTGGGTGTGCCTTTTGATATTGATTGCAATAGTTAGGACTGCACCGCTCATGCCAACACCTAAATATTGAATTGCAACAAATTGTTATAGATTTTTTTTTGAAGGGCACAAATTGTTATATATTAATATAGATCTTAATTATTGCAGTGCAAGAAAACTCATGAGTAAAGTGAGTATTAATTTTTTTTTTAAATGGTAAAATACCTGGTGAAATTGAATAAGGAGATTATTGCTGACAAGATATCTTTCTATCGATAGAGCAGCAATGCACCCTGATCCAGCTGCAGTTATGGCTTGTCTCCATTCATGGTCCTACACCCAGAATTGAACATAAAAAAAATTATAGAGAATGACTACAAGTTCGAGCAAAGTTTATAGCAAAAGGAAACAAATATTTAATCATGAAAATAATTTTAAAAGATAAGTTGTGGCACATAAAACGGATATATGAAATTCTGGTATAGTACCTGAACATATCCAGCAGCAAACACCCTATCTATAGAAGTCACTCAACCTTATTAGCATAGACAAATTCGTTAACATCTAAAACCAATATTTGAATAAGATTACCTGAAGATTCAAACATGTTTGTTGCTTTGTAAAGTCTGCAACGACATCAAGAATAATAATAAGACAATTATACTAATGAGCAATGACGTACAATAGATGATGAAACAATTCAATAAATATTGAATATTTGTTTTAATGATACATTTGATTTAGGGTTTTGTAGAAGAAGGATATCAACGAATGAATTGTTTTTGTGTTTTTTTCGATTTAGGGTTTTTAGATATTGTGATACGTGATATGATACATTCAGGGTTTTTAGATATTCTGATACGTAATATGAATCATTCGCTTTATCAATTTTGTCTTGGAAATAAAATAACAAAAGTTTCATTGTTCCAATGGTTGAGATGTTTGTTAGTGATAGTAGAGATCCAAGGTTCGAATCATGTGCACTACATTTTTACATGAATTTAATCCCAATTTTAGCATGCTTAGGTGGCAACAAAAGTTGCTTACATAGACACAATGTGATGAGATGGCGACTATTACAATTACTGGGCAATGAGGTGGCGTTTATGTGGCATTATCTATGTAACACCCCCAAAATACCGCAGCGGAAGACTGTGTCACAGGGGTGCTACTTCATAATACAAAGTACAAGGTATAGAAAACGAACTCTAAATGAGACGTTTTGAAAAGTTACCATTCGATTAATGAATTCAAAGTTACAAACATGAGATTCCAAAGTATGATACATAAATGTATACAAAATGTTTTGAATGGTAAATGATAAAAGCGTAAGTCTTCAGAATATGCAGCTTGACTCTAAGTTCCACGCACTAGCTATCGCCTTACTAACCTGAGATAAACATGCTAAAGTGTCAACACAATGGTTGGTGAGTTCATAGAGTTTGTCTTAAAACAGTTGAAAAGCCTTAAAAGAATATTCGCACAGCAAAGGCATCGTGAATCCACTCAGTTGCAAGTCCCGCCATAAGAGACTTGCAACCTGTGTGTTCACAACCTACTGCTAACATATAGTATGATTTCGATATATGTGTATACGATATATGCACGCTTAATGTAAAGTATCACTGCCTACTGAACCTCTTGACAAGAATAAGCACAAATGCTTCAAAGAATAAGCACAAATGCTTCATAGTGGATTATATTCACCCAAGGCCAGGAATATATGGCAATGGTGGGGGCGTCAGCCCGATAGTACTATCAATACCTCTCCCTCGGCTCCATCCAGAAGTTAAACAGTAGTTAAAGAATATAGCGTATAGAACACATTAAGGCACATATTGTAATAAAACTACACATCATGTTTAAGAGTATAAAAGTATAGCATAGCATATGAGTAAAATTGTCTTTAGTAAAAGAGAAAGCAAGTAGTTTAAGCATGTATCTCCCCAAAAGAGTTTAAAACAAGTAAATGAGAAAAGTGGGGCTACGAACTCACCTTAAGTCTATGTAATGAGAAATGAAAGTGGTAGTCGAATCGCGAAAGTCTCTAAGAGCAGCCTATAATAGAACATTGCGACTTAGGTTTGGAGTAACATCTAAGAATACGAAGAATTGCCAATATATGTCTTGCATAATGTTCATGATGTAGTACTTAGTATATAGTGTAAGTCTTTGAATATAAATGGTTTATGAAACATGTATAGGTTGTATATCTCTTACTACTGTTCGGGCCGACCTAATTCAGAAGTCATGGAGTAAACGTTCGAGGAGCCAGGACACTTTAATTCGTAAATCCACAACTCATCTCGACGGCTTACTTAATGAACTCCTCACATGAGGCTCCCTACTATTGTAGTATTTGATAACATATATATAAGTTTTGATCTTTAAAAGTTACATGGTCTTTAGCCGTGGCTTTGCCGTGACCTTGGTCATTGTAACCATGGTCTTAAGACTCAACCTTGGCTTTAGCCATGGTTGTGGTCTTGGCTTTAGGTCATTAGACCTCTTGGTCTTTGTAAATCATAACTATTATATAGTGACTTTGGTCTAAAAATGGGCTGTTAAGAATTTGAAGAAATTATCACTCGGAAAGCGTTTTCAGGGCTCGAGCTTCTTTGTTCCTGAACGAAAACGGCGTTCCGGACAACTTTCGTGTTTTAACTTTTTGATGAATCGGAGCAGAAGGGTGACTTTCAAAATGGCAGAATGCAAAACAGTAGGTATCGGCAGTTTCGGCGTTTTGGTTTTGCTAACTTCAAATGGTCATAACTTTTGACTCGGGTACTCGTTTTGGGTGATTCAAATTGCTATGTTTTCCTTGTTAAGTCCTCTTTAACAGTAAGTAAGTGTCAAATATCATAGTTGTACTATTTTGGTCGTGGTTCTCCATAAAAGTCACTAGTTTACTTGTTTAAATATCATAAGTTAACATATATATACATAACTTGTTTTACTAATTTTTATACATCATGAACACAATACAAAGACCATATATAGCATGAAAGAAACATAATAAGCATGAAAATGATATTGAGCAAGAAAGTGTATAAGGGTTTGCTTACAACTTTTGGCTTTCTAAAGAAAGGAAGTCAAGTATGAAACTAGGACACTAAACCTATGCTCGTAAACCCTTCACCACAACTCTTGAAACCCTTGCTAGCCTTGATATAACCCTTGTGAAAACCATTTAACTTCAGCCCCTAATCACCTTGTGTAGCTCCTAATTCAACCATGGAATCACCAAACAAACTTAAGAACTAGGTAGAGAATACTAAGACCTTGAACTTTGTAGTGTAACTTGTAGTTTGAAGATCAAAGGATCATGATGCTAGGGATTTATGTGTGGCATTTTTTGTGATGAGAAAGGAAGGATATGAGCTTGTATTTATAGCATGAAGAGGAGGTGCAAGGAAGGTGCCTAGGAAGGTTCATTGAGGAGGTTAGTTTTTAGGATATTTAGGAAGCTTTCTTAGCAAGTTTTACACATGTATGGATCCTAGGGCTTAAGGCATGAGATCATGACACACAATAGGTGAATCCCCCCCCCTCTAAGTCGGCCAAGGCTGATCTAGGGTGACTAGATGAGTAGTCATGGTCTTATCTAAGTTACGGAGTGAGTTTTGGTCCCGGTAATCGCTAACGGTAAGTCGTTAAGTCATGAAACTTAAAATCGGGTATCCTAAAAATGCGAAACTTGTAAATATACTAGAACTTATCAATATACTCCATAATAAAATATAAAATGAGTGGTAGGTTCTATTGGGTTGCTCAAACCCTGCTAAAACTGGAAACACGGGTCTAAAACGCGTAATACGTAAAACGTACGAAAGTTGCGTAAAATTGAGAAAAGTAAAATGTAACTTTTCTAATAGGATAATAATGACTTAAAATGACTTATAATGTATAGGCTGGGCTCAGTCTAGTGTCGGTTGGTATTAAATGTCTTTTAAACTTAAAACCGTAAGCCTAAAAATCAAGGAATGATTTATAAAATCAAGGAATGATTTTTGGTCAAAGGAGGAGGGAAAAATATGTTGACTTATTCTAATAAGTTGAAAACTCAAATCGTCTTAGAAACGCGGTGTAGGTATAGGCTAAGGTTACGGCCGAGTAAAAACGCTTAAAACTGAAAATTCCAGTTTTTCACGGCCGATGTTTATTTTGGTCATGTTTTTCTCAGTCATGATTAATTCTCTAATTAATCATGAGAGTACTAAAAATTTTTCTGATGCGGGGTCACTTAACGCGGTCGAGTTTCGTTGTGCATAGAGTTTTTGAATGACGTTTTACCCTAAAACGTGTAATTCCGTGTAATTCCTTAATAACTTTCACGAAAATGATCTGATGAGTGTCAAACTTTTAATTTGCCATGGAAATGATTTATCACTCGAGGCCAAGAAATAAAAATCAAATTTCGGGAAAAATGAATAGTAAAAGTGAACAGTGAAATTTTCCAGGAATATTAATTAATCTGAAAATGCGAATTGTTACAGTCTCTACCCCTTAAGGAGAACTTCGTCCCGAAGTTCAGTTGATGTTAACTACTTACGGTGTGTCTAAAAGAATTCGGGATCTTAATATAGTGGTGTTTACTCTGATTCGTCTAAGGTCCTGGTTAAGGAGTTGTATCGGCTACAATTAAACCCACTTATTTATAACACATTACTTACATAAAGAAGCATCCAAATTTATGTAAGTAAGGTCTCATAAACTTATGGTTCGGTGATTTACAATTTCTTTATTTAAATGAAGAGGCGTCCCAATCCATTTAAATAAGGAGATTCTAAATCATCTTACTTAAGAATTTCTGACACAAAATCCGCCTTCTGAGGCCGATAGTAAGATAATCAAGTCATCAAATCCCTAAAGCTAAGCAATAATATTATTTAACTCAAATCTTGTGTCTCATCAAACAAGAACTGTCACAAGATCAAGTTAAATAATTAGTTATTACTGAGCTCCATGTTTTTAATGACTCGACTAATCTCTGGGGCTCCTTATAATACTAAAGTCACATCATCTAACAGCGTGGAACTAAACCAACAACTACCAAAGAGCGTATGCGTATGTAGTGTGTGTAAGGCAAATAAAGAGGAGAGTCCTAACGTATAAAGCAGTTATAGTCTAGGCACTAAATGCAACCTAGTTCTCTATAACCAAGGCTCTGGTACCAATCTGTAACACCCCCAAAATACCGCAGCGGAAGACTGTGTCACAGGGGTGCTGCTTCATAATACAAAGTACAAGGTATAGAAAACGAACTCTAAATGAGACGTTTTGAAAAGTTACCATTCGATTAATGAATTCAAAGTTACAAACATGAGATTCCAAAGTATGATACATAAATGTATACAAAATGTTTTGAATGGTAAATGATAAAAGCGTAACTCTTCAGAATATGCAGCTTGACTCTAAGTTCCACGCACTAGCTATCGCCTTGCTAACCTGAGATAAACATGCTAAAGTATCAACACAATGGTTGGTGAGTTCATAGAGTTTGTCTTAAAACAGTTGAAAAGCCTTAAAATAATATTCGCACAGCAAAGGCATCGTGAATCCACTCAGTTGCAAGTACCGCCATAAGAGACTTGCAACCTGTGTGTTCACAACCCACTGCTAACATATAGTATGATTTCGATATATGTGTATACGATATATGCACGCTTAATGTAAAGTATCACTGCCTACTGAACCTCTTGACAAGAATAAGCACAAATGCTTCAAAGAATAAGCACAAATGCTTCATAGTGGATTATATTCACCCAAGGCCAGGAATATATGGCAATGGTGGGGGCGTCAGCCCGATAGTACTATCAATACCTCTCCCTCGGCTCCATCCAGGAGTTAAACAGTAGTTAAAGAATATAGCGTATAGAACACATTAACGCACATATTGTAATAAAACTACACATCATGTTTAAGAGTATAAAAGTATAGCATAGCATATGAGTAAAATTGTCTTTAGTAAAAGAGAAAGCAAGTAGTTTAAGCATGTATCTCCCCAAAAGAGTTTAAAACAAGTAAATGAGAAAAGTGGGGCTACGAACTCACCTTAAGTCTATGTAATGAGAAATGAAAGTGGTAGTCGAATCGCGAAAGTCTCTAAGAGCAGCCTATAATAGAACGTTGCGACTTAGGTTTGGAGTAACGTCTAAGAATACGAAGAATTGCCAATATATGTCTTGCATAATGTTCATGATGTAGTACTTAGTATATAGTGTAAGTCTTTGAATATAAATGGTTTATGAAACATGTATAGGTTGTATATCTCTTACTACCGTTCGGGCCGACATAATTCAGAAGTCATGGAGTAAACGTTCGAGGAGCCAGGACACTTTAATTCATAAATCCACAACTCATCTCGACGGCTTACTTAATGAACTCCTCACATGAGGCTCCCTACTATTGTAGTATTTGATAACATATATATAAGTTTTGATCTTTAAAAGTTACATGGTCTTTAGCCGTGGCTTTTCCGTGACCTTGGTCATTGTTACCATGGTCTTAAGACTCAACCTTGGCTTTAGTCATGGTTGTGGTCTTGGCTTTAGGTCATTAGACCTCTTGGTCTTTGTAAATCATAACTATTATATAGTGACTTTGGTCTAAAAATGGGCTGTTAAGAATTTGAAGAAATTATCACTCGGAAAGCGTTTTCAGGGCTCGAGCTTCTTTGTTGATGAATCGGAGCAGAAGGGTGACTTTCAAAATGGCAGAATGCAAAACAGTAGGTATCGGCAGTTTCGGCGTTTTGGTTTTGCTAACTTCAAATGGTCATAACTTTTGACTCGGGTACTCGTTTTGGGTGATTCAAATTGCTATGTTTTCCTTGTTAAGTCCTCTTTAACAGTAAGTAAGTGTCAAATATCATAGTTGTACTATTTTGGTCATGGTTCTCCATAAAAGTCACTAGTTTACTTGTTTAAATATCATAAGTTAACATATATATATATATATATATATATATATATATATATATATATATATATATATATATATATATATATACATAACTTGTTTTACTAATTTTTATACATCATGAACACAATACAAAGACCATATATAGCATGAAAGAAACATAATAAGCATGAAAATGATATTGAGCAAGAAAGTGTATAAGGGTTTGCTTACAACTTTTGGCTTTCTAAAGAAAGGAAGTCAAGTATGAAACTAGGACACTAAACCTATGCTTGTAAACCCTTCACCACAACTCTTGAAACCCTTTCTAGCTTTGATATAACCCTTGTGAAAACCATTTAACTTCAGCCCCTAATCACCTTGTGTAGCTCCTAATTCAACCATGGAATCACCAAACAAACTTAAGAACTAGGTAGAGAATACTAAGACCTTGAACTTTGTAGTGTAACTTGTAGTTTGAAGATCAAAGGATCATGGTGCTAGGGTTTTATGTGTGGCGTTTTTTGTGATGAGAAAGGAAGGATATGAGCTTGTATTTATAGCATGAAGAGGAGGTGCAAGGAAGGTGCCTAGGAAGGTTCATTGAGGAGGTTAGTTTTTAGGATATTTAGGAAGCTTTCTTAGCAAGTTTTACACATGTATGGATCCTAGGGCTTAAGGCATGAGATCATGACACACAATAGGTGAATCCCCCCCCCCCTCTAAGTCAGCCAAGGCTGATCTAGGGTGACTAGATGAGTAGTCATGGTCTTATCTAAGTTACGGAGTGAGTTTTGGTCCCGGTAATCGCTAACGGTAAGTCGTTAAGTCATGAAACTTAAAATCGGGTATCCTTAAAATGCGAAACTTGTAAATATGCTAGAACTTATCAATATACTCCATAATAAAATATAAAATGAGTGGTAGGTTCTATTGGGTTGCTCAAACCCTGCTAAAACTGGAAACACGGGTCTAAAACGCGTAATACGTAAAACGTACGAAAGTTGCGTAAAATTGAGAAAAGTAAAATGTAACTTTTCTAATAGGATAATAATGACTTAAAATGACTTATAATGTTTAGGCTGGGCTCAGTCTAGTGTCGGTTGGTATTAAATGTCTTTTAAACTTAAAACCGTAAGCCTAAAAATCAAGGAATGATTTTTGGTCAAAGGAGGAGGGAAAAATATGTTGACTTATTCTAATAAGTTGAAAACTCAAATTGTCTTAGAAACGCGGTGTTGGTATAGGCTAAGGTTACGGCTGAGTAAAAACGCCTAAAACTGAAAATTCCAGTTTTTCACGGCCGAGGTTTATTTTGGTCATGTTTTTCTCAGTCATGATTAATTCTCTAATTAATCATGAGAGTACTAAACATTTTTCTGATGCGGGGTCACTTAACGCGGTCGAGTTTCGTTGTGCGTAGAATTTTTGAATGACGTTTTACCCTAAAACGTGTAATTCCGTGTAATTCCTTAATAACTTTCACGAAAATGATCTGATGAGTGTCAAACTTTTAATTTTCCATGGAAATGATTTATCACTCGAGGCCAAGAAATAAAAATCAAATTTCGGGAAAAATGAATAGTAAAAGTGAATAGTGAAATTTTTCGGGAATAGTAATTAATCTAAAAATGCGAATTGTTACAATGTACGTGTAACGCCTCCTGTTATATATATATATATATATATATATATATATATATATATATATATATATATATATATATATATATATATATATATATATATATATATATTATCAAACAAATAGAAAGAAGAATAGAAAGCTATATCTATACAAACAACGTAATCAAACAAAACATATTTATCTAAGCATGGCAATGAGATGTGAAAGAATGACGTACCCGGCGGTCTTCAACAAAAAATCTTCAAAATCTTTAAGATGACATATAGACTTTGAAAAAGTCTACGGTGAGAAAATTTCAAGATTGCCTCAAGGAATGTTCATCTAGCTATTCGGTCCCCATTGCCTCTTTGGTCCAAAGTTGTTTGGTCCAAACATGTTTAACATTTGACTAGGATGCATGAAAGGTGGTAGTATACCCCAAGGATTGTAGCTTTGTTGATAGTTCCACATTTGATTACTATTGTTATTGTAGTTTTGTCTATTTTGGTTTCTTCTTGGTTGAGGTGTTTTAGACCTAGGATGAGGGTTATTTGGTTTTCTAGGTGGTGGAGTTTTAGATCTTGTCTTAGGTTTAGAATATCCTACTTCGGTTTTTAAAGAAGGTTTATAAAAAGCTTTTACTTCTTCATTGTTGGCAAGAGGTATTTTTCTATCATTAATAAGTATATACTTAGGATTAGATTTTAGAGGTTTTTGTTCATTAAGTTCATTTTCGAATTTGACATTTTTAATCCCGCTTGTTGAAGCTTCATTTGAGTTAAATCCTAAACCGGTTTTATCTCCGGATACTCTTTAAATACTTATTATTTTACTAAGTGAGTGACTACTATTTTCAAATTTATCAAGTTTGCGAATTTGTTCCCTGAGTATTTCGTTTTCACTTTTAAGCTCTTGACATGATTTACATTCTTCAAAAATTTCTTTACCCTTTTCAAGTTCATGTATTTTAATTTTTAGTTCTAGTACTTCATTTTCCAATTGATTGTTTATGTATTTTAGTGATTTGTTTTTGGCAATTACTAGTTGTCCTAATTTGCATAGTCTATTATATTCATTATCTAAGTCTTTTTCATCTAATAATAAATTTTCATCACTAAAATATTCGGTTTCGGAACGTACCTCATTTGACGTCTTCACCATAAGACACTTCTCTCCCTTTGTCATTTCTTTCTCATCTTCATCGCTATCACTCCAAGCTCCTCCAACAAATGCTCTTTGATTTTGATCTCTTGTCATCATTGGACATTTTCCAATGAGGTGATTTGGATCACCACACTTGAAGCATTCCCTTTCATTCTTGTCATCCTTACTCTTTTGAAATGCTTTCTTTTCATCATGTGGTTGTCTTACAAATCTTCCTCGCCTTTTGAAGAATTTCTTGAAATCTCTTACGGCCATGGCATATTCTTCGTCATCACTTACAGAAGATGAGCTATCTTCGATACTAGATTCCTTTCTAGCTTTCAAGGCGATTGACTTGCTTTGCTCTCGTTTTCCTTTGACAATTTCAAAATCTTTCTTTATAATTGCTTCGTAGAATTTTAAATTTCCAATTAATTCATCAAGTTGTAATGTTGACAAATTCTTTGATTCTTCAATAGCCGTCACTTTAGCTCGCCATTTTAGGTGAAGAGCCCTAAGAAACTTCCTGACAAAATTCTTTCTAGAAAAATTCTCATCAAGTGCTTTTAAACTTGTGATGATAGTGTTAAATCTAGCAAAAGCATTATCAATTGATTCCTCTACTGGAATCGTGAATTGCTCATATTGTTGAACAAGTAGATCTATCTTATTATCTTTGACTTGACTATTACCTTGGTGAGTTATTAATAAAGAGTTTCAAATTTCTTTTGCGGTTTCACACATAAAGATCCTTTCGTACTCTTTACGTGGTAGCTCATTATAAATAACCATTTTTGCTTCATTATTTTTAGCAAGTTTTCTTTTTAAATCATCATTTTGTTTTTCAAAAGGTACGATTTCATCTTTCATTGTTTCAGGGTTATTTTGAATAGGTAGGAAATCACCATTAGTAATAACATGCCAAAGATCTAGATCTTTTGACTTCACATAAGTTTCGAATCGATTTTTCCAATATAAAAATCCATCACTTTCAAATAGTGGTGGTCTTTGCATAGATTACCCTTCTAAATATTTTTCAGATTCCATAGATCGTTACAAGTTTTAAAATACAATATATTTTAAAGATCTTGCTAAACCTAGCTCTGATACCAATTGTGGAAAACAAGAAGGGGGGTTGAATAGTTTGTTGGGTTTTGAGTTCTGCTGCTGAGTGAAACTGCTGCGATAATGAAACTGCTGCTAGAGTAAATGATTCTGCTGCTGATAACAAAGTGCTGCTATGGAAAATGCTGCTGAAGGAAACTACTGCTGAAGAGATAAGCATGTATTCGTAGTAGATAATTATAGAATAAATCGAATGTATCTCTTATAAGTCTAGAATATTCTTATCTTGATTAGAAAGTTATTGTAAACCTAGTAGGACTCATTGTCCTATAAAAGGAGGATCCTAGGGTTAGATTATGTACGTATTGTTTAGTTTTTGTTTACACTTCAAGGTTGTAAAACCCTAGCATTATTGAGTGCTCGTATTAATAATATTGAAGTGTTGATAGAGAATTATTCTTCTTAAGTTAAGCTTTTATATTCCGCATTCAAGCTTAAGTGTTTATTTTAAGTCAACTTCTATATAAGTTGTAATCAAGAAGAAACTGTTCTTTGCAAGCTTGCTATTCCTAATCAACTGCTGAAGATGGGTGATGACACACATATGGTGACTGCTTCAAAGGTTCCAATGCTCAACCCTGGTGAATATGAGCTATGGAAGATGAGAATTCGACAATACATTCGCATGATTGACTTTAACATGTGGAATGTGATCATGAATGGTGACTCTTTACCAAAGAAAGGCCCTGATGGTAAAGATATACCAATCAAGTCTGCTGAAGAGAACTCTGTAAGGAAGATGGAGATCAAGGCTCACAGTATTCTCTTGATGGGAATACCTAATGAGTTTCAGTTGGACTTTGAGAGTTGTGAGACTGCTAAAGAATTAATGGATGCTATTGAATTCAGGTTTGGAGGGAATGATGCTACCAAGAAGTCAAGGAAGAATATGTTGAAGCATCAGTTTGAGAACTTTACTGCTGAAAGTGGAGAGAAGATTATTGGCACCTACAACAGGCTCAATCAACTTGTCAGTCATCTAAAGCTTGTTGGCTATGTGGTTCCACAAGAAGATGTGAATCTCAAGTTTCTCAGAAGTCTTGCACCTGAATGGAGTATGCACACTGTTGTTTGGAGGAATAAGCCTGACTTTGAAACCATGAAGTTGGAAAGCCTCTATAACAATTTAAGAGTGTATGAACCAGAATTATCTACTTCATCTGCTTCTGGTTCACAAAATCTTGCCTTTGTATCCTCAAAGTCAAAGGGGTCTAAAGAATCTCACTCTGCTGCTTATGGAGTATCTACTGCTGATGGATCTGCTGCTAGTTCTCATGAAAATAACTCCACCAGTGATATGGCTTTATGTGCATTCTTGGCTGATCTAACGTCAAGTATAAGGTCACAGGCACTTAATCAAGATCTGGATCATCTTGATCAAGATGATCTTGAAGAGATGGATCTTAAATGGCAAATGGCCATGTTGACCTTAAGGGCTAGAAAATTCTGGAAGAGAATTGGAAAAGAGATCAAGTACAGACCTAAAGAAAATGTTGGCTTTGACAAGTCAAAGATAGAGTGTTACAACTGTAACAAGAAAGGTCATTTTGCCAGAGAATGTAGAGCTCCAAAGAAAAATGGTGAAGCATCAAAGAAGACTGAAGAGACAAAGAATACTACTACTGCATTGGTGTCTTGTGATGGATTGGGAGAGTATGATTGGAGTGACTTGGCTGATGAAGAACCAAATTATTCCTTGGTGGCTCAAGTCAAGCCTGAAGTGCATAACTTTGCACTTATGGCTTATTCATCATCATCTTCTGGATCTGACTCTGAGGTATCTAATGATTCTAATTTATCTGTGTGTTATTTTAAGTCTTGTGCTGACACTATTGAAGAACTTAAGTCTAGGAATGAAAGTCTAAATAAAGAAGTTGAAAACCTAAAACTTGATAACTTAGGTTACAAAGTAGGTATTCAAAATGTTGAAAGAAGACTTGAGTACTTAAAAGAGTGTGAGATGGAATATGTAGATAGAATTAACCAACAAGATGTTGAGATTTTTAAGAAAAACAGTGAAATTGAGTTTCTTAAAAATAAATTAGAAGAAGCAGAAAAAAATAGAGATGAAGCTCTTGCTGAAAAAGAAAAACATATAGTAAGAGTAAACAAACAACAATATGCTTCTGATTTGGTTAATAAATATATTGAGAGTACAATAATGAGGAAAGGAAGTGGAATAGGTTACAATGAGGTTGTTCCTCCTATTAAGAGTGCCTATGCTCCACCAGGAAAAGAATTGTCCTTCATTAGTGAGCTGGATATAGAAAAACCATTAGGTGAGTCTAGTACAAGTGTCTTAGAAACACTTAAGGTAGAGGGTAGAAAATTTCCTGATGGTCCCATTATTGAAGATTGGTACTCAGATAGTGATGAGGAACAAGAACAGGTTGAACCAGAACATAATGTAGTAAAGGAAGAAATTCCTGCTAAGATTGAAAAAGTTGAACCTAAAATTGAACAAGTGAAGTTTGTGAAACCTTTGCTAGGTCAAGGTATCTCTAGGAGAATGGTTGAGTATAAAGAGGTTTCTAGAGAAAGAATGAACGGTTTCAATAATAAGCCTAAGGGTAATCAGAGAAACTTTAATAACCAAGTTTCAAACAAATTAGGTAGTGAGTTTCAATTAAGGAAAAAGGCTTGTTATAAGTGTGGTAGCTTTGAACCTTTGATTAATAGCTGTCCTGACCACAAGAAACTTGTTTGGAATCAATAATCTAGGGTGAATCACAAATATGTTAATCAGAATACTCACCCTCATCCAAATAGAAACATGATTCCTAGGGCTGTGTTGTTAAGATCTGGTGCAACTAGATCAATTTATGCTGCTAAATCAAATGGTGTTTTTAAAAACACAACTGGTTCTGTTGCTGGCTCTACTGCTAGTAAGCACTCTGCTGCTAGTAAGCACTCTGCTGCTAGTAAGCAATCTGCTGCTAGTACAAAACTTTCTACTTCTAGGCCAAAAGTTTTATCAAATTCAGTTGTCGGAAATCATTTTTATGCTGTTAAGGCCTTAGCTTGTTGGGTTTGGAAACCAAAATCAAATGTTACAAACAATGTTTCCAAAACCAGCAGTGCATCAAGTGATTTAAAGAAATTTAACTATGTTGATGCACAAGGCAGATCCAAATCAGTAATGGCTTGGGTCCCCAATAGAAACTAATTTCTCTATTTTCATGTGCAGGGTAATCTACTGGATGAGCTTAAAGACATGGTTATAGTTGATAGTGGATGCTCTGGACATATGACAGGGGATGAGTCTCAGCTTGAAGATTTTGAGGCTTTTGATGGTGGATATGTTGCTTTTGGGAATGATCCAAAAGGTGGAAAGATTATTGGTAGAGGCACTTTAAAGACTGGGAATTTGGACTTTGAGAAGGTGTTTCTTGTGAAAGGGCTTAAGTTTAATCTCTTTAGTGTTTCACAAATGTGTGACAAAAGAAATTTTGTTCTTTTTACAGACACTGAATGTATGATCCTTTCTCCTAATTTTCAGTTGCCAAATGATAAATTTGTGCTATTGAAGGTTCCTAGAAATGAAAATATATACAGTGACCATATTAAGACCATAGTTCCCAAAAGAGCTTTAACTTGTCTGATTGCAAAAGCCACTGTTGATGAGTCCAAATTATGGCATAGAAGACTTGGGCATCTGAACTACAAAACAATGAACAAGTTGGTGAAAGGAAATCTTGTAAGAGGAATGCCCACAAAGTTGTTTGAAAACTGTGAGACTTGTATTGCTTGTCAGAAGGGAAAACAACACAGAGTCTCATTCAAGTCAAACACTGTGAATACAAATACAGAGCCCTTGCATTTGTTACACATGGATTTATTTGGGCCTGTTTTTGTGAAAAGTTTGAATAAAAAGTCATATTGCCTAGTTGTCACAGATGACTACAGCAGGTTCACTTGGGTGTTCTTCTTAGCCACTAAAGATGAAACCCCAGAAGTACTTAAAGAATTCATTACAAGAGTTGAAAACCTGCACAACCATAAAGTGAAGATTATATGATGTGACAATGGTACTGAGTTCAAGAATAGTGTGATAACCAATTCTGTGTGGGAAAAGGCATTTTAAGACAGTATAGTGTTGCAAGAACTCCACAGCAAAATGGTGTTGCAGAGAGAAGAAATAGGACACTTATTGAGGCTGCAAGAACAATGTTAGCTGATTCTAAACTACCTATACCTTTTTGGGCTGAAGCTGTAAATACTGCATGTTTTGTGCAGAACAGGAGTAAGGTAGTGAAGCCTCACAACAAAACTCCATATGAGCTCTTTCATGGGAAGAAACCAATGATTGATTTTCTTAAGCCATTTGGATGTCCTGTCACTATTTTGAATACTAAAGATCAGTTAGGCAAGTTTGAAGAGAAAGCTGATGAAGGGAATTTAGTTGGATATTCTGTACATAGTAAAGCTTTCAGAGTATATAACAAGAGAACCAAACATGTAGAGGAGAATTTGCATATCAAGTTTAGTGAGAACACATCTAATGCTGTAGGAAAAGGACCTGAATGGATGTTTGATATTGACATCCTAACCAAGACAATGAATTA
Source organism: Artemisia argyi (assembly GCA_030686995.1). Lineage (NCBI taxonomy): Eukaryota > Viridiplantae > Streptophyta > Magnoliopsida > Asterales > Asteraceae > Artemisia > Artemisia argyi. The sequence goes on from CM060697.1 coordinate 128,268,061, forward strand.
TGTACCTGTTATTGCTAGTGTTGACACTAACAAACCACAAGAAGACATTGTTTTGATTGAGAAACTGAAGGTTGGTCCTACTTTCATACCTTTACAACAAAATCAAGATACACAAGAAGATGATGTTCCTCCAGAGAAACCTAAGGAAGCTCAAGCAGATGTTGTGACTCCTATTGATGCAGAAAAGATACCCAATGAAACTCCAAAAGAAGTTGTTGCTGATTCTCCAATTAGACCAGAAGACTCTACTGCTGACTCAGAAGACTCTACTGCTAGACCAAAACAAGCAACTACTACTTCTATCTATTCTGCTGCTAAGCCTACTCACTCTGCTTCTACATCACAGTTTCCTTCTTTGGGCACTCAGGATAGACATTTTGATGATACAAACTATCCTGAAGATCCAAATATGCCTCCTCTAGAGAATATCTATGATGACACAGATGATGAAGCTCTTGATGGTAAATTATTTGGAGCTGAAGTAGACTATACTAATTTGGAACTCAATATTCCTGTTAGTCCCACTACTACTACAAGAGTTCACAAGAATCATCCAAAAGAACAAATTCTAAGTGATCCTCAATCATCTGTACAAACAAGGAAAATGACTAAAGAACTTCATGATCTTCAACATCAAAGTTTCTTTGCAAGATCTCTCCATCAAAGAAACAGTCATAAAGATCTACAAAATTGCTTGTTTGCCTGCTTTCTGTCTCAAATTGAACCCAAGAATACTTACAAAGCCCTACAAGAAGCTAGTTGGGTGGAAGCAATGCAAGATGAGCTTTTGCAATTCAAGCTACAAGAAGTATGAACTTTGGTTGATTTGCCAAATGGAAAAAGAGTTATTGGTACTAAATGGGTTTTCAGATGTAAAAGAGATGAAAGAGGGATAGTCATCAGAAGTAAAGCTAGATTAGTAGCTCAAGGATACACACAACAAGAGGGACTTGACTATGATGAGGTATTTGCACCAGTGGCAAGGATAGAAGCCATTAGACTATTCTTGGCTTATGCTTCATTCAAAGATTTTGTGGTGTATCAGATGGATGTAAAGAGTGCTTTCCTTTATGGGACCATTACAAAAGAAGTTTATGTGTCTCAACCACCAGGTTTTAAGGACCCTGATTATCCTGACAAAGTTTACAAGGTGAATAGAGCAATGTATGGACTACATCAAGCTCCCAGAGCTTGGTATGATACCTTGTCAACATATTTGTTGGACTCTGGGTTCAGTAGAGGAAAGATTGACAAGACTTTGTTTCTCAAAAGACAAAAAGATGATATTTTGCTGGTACAAATCTATGTTGATGACATCATCTTTGGTTCTACAAACAGAGAAATGTGTGTTGATTTTGAGAAGCTTATGAAGGATAAGTTTGCAATGAGTTCAATGGGAGAACTCAACTTCTTCTTGGGACTACAGGTGGTTCAAAAGAAAGATGGCATATTTATCAGTCAGGATAAGTATGTAAATGACATCTTGAAGAAGTTTGGATTTGAAGATGCTAAGCCTGCTAAGACAACCATGGATACCAACAAACCTTTGTTGAAGGATGAAAATGGAAAAGAAGTAGATGTTCACTTGTACAGGTCTATGATTGGCTCATTGATGTATCTTACAGCATCAAGGCCTGATATCATGTTTGCTGTATGTGCCTGTGCAAGATTCAAAGTTTGTCCTAAAGAATCACATCTCAATGCAGTGAAGAGGATTTTTAGGTATCTAAGGCATCAACCTACATTGGGCCTATGGTATCCTAAGGATTCACCTTTTGATTTGGTGGCATATTCAGACAGTGACTATGTTGGTGCTTGCTTGGATAGAAAGTCTACAACTGGAGGTTGTCAATTTCTTGGAAACAGATTGGTGTCATGGCAATGCAAGAAACAAACAGTGGTTGCAAATTCTACAACTAAAGCTGAGTATGTGGCTGCTTCAAGTTGCTGTGGTCAAGTGCTATGGATGCAAAATCAACTACTGGATTATGGGTACAATTTCATGAACACCAAAATTCATATTGATAACAACAGCACACTTTGCATAATTAAAAATGCTGTTTTTCATTAAAAAACAAAGCATATTGAGATAAGACATCATTTCATAAGGGATTGCTATGAAAAGAAGTTAATTCAAATTGTCAAAATTCATACTGATAACAATGTTGCTGATCTTCTCACTAAACACTTTGATGTAGGAAGATTTCAATTCTTAATTGCAAACATTGGTATGATTAATCTTTGAAAACCTTATCTCTTATTGTTTTTGTAAAATGTGTAAAGGCCTTGTGCTGATTGTTCATCTGTTTCTGCTGCTTCTTAAGAAGCAAGTGATTAAGCTGCAATGTACTCTACTGTTATTTTACTCTACTGCTAGTATACTTTCTTGTATACTTTGTGGTGTTTGGACTAACATTTTGCAGGATAAGTTGAGAATTGATGATTTGCAAGAATATTAAACAGAAATTCAAAGGATTTCATTCATCAATCACAAGAGTACATTCAACAAAAGAGAACATCCACATCATGCTCTGAAATAACAAAAGACTGCTACATCACAACCTAAAATAAAAAGACTTAACACATCATTTTCTAGGGCATGGAAGTCCAAGTACAATCTTCCTCTCCTTAGGAAGTGGAGGGTTTGCTTTTCTTGCCTTGGTAGATGTCTTGGATCTTGGCCTTGATGATGATGGTCGTTCTGGAGTGGATGGTGGATTGTAGTCTGGTTCATCCTCATCTGATGATGTGTAGATGAAGGGGGAAACAAGCTCCTTGGGAGATGGTGGTCTGATTGGGATCCAAGCAGGGTCTTCTGATGATTCTGAAGACGATGGAGACTTGGGGGACATCACCTCTTTACCCCTCGAAGTACTTGGAGTTTGATTTAAACATAAGAGATCTTTGAAGACTGGAAGGTCATGCTTCCTCTTTCTGTCTTGCTCCTTGGTTCTACAACCATCATGAGGAGGACGGAATGGAGGGACATATGTTTCAAAAGGAGATTCATCTTCCGAAGAAGAATCGGATGAGATGTTGATTATTTTGGGTGAAGATTTCATTGTGATTGGACGAATTGATTTGGGTGATTGAAAGAGTTGATTATGTGATTGGCGTTTCTGATTGTAATTAGGGTTTGATTTTGGTGATTTAGGGAAAAGATTGCGTCCGATTTTATAGGGATTTTGGAGTATCAAGCGCATTAATTGTTATGGGTTCTTGACTTTTTAGCCAAGTTTGATTAGTCAACTCTGCTGCTAGCTTATTTTCACTCTGCTGCTAGTTGTTTCATTCTGCTGCTAGTTGTGGATGACTGGGTTATGCTGCTACGGTTGTAAGTGAGAGGGTGGTATGTGTAACTTCTACCAATCAGTTTAAAACCTAATTAATCTTCATAATTGGTTTCTACACGTTCCAAATTGAAGTTATCCAAACCCTAACACTCCATTATTGTCAAAATCAATTATCCCCAATTTCCCTAAACCCTAATTCATGGATTGTGTACGTACCTGGGCAGAGCAACACAATAGTGTTGTAGTTTTAGATGAAGAGTTGGTTCCTGAAGGGCTCACAGATATGGTTAAATTTTTGAATGCTACTTCTCTTAGGTATGCACTCACTGTGAATCCTACTATATTTGTTTCCTACATCAAACAGTTTTGGCTTACTGCTAAAGTCAAATCTATGAATGGGGAAAAATATGTCAGTGCTTTAGTAGATGGGCAAAAGGTTCGTATCACTGAATCATCTATAAGGGAATCTCTTCTCTTAAATGATGAAACAGAGACTACTTGCCTTGCTAATTCTGCTATTTTTGCTGGTTTAAAAACTTTGGGGTATGAGGGCAAGCATAACAATTTAAAATTTCAAAAAGCTCTCCTCTGTCCTCAATACAAGTTTTTGGTACACCTTCTCCTTCATTGTTTGAGTCCTAAAACTTCTGGGTGGCATGAGTTTAGTGCTACTATTGCTTCTGCAATGGTATGCTTAAGCACATGTCAACCATTTAATTTTTCAAATATGATTTTGGAGGGGATTACTAAAAGTATCAAAGAGTCTGGTTCTTATTTGCTTTATCCAAGATTTCTCCAGCTCTTTATTGTTGACCAACTTACTGATTTTAGATCCCATGCTGGTTATTATGAAGCTCCAAGATTGATTTCAAAAACTTTCACTTTCTTGGTTAAGCATGGAAAAAGTTTTTCAGACACACATACAAATCTTACACCTTATATGGTGCAACTTGTGCAAAATATTCAGGGTGAAGGATCAGGAAATCCCAATGATTCCCATCACACACCCAATTTTTCTGCATCTACAACACAACCCAAAATACATTATACCCATAGGAAAACCAAAAAGAACACTTATCTACCTCAGGATAGTGTTAGTATGGCTGTACCAGATGAGGTTGTCCTAGTTGATGGAGGGGACATGTTGGTGAGGGCTGTCACTACTGCTTCTAGCTTAGCAGCAGAGCAGGATAGTGATAACATAAATAAGACCCAATCCAAGGCAACATCTAGAGAAAAGGATTCTTCTGAATCAAATCCTCAGGATGGTAACCCTAGCCAAATGGAAAATATAGGGGGCTTAGATGATCAAACTAGGTTTGATACTGAGTTTATGTCCCAGGATTCACCTCTCGGACCCGGTTACACAGGTCGAAGTGATGAGGACAGGCCAGTGACAAATGAATTGACGGAAAATCTTGTACATAATGACAATGCCCATGATTCACCTCTCGGACCAGGTAACACAGGTCGAAGTGATGAGACTACTATGCAACTCATTAAGGAATTGACGGTTACCTGTACCAATTTGGGGTTGAAGTGTACTACTTTGGAAGATAAGGTTCTTACTTTGTCTATAGTTGTTGCAAGTCAAGGCAAGATAATTACAACATTGAAGAAACAGATTAAGAAATTGAAGAAATCAAGAACTTCAACCTCATTGAAAAGGCTAAAGAAGGTGGGCACTTCTCAAGTTATTATTTCACCTGAACTCTCTACACATTTGGAAGAGGATGATGCTTCCAAACAAGGGAGGAATGAAGATGTAATGAGTTCAGGGGAGGCAAATGTGAAGAGGGTTGAAAGTGCTCAGGTTATGAATGAAGAAATGGCTTCAGGGGAGGTTCCAGTAATTGGAGACATGGATGTGGAAAGTCCTCAGGATGCTGAGAATTTTGTGGTTGCTGATCAATCAGGGAATGAGGTTGTAATGGAAAAAGTGATTGCTACTCAAGAAAAGGTGGTGGAAAAACTCAATACTTTGGAGCCTGAGCAATTAGTGAAGGCAACAGGGTTGATGTGTGAAGCCTTAAAGACTTTGGGGGATTCAATGGTGAAAGAGCTTGAAAATGCTGCTATTGCTGACAAGACTAATGACTCTACTGCTGCTCATGATTCTGCTGCTAAAGATCTTGCTGATCCTGCTGCTAGTGGATGGGGAGGAATGAAGATGTAATGAGTTCAGGGGAGGCAAATGTGAAGAGGGTTGAAAGTGCTCAGGTTATGAATGAAGAAATGGCTTCAGGGGAGGTTCCAGTAATTGGAGACATGGATGTGGAAAGTCCTCAGGATGCTGAGAATTTTGTGGTTGCTGATCAATCAGGGAATGAGGTTGTAATAGAAAAAGTGATTGCTACTCAAGAAAAGGTGGTGGAAAAACTCAAGACTTTTGAGCCTGAGCAATTAGTGAAGGCAACAGGGTTGATGGGTGAAGCCTTAAAGACTTTGGGGGATTCAATGGTGAAAGAGCTTGAAAATGCTGTTATTGCTGACAAGACTAATGACTCTACTGCTGCTCATGATTCTGCTGCTAAAGATCTTGCTGATCCTGCTGCTAGTGGAAAAATGAATTCTGCTGATGCACAAGACTCTGCTGCTGGGTCTAGTGATAATGCTGCTGCTGAAGCAATGGTTTTGTTAAGTAAGAAGACTTCAAAAGTTCCATGTGAATCATCTTCAAAACATACACCACTACCAACACCATCACTACCACAACAACCTACAATAACAACCACATCATCAACACCAAGTTTACCTCTAAAAGGAGTTGTATTCAGAGAACCTGCTGCTCAACCAAAGAAGATAGTATCATCATCTACTGACAAAGGAAAGGGTAAGCAAGTTGCAGAACCTCAATGGATGTATAAGGGGTTTGACTACTCTGTACTACCTTTTCATATGTGGCCTAAGGAACTACAACTTAAACATGACTCAGCTGCTGCTTTGAAAGAACAAGAGATGATTGATCAAGAAGAACTACAGCTGGCTCAGAAAGAAAAGGAAAAGATTGAAAAGGAGACAGAAGATTTAAGGAGATATGAGGAATGGGTGGATGAGAAGATAAGAATAGAGGCTGATATTGAACTCAACAAGATGATCAAGATTGAGGATAATCAAGATCTAACTTTTGATGTGAGATCTTGGGTAAGTAAGTTCACAGCTAAGAAAAAGAAAGAAGATGCTGCTACTAGAAAGAAGAAAAAGGTACTTAGAGGTCCAACTCCATTACAACAAAGAAAAGAGTATGAAAGATATCTGAAGAATATGAAAGGATGGAAATTGGTGCAGTTAAAACCTAAGTCTGATCAAGAGGTTTATGACTTGTATCAAGTGGCTAAAAGACAAACAGATACCTTTTATCCTATGGGTTGTGCTGAAGACTTGGAACATATTGCTCAGATGAATAAGAAGTTGGTACCTAAAAAAGTAGCTGAAGTAGAGCATGTTCAATAAGCAGATGTTGTTAAGCAGCTTGATGATGCAGTTAAGATTACTTCTTCTGTGCAAAGTGGTAAAAGAAAAGGAGTGGTTCATAAATCATTTGCAAAGAAGAAGAGGAAAACAGGGGAAGAAAGCAGTTCTAAGCCAGAAGGAGATGAGTTCAAGAATGATTGTAATCATATTCCTCCTGAGCATTTAAAAGAACAATTGAAGGTCTACACTATGGTTGGCAAGATGGAAGATCCTGAAGTAGTTGATGCCGTACCAATAGGAATCAAATATCCTATTATCAAAGTAACTACAGGATATGATACTAACATTGGAGCATTTCATGATGTTAAGAGATCTGATGGTAAGACTCACAGGTTTCTTAGATTTCAACAGATGCTATACTACTTTGATAGAGAGGATGTTAATGACTTGTGGAAGCTGTACAAAGCAAAGTTTGGAGCTGAGAAGTTTGATGGTAAAAAGTATGAGATAGATCAAATTGATCATGTCATAACTATGTCTGATAATGTTCTGTGGAGAGCTCTAAAACTTATGTATGGACCTTCAATGGATGATTCTGAGTGGACAGAGATAGTACAATACAAAGTAAGAAAATGGAGACTCTTTCAAGATTCTGGAGTTCATATTCTAGAAATTAGACCAATTACTTTGTATATGCTAGCTGAAAAGGATTACCCAGTTGTAAGATACTGGAATATTGTCAATTAGATGGTTAATGGTGCTGGATTACTCAACTTGCAGAAAGACTATGATACTGATGATCAAGCATTCAATTTGCTGTCAAAGTATAAGAAGATACTTGATCAACAGACATCTCAAGACTTGAGTGTTTGGAAGCATCCTCCTGGTGTTTAGATGAGCTTTGAAGAAACTTAATGATTTAGAAATAAATATTAAGTTTAGGGGAAAATTGTTGGGTTTTGAGTTCTGCTGCTGATAACAAAGTGCTGCTAAGGAAAATGCTACTGAAGGAAACTACTGCTGAAGAGATAAGCATGTATTCGTAGTAGATAATTATAGAATAGATTGAATGTATCTCTTATAAGTCTAGAATATTCTTATCTTGATTAGAAAGTTATTGTAAACCTAGTAGGACTCATTGGCCTATAAAAAGAGGATCCTAGGGTTAGATTATGTACGTATTGTTTAGTTTTCGTTTACATTTCAAGGTTGTAAAACCCTAGCATTATTGAGTGCTCGTATTAATAATATTGAAGTGTTGATAGAGAATTATTCTTCTTAAGTTAAGTTTTTATATTCTGCATTCAAGCTTAAGTGTTTATTTTAAGTCAACTTCTATATAAGATCGTTTGCTCAACTGGGATCAACATAGTTTTACGTCCTTTTTAAATTTATTTTCAAAATATTTTGTAGCTTATAAAAACTTTCGATTCGATCTCAAGTGAGTTCAAGTAACAACCAATATAAGCAAGTCTAATCTAATAATGTAAGTATTGAAATAGAATGAAGAAAAGATAGAGTTAGAAAGATCAAACCACAACACGCGAATTTATAGTGGTTCGGCTACAAGGACACCTTCCTTGCCCTACTCCACTCCCCGAGTACCACACTCGAGAGTTTTCTTCACTATGTCAACAAACTCCTTATGGTGGAGAAACCTTATACACCTTGGCTTACACGAGTTAACGACACTAAGCTAAATGTCGAGTTCTAATCGTAGCTAGAACTAATCTCACAACTTCTTCAAGACTTCACACCTTCACAACTTCTTCAAGACTTCACACCTTCTTCACACCTTGTCAACTTCACACCTTCTTCTATGCACAACTAAATCACAACTACTACACTACTTTACAACACACCTAGTTACTACAATCAACAAGTTCTCACAACACTTTTACAAATATCTAGCACTACTACAATATGAAAATAGCTAATCACAATACTACTACAATTAAATGGATTTATAGGAGTGTTCTTCTTCTTGCACTTGAGTGGATGAAGCTTTGGATCACTTGGAAACAAAGACTTATGAATTATATGATCAAAGGATTTTTGATAGAGAAATGGAGGTTGGATCAGAAAGTTTTTAGTGCAAAAAGGTGAGAAAAATATGTGGAATGATCCAGTATTTAAAGGGCCAGAAAATACTGTTCTGGAGCGTGCCGATCCCCTTAATTAGGGGGCGGTCCCCTTAATGATTAAGGGGGCCGCCTAGTATAATTAAGGGGGCCGCCCTCCTGAACGTTGGAAAAGTTTTTCTGGATAAAATTTGTCCTTTTTGGTTGGAAATTTGAAATCATATCTTTTTAGTTTAATACAACAATACCAAAAATGATTTACAAATATATATATAAAATGTTAATATCATTTTATAAAATGTTATGTCTTAAGACAAGGTTTCCTTTGATCATGTAATGCATAAGATGCTTAGTTTATGCATACCTTAAGTGATATTAGATGTAGAGGTAAATATTTGTTACTAAATACTTGTTTACGTCTTAATCTTGACTTAATTTGATTTGAGTTTTGTGATTATCAAAACATAGGTTTATTGAGAAATATTAATAACATTTTTAAGCATTATTTATATCAACATGCCAGAACATTTATGAGGGATGTTGCTTTAGTAACTCCCAGTAATTGAATGGAAATTCCTGCCAAGGTCAACATCAAGCAGCCCTGAAAGCAGGTCACTTAGGTAATTCCTTGTGGATTACGCTTAGTGGTCGCGATGGTTAATAACGGTCAACAGTCGTGGAGTGATCTCCAGCGACTCACCCATTCGTTGACCTACTTAGGTAGTTCGTGTAAATCCTCTCAGGGTTTACCGATTGGGAACGGTCTTGGTAAGGATTAGAAGGAGTCTTCACACTATGATGCTGACGATCTCTAATTCCAAACCTATAAGTATCGGATGATTTGTTGCTAACTGTCTACTTGCAGGAATTTCTGACGGTTGCGGTTGATTGCTGAAAAGATGCTGATCCATCAACACATGCTTACACTTCAACATCACAATCTAAGAAATCGTGATCATTGATTGGGCCTCACATATGCTTCCACAACTCTGATGCAGAAGATCATGATCCTGAAAAAGTGTGAGCATGCCAACACAAAGATGTTCATATCACATGGAGACGTTACTGCTCGAAGATGACCCTCTGACATTCATTTGGATGATGAAGCTAAAACTTTTTCCAAAGATCATCCATCACATTGAAGGTGTCATCTAGAGTCTTCCACTTAAAACACAAAGATCTCAACAATGAAGAATCAAAAGGCTACGAGCTACCAAGATGTCGTCAAAGACCTGAATGCTATGACTCAATATTTATTTTCCGGGGTGACCTCCCTTAGGGGGAGATTGTTAGGAATACGTTTATTCATATGAAGACTCAGTCACCCCGAGTGTAGTTTAGCATATTGTAGCTCGTAGTAGTTATCATATTAGTTAGCACGTAGTTTAGTATTAGTTAGTATTTGTGGAGTCGGGTCGGGTCTTTACCCACTGTCAGCTCGCTCCACAGCCCGTTTCAGGGGGCGTTTCTATTGTAACTATAAATACCCTTTCCCACCCAAGGGAAAGGGTTGGACCTTCACTTGCAATCTAACATTTCTACATTTTCTCTCAAGGCTCCCAACCTCATCTCTTTCTCTTTCTAACTTCTCACTAGAAATCTCTACATAAAATCAACCTAAACACTAAACCATCCACGTTCTCATATTAGAGTATACTACAAAAACTATTGTTAAAAAATCTTGGAGAAAATGTAAAATAAAGAATCAGACCCTCGATGGTTAGATTCACTAAAAGAAATACTCACTCGGTCTCAAAATATAAGTCCACTTTGACTTTTTTAATTAAACTTTGTCCTTAAATATTTTTTGTTGCATTATATAATACTTGATGCAAAATATATAAATTGATAGTTTTTTATATGTGTTTTATATTTGGTATAATTTTCATCAAGTGATATATAATACAAACAAAAATATTTAAGGTCAAAGTTCGATATAAAAAGTTAAACTAGACTTATATATTGGACGAAGGTAATAAATATTAAATAAAATATTAAAATGATACTTTGTATAGTGAATGTGAAAGTCACTTCTTTGTCAAACATCTAGTGTGCCATTACTTTAAGGGATATATCTTTTACACACCATCATAGACATAAAATACCAAGTCTCTCTCTCTCTCTCTCTCTCTCTCTCTCTCTCTCTCTCTCTCCTCTCTCTCTCTCTCTCCCCACACCATTTCAACACCACCTTCAAACATCACCATCTACGCTCATCAAAGATAAAAACCCATCAAAGATTCATCTGTGAAAAAACAAGATTGATGGTGGTTCGGCCACCACCGCTGGTCTGCCACATAACGTGGAGGTCCGACCATCTAAAATTCATCACTGCCGACAAACTACCACCATCATTTTCGGCCAACCACCACTTAACGTCATCACCACCTTATCCTCCTTCTCCTCCATCACCACAACCACCATCACAGCAAGAGCCATCCCGGACCACCACAAAAACCCTTCATCACAGAACCCCATCTACCACCAGAACCCCGCCATTAGTGGGATCACCATAGCCGAAATCCCCCAGATCTCTAGAGGTTTACTCTTTTAGAAAGAGTGAGCTGACAAAAAAGTGGGTGCTTAGTTCTTATGTAGGAGAGTTTGGTTTTTTCCGATGTTAGAGAGAAAATATGTGAGATATGATATGGGTGAGATTTGAGAATATGTGAGAGATGATATGAGGTGTGTGAGAGAGAAAATATATACCGAATATATTTATTTGGTTCTAATGATTGAGTAGTGTTTGATGGTGTGGATTCACTAAACAGGTGGTGTGTAAAAACACAGAGCCTACTTTAAAGTAATAGTACTTTTTGTATTTTTTTAATTAATGGGAGTTCAGTTCACACGCAAACTCCAAACTAGTGGGTTAACAATGATAGATAGCTTTTTGTATTTTTGTAATTAATGTAGTTTTGTAAGTAATTTTCAATTAGCAAATAAAACTAGTGGTAATACTGATTTTCATTATCATTGTCAACTTAGTGTTACATAAATTTTTTAACACTACAAATATCATCACCGATATAGTGTAATAATGCAGCCAACATCACCACTCAAATATACCACTAGTGGTGTGAATCGGTTCGTCGGGTCCGGGTCACTCGGGTCGAGTTAATTCGGGTAAAGACTCAAAAAATGTACCCAAACCCGATATTTTTTTTTATTGAAAATGTATTCAAATTATCACTTTTTTCTTAGTTGTGTGACATTCTCTTTTCTCCCTATTAAATAACATGATTAAGCAAATAATGCTTACATGTCATTCATTAAGAAAAAGTTAGCCATTAATCCAGCCACATTATCTTAGCAAACTTATTCCCAAACACCCCCTTAAAAGTGATGACTATCCATCACTGTTAAACCAGAAATAAGCGTTACAACCTGTAGAAGCAACCCTTAGAAGTGATTTCAAACTCAAAAGTGATTACATCCATCATTGTTAACCCAAAAAATTAGCAAAAAATAAACATTACAGCCTTTAGATCTTCATAAACCCGACCCAGACATGATAAACAATTACAAAAGAATATCAACACCCAAGAATATCTCTAATATCCATTCAACAAACCTAATGAAAAATCCAGAGATCTATTCAACAAGAACAAAAGTGATTTCAAACTCAAACATACACTTTAGAAATTTATGCACATATACTTATCTCTAGTTTCTCTAAAATCAAGAACAAAACATTACAACCCTGTGACCCACATATCATAAGAACAGAAAACGATTTGTCAATAGATTTCGAATTGGAAATGGATACATGTAACCGACCTTAAAACATGGTGGTGGCAGTGGTGAACCGGTGATAAAGGTTGTTGTGTAAGGGATTGTTGGGTGTTAGCAAGTATTGGGGACATATAAAGGATTAAAGGTTTCTCACATTTCTTATAAATATCAATGTGGCTTTTGTTTTTGGTGTAGTTGATTGTTGGTTTATTTTACAACTGAAGTGACGGGTATGGGTGTGGTTTGTAGTGATGGCGGTGGTGCTGAAATGACGGGTGTGGGTAGGGTAGGTGGTGGCGAGGAAGTGGTTGGTGGTGGTGGTGGTGTTGCTGGACTGGTGGTTGGTTAAGTGGACAACATGGGGTTTTGGAACAACAAGTATAACATATAACGGAACTTGTAAATGTAACGGGTATTTTTAGAATACAATGGGGTCAACTAGTGCCATGTCAGCTCAAAACCGTAATCATCTCATTTAGTACATGAGTTAGGAAGTTTAGCAATATCACCACATTTATTAGAAAAAAAAATGTTACTCAACATAGTAAAAAGTGGCAATGTGGATACATTTATAATCAACTAGCTTATAGACCCGTGGAATCCACGGGTTTTTAGAAGAATGAATGCATTAAGAAATTAAACGTGTGAGCAAAGTAAGAAAAAACAACGAAGGTAAAGATTTTGTATTGTTTTTTAATGAAATAATATGTATAAGTGAATGACACAATAAAGAAAAATGGATGTAACTATTAAACTAATAAATGTCTATGCACGCGGGTTACAATTTTCATTGTCTTGAAAAGCAAATGTATGTAGTGAGTGATAATTAATTGATAAGCCAATGAACATTTCTTGAACACCTAATAAGAGTAAAAAAGAGTGTAAGTAAAAAGATGTTTGTGATTGATAATACATGTAAATATAAAAAATGTCACAAAAGATATCGTATGTATATTTGTACATACTTCTTCAAATATGGTCATAAACCTTGAAGAACTTCTTTGGAGACTAAATTTGATTTGAAACATATCTTAAACATAATTTGATTCATCGAATGTTGTAATTGATAATATATGTAAATCTAAAACATGTCATATGTATATTGTGCATATCTCGAACCTTGGTCATAGACATTGAATAACTATTTTGTAGACTACATTTGTTGTAGTTTTTGATAGATTACCATCCGCATAAAAAACAGCAACCTGTTTAGATTTTTTTTGCTTTTTGACACGGAAAAGAGTTACTTATAGTTGTCCATGTGTGAAAACAGGACGTGGCATGTACAAACCAAATTTTGAAAGTGATTGTACTTGGCTCTTTGTTTATTGTCATGGCAAATGACACTCAAACAGGATATTGTTTCTTCACGATCTTTAGCGATAAACGTTAATCAGGCGAAGTAATTCTCAACCTTGGTATGATAACCTTATTTCCAAAATGTGTTCCGTAAACTATATGTGCTTGAATAGAAGTTCTTGATAATCGAACAACTTGAAGTCGTACCCCATTACATAATCCATTTGATTATTTGTGCTTGAATAGAAGTTATAGACCCGTGGAATCAGAAATTTTAAAGAAATTATTCATTAAGTAGTTACGTGCACAAATAAAGTAATTATTCATTAAAGAGTTACATGTGTGAATAAATTAACTAACAACAATAATCATAAACAGGTTCCATTACTTTTTGAAGAGAATAATAAGTAATGAGTAAACGATACGATTAACAATTCGGTTTGTAAATATTAAACCAATAAACGTGCATGTATCATCTTTTCGAACTGGTAGATAGTCTCAAAGAGCAAAAATATGTAGTCAACGTCAAACAATTAAGTAGTTCCACGATATTAACTAAATTGCGTATCTATAGTTAGAAACCGAGTTAAATGATTGTTTATCGCGATAGAGGACATGAAAAAGTTCTTACTCCTCGCATAGCTTCTAAATTCGTACCCGGCCATATTCACTTATCCCATGAGAAAGGTACATTAGTAACTAACGACGTACATAAGTGAACCTTTGAAACAGGTTTACATTCTCTATTTAACTGATAATGAATCATTTGATAACTTTAATAAATAAACATTGAATGAAGAAGAATATTGAAGGAAGTTCATGACCTTCCTTGACATTCTGTTTACATCAATAATAAATAATCTACTTATGTATATGGTAAATGTGAAGTTGTATACAAACAAAGAAGCTTGATGTCCATACCTCATCTAACACCCTCTGTTTAATATAATGTTGTGACCCGTATCTCCAAAAACCGAATACTTTGAATATTCGATGTGCATTTAGAAACTGAATATGTACTACTAATTAATAAGTACCGAATAATTCTACAATAGACATACTGTACACCAGCTTCTACAGCTTGATATTGAGCTGATCACATATTAGTTGTTTAAGTGTTTAAAATTCTATAAAATTTCTTCTAAATATACAGCTTGTATCAATCATTCAATCAAGTACATCTAACATGATCAAGCAGAATAAGAATATATACCTCTCTAACCACCTATATTAGTAACATGATAAACCAATCTATGCTATGTTTGAGTGTCAATAGATAAAGACCCAACATATACATATTCTACACCTTCTTAGTTGAAATCTTTAGTCCAGTTTGAGTCCCAAATCCCCAATGCACGTTCACCCAATGCGTATTAGGTTCTCCACTCATGAATATTTGGTCTCATTTTGAGTCACACTTAACTTATCTTTCGTCCTCGAATTGCTTCTCAAAATTAAATTGGTCTACCAGTTAGTCAAGTCTTTTCACCAACCCCCTGAAGCACACGTCCCGAACCATAACCAAACACACACATTTCAGCCCCACACCCATACGCCATAAAAAACAAAGATTTAAATAACTCTTTAGGTTGACTTCTAAAGGTTGGACCAGATTATAGCTTACGAAAAACTCTAGCAAAAAATAAAGAAGACTAACCATATCATAATCATCGATATTTTGATCCCACCACCGCTTTCTTCTCCATCAACACCAAGTGACCTAAATTTGAATATATGAACAAATTTATGGTTTTTATTCTAGCAGTGGTTGGAATAAAATTTAGTAGTTGCTAGAAGAATATAGACAAAAAAATTCAATGCACCTATATTTTCAGATATGTTCTCATATATGCCCTCTGCAGTCATGACCTTGGCAATAGTATGATTGTCTAAACTCACCAACTCTGACACTTCACTTGGATTCTCGGTGTTAAAGTGAACGAAATCCCCTAACATATTTGGTGACCCTGAAGAAAAAAAAAAACTATATGAGGCAGTTGCTAACATTCACATAATGTCTTGTAAATACGTGTTAGATCTAAATTACAATCAACCTTTTTTCCTTATAACTAAACAAATTTTTACTATTTTGTTTGACAAAGGTTAAGGCAATTAATGTAGATAGCATTGTTTAATGTACCGATAATTGTGTAGATGTTCTCTTCTATGATCTCTGCATTCAACTTCTTGGCAACACCATGTTTGTCTAAGCTCTATAGCTTTGACAGTTCAAATTGATTCAAAAATGATGAATCAAGACTCAGAGTGCAATCGGCTAAACCGTTTATCATCCATCTTAAACAAAGCTGGACACTATGCCGACACCCTTCCAACATCTACATTTTTAAAAAAGATAGCAACTTTTAACCAACAATCATAAATATCTTAACATATCCAAAAATTCAATACTAAACTAATCATCATAAACTATAAACGATA
Source organism: Artemisia argyi (assembly GCA_030686995.1). Lineage (NCBI taxonomy): Eukaryota > Viridiplantae > Streptophyta > Magnoliopsida > Asterales > Asteraceae > Artemisia > Artemisia argyi. The sequence goes on from CM060697.1 coordinate 128,284,322, forward strand.
GTTTTTTTCTTACCAGAACACATAAGATTAACGCGATTAGTGATGAACGCAACATCAATTTTCTACATGAAAGGAGCAGGCTTTACCTCTGCAGAAAAAACCAATCCAATTAAGCAATTATCGAGCGTATGTAGATCGAAAAATATACAATTATTTGAAAGCTTATATAAAAAAGCCCTAATTTTTTAAAACCCTATAAGCAGATATACAAAAAAAGCCACAAATTTTTTTAAAATGATTCATTATAAAAAGCACATAACACAAACTAACCTCTAAATCCTGTTTGGCAATGATCGACTTTTTAGGGATGTTGAATCTGGTTTAATCGAAGATATTCAAGGTCAAATCTTCCAACCTTTATGGTATCTTAAGCATCAAATCGAAATTGTTTTTTGTGTATTTTTGAATCGATGATTTTGAAACTGATTTTCTGTTGTTTTTTATTTTGAAACACATTTATTCTTGGGTGACATTAAATGACGAATTGTAACTGACTGTGGAATTGAAGAAGTCTTTGAATTACAAAAGATTCAAGAGGAGGCGTACAAAACATAATGTTCCATAAAAACTCTAAAATAAAATTAAAAAAAAAATCCATTATTCACAATGAGAAATCAGAATAACTAACATCAAAATCGATTTTTAACTTTATAACTAATAAATCTGAATAAAAATCTATTCAATTAAATGGCTAATAAAAAAAATGAACTTTTACCTTTAATCTGCAAAATTATAGATTCTATGGTCATTGACGGATTTCTGAAATTAGATGGATGACACCACTTCTCAAATTTAACATCCATAAGAGAAAGCATATGTTTGTCTCACAAATGAAAGACCTGCAAAAAAGATTAAAAGACAATTATATGATTTTTGTAGGAGAAAAGTTTATGAATGGCTGAAAATTGAGTTGTAGATTGAAACTGAAAATTTAAATATTTCGTGTAGAGGATTTGTTGTTTGAAATCATATTGGAGAGGATTGATTTGAACAAATTAATTGGGATGATTTGTTTCAAAATAAGTTGATTGATAATTACATTGAATGCATTGACATTAAATGCTGAATTGAATCGTATAGAAGAAGGCTCCTATGATAATGCTAAAGAGTTGTAGTACCTTCCAAAAATACCGTGAAATATGGTGCAAGACACATCAGATTTTTTAATGCATAGGGTGCTTTAGAGGGTGGTACAGAACTCCATTTTATTAGAATACATATATTATCTCTAAAAGTAATGAAATGATAGATAAAAGTATTTGTTTGTTTTTTTGAAATTGGATTCGAAAACGACACATTTTTCCAAAGGTTTTATGAAACCACATTGGAATGTAGGTTTAGCACTCAAATCCTTATTTTGTTATGGTATCTCCGGTGCAAATGTTAGGAATGAGTGGAAAAGACCTAAAAAATACTACGTAGTTAATGCATTAGAGTAAAAGTTAAAGAATGACTTATTTGTATGGGTTAAGTCTGTATAATAGAAACAAACTTTTTTATTTTTATTTTAGAAAGTTAGATATTATGGCAATTTTATTACATAGTTAGGTAATGAATACTTTGAAATCGTTCAGATGTTACCAATTTGGTAACTAGTTACCTGGTAAACCGGTTAACTAGGCTTATATGACATTTTCTTTTTTGGTTTTTTATGCTTATGTGTTAACTTATGTCGTCAACACAAATATTCTCCGGCAACCACCATCTTCTCTGACAAATTTTCCTGCGATCTTCATATTTTCCTGCGAGCTTAATTTTTCACTTTTTACGTTTGCATTACCATTCATTCTAAACGTGTAACAATAATCTAAGTTCCTAAAGTAGACAATCAAATTCGCACAATTAAAAATACACATCAATTTCATAATTACACATTCATAGATTCAAAAATGAATTAAATCCGGACATATTTGTACATATAGATCTGGACATATGCTGCAGATCATAAATACATCATTATTACCAGTATCTATACTAGGCACATTTGTGACCTTTAGTGACTTTCATTTTGCCATCAGCTTTTTCTCTCCGGCGACCTACAGACGACCTTTTACCACACTAAGGCGACATTTATTTTTATTTTTCCAAAAAAAAATAATAAAAAAATCTCACACACACAACTCACAACTTCACAAACTATGGCTGATAACCCAAATGAAGTGATATAGACAGTCATTAGACGACTACGAAGGGAACTAGTTGCTGAGGTGACATTGGCAAATGAATTGTTGACCGAGTTGAGACGTACTCTTGAGCAACTGCAAAGTCGTCATCCATAAATGGAGAGGTTGCGTTCCATGCCACTGGACCAGCCTATTTTTAGCTACTGTTTACACACTCTCCTTATGACCCATGAATAAGATATACTTACTGCCACCAATTTGAGGACAGCAAGAGAGGAAGTGTTGCATAGCGTTTACTGAGAAACAATAATTCATTGTGAATTACAGAGCAATATAAAAGCTCGAACCATGTTTAGCTAACGAACTTATGTGTTTTAATTCTCGTATCGTAATTTTTATTTGTATTTCAATGTCGTACTGTACTTTGTTGTTTGAATGGATAAAAGTTCGTATTCTACTTTGTATCTTCGTACTCGAAAATAAATTTTCATTCATTTAAATAAAAGTAGATATTATAATACGAAATTTAAAAAGCAATACAAACATACAATACTCCTATTTATTTTTTAGATGCATCCAAACAAATTTAAAATTCATTTGTTGTTCTAGTTTTCCCACATTTCCTAACAAAGCATTATGCATCTTGTAATCGAAATCAGATTTTTGTTTCAAATAAGCGTCGATCAAAGCACGTTTCTCTTGTGGAATTTCATTGCATTCAACGTATGCTTTCCTCTGGTCATCTTTAGCTATGTTTATTATCAAATTCTATGGCTAAGTTCATAAGGGTTTGCTGACGAACTTTATCCTCGTCGATTTGTTTTTTAACCATAGCTAATTTGATTTCATCAACATTGTGTGGAAGCGAACAAGCCATTTAAAAAAGTTGATGAAAGTGTATAAAATGTATATAAATTTTGTATAATATGATATAATAAATGAGGTATTTATAAGGTAAAAGGGTTTAAAATTTTAAAAGTTATTTTTATTATTTTTAATACATGAACCAACCAAACGGTTGGATTTTTGAAACAAATATACAAGTGAATGGATCGTCCTATCGACCACTTCCCTCTTCCGACCAAGACCGACCGAATCAAACACATCAGTGGCGATCAGCCCCGACCAAAGGTCAACCCTAACCGGTGCAAGTAGCCTAAGTCTCTCCGACCAAAATTATTAACAGATGGTTAGCTACTCGAATTAAAATACAATAACTCACTAAACACTCATTAAAACAAACACAAACCACAATTTTGTTGTCACCATCCACTTTATTACCAACTTTGATCATTCATCAATCTTTATGTAACACAAATTCACACCACATATCACACAATATAGAAAACCGGGTTCTCCAACTAACCTTGCGGATTCGTTGTACCACCACAACCATGCCTGTAAACTGTCATAATTGGTGTCAATGACATTCATTGTCCATTCTCTTAAACCGACAGATCTTCGTTGTATATTTGATTATAACAAACCTTTCACCCATTTCTTTACCAAAGTATATGCACCCAATTTGTTATATTATGTATCTACTTTGCCACCATTAACAGTTTTGACAAACGACACGTTGTTGTGGCTGTTGTTTCGTTACCAACGCCACCGCCGCCCCTTTGTGTGTGAGTTGGTGACAAATAATTTAAATGGATACTTACATGAACACACCTAACTTGATAATAAATTGAACATGATACCTAACTTTGTAAAATAGGAGAAATTTATTTCTATTATATAGACTTAACCCTATTTGTGTAATAGGTTGATAGGGTATGTTCATGTGAGAATTATATATTTTGTGTGAACATGAGATGTTTTGAACCACATTACTAAAATTTCACAAGGTAGAGGAAGTGAATGAAGATTCCTCATTTTTTTTTAATTCACATGTGATCGGTTACGATAAAAATATGATTTTTACTGTTAATCAAAAGAAAATCCTTATTTTACATGTGACTTTGCAAAACCACAAAATCCAAGAAAATCACAAAAATTTTCACAAGGTAGAGGACATTAGTTAATAAAGAAACGCAAAAAAAATAATTAAAATTTTACATGTGACTTTGTAAAACCACAAATCCAAGAAAATCTGAAAAAAATTTCACAAGGTAGAGGACATTAGTTAATAAGGAAACGCAGAAAAAAAATTAAATTTTACATGTGACTTTGTAAAACCACAAATCAAAGAAAATCTGAAAAAATTTCACAAGGTAGATGACATTAGTTAACAAGGGGAAAAAAAATCCGAAATTTACATGTAAATTGTTACGAAAGAATCAAAGCGATTTCTTCATATATGAAAAATATGCACATGTGAAGAAATCGTATTTTATTTATCCAGTGGAAATTTACATGGAATTTGATTTTTTTTTAATTTATTTACTAACTTTTGGGATTCTTCATTCAACAATGTACTATACCTTCTGCAAAATTTTCAAATTTTTTAAAAATGTAATTAAAATAGTTCTCATGTTTTTTTTTTTTTTTTTGGCCAAATATATAGTTCTCATATGAACGCTCTCCTAAGTTGATATATATATATATATATATATATATATATATATATATATATATATATATATATATATATATATATATATATATATATATATATATATATATATATATATATATATATATATATATATATATATATCAACCTATTGAAATTTTTTGTTGGAGTAAATTACACCCTTCATCCCTGTGGTTTGGCCGAAATCACATATCAAGTCCCTTGGCTTTCATTTTTTCATGATTAATCCTTATAATGAAGTTTCATAACACCATTCATCTTTATCTGTAACACCACTCGTCCCTGTGGTTTGGCCGAAGTCACACCGCAAGTCCCTCGACTGTTAGGGATAGGGACGAATGGTGTTACGAAACTTCATTATAAGGATTCATCATGCAAAAAAGTAGGTCGAGGGACTCGCAATGTGATTTCGGCCAAACCACAGGGACGAACAGTGTAATTTACTCTTTTTGTTGTGTGTGTAAGAAATAACTTGGGATTGAGTTGAAAAGGTTTTTACCATTAGACCAGTCGTAGTGACAACGAAGCAATTCGGTCGGTCTCCAAGAATGAACGCATCCCCTCTCTACTAGACCATACCAAACGCGTCTCTCTCTCAAAAATTGAAAGATTCGGTCGCCTAGCCGACCGAATGAATTGAGTGTATCTGTGTGTGAGTGTTTTTTAATATATTTTATGAGGTTGTTTTATGCTGTGACTACGGTCATTTTAGTATGAACATTTAGTTTAACTGAGCTGGAGCTAAAATAACGAGGCTGTTTGGTCACAAATATGGTCACCACTCACCAGGGGCGGATCTACAACATAAGCAGGGTATGCAAGTGCATACCCTGCGTAAATTTTTAGTATGTAAAAAAAATTGTTTTTTCTTCAAAGTAACAACAAAATACACTAAAAAATTGTGAGTGCATACCCTTTCAAATACCCCAAAATTCTGAGTGCATACCTTTAATCTAACTTACCTTAGTTCAAAATAAAACAAATACTGAAAAAGCACCGCCGGTAAGTTTCAGTAATGAAGGGGCAATTTTGGGGAAGAAGGTAGAGGTCTTGATGCGTTATGTAGCACTAATTGGATGCCCGCGCACAGCGGCGGCGATAAATATAATTGTATTATAAATATAGTAAATGAATTGCTAACCCAACTCTCCCTGCAATTCCCTACCCGCTTAGTGAAATCGTTTTACAACACTCGAATGTATATGTGTTATGTGTTTGTTTGGGTTTCCCGTATCTTTAATGTGACATCATTATTCCCGCATATAGAAAGACCCTCGCAATCTCTTACCCATCAAACAATCCCCCAAACGTATATGATTTTGACGAACAAGCTTGTATTTATTAAAATAAAAGTTAAAATTGTAAAATTTGAAACAAAATAAAATAAATCAACTAAAAATGTAAAAACTAAAAACTCATAAAAATATATTAAAATGGATGTTGAATTAAAGAGCACAAAATTTTAGAAAATATGGTGAAATTAGATCATAAAAAAAATAAATAGATAAAAAGATATTTAAATTTGAAAATAAAGGTGACTTTTTAGTTGATATGTGACATATGTCATTTAATAATTGGAACTACTTATCTTAATTTTTGATGGAGCTCACAACTTAAATGCTTTATATAGTAATACAGATAAAAAGGAGATTTTATATTTTTAACCTAGACAAGTTGTCAATAATTTAACTAGCCCATTTCCTATGTGTAAGGCCCAACCTATTTAAAAGTAATGCAACTTAAAACATTATTACTGTTACAAAGTATTGAAGTTTATTGTACTACGATTAGTTATAACGAGAAATTTAACACTCGCGCGTTGTGGTGGGGCTCTTTCACTGTAATATATGTGATGAAATTTTATATATTTACTAGTTATAATTCCCGCGCACGCGCGGGTTTTTTTAAAAAAATTTTTGAGTCGTATATTTTTATTTATTGAAAAACAAATAATTTAATATTTGTTTTGTTTGATTTATAATGTTTAATTATAGTTTTTTATTATTAAAGATAATTATTTAAAATTTTTAATCCTATTGTTAATTGCATCTTATCTATATTTCTTGTATTTATCTTCTATTTGGATAAATATAAAATGTTACCTAATAAGAAAATAAACAGTATGATTGTCTAAACTCACCAACTCTGACACTTCACTTGGATTCTCGGTGTTAAAGTGAACGAAATCCCCTAACATATTTGGTGACCCTGAAGAAAAAAAAAACTATATGAGGCAGTTGCTAACATTCACATAATGTCTTGTAAATACGTGTTAGATCTAAATTACAATCAACCTTTTTTCCTTATAACTAAACAAATTTTTACTATTTTGTTTGACAAAGGTTAAGGCAATTAATGTAGATAGCATTGTTTAATGTACCGATAATTGTGTAGATGTTCTCTTCTATGATCTCTGCATTCAACTTCTTGGCAACACCATGTTTGTCTAAGCTCTATAGCTTTGACAGTTCAAATTGATTCAAAAATGATGAATCAAGACTCAGAGTGCAATCGGCTAAACTGTTTATCATCCATCTTAAACAAAGCTGGACACTATGCTGACACCCTTCCAACATCTACATTTTTAAAAAAAATAGCAACTTTTAACCAACAATCATAAATATCTTCACATATCCAAAAATTCAATACTAAACTAATCATCATAAACTATAAACGATAGTTTTTTTCTTACCAGAACACATAAGATTAACGCGATTAGTGATGAACGCAACATCAATTTTCTACATGAAAGGAGCAGGCTTTACCTCTGCAGAAAAAACCAATCCAATTAAGCAATTATCGAGCGTATGTAGATCGAAAAATATACAATTATTTGAAAGCTTATATAAAAAAGCCCTAATTTTTTAAAACCCTATAAGCAGATATACAAAAAAAGCCACAAATTTTTTAAAAATGATTCATTATAAAAAGCACATAACACAAACTAACCTCTAAATCCTGTTTGGCAATGATCGACTTTTTAGGGATGTTGAATCTGGTTTAATTGAAGATATTCAAGGTCAAATCTTCCAACCTTTATGGTACCTTAAGCATCAAATCGAAATTGTTTTTTGTGTATTTTTGAATCGATGATTTTGAAACTGATTTTCTGTTGTTTTTTATTTTGAAACGCATTTATTCTTGGGTGACATTAAATGACGAATTGTAACTGACTGTGGAATTGAAGAATCTTTGAATTACAAAAGATTCAAGAGGAGGCGTACAAAACATAATGTTCCATAAAAACTCTAAAATAAAATAAAAAAAAAAATCCATTATTCACAATGAGAAATCAGAATAACTAACATCAAAATCGATTTTTAACTTTATAACTAATAAATCTGAATAAAAATCTATTCAATTAAATGGCTAATAAAAAAAATGAACTTTTACCTTTAATCTGCAAAATTATAGATTCTATGGTCATTGACGGATTTCTGAAATTAGATGGATGACACCACTTCTCAAATTTAACATCCATAAGAGAAAGCATATGTTTGTCTCACAAATGAAAGACCTGCAAAAAAGATTAAAAGACAATTATATGAGTTTTGTAGGAGAAAAGTTTATGAATGGCTGAAAATTGAGTTGTAGATTGAAACTGAAAATTTAACTATTTCGTGTAGAGGATTTGTTGTTTGAAATCATATTGGAGAGGATTGATTTGAACAAATTAATTGGGATGATTTGTTTCAAAATAAGTTGATTGATAATTACATTGAATGCATTGACATTAAATGCTGAATTGAATCGTATAGAAGAAGGCTCCTATGATAATGCTAAAGAGTTGTAGTACCTTCCAAAAATACCGTGAAATATGGTGCAAGACACATCAGATTTTTTAATGCATAGGGTGCTTTAGAGGGTGGTACAGAACTCCATTTTATTAGAATACATATATTATCTCTAAAAGTAATGAAATGATAGATAAAAGTATTTGTTTGTTTTTTTGAAATTGGATTCGAAAACGACACATTTTTCCAAAGGTTTTATGAAACCACATTGGAATGTAGGTTTAGCACTCAAATCCTTATTTTGTTATGGTATCTCCGGTGCAAATGTTAGGAATGAGTGGAAAAGACCTAAAAAATACTACGTAGTTAATGCATTGGAGTAAAAGTTAAAGAATGACTTATTTGTATGGGTTAAGTCTGTATAATAGAAACAAACTTTTTTATTTTTATTTTAGAAAGTTAGATATTATGGCAATTTTATTACATAGTTAGGTAATGAATACTTTGAAATCGTTCAGATGTTACCAATTTGGTAACTAGTTACCTGGTAAACCGGTTAACTAGGCTTATATGACATTTTCTTTTTTGGTTTTTTATGCTTATGTGTTAACTTATGTCGTCAACACAAATATTCTCCGGCAACCACCATCTTCTCTGACAAATTTTCCTGCGATCTTCATATTTTCTTGCGAGCTTAATTTTTCACTTTTTACGTTTGCATTACCATTCATTCTAAACGTGTAACAATAATCTAAGTTCCTAAAGTAGACAATCAAATTCGCACAATTAAAAATACACATCAATTTCATAATTACACATTCATAGATTCAAAAATGAATTAAATCCGGACATATTTGTACATATAGATCTGGACATATGCTGCAGATCATAAATACATCATTATTACCAGTATCTATACTAGGCACATTTGTGACCTTCAGTGACTTTCGTTTTGCCATCAGCTTTTTCTCTCCGGCGACCTACAGACGACCTTTTACCACACTAAGGCGACATTTATTTTTATTTTTCCAAAAAAAAATAATAAAAAAATCTCACACACATAACTTTCAACTTCACAAAATATGGCTGATAACCCAAATGAAGTGATATAGACAGTCATTAGACGACTACGAAGGGAACTAGTTGCTGAGGTGACATTGGCAAATGAATTGTTGACCGAGTTGAGACGTACTCTTGAGCAACTGCAAAGCCGTCATCCATAAATGGAGAGGTTGCGTTCCATGCCACTGGACCAGCCTATTTTTAGCTACTGTTTACACACTCTCCTTATGACCCATGAATAAGATATACTTACTGCCACCAATTTGAGGACAGCAAGAGAGGAAGTGTTGCGTAGCGTTTACTGAGAAACAATAATTCATTGTGAATTACAGAGCAATATAAAAGCTCGAACCATGTTTAGCTGACGAACTTATGTGTTTTAATTCTCGTATCGTAATTTTTATTTGTATTTCAATGTCGTACTGTACTTTGTTGTTTGAATGAATAAAAGTTCGTATTCTACTTTGTATCTTCGTACTCGAAAATAAATTTTCATTCATTTAAATAAAAGTAGATATTATAATACAAAATTTAAAAAACAATACAAACATACAATACTCCTATTTATTTTTTAGATGCATCCAAACAAATTTAAAATTCATTTGTTGTTCTAGTTTTCCCACATTTCCTAACAAAGCATTATGCATCTTGTAATCGAAATCATATTTTTGTTTCAAATAAGCGTCGATCAAAGCACGTTTCTCTTGTGGAATTTCATTGCATTCAACGTATGCTTTCCTCTGGTCATCTTTAGCTATGTTTATTATCAAATTCTATGGCTAAGTTCATAAGGGTTTGCTGACGAACTTTATCCTCGTCGATTTGTTTTTTAACCATAGCTAATTTGATTTCATCAACATTGTGTGGAAGCGAACAAGCCATTTAAAAAAGTTGATGAAAGTGTATAAAATGTATATAAATTTTGTATAATATGATATAATAAATGAGGTATTTATAAGGTAAAAGGGTTTAAAATTTTAAAAGTTATTTTTATTATTTTTAATACATGAACCAACCAAACGGTTGGATTTTTGAAACAAATATACAAGTGAATCGATCGTCCTATCGACCACTTCCCTCTTCCGACCAAGACCGACCGAATCAAACACATCAGTGGCGACCGGCCCCGACCAAAGGTCAGCCCTAACCGGTGCAAGTAGCCTAAGTCTCTCCGACCAAAATTATTAACTGATGGTTAGCTACTCGAATTAAAATACAATAACTCACTAAACACTCATTAAAACAAACACAAACCACAATTTTGTTGTCACCATCCACTTTATTACCAACTTTGATCATTCATCAATCTTTATGTAACACAAATTCACACCACATATCACACAATATAGAAAACCGGGTTCTCCAACTAACCTTGCGGATTCGTTGTACCACCACAACCATGCCTGTAAACTGTCATAATTGGTGTCAATGACATTCATTGTCCATTCTCTTAAACCGATAGATCTTCGTTGTATATTTGATTATAACAAACCTTTCACCCATTTCTTTACCAAAGTATATGCACCCAATTTGTTATATTATGTATCTACTTTGCCACCATTAACAGTTTTGACAAACGACACGTTGTTGTGGTTGTTGTTTCGTTACCAACGCCACCGCCGTCCCTTTGTGTGTGAGTTGGTGACAAATAATTTAAATGGATACTTACATGAACACACCTAACTTGATAATAAATTGAACATGATACCTAACTTTGTAAAATAGGAGAAATTTATTTCTATTATATAGACTTAACCCTATTTGTGTAATAGGTTGATAGGGTATGTTCATGTGAGAATTATATATTTTGTGTGAACATGAGATGTTTTGAACCACATTACTAAAATTTCACAAGGTAGAGGAAGTGAATGAAGATTCCTCATTTTTTTTTTAATTAACATGTGATCGGTTACGATAAAAATATGATTTTTACTGTTAATCAAAAGAAAATCCTTATTTTACATGTGACTTTGCAAAACCACAAAATCCAAGAAAATCACAAAAATTTTCACAAGGTAGAGGACATTAGTTAATAAAGAAACGCAGAAAAAATAATTAAAATTTTTACATGTGACTTTGTAAAACCACAAATCCAAGAAAATCTAGAAAAATTTCACAAGGTAGAGGACATTAGTTAATAAGGAAACGCAGAAAAAAAAATTTAATTTTACATGTGACTTTGTAAAACCACAAATCCAAGAAAATCTGAAAAAAATTCACAAGGTAGAGGACATTAGTTAATAAGGAAACGCAGAAAAAAAATTTTAAATTTTACATGTGACTTTGTAAAACCACAAATCAAAGAAAATCTGAAAAAATTTCACAAGGTAGATGACATTAGTTAACAAGGGGAAAAAAATCCGAAATTTACATGTAAATTGTTACGAAAGAATCAAAGCGATTTCTTCATATATATATATATATATATATATATATATATATATATATATATATATATATATATATATATATATATATATATATATATATATATATATATATATATATATCAACCTATTGAAATTTTTTGTTGGAGTAAATTACACCCTTCATCCCTGTGGTTTGGCCGAAATCACATCGCAAGTCCATTGGCTTTCATTTTTTCATGATTAATCCTTATAATGAAGTTTCATAACACCATTCATCTTTATCTCTAACACCACTCGTCCCTGTGGTTTGGCCGAAGTCACACCGCAAGTCCCTCGACTGTTAGGGATAGGGACGAATGGTGTTACAAAACTTCATTATAAGGATTCATCATGCAAAAAAGTAGGTCGAGGGACTCGCAATGTGATTTCGGCCAAACCACAGGGACGAACAGTGTAATTTACTCTTTTTGTTGTGTGTGTAAGAAATAACTTGGGATTGAGTTGAAAAGGTTTTTACCATTAGACCAGTCGTAGTGACAACGAAGCAATTCGGTCGGTCTCCAAGAATGAACGCGTCCCCTCTCTACTAGACCATACCAAACGCGTCTCTCTCTCAAAAATTGAAAGATTCGGTCGCCTAGCCGACTAAATGAATTGAGTGTATCTGTGTGTGTGAGTGTTTTTTAATATATTTTTATGAGGTTGTTTTTTGCTGTGACTACGGTCATTTTAGTATGAACATTTAGTTTAACTGAGCTGGAGCTAAAATAACGAGGCTGTTTGCTCACAAATATGGTCACCACTCACCAGGGGCGGATCTACAACATAAGCAGGGTATGCAAGTGCATACCCTGCGTAAATTTTTAGTATGTAAAAAAAATTGTTTTTTCTTCAAAGTAACAACAAAATACACTAAAAAATTGTGAGTGCATACCCTTTCAAATACCCCAAAATTCTGAGTGCATACCTTTAATCTAACTTACCTTAGTTCAAAATAAAACAAATACTGAAAAAGCACTGCCGGTAAGTTTTAGTAATGAAGGGGCAATTTTGGGGAAGAGGGTAGAGGTCTTGATGCGTTATGTAGCACTAATTGGATGCCCGCGCACAGCGGCGGCGATAAATATAATTGTATTATAAATATAGTAAATGAATTGCTAACCCAACTCTCCCTGCAATTCCCTACCCGCTTAGTGAAATCGTTTTACAACACTCGAATGTATATGTGTAATGTGTTTGTTTGGGTTTCCCGTATCTTTAATGTGACATCATTATTCCCGCATATAGAAATACCCTCGCAATCTCTTACCCATCAAACAATCCCCCAAACGTATATGATTTTGACGAACAAGCTTGTATTTATTAAAATAAAGGTTAAAATTGTAAAATTTGAAACAAAAGAAAATAAATCAACTAAAAATGTAAAAACTAAAAACTCATAAAAATATATCAAAATGGATGTTGAATTAAAGAGCACAAAATTTTAGAAAATATGGTGAAATTAGATCATAAAAAAAATAAATAGATAAAAAGATATTTAAATTTAAAAATAAAGGTGATTTTTTAGTTGATATGTGACATATGTCATTTAATAATTGGAACTACTTATCTTAATTTTTTATGGAGCTCACAACTTAAATGTTTTATATAGTAATACAGATAAAAAGGAGATTTTATATTTTTAACCTAGACAAGTTGTCAATAATTTAACTAGCCCATTTCCTATGTATAAGGCCCAACCTATTTAAAAGTAATGCAACTTAAAACATTATTACTGTTACAAAGTATTGAAGTTTATTGTACTACGATTAGTTATAACGAGAAATTTAACACTCGCGCGTTGTGGTGGGGCTCTTTTGCTGTAATATATGTGATGAAATTTTATATATTTACTAGTTATAATTCCCACGTACGCGCAGGTTTTTTTAAAATTTTTTTTGAGTCATATATTTTTATTTATTGACAAACAAATAATTTAATATTTGTTTTGTTTGATTTATGATGTTTAATTATAGTTTTTTATTATTAAAGATAATTATTTAAAAATTTTAATCTTATTGTTAATTGCATCTTATATATATTTTTTGTATTTATCTTCTACTTGGATAAATATAAAATGTTACCTAATAAGAAAATAATATTTTTTTTTTAAATAAAATTATTACTAAATAAGGTATGATTTGATTTTTTTGAAATGAAAAAGTCCCCACTTGAGGTTTTGTTTTATTATATAAAAGATTTGTTTGGTCTTTTTGTAAATATTTCAACATTTGTTATAAAATCGTGTTTACGTCAAAAGTATATCAATATTGAACTTGTTTTGTTCGTAATTCAGAGATTTTTTCGATGGTATGTTATGTTTCTTTTTAAAGTAATCAATAGATATTTTTAGCACTCGATCAAATGGGTTTACTTTACTTGTAGTTGCTAATAATATTATGCTAATTCTAGTTACAATACTCTAATCCAACTAATTAACCAACTCAATTTTGATTAACGCAAACTTGACAACGTAGATCAAGTTTAATCTCATACCCGAAAATCAAAAAAGACACGCCCAACCTAAATTCTGAAAAACCCGACCCGAAAAAACATCCCGAAAAACTAAAGTTAATTAACAACTCCACTTAATGTGCATACCCTATTTCGAATTCCTAGATTCACCACTGCCACTTACCAGTCACCACCACTACTCGTCTTAGAGTGATATAGGTTGAAAATATTGAACACGTATTTCATAGAAGATACGTATCACGCCTATAACGTGCTAAATTATGAGTGACCACATATACAACACATCAATATCAATAATTAAGTATATTATCATGTTGGTACGACAAACCCATCATATTATGCATTTTTTAATTTTTATTTCTTAGACTTTTCTCATAAATGCTTTTTACCCGCCACAAAAACTCGAGAAAAATTATCTCGCTACATACTTACCCTTGAAAATAATAGCAACAATTGCGGGACCAAGTTTTGAAGGCACACGGGACCAAGAAAGTGACATATTTTACACGTGATCATTGACTAATTAAATATCATGTAACAAAACATTACCTTCCTTATCAGTTTCAAACCACCATCACAATTTACCAATCAAGTCAGGCCAATGTTGTTTGCTGTATTTCTTATGTTATTTTCATTGGAAGTTATCGACTCACGGTCCCTCGTTAAGACACTGCCAGGATTCGATGGTGATCTTCCTTTCACACTCGAAACTGGGTAACCTCGTGATACTCTTTTTAACTGAATTATGTTGGTTTAATTTCCTGTTTTCGGTTTTATACTTACTAAGACAATGTGGTCTGATAAAGGTACATTGGGTTAGGAGAGTCTGATGATGTGCAGTTATTTTACTACTTTATTGAGTCTGAAGGGAACCCGAAAGATGACCCTCTCATGCTTTGGATGAGTGGAGGCCCTGGTTGTTCTTCTGCTTCTGGTCTCTTTTATGAAATTGGTAATTTCTTACATCTCTAGCTTGTTTTAGCTCACATTACGGTTTGGTAATTCCAAAACAACCAGCCATTCCTGTTTTGGTAATTCCGAAACAAGTGCTGATCATGAGTTCGTGACATTAACTAGCTAAGTAGCTAACAGTGAGATCGCAAAATAAGTATAACTATTTATGATCGTATATATGAGTAGATTTATTCATTTCAAGTTCCTAGATATTTTTTGTTTCAATATAATGTCTTTGGTCGAAAGTCCATCCCAGTACTAATAGTATTGAATTGTCGAGAAGACTTGCCGGCACATGAAACTAATAGCAACCACAGTTGGGATTAAGTTAACATATGGAGCAGAAGTATCCTATTAGGATTCATTATCCCTATATAAAAAAATATAATGTAAGTGTAAATTTGTATCCGAAATCCATGATCAGTAATATCTATTCTAGTTAATCTGGTTGTGGATGTAGCACGGTTATCCTAGTTGTGTAAACCATGCAACTCGGTACTAGGACTTATTGCTGTGATACTCTAGCAAACAGCGAACTTTTTTGCTTTACAAACGTACATGTGTGTGAGACTTTGATTGCTCCGTGCAGGCCCCCTCACTTTTCCATATGAAACCTCTACTTTGGAGAAGCCAGTACTTGAGTTAGTCCCTTACAGTTGGACAAAGGTGACTCTAAATCTTACCTGAAGTATTGATTTCATTACCAATATAGTTACACTTTTTTATACAAACATTCATGTTAAAAAAAAAAAAATGTGCCGAGTTACTTCACAATAATTTCATACCAATGTAATTACATCACATTTTAGGTGGCCAGCATAATATTTCTTGATCAACCCGCTGGGAGTGGATTCTCCTATGCAAGAACTCCCGATGCTTACATAACAAATGATACATCAGCAGCAATATATTCATACAATTTTCTGAGGAAGGTTGGGTCATTATCCTGTATAAGCAATTACTTCTCTGTTTTCTCAGTAAACATATATCTTCAATGCATATATGACGTGTAGTTTTCAAAGAAATTACTTTATCTGCTGTAAATACAAACTAAGATGGAAGTTGCTGGCTATGTATTTCTTCTTGCAGTGGCTAATCGAGCATCCTAAATTTCTCAACAATCCGTTGTATATTGGTGCAGATTCGTACAGTGACATAGTGCTGCCAATTATTGTTGAGGAAATATATAACGGTACTCATAGATAGTTTAATTCCATGGTATCGAGCTTGCAATAGAAAAATCAAATTCTTCTCCTCAAAACACTGTAGTAATCTTGTTAGCTATAATTTAAAAAATACCCTCTTTCATCTAGCTTCTGTAGTAGACTTCATAAGTTACTTTTAAGATAGATTATCGCGTAGTACATGCTTTTCAGCTTCTTGTTTCCATACTTTGTAGGTAATGAAGTTGGAAAATTGCCACATCTCAATATCAAGGTTCAAATTAGTTATTTATCAACACAACTTCTTGTTTATTTTGTTACACTATATGCTGAATTAACTTAATTGGTTACATTGAATTCTATAATTCCTGTTTTTTTAGTTAACCTAATCTTTTTTTTTTTTTTTTTTTTTTTTTTTTTTTTTTTTTTTTTTTTTTTTGGGTAAAGGGGAGTAATCCTGCACCTGGTAAAGTAACCTAATCTTTTTATGGATCACTTAATTGGTTTTTTTGCAAGTTAGGGGTATGTTCTTGGTAATCCTCTAACAGATAAAAATGGAGACTTTAATTCAAGAATGCCATTTGCTCATCGAATGGCATTATTGTCGGATGCAATCTACAAGGTAATGGAGCACTTTTAAGCTGCCTGCAGTTTCACCTGGTAAAGTAACCTAATCTTTTTATGAATGTGGAATCGTTCTATAAAACTCGCATGTATAGAAAGGGGCAAATCACACAAAAAGATATCACATCTAAACACTCAAAAAACTGTTTATTTTATATAAATACCATAAAAGAAATTACAAGCAGGAATACTCAACCTTCAGGATTTGTCGATTTTTCCAGATACATCATCTATTAACTTCTGGAATACGTAGAATTACAAGAGATTTGTTGAACCTAAATTAAACAATGAAACATACTCAACCAATTTCTTGAGAATCTGATGTGAAGATCCACCCTCATCAAAAGAGTTGGTTATGTCTTTCTTCACAAGACTTAGTCTCTCTCTGATCTCTTCACCTTCTTTATCTTCCATTACTCTTTTGATTGCTCTCTCAATTCCCACTCTTTCAAGACCATCCTCCAACAAAACACCAATCTTCCAAACATCACTTACATATCTTGCAATTATTGGTTGGCCAACGGCACAAGGTGCACAAATCATAGGGACCCCTTCACATATGCACTCCAATGTTGAATTCCATCCACTATGAGTCCAAAAACACCCTATCGAGGGATGTGCTAGAACTTCATTCTGCGGACACCATTTTACTATGCGTCCCCTGTCTCCCACTTCTTCTAGAAACTTATCAGGCAACAGCTCAATCCATTCTGAACTGTCTACCCATCCTGGCCGAACAACCCACAAGAAATGAAAATCAGTGTTGGCCAACGCATAAGCCACTTCTAGAAACTCTAATTTTGAAATGCTTGAAACACTCCCGAAACTCATGTATATTACAGACTTGGGGGCTTGTCCATCTAGCCATGTGAAAAAGGTCCGGTCTTGGTCTAGCACACTGCTTGGGGACACAGGGAAATACATATGTAGCGGGCCTAAATTGAACTTTGGGATTGGAAAATCTTGGTTAAGGGTTTCTAGAGTAGGTTCTTCCAGTTCAATGAAGGAATTCCAAATGATTCCTGATGATGCCTTTATTTGTTTAACTACTTTAGTGAGATATTCCCCCAAACCTTTTGGGTTCGGTGTGATCTTTATGATGTCTTTTACTTTCAAATGAGAATATTTCGGCATTGGCGCTTCATATTCTGGATCTGGAAGTATCAAGACATATTGCATACAGGAAAGTAGTTAATATGATGAACCTAACAGCATAAATATGTACCTATATCTATACGCAACAAATATGTTTTGTAATCAAAATTTACAATCTATAATGTGATTGTAAAACCTCTGTAAGATAGCAAAGAATAGACCTTTTTTTGTAAAGTTGAAGTACCCCTTTTCATAGAAAGACAGTAAATCGCCATAAACAAGGACCGAAGTAATCGTGCATGCCCACGTCACCAACCGAGGCACCTTCATAGAGTCAGCCACTTCCTGCGCGAAGTAGTATTCAGCATCTGTGATTAAACAAGCCACTGGTGGCTCATTGGGTTCAGCCAACAACCCATTTAGGCACTCAGTAAATGAATCTACACAGTTTTCATTAAGGTACGTAATGATAAAGGTAGGATCTGGTGGTGTCTTGATCACATAATTTGTCTCAGAAATATGGTCAGCAATGGCCTTGAAGGTGAAGTGAGGATAGTTTGCATAACTGGGTGAGTTAAGTTCAGCGTGTAAGAAAATTATTTTAAAACCATGGTTATGAAGAATATTTCCTAGCTGAAGCATGGGAGTAATATGACCTTGCCAAGGTAGGGGAAACAATATTATTCTCTGGCGAGTTGATGTTGGTTGTGTTGACCCAAGAGTACTGGTGTCTCCTCCATTGGGGTTCATGTTCAGTGAGTTTCAATTCTAACTTGATCAGGAAATAGTTTAAGTTTTAGTGCCAGAAGATGAACAATATAGGATATACTTCAAGTTTTGGTTTTAGTGTTTTTCATTGATTAAGGGTGCGTTTGTACGTTGCAACGTTTTGGGGTTAGTTGAAAGTATATATATGACTAAAGAAAGTGTTTTGGTATCATGGTTCAGGTTTTACATATAGCTATCATAGCTAAATAAAAAGCATTGTAGTACAACTTTTGTAGATTTTAATATATTAGAGCATCCAAGACTGGGTCATGCTGGGAAATTGTCGGTCCTTATGCAAATTGGTCGAATATCTACCTAATTTTACATTATTGTCTAAATATTTAATTAATCATATATTTTCGGTATGAATGTGAGTCATATATTTTGTTAGTTCGAATATTGTTCACTAACCATTTGAAAACTGGAAGGCTAGAGAGCAGCCTTGTTGATATGTGTAATAAAGGAACATGCATTCCAAGAAACATGCAGGCCATCAAACAAAGAAACATGACATGCAATCTAATGATTCTAACATGCATCCTAAAACCAAAGCAGAATAAAAGGATGCAAACAAAGTAGAACCTAGATCTGAATCACCTACCTAAGCCCAAAACAAAACTAATTTTTTGATGGGCCAGTGTAAGCCCAAACCATGGGCCCTGGAAATTATAGTAAAAAAATATGTGGATACACGCACTATAGTATTATTTAGGTAATTAATTATCTAGCCCTTGGTCCTCTTCCATTTTTTTTCTCTCTCTCCCTAAAAGATGATTATCCATTGATAGTAACCTTAGCAGGTAAAAATAATGGGAAAATATGTTGATGTAACATTCGGAAATAACTTTTTTTATTTCTTGAATATCTAGAATAGTCTACCTAATTTACATTATTGTCTAAATATTTAACTAATCATATATATTTTCGTTATGAATCATGTGAGTCATATAGTTTAAATTATCTAGCCCTTCGTCCTCTTCCATTTTTTATTCTCTCCCTCTCTCTAAAAGATGATTATCTATTGATAGTAACCTTAGCAGGTAAAAATAATGGGAAAATATGTTGATGTAACATTCGGGAATAACTTTTTTTATTTCTTGAATATCTAGAATAGTCTACCTAATTTGCATTATTGTCTAAATATTTAACTAATCATATATTTTCGTTATGAATCATGTGAGTCATATAGTTTAAATTATCTAGCCCTTCGTCCTTTTTTTTTTTTTTTTTTTTTTTTTTTTAACTAAAAGATGATTATCCATTGATAGTAATCTTAGCGGGTAAAAATAATGGGAAAATATGTTGATGTAGGAATATCTTTTTTTATTTCTTAAATATCTAGAATAGTCTACCTAGTTTTACATTATTGTCTAAATATTTAATTAATCATATATTTTCGTTATGAATCATGTGCCATATAGTTTAAATTATCTCTTTCAATTATTGTAGGAAAATTAACTTGTAATTAAATATAGTTTAAATTATCTCTTTCAATTATTGTATGAAAATTAACTTGTAACTAAACAAACTTATAACTATAATGATTAAAATAACTAAATCAGAAACAGACTCTAAGGGCCAGTTTGGTTTGTAAAAAGATTTGGAATCGTATTTGGATTCGGTTTATAATAAAAGAAAATAAGCTAAGAGAAAAAATTAATATTTTATTAAAAAGTTTATTTTAATAATTGATAAATAATTTATTAAAGGGAAAGTGATGTAGTTTTATTTTTTAATAATTTATTTATTTATATATTGTGAGTGAAGATTTAAATATGGGGCTTATTATATATTTTTATTTGCAAAAAATACCATATATGCTAGGTATTGATCTATTATTCTTGGGCCCACATGAATTTCCAAAATTTGAACCAAACAATTAAACTTTGGAATGAAACAATTCCCTAAATTCAAAAGGTATAAACCAAACGTGCCCTAACATAATGTTACGACGGAATATAAAAAGAGAAACATTAGTACAAGAAACTAGGGGTGAGCGTGGTTCTGGAACCGCACGGAACCGAACCTGAACCGTGAGAACCGAAAACCGAAATACGGATGATCAAGGCCTCAAGGGAAGCACGTGTGGACGTGCCCATCCTGCCCCCCTACTGTCTCCGCCACCGGATATCAGCCTAACTGAGATTACCCGTGACCGTTTCTGAAACCTTTCCCTGGTCAGCCTAAGATGTTTACCCAGCGGGCTTCAAACATAAGCCCTCTTGTGAGGGCATGCCTGACCACTAGGTCACCTTGGTGGTGGTTTACATAGGATAGACCAATTTTGCTTATGTGAATTTGTCACTACATATTGTTCAATATGTGGATACTCCTATACATGATATAATATGGATCTCACGTTGACCGTGGACCTTGTGAAATTGTCTATAGATTATATGTAATACTCACTCGTATCCGTACAACCAGTTTAAGAGAAACAAAAAGTTAGGTGATATAGTTGGGCTTATCAAGATGAATTGTGTGTTTTAGGATTTACTGGTGTTCTGCCTTTTCCAAATTAATATACTTTTAGTTAGGGTAAGAGAGGAAAAAAAATTGGACCTTGTGTTCTTGTTCACTGTATATGTTATGTAAACATAAACTCGCAGTCTCTAATGTTGTTATATTGTAGCACACATATACGAGGGTGATTGGGATTGCTTATTGAAGTACTATTTTGCTTGTTTTAGAGTTAATAAGCAGGTTGGTACAGGCTTACATTTTAAGGAGATAAGCAATCCCAAACACCCCATAAGTAGGTATTTGGGATTTCCTATAATAAACTGGTTATCTTCAAATTTTCAACCGCGTATTTGCTCTATACTATGACCGACAAGATACACAGATATATCGAACACTCAAAAAACTGTTTATAAGCTTAAAAATTACAGCAGGGAAGCACTTAATAAGCAGTCCCAAACACCTCTAAGATTCAAAGTTCTGTAGTAGTGGCATTGAGATGCTCCCAGCTCCCCTATTATGTAATATATTGTTTAAAGAGGTAGAGTTGATTAAACAAATGGAAGTTCATGGCCAAGGGTAAAGACATGCGAACACCAGTAATACACTGTTAATAAGGGAATCAGCAGACATTTCCCGATATATTACTCAAAAGAACCGGCACAATATTACTAATTGTTATGCAATTCCCACAAATTTTGGGTAACCATGGTTTCTGACCTTTTGGCCGACTAATCCATGAGGATTGAACCCACCGCTACACAGACTCAAACCGGGTAAAACCCTTTATATATAAATACATAAAATATATATATATATATATATATATATATATATATATATATATATATATATATATATATATATATATATATATATATATTTTCGGTTTTCGGTTTTCATTGTCAAACCCATATCCGAACCGATAACCGAATATTTAGTTCGGTTCGGTTCGGTTTTGACCAATTCGGTTTGGTTTTTTTTTGTTCGGTTCGATTTCGATTTTCGGTTATCGTGGATATTACCCGATCCATGAACACCCCTAGGTCTTGATGCGTTATGTAGCATAAAAAGGAAATTTTATACTTTTAACCTAGTCCAGTTGTGTTAATAATTTAACTAGCCCATTTCATATGTGTAAGGCCCAACCAGTTTAAAAGTAATGCAACTTAAAACATTAGTTTTATTATCAGACTATTTACTGTTACAAAGTATTGAAGTTTATTGTACTACGATTAGTTATAACGAGAAATTTAACACTCGCGCGTTGTGGTGGGGCTCTTTCGCTGTAATATATGTGATGAAATTTTATATATTTATTTGTTTGGTATTTTAGTAAATATTTCAACATTTGTTATAAAACCGTGTCTACGTCAAAAGTATATCAATATTGGGCTTGTTTTGTTCGTAATTCAAAGATTTTTTCGACGGTATGTTATGTTTTTTTTAAAGTAATCACTAGATATTTGTAGCACTCGATCAAATGGGTTTACTTTACTTGTAGTTGCTAATAATATTATGCTAATTCTAGTTAAAATACTCTAATCCAACTAATTAACCAACTCAATTTTGATTAACGCAAACTTGACAACGTAGATCAAGTTTAATCTCATACCCGAAAATAAAAAAAGACACGCCCAACCTAAATTCTGAAAACCCGACCCGAAAAAACATCCCGAAAAACTAAAGTTAATTAACAACTCCACTTAAAATTGTGCATACCCTATTTCGAATTCCTAGATCCGCCACTGCCACTCACCACCACTACTCGTCTTAGAGTAATATAGGTTGAAAATATTGAACACGTATTTCATAGAAGATACGTATCACGCCTATAACGTGCTAAATTATGAGTGACCACAGATACAACACATCAATATCAATAATTAAGTATATTATCATGTTGGTACGACAGACCCATCATATGCATTTTTTAATTTTTATTTCTTAGACTTTTC
This sequence comes from Artemisia argyi, assembly GCA_030686995.1. Taxonomy (NCBI): domain Eukaryota; kingdom Viridiplantae; phylum Streptophyta; class Magnoliopsida; order Asterales; family Asteraceae; genus Artemisia; species Artemisia argyi. The sequence continues at coordinate 128,307,685 of CM060697.1, forward strand.
TCACTTTTTACCCGCTACAAAAACTTGAGAAAAATTATCTCGCTACACACTTACCCTTGAAAATAATAGCAACAATTGTGGGACCAAGTTTTGAAGGCACACGGGACCAAGAAAGTGACATATTTTACACGTGATCATTGACTAATTAAATACTATCATGTAACAAAACATTACCTTCCTTATCAGTTTCAAACCACCATCACAATTTACCAATCAAGTCGGGCCAATGTTGTTTGCTGTATTTCTTGTGTTATTTTCATTGGACGTTATCGACTCACGGTCCCTCGTTAAGACACTACCAGGATTCGATGGTGATCTTCCTTTCACACTCGAAACTGGGTAATCTCATGATACTCTTTTTAACTGAATTATGTTGGTTTAATTTCCTGTTTTCGGTTTTATACTTACTAAGACAATGTGGTCTGATAAAGGTACATTGGGTTAGGAGAGTCTGATGATGTGCAGTTATTTTACTACTTTATTGAGTCTGAAGGGAACCCGAAAGATGACCCTCTCATGCTTTGGATGAGTGGAGGCCCTGGTTGTTCTTCTGCTTCTGGTCTCTTTTATGAAATTGGTAATTTCTTACATCTCTAGCTTGTTTTAGCTCACATTACGGTTTGGTAATTCCAAAACAACCAGCCATTCCTGTTTTGGTAATTCCGAAACAAGTGCTGATCATGAGTTCGTCACATTAACTAGCTAAGTAGCTAACAGTGAGATCGCAAAATAAGTATAACTATATATGATCCCATATATGAGTAGGTTTATTCATTTCAAGTTCCTAGATATTTTTTGTTTCAATATAATGTCTTTGGTCGAAAGTCCATCCCAGTACTAAGTATTGAATTGTCGAGACGAATTGCCGCCACATGAAACTAATAGCAACCCCAGTTGGGATTAAGTTAACATATGGAGCAGAAGTATCCTATTAGGATTCATTTTTCCCTATATAAAAAAATATAATGTAAGTGTAAATTTGTATCCGAAATCCATGATCAGTAATATCTATTCTAGTTAATTTGGTTGTGGATGTAGCACGGTTATCCTAGTTGTGTAAACCATGCAATCGCCAAATGGTGATGATGTTTTAATTTTCCTTCTCCATTTTTTTAGATTATAATGTTTTCTTGTAACTACATACCATTCAATCGCAATTTGCAGGACGACCTTTTTTTATTTTCCTATGTTTGGGCGAGAAGCTCTTCACATTCGTGAGGTTTGTAGGTCACCTCATAGATAATAACCTAAGATAATATATCTTTTTATTTGGTAGGCTAGAATAATAATATATTAATTGCCAGGAATTTGGGGATATAGAGTGGGTGCGATGCAATGAAACATTATTTTATCATAGTAAGGAAGTAGTTATATCTTACACACACAATGTTCTGAGTAGTGTTGACTATCATCGACGTCTTTTGGATAAAAATTGTCGAGCTCTTATATACAGGTAATACCCATTGTAATATTGTATGCTTCTTCTAGTCTATCTGAAAGTAAAGATAGTGATTATGTTTTCTTTTTTGTTTTTTATGTGTGTTTGAACAGTGGAGATCATGACATGATTGTTCCATATTTGGGTACTTTGAGCTGGATTGAATCGCTAAACTTGTCGGTTGTAGATGATTGGAGACCCTGGTTCGTAGACAAACAAGTAGCCGGGTTAGTTGTTCTGTCACTTGGAGCTGATATGAATTCCTATAATCAAGATAAATGCATAAAATATTGATGTTTGGGCACTATGCTGCTCATATCTTCTTTTTTTCAGATACACCATGAAATACTTGAATGACAACTACAGCTTAACATTTGCTTCCGTAAAGGTGAATCTCATCGCATGAAATTTGGACATGCCTTTTAGTTTAAAAAAAGTTCAGCTAATAATTTGTTACCTTAACTTGAACCCAAACTTTTTGGTTTTATACTGAGACTTGTTGCAATTTTCATGATATGAATCTTTTCTTACTTATGATCATCATAATTGACCTTTTTTTACTGTGGATAGGGAGGTGGTCACACAGCTCCATCGTATAAACCGAGAGAATGTTTAAGCATGTTTATGAGGTGGCTTGCAGACTACACGTTGTGAGCAACAGCGCAACAGCCTTTGAATTTGATGTTTGTGTATTATCTTGTTAGTACTATATATCCATTTGTATGTATTTTAACTTTTTCTGCACAAATAATACAAGTAGTTTATACTTTATACCATTACTGTTGTTTGTTACAAAAATAATTTCTAGTTGTTGCAAGGTGAGGCCACTTTCTGCCGACGGTGAAATGATACAACTTTGGATGTTTATTTCCTATGAACTGTGTATTATGTTTTGTGACAATAAATAAATCTCCAAAATACGAAGGACACTCAAACTAAATCCGTATGGATTAGATAATGGGATGTAATGGGAATTGGTATTAATTGATACCTCAATTCCGATACCAACGTTTGGTTTAATTATCAAGCTAGGTATCAAACTTTCAAAAATATAATCTAATTATTCAAAATTATTAAAAATCAATGCAAGATGGTGTAGGGACCATGATAGATTTGGAAACCAACCTTACTAGTAGACTTTGGAGTATGGCTATTATCTAAGAATCAAATTTACATCAAATTCCATTAGTCATTAAATAAACAACTTTAATCCCAATGAAAGCATTCCCTTATTCCTATTACCATCTACCAAACAAACAAGTTCATACAAATATTGGGTAAAAACAAGGATGCTAATATGACTTATTTGTTATATAATCTATTTGATGTAATTTGAAGAAAGAGAATTTAAGTCATAGGAATGAAACCCCATCACTGCTATTCATCTCTGCATTACTAAAACAACAAAGATTATCATCCCATTTTGTAAGTTTTTAGTAAAATAATATGGATCAATGTTTAGTCTATTTCATACTTCAGGATTTATTGATTCTTCTAGATACAACATCTATCAACTTCGAGAATACATAGAATTACAAGAGATTTCTTGAGCCTAAACTAAACGATGAAACATAATCAATCAATTTCTTGAGACTCTGATGTGAAGATCCACCTTCATCGAAAGAGATGGCTGTGTCTTTCTTCACACGATGTATTCTCTGTCTGATTTCTTCACCTTCTTTATCCTCCAATACTCTTTTGATCGCTCTCTCGATTCCCACCCTTTCAAGAACATCCTCCAACAAAACGCCAATCTTCCAAACATCACTTACATATCTTGCAATTATTGGTTGACCAACAACACAAGGTGAACAAATCATAGGAACCCCTTCGCATATGCACTCCATTGTTGAATTCCATCCACTATGAGTCCAAAAACACCCAATCGAGGGATGATGCGCTAGAACTTCATTCTGAGGACACCATTTTACTATACGTCCCCTGTCTTCCACTTCGTCTAGAAACTTATCAGGCAACCACTCGAGCCATTCTGAACCTTCTACCCACCCTGGTCGAACAACCCACAAAGGAATGTCAATGTTGGCCAACATATAAGCCACTTCAAGAAATTCTAATTTTGAAATGCGTGCAACACTCCCGAAACTCATGTATAGAATAGACTTGGGGGCTTGTCCATCTAGCTATGTGAAAAAGGTTCGGTCTTGATCAAGCACACCGCTTGGCGACACAGGGAAATACATATGTAATGGGCCTAAACTGAACTTTGGGATTGGAAAATCTTGGTTAAGGGCTTCTAGAGTAGGTTCTTCGAGTTCAATGAAGGAATTCCAAATGATTCCTGATGATGCCTTTATTTGTTTAACTACTTTAGTGAGATATTCCCAAAGTTCAAGAGAAGAACTCTCGATATAGATGAAGATTCGAGATGTTATAAGAGTCCACACACAAATGTAACAAGTGTTGCGGTTCTAGTCTTCCCTCTATTTTCTTCTTGTAAATATTGTAAATATTTCCGACTTTGTGTGAGTCGAGGATGGAGTTATGTGTGTGAACTTGGAAAAAGTTGAAGATCCAAGAAGTCTTGTAACTAGAATTGGTCTTGTATTTTTTTGTGAGGAGAGTGGTGTCTTAGTGTGTAAGTTATGACTTAGTTGAGTCGGTGTGTGAAGGCTTGGATCAGGAAATGATCCAAGTGTGTCTTGTGTGAAGGCTTGGATTGGGTGATGATCCAAGTGTGTCTTAGTGTGAAGGCTTGGATTGGGTGAAGACCCAAGTATGTTATTTGTGTGAAGGCTTGGATTTGGTGAAGATCCAAGTTGGACAAGAGTGCTTGTTCGTGTGGCCACGTGGGCCTTGGAGTAGATTGGTTCTAGCTACGATTAGAACTTGACATTCCGCTTAGTGTCGTTAAACCTTGTGTAAGCTTTTGTACGGTTTGCTCCGCCTGAAGGAGTGTGTTGATAACTTGATATAATGATTAATAACTCTCGAGTGTGGTACTCGGGGAATGGAGTAGGACGAAGAGTGAGCTTCATGCCGAACCACTATAATCGCCGTCTCTTTAGTTTTGCTATTTCCTTACTCTTTACATTATTTACTTGTCTGCATTCATTTATAGTTTAATAAATATCACATAACAAGTAAAATTCAACAAGTTTGTGAAAGAATATTAACCGGACCTAAAAACGACGAAACGTTCTAGCAAGTAAAAAGAAACGGTGGAACTATTCAACCCCCCTTCAAGTTTCTACAGGATTTTCGGTATTAAAGTTTAGTGAAGATGAGATTGTGACTTTTGTGAGTTTATGAGCTTGAATGAGAGAAAGGACATAGGGGGTAGCTGGGGAATAAGAAAAATAGGGCAAACATTACTTTTTTTTTCATTTTAGGCCTAATTGCAATAGTGGGCCGAGTATTGATGTTTGTTAAAATAAAATTTTTATTTGGCCAAATACTAACAAAAATAAAGTGGATTGACAATTAGTTTTAAGTTTCGATCGAGTATTATGAGTTGTGTTGGATGTTATCCAAATTATTTTTTGAATTATCAATTTTTGTTTGGGCTGCTATTGCTTAAAGACATTACATATATATATATATATATATATATATATATATATATATATATATATATATATATATATATATATATATATATATATATGGGGATACATTGGCTACAATTTTTGTAGCCAATTAGCTACAATCCTTCATTAAAAATACACTACTAATGAATCAGAGACCCACAGAAAAGAATCAGGACCCACAAAAAAATCAGGGACCCGCATTTTTAACACAAATTGTAGACAATTGGCTACAATTAATTGTAGCTAATATATATATATATATATATATATATATATATATATATATATATATATATATATATATATATATATATATATATATATATATATATATATATATAGTGAGACTTTCTTGCAAGAACTATTTTAACTGCGAGAACTGCGATAACCACCTTTGTAATACTAAAAATGCATGATGTATAGTATGTCAATGCAAGATGGCGTTTTTGAAAATATCTATAACTTATTTTGAAAGAAAAATTAAATTAGGGGCAAATTAGGTATTTTCATTCTCCATAAAACTAGTTATAATACCTGTGCACGCACAGGGTTTTTAAAATTTCATTTTGATTATGTATTATTATCGATTAAGAAATGAATCTCTTAACATGCTTCAATTGGTTTTACTTGATGGACTAAAAATAAAAAATCATATGTATATATGTCATAATCTACCTATTATTTTAGGAGAATGCTTTTGGGTTAAAAATTATATTTTATTATTCAAGCAAAATCACATGATGATACTTGACTTACATGACATTGTAATGATATATGCTTTTAGTTTTGCAAACTCATGCTATCAATTTACGATATGTTTTGTAATCGTGTTATTTATTTTACTTATATTTTCGTTAAAATACGTAGCATATTTAGATAACTTTAAAGATTGATTTATTTTTTTGATTATTAATAACCATTATACCATGTTTACTAATGTACTTTTTTGTTTGAAAAATAGCATTTTCATAAGTTTGTGCTATTTACTTCTCATGTTTGATTTTAAAATTACCAAATTAACATAGATGCTTACACTATAGCTTCTTTATTATATAAAGAGAAAAAAAAAGATGTGACGGGTAGAACTCAAATTTTATTTTACGTTTATGTCTTAATGTATAAAAATAATTTTTTTCTGAGACCAAGCTATATAAGAAAATTATAATTACTTGTATAAGTAAATTATAAATGCATGAAAAAAAAATGACAAAGAGTACATTCGCAAATCTTTTAGGATTGTTTGAATCCTTATCGACCTTTCACTTTAGTGCAACTTTCTTTACAATTGGCCTAGATCATCACGGTAAAAGACACCTATATTTTAGACAATTGATTGATACCCATAGTGTTATTAATGATAACAAACACCTGCTAAGTTTCATTAACTCACTCAATGACACTTGCTAAGAATTCCTACTATAATATATATGCACTAAAATACATCTTTGTTACATTAAAATACATTCATGTATTATCTAAATCAGTAACTCAACTTAATTATACATTCTTACCTTGAGCAGGCGTAAAAAATCCTTCCATGACAATCATGTGTTGATACTTAATCCTCTTCTAAATACGCACACAACAAATTGCATTGCACTTTAGTGTGTGTGATAAGATCATAAAACTGCAAAAACCACTTTCATATTGCATTATAGTGAGGATAACAACATAATTAGTTATAACATCAAATAAGAAAACTTCAGATTATAACTAAAGGGGTGTTTGGTTATGCTTATTAAAGGGGCTTATTGACTTATTTAATTACCATAACACAATAAGTTTATGATAAAGCCATAAGCTTTTTTGAGAAGCTTAGTAACAAACCTCTGAACTCACAACTAATTCTGTCATATCTTAGTGTGTTTATAGTAAAAACACAAATGTTAAGTGTAGAAGTTTTCGATAAAACATAAAAAAAGTTAAACCATAAAAAAAGTTAATAAAAACTATCAGCTAGATAAGACATAAGCCAAAGTTCTGTTGAAGTCTCTTTCAGATTCTATCGAGAAGCAAAAAGAGGTTAACACATAAATCATAAGTATAGAAGAATGGTATCTCACATCCGTGATTACCAACTCAATAACATTATCGCAGTATAGTAACGTAATAACCTGATAAAAAACTATATATGCTTGCTTAATAATTCTCATGTACATACTTTAATTCCTTTACAACGGCCAACTATTACATTTTTTTTATGAAACATCACGTCAATGAATAAAGTTAGGTTATCACCTACATAGTTTTTCTCTTTTTTTATTTAGAAGGTGATTGTTATCAAATAAGGATTGTGATGCGTGCATTTTATTTTATTTTATATAATTTAAGGAAAACACCTTCTAACTTAAACAATGACTATCTAACTCATGTATTTGTTTGTTTTTTTTTTTTAATAATTAACTTTGTATAATGTTTTTAACTGGCAGACATGCTGAGGTTGATGTTGATGTTATTGTTTAACTTTAACTATTGATATCATGTTGTACAAAATGTGTGAGTTTAGTAGCACATAAATGAGCGTTAATGAAGTTAAAATCGTTGTTATAAGTAGAATCACGCATATTTATTTTCATATCACAGTAACTCGTGCTTACCATTTGATATTTATATTCCCGTTACTAATAATTTTACAATATTAGTATTCAAACCCGTGTATGCATAAATTAAACTTTTAAATAGAATAACATGAGTCCTTATTTAAAAAAAAAAAAAAAAAAAAAAATTCTAATGGATGAAAGTCTACAACTAACTAGGGCTGTAAACGAACAGGACGAACACGAATGAAGCCCTGTTCATGTTCGTTCATTTAATTTTAACCGGACAAATAAATGGATGCGGACGCTTAAACGGACGAATTTGCTTGTTCATGTTCGTTTATTAAGAAAATGAATTGTTCATGTTCGTTTATGTTCGTTCATTAAGACATTAAACGAACGCTAAACGAATATAAACGATCGAACATAAATGAAAATAGACAACCAAACATAAACTTTATTGAATTCTTCACAATATATTGTTTTATAAGTGTTGCTTTGTTTAAACAATTTTTTTTAATTATAAAATTAAAAGATATGATATATGAACATAAATAGATAAATAAACATAAACAAACTTTAACGAACGCCTAATCGGACGTTCACGAATGTAAATGAACGAACGAGACCTTTGTTCATGTTCTTTAACTAAACGAACGTAAAATATTGTTCTTGTTCGTTCATTTAATAAACGAACGAACATAAACGAACTTTTTACCGAACGGTTCATGAAATGTTCACTGAACGTTCAGTTCGTTTACAGCCCTACAACTAACAATGTTACCGAACGGTTCAGTTCGTTCAATTCGTATGTTTACAAAATTTTGTAATTTAAATAGATGAAACTCTGAAACTAATACTAATACTCATGTTATTTTAAACAAAGTTTATATTATAAAGTATAAGGGGTATAAAGTGTAAGGGGTTATTTGTGTTTTTTCTAAAGTTATTAAAAAACATGGAACTTGTAATTTTACACGTAGCTCCATTTATTTTATGTAAAATTCAACCACTAAAGTTTTATTAATTACTTCCTCTCTTTTTAAGTTTTTGTTTTCATAAATTTGACACCTATATTTTTTGCATTTTTTAACCAAATTTCTCTACCAAATTTATTAAGTTTGACCAAAATCAATTTAATTTTGACTTTCTATTGACCAATCATATTGCTCGATTTCACCTACGTGGCAAAATCGAGCTCTCCTATTAGTCTAATTTTTTTTTTCAATGAGAAGGGTTTTGCAAAAACACTACGAAATGATGTAATTCTTTTATTATATAAAAGATTAGCATCTCATACCCTATCAGTTACAACCTTTAACCCTCTCTCCCTCTTTCTAGTAGAACGGCAGCCACCCTCCCTATCTACTCTCAAAAAACGAAAAAAGATAGAACATCAATAACTGCAGATCTATGTTTATTATCTAGAAACAAAAAGCCAAAAAACATAATATGGCCTTCGTTTCTCAATGTGATTGTCTTTCCTATTGATATTTCACAACATCTCCAATCCCCATCATGGCTAGAGAATTAAAGCATATATTTAATTGGAGTCAATTATTAATTCTTCTTAATTGTTGATTTTCATGTCATATTACGGTAAGCTTTTTTCTTTCTTTCTTTTTTTCTCCTTTTTTTTCAATCAATTTACGAGTGATTTTAATTTCAGTTTTGTTCCACTTGTTGAATATTAGTCAAATAACTTTTTCTAGTTTTCACATAAACGTGCATTATTTTTATAACCAAAAATATATTTTACTGTTGTGCGCACTTATTTTAGCTTGAATCTTAATAAGTGTGGTGTTGTTTAAAAGTACATATATATTATCACCCATTATTAATTTTGGATCTCGTTTGTTCATTATTCGGAGATATTTGACACGATTTGTCACTCATTTAAGGTTTGTTCTTTTTGTTCATATTGAATCCACCTTATTTTTTGTTTTTATTAAAGTTGATTTTGATTTCTATTTTTTTGTTACGAGTGTCAATTTATCTAATTCGAAAACAAATTTAAATGAAAAATTCTATAAAAGACGAGTCACTGTTTTTTTATGAAAATTGAATTCAATCATAACACATTTGTCACTTTTTTTTTTCTTTTTCTTTTTTTTAGATACAAAATAGGTAGAATATTGTTTTGGATAAAAAAACATATATGTTTTGTGTTTACATTATAAAACATATATGTTTTGGAACGATGCATATATGTTTACGTATAAAACATATATGTTTTCGGATTATAAAACATTTATGTTTTGTGTTTACGCTTAAAAAACATGTTTACATTATTAGTTTATATCATATGCGTTATGCTAGTTGTTGTGATTAATTTTTGTTTCTTATTTGTTTGTGGTTTAATTGTTCGTGCATGATTGTTTCAGATTGATTGATGAAGATGATGATATCATTTAATACCGGGAAGTGGTTAAACACGATTATACATGAAGACAATTTGCGACTTTTGGAGATATATGATTACTGCATGTGGTTTTGTATTTGTAATCAAGTGAAATGTAACATTTAAGTATATCAATCTTGTTTTTCTTTTTATAATGATTTATGTTCTTTAATTTGTGTTTATAAAAATATTGGTAGGTTGATAAATAAAAAGTGTTAGCTAAAAAAAACATGTATGCACCTTGACTATTTGGGGAAAAAACGTGTATGCACTTTGATTAATTGAAAACATGTATGCACCATTGCACCTTGACCATTTGGAGAAAAAAACATGTACGCACCTTTGCCTATTTGAAAAGAAAAAAAAAATGCACCTCGAGATTTCAAAAAAATAATAATGATTAGGTATAAAAAAAAACATGTATGCACCATGTTAGCATGAAAAAAAAAAAAAAAAAAAAAAAAAAAAAAAAAAAAAAAAAAAATCCAAATTTTAAGATTTATAAAAAACGAGAATTATAAAAAGAATAAAAAATTTTGAAAAAGTCTTTTACTATTATACCCTTTTGAATTAAATAAAAATAACAAAATACTATGGAGCATTAAATGATGTACATTATGTATTATTAGTTGTAAAAAGGTGGTTCTCGCAGTTCTTGCAGATAATGTGTTTCTCGTAAGAAAGGGACCATATATATATATATATATATATATATATATATATATATATATATATATATATATATATATATATATATATATATAGTTGAGATCAAATAAGATCAATCTTAAAGTTCTAAAAATAAGACCTATTCATGAACCAATAGGATTGGAGCAAGTGGCAATAAATTTAAAACACACAAAAAGAAAAAGAAAAATTAATAAAAATTGACTTATATAGGCTGGATGGTATTATAGGTATTTTGCACATTTAATTTTCTCCTTTAACCCTAACTATCCTCCCATCTCTATCAAATAAGCCTCCATTTATTCTCTTTCCTATCCTCTCTCCTAAAAAAATTTCCAGTGACCCCATCACTGCCGCCATAAATAGCAACCAGCCTCCCGTTATAATCCATAACAGCCGCATCTTTTTATTATTATTATTATTATTAATTACCTTCGCTACCCAATCAAAGCCGCCGGAAAATCCTCACAAACCTAATACTGCCTCTACCCCGCCACCGCCATTAGATGTAGTCACCGCTGCCGTTAGATGTAGTCACCGTAACCAACTACTATCAAGTGTTGCTCGTGTAGTCAAACCGCCCTGTGGAAAACTAGAAGAGGGGGGGGGGGGGGGTTTGAATAGTTTTACGTCAATTTGTATTTTAAAAAACTTTGTTTGATAAAAACTTTGATTCTTATTTATGTGAATTTCAACACTTGCACAACTCAAACAATTTAATCTAACTAACTAAATAATGATAACGTAAATATGAAAGTAATGAAAAGATAGAGATAGAGAGATCAAACCACAACACACGATATTTATAGTGGTTCGGCTACGAAGCACCTCTTCGCCCTACTCCACTCGAGTTACCTACTTGAGAGTTTTCTTCACTATGTCAACAAACTCCCTTTTTGGCGGAGAAACCTTACACGACTTTCGCTTAGACCAATTAACGACACTAAGCTAAATGTCGAGTCCTAATAGTAGCTAGAACCAATCTCACACCACTACACGCCTTCTTCACAACTTGTACACAACACTACTACTAAACTACTTCTCACACCTTCACAACTTCTTCTTCACACCACAACTATTTCTTCACTACTTCAATTCACAACTACTAACCCACCTAGATCTATCAATTACAATCACTACACAACTATACAATAAATACAAGCTACACTACTAATCTTCAACACTTCTTGGTTAGAGATGAAAGGAGTATTCTTCTCTTGCACTTTGAATAAGGATGGATAGAATCACTTAAAAACAAGAACTAATGTGTTTATGATCAAAGGATTTAGGAAGATGATTTGAGTGAATTAGAATATAAAGTTTTAGTGCAAAAGGTGAGGTAAAAATTCAGATTTGAACCAGTATTTATAGGCAAAGAAATCTGACATAGGAGCGTATGCCGACCCCCTTAATTGTGTGCCGGCCCCGTTAAAATTAAGGGGGCCGCCCATGTGAAACGGCCAGATTCTTTGTCTTTTTTTGGGGAAAGTTTATTTGGTGAAAATTTAACTGAATTTGGTTAAAAATTTGAATTCATATATTTATTATGAAATAAACATTTTCCTTTAATTACCAAAAGTGTTTTTCTTAAATATATAAAATGTTTATACCATTTTATATAATTTGTAATTAGTAAATAAACCTTCCTTTGATCATAAAATGTATTAGACACTTGTTTATTCATAACTTAAGTGAATTAGATGGATATAATGATATTTTGTCACTAAATACTTATTTACGTAATGATTTTACGTTTAATAATTTTAGATTTTGTGATCGTCAAAATATAGGGATATCAAAAAATATTAATAACGTTTTTACGCATTATTTATATCAACACGCCCGATCTAATCGCGAAACCCTATCATGTCGCCTAATAACACCTCTGATGTACACATGCACGGATAATCCTTTATTTATGGAAGAAAAAAAGGACCGATCTTGAAATAGGGAGAGAGATCCTGTTTGTGGGGAGTTAGCAGGAGAAGTTTTTGGGAAGGAGGCGGTAGTTTTTTTTTAGGTTTAACCAAATCCATTAAAACCTGGAACAGTTTATGGTATATAATCCTTTATTTATGGAAGAATTATATTCCTATTTTGCCCTTAATTTATTTTTTTTCTCTCAAATTAAGTTACATATATTTTCAAAACTGCCATTATGCATTGACACGATGTACCTTATGTATTATTAGGAGTAAAAAAGGTGGTTCTCACAGTTCTTGCAGATAAAAGTGGTTCTCGTAAGAAAGTTACACTATATATATATATATATATATATATATATATATATATATATATATGTATATAAAATTATTGTCATGGTAAACATAAAATTGCAATATGTTGTTCGCTAATAATTTTAATCTCATGGTACCCGCAGCCGCAACGCGCGGGTACCCTTCTATCAATAATTAAGTATATTATCATGTTGGTATGATAAACCCATCATATTATGCATTTTTTAATTTTTAGACTTTTCTCATAAAAAAATTTACCCGCCACAAACTCGAGCAAAATTATCACGCAACACACTTACCCTTGAAAATAATAGCAACAATGCAACACCGACAAAATACTCCGTACCTTATTTTTTGATAATTAAGATTTGCTTACGTGGGCAATCAATTTTATAAACAGAACGAAGTGCGGGACCAAGTTTTGAAAGCACACGGGACCAAGAGAGTGACATATTTTACACGTGATCATTGACTAAATATCGTATAACAAAATATATATTACCTAATTTATCAATTTTATCAGTAAGAAGAGCATGGTGAAACCACAATCACAATCTACCAATCAAGTCAGGCCAATGTTGTTTGCTGTATTTCTTGTGTTATTTTCATAGGAAAAAAAAATTATAAAGTTATTGTCATGGTAAACATAAAATTGCAATATGTTGTTCGCCAACAATTTTAATCTTATAGTACTCGCCGTCGCAACGCTCGGCTACCCTTCTATCAATAATTAAGTATATTATCATGTTGGTATGATAAACCCATCATATTATGCATTTTTTAATTTTTAGACTTTTCTCATAGAAAAATTTACCCGCCACAAACTCGAGTAAAAGTATCACGCAACACACTTACCCTTGAAAATAGTAGCAACAATGCAACACCGACAAATACTCCGTACCTTATTTTGTGATAATTAAGATTTGCTTACGTGGGCAATCAATTTTATAAACAGAACGAAGTGCGGGACCAAGTTTTGAAGGCACACGGGACCAAGAGAGTGACATATTTTACACGTGATCATTGACTAAATATCCTGTAACAAAATATATATTACCTACCTTATCAATTTCATCAGTAAGAAGAGCATGCTGAAACCACCATCACAATCTACATATCAAGTCAGGCCAATGTTGTTTGCTGTATTTCTTGTGCTATTTTCATTGGAAGTTATCAACTCACGGTCTCTCGTTAAGACACTCCCCGGATTCGATGGTGATCTTCCTTTCACACTCGAACTGGGTAACCTCCTGATACTCTTTTTAGCTGAATTATGTTGGCTTAATTTCCTGTTTTCGGTTTATACGAACTCATACTAAGACAATGTGGTTTGATAAAGGTACATTGGGTTAGGTGAGTCCGATGATGTGCAGTTATTTTACTACTTTATTGAGTCTGAAGGGAACCCGAAAGATGACCCTCTCATGCTTTGGATGAGTGGAGGCCCTGGTTGTTCTTCTGCTTCTGCCCTCTTTTATGAAATTGGTAATTTCTTACATCTCTAGCTTGTTTTAGCCAAAACAGCTTTTACATATTTTCAATGTAGAGGTCGTGACCAAAGCAACCAGCCATTCCTGTTTTGGTAATTCCGAAACAAGTGCTGCTCGTGAGTTCGTGACATTAACTAGCTAACACTGAGATCGCAAAATAAGTATAAGGTGATCCTATATATGAGTAGGTTTCTTCATTTCAAGTTCCTAGATATTTTTTGTTTCAATATAATGTCTTTGGTCGAAAGTCCATCCCAGTACTAAGGATTGAGTTTTCGAGACGAATTGCCGCCACATGAAACTAATAGCAACCCCAGTTGGGATTAAGTTAACATATGGAGCAGAAGTATCCTATTAGGATTCATTATCCCTATATAAAGAAATCTAATATAAGTGTAAATTTGTATCCGAAATCCATGATCAATATCTATTCTAGTTAATTTGGTTGTGGATGTAGCACGGTTATCCTAGTTGTGTAAACCATGCAACTCGGTACTAGGACTTATTGCTATGATACTCTAGCAAACAGTGAATTTTTTGCTGTGATACTCTAGAAAACAGCGAACTTTTTTGCTTTACAAACATAGATGTGTGTGAGACTTTGATAGTTCTGTGCAGGCCCCCTCACTTTTCCATATGAAACCTCTACTTTGGAGAAGCCAGTACTTGAGTTAGTCCCTGACAGTTGGACAAAGGTGACTCTAAATCTTACCTGAAGTATTGATTTCATTACCAATATAGTTATACTTTTTTACACAAACATTCATGTTCAAAAAATATGTGCTGAGTTACTTCACAATAATTTCATACCAATGTAATAACATCACATTTTAGGTGGCCAACATAATATTTCTTGATCAACCCGCTGGGACTGGATTCTCCTATGCAAGAACTCCCGAAGCTTACATACCAAATGATACATCAGCAGCAATATATTCATACAATTTTCTGAGGAAGGTTGGGTCATTATCCTGTATAAGCAATTACTTATCCGTTTACTCCGTAAACATATATCTTCAATGCATATATGACGTGTAGTTTTCAAAGAAATTACTTTATCTGCTGTAAGTACAAACTAAGATGCAGTTTGCTGGCTATTTATTTCTTCTTGCAGTGGCTAATCGAGCATCCTAAATTTCTCAACAATCCGTTGTATATTGGTGCAGCTTCGTACAGTGGCATAGTGCTGCCAATTATCGTTGAGGAAATATATAACGGTACTCATAGATAGTTTAATTCCATGGTATCGAGCTTGCAATAGAAAAACTAAATTCTTCACCTCAAAACACTATAGTAATCTTGTTAGCCATAATTTAAAAAATACAGACTCTTTCATCTAGCTTCTGTAGTAGACTTCATAAGTTACTTTTAAGGTAGATTATGGCGTAATACCCGATTTTCAGCCTCTTGTTTCCATTCTTTGTAGGTAATGAAGTTGGAAAATTGCCACATCTCAATATCAAGGTACAAATTAGTTATTTATCAACACAACTTGTTGTAATAATTATTTTGTTACAATATAAGCTGAATTTACTTAACTGGTTACATTGAATTCTATAATTCCAGTTTTTTGAATAAACCTAACTTTTTATGGATCACTTAATTGGATTTTTTCTTCGAGTTAGGGGTATGTTCTTGGTAATCCTATAACAGATACAAATGGAGACTTTAATTCAAGAATGCCATTTGCTCATCGAATGGCATTATTGTCGGATGCAATCTACAAGGTAATGGAGCACTTTCAAGCTGCCTGCAGTTTCACTACTTTCTAGTATTTGAACTTGTTATATAATGGTTCGAAGATCCTCTTTAAACTATGTCTAATGACCTGTTTCCCCCTCCTTTGACTTAGCTTTATTTTAAAAGTCTTAACTTCGGTAGTGGTCAATAACCCCTTTTTAAACCAATTATTTGCTCTAATACTCATACATGTTATACCATAACAAAAAATAAAAAATAAAAAATATTACTCTCGGTCTTGGGGTGTTACAAAACATGATCTATGCAGTGTCTAGGCATCGTCATCTACCCGTACTTAGGTGCTGCATGCACAAACAAAGCTGCAATATGTCAGGAATTAAATCACTTTCTTTTGCAGTCAACTAAAGAAAATTGCCATGGAGACTACATAAATGTAGATCCCGAGAACAGTCTGTGCAAAAATGATCTTCAAGTGGTAAATAAGGTACTACAAGAGTAGTTTTTCAATTTGGGTTATTAGCTATATATTCTGCATTTGTATTCCTTTTAATGCTCCTTTCTTTTGATCTGTAGTGCCTTGAAAGAATTTCCACGTCACAGATTCTAGAGCCAACTTGTGACACTTCAGATGTCTTCGAAATTAAATCCGACACCTCCAGGAGAGGCTTAGCATCTGTTGACAAGACATTTCTCGATAATTGGTCGTTAGCAGAACTTCAGATGCAAGGGTGCCGAGTATTATTCTCTTTCTCTCTCTAGTTCTTACACTATGTGTGTGTTAAGCTTCACCACTACTCTCCCGAACCCCCCCCCCCCCCCCCAAATTGTCATTAAGTAGTATACTGGTTATTTAGAAAGATAGGTAAAATATGCCAAATGGTGATGATGTTTTAATATTCCTTCCCCATTTTTTGAGTTATAATGGTTTCTTGTAACTACATACCATATATTCAATCGCAATTTGCAGGATGACCTTTCCTATGTTTGGGCTAATAACAGGGATGTGCGAGAAGCTCTTCACATTCGTGAGGTTTGTAGGTCACCTCATAATTTAATTCTTGTTCATCGATCTTAATAACCTAAGATAATATATCTTTTTATCAGGTAGGCTAGAATAATAATATATTGATTGCCAGGAATTTGGGGATATAGAGTGGGTGCGATGCAATGAAACCTTTTCTTCTAAACATAAGGAAGTTATACACACACACACACAATGTTGTGAGTAGTGTTGACTTTCATCGACGTCTTTCGGATAAAACTTGTCGAGCTCTTATATACAGGTAATACCAATTGTATGCTTCTTCTAGTCGACCTGAAAGTAAAGATAGTGATTACGTTTTTATGTTTTTTATGTGTGTGTTTGAACAGTGGAGATCATGACATGGTTGTTCCATATGTGGGTACTTTGAGCTGGATTGAATCTCTAAACTTACCGGTTGTAGATGATTGGAGACCCTGGTTTGTAGACAAACAAGTAGCCGGGTTAGTTGTGCTGATATGAATTCCTATAATCAAGATAAATGCATAAAATATTGATGTTTTGGCACTATGCTCTGATATCTTCTTTTTTTTCAGATACACCATGAAATACTTGAATGACGACTACAGCTTAACATTTGCTTCCGTAAAGGTGAATCTCGTCGTATGAAATTTGGGCATGCCTTTTAGGTTACAAAAAGTTCAGCTAATAATTTGTTACCTTAACTTGAACCCAAACTTTTTGGTTTTATACTGAGACTTCTTGTAATTTTCATGAAACGAATCTTTTCTTACTTATGATCATGATGGTTGACCTTTCTCAATTGTTGACAGGGAGGTGGTCACACAGCTCCATCTTATAAACCGAAAGAATGTTCAAGCATGTTTATGAGGTGGCTTGCGGACGACACGTTCTGAGCAACAGCTTTTGAATTTGATGTTTGTGTCTTTTTTTTTACTGGCAAACAATTTGATGTTTGTGTATTATCTTGTTAGTACTATATAATCCATTTGTACGTGTGTTTTCTTTTTCTGCACAATTATATAAGTAGTTTATACCAGTACTGTTGTTTGTTACCAAAATACGGAGTAATTTCTAGTCGTTGCTAGGTGAGGCCACTTTCTGAATTAGGAAGCAGATGATGAAATGATACAACTTTGAATGTTTATGATTTGTGTTTTATGTTTTCTGACAATAAATAAATCTCCAAACTGGAATAACTTTACCTCGAAAGAATACCAAAACAACAAAACACTCAAAAACAGCAACCTCCTCCAGCAACTCCAACAACTCCATTAAGACTTCACTATTGAATAATGATTCGAACATCCTTAGATGCAATCTTCGGCACATCAACCGCAATAAGACCCCCTCTTCACCTCAATTTGACAGCACACTCAAAAACGAAATATCAAAAACCATTGGAGTGGGCTCACTCATCGGGTTTGACATGATTGGAAGAGAATTGGACGTAAGTGCCATCATTGGAGAATTGTGAACCAATGAATATTTCATCTATAAACATCAACGGGGTTGGAACCACTCCGAAAAAAAATTGGTTAGGAGTATTTGCTTACAAAATCATATTCACTTCATTGGCATACAAGAATCTAAATCTAATTTGGAAGATTTATCTCTCGTTCACTCTTTGTGGGGTAATCGGAACTGTGATTATGTCATCCAAAAGGCTAATGGCATGTCAAGTGGTATTATTGCCATTTGGAACGATTCTCTGTTTAAAAAGAACAAAGCGATCGTTGATGAAGATGATTTTATTGCTATCTATGGGGATTGGATTAACATTAAAAGACCTTGTCTCATGATTGTGGTGTATGCTCCACAAGACCTCGGTGGGAAATGTAGACTTTGGAATAAGCTTCACCTCCTTATTAGCAATTTTGGGGATCTTACAATTGTTCTTGGCGACTTCAACGAGGTACGTTCCGAATATGAAAGACTTGGGACTATTTTTTGTAAAAAAGGTGCTGATATGTTTAACAAGTTTATTAATAACTCGGAACTTGTTGATCTACCTATGGGAGGGAGAAAATTCACTAGGATGAACAAGTTTGGAACTAAAATGAGTAAACTTGACCGCATCTTCGTTTCTCATCATTTTGTTTCTTTGTGGCCTAATGCTATCCTTACCGCCCTCCCTCGTGAGCTCGATCCGATCATTGTCCCCTTGTTCTTAAAACCCACTCCGGGGACTATGGTCCCATCCCTTTCAAGTTCTTTAACTCGTGGCTACTTGATGAGCACTTTCCGGCAATTGTATCCACTTCCTGGTCTTCACCAGTTGGTTCTCTACATACCCCCACCCTACCACCCTTCTAAAGCTTAAACTACAAGACTTGAAAAAATGCATACGGGTTTGGAGAAAAGAAGTCACTTGCAAAAATGATCTTCTGTTGAGTGACTTGAAGGACAAAATGGGTGATCTTGATTTGAAAGCCGAAAACGTGGGTCTTGAAACCAACGATATTGAAAACCGCATTTCTTATCTTCACCAAATTGATATCTTGGAACACAGTAAAAGTCTCGATCTTAGACAAAAGGCAAAAATTAAGTGGGCAATTGAAGGTGATGAAAACTCTTAAGTTTTTTCATGGTTTCATAAATAATAAGTTCTCAAAGTCACGAATCAATGGTATCTTTATCAAAGGCGTATGGGTTTCAGATCCGCCTTTAGTCATATCCCATATTTTCAACTTCCATAAAAGCAAATTTGAAGATACCTCACTTAATCGCCCACACTTCACTAGCAATTTATTCAAAACACTCTCTCCACACGAGATCTCTCTCCTTGATGCTACTATTACCAACAAAGAGATTAAAGATGCGGTTTGGGATTGTGGGGGTAATAAAGCCCCGGGACCCGACGGGTTTACTTTCAAGTTCATTAAACACTATTGGGACACCATTGGTAAAAGCTTCGTAGATATGGTCAAAAAATTCGAGCTTGACGGGTTCATTCCAAGGGGTTGTAACTCATCTTTCATCACTTTAGTCCCTAAAATCCAAGACCCACTTCACATAAGTGACTTTAGACCCATTAGCCTCATTGGTTGCCAATACAAAGTTATTGCCAAAATCCTCGCTAATAGACTTCAACGTGTGGTTCACTCGGTGGTTAGTGAAGTTCAAATGGCTTACATAAAGGATAGGCAAATTATCGATGGCCCTCTCATGGCGAATGAAATTATCTCATGGGCTTCCAAGAAAAAAGAACGTCTTTTTCTTCTAAAAGTAGACTTCGAAAAGGCATTCGACTCACTTGATTGGAAATTCTTAGACAACATAATGAACCAAATGGGTTTCAGCACTAAATGGAGAATGTGGATAAATGGTTGTCTTAAATCAGCTTATGGTTCGGTTATTGTAAATGGAAGCCCAACCAAAGAATTCAAAATTCAAAAGGGTCTTCGCCAAGGTGACCCACTTTCGCCTTTCCTTTTCATAATTGCAGTTGAAGTACTTCACATTGCCCTCGAAGAAGCAAAGTCTAAGCACATCTTCGAAGGTGTCAAAGTTGGTTCAAACAAAGTTGATATCTCTCATCTCCAATTTGCGGATGACGCTCTTATTTTGGGGAAATGGTCTACTGATAATGCTAAAAACCTTTGCCGCATCTTGAGATGTTTCAACTTGGCTTCCGGGCTAAAAGTAAACTTCTCCAAAAGCAAGTTGTTTGGCGTTGGGGTCTCCACAACCGAAACCAATACTCTCGCCTACTTCTTGAATTGCCAACCCTCCAAACTTCCTTGTTCATACCTTGGTCTCCCCATTGGTGCAAACATGAGCGTCGCAAGTAATTGGAATCCCATCATTGAAAAATTCCACAAAAGACTCACCTCCTGGAAAGCTAAGACACTCTCATATGGTGGTAGGCTTACTCTGCTCAAGTCGGTTCTAGGTGCACTTGGTACATATTTCTCTTCTCTTTTTTTGGCTCCTAAATGTGTGATTTCGTATCTTGAGAAGCTTAGGCGTAATTTTTTTTGGGGTGGTTCACTTGAATCTAACAAAATGGCTTGGATTGCATGGGACAAAACTTGTTCTTCTCCGTCATGTGGTGGTTTAGGGATAGGAAGCCTTCATGCTTCAAACCTAGCCATGTTGATAAAGTGGTGGTGGCGTTTTCATACAGAGAACAACTCACTTTGGAAGCTTATAATCACTTCAATCCATGGCCCGAATGGTGGTGTTACTGGTTTCGATTCACTTGGCTCAACTTCATCTAGCATGTCATTAAGTCCATGGAATAAAATAATGAACTTGAACAAACATCTGGTGCATGCGGATATCAATCTTCAATCCGTGTTTACCAGAAAAGTGGGTAATGGTTCTTTATTTTCCTTTTGGAATGACGCATGGTTGGGGGAACAATGTCTTAAAAACATTTTCCCAAGACTGTACGCATTAGAACAGTTCAAAGAATGCAAAGAAGTGGATCGATGTAACATGTTATATGGGTCGAAATCTAGAATTTGGGATTGGAGAAGAGTTTACGTGATGGGCATGAAAAAAATCAGCTAGATGGACTACTTTATCTTTTGCGTGACTTTGACCCATGTGATGTAGAAGACTCATGGGTCTACTCCCTAAATTCTAACAACACCTACACTGTGTCGTTAATGAGGAAGATGATTGAAGGTAACCTACTGCCCTTCCAGGAGGATAAAATTCGTTGGAATAGATATCTCCCGATCAAGGTAAATATCCTATCTTGGTGTCTTCATTTGAACCGGTTACCTACCCGTTGCAATCTAGACCATCGTGGGATTGATCTACACACCACTAGATGTCCCTTATGCAATGAGGACCTTGAAACAAGCCAACACATCTTTGTTGATTGCCTGATAGCCGGTGATCTTTGGAACCGCATATCGCGTTGGTGGGGTATGGTGAACTATCCCAAAACCCTTCTTGACCTATCCTCTTGGGCGGACTCGACGAGTCTTAACAACTGTGCAAAGTTGTGCTTTGATGTGGTTTTGCAAACAGCTTTTTGGGTTCTTTGGAGATATAGGAATCGAGTTTGTTTTGATTTAAAACCACCAAGGAAGGATACTCTCATGGATGAAATCATGGTTTATTCGCATTCTTGGATTTGTCATAGAAGTAGGAATCTTGTACCTAATTGGATAGATTGGACTGTTGATCCTATATCCTCTTGTATGAACTTATTGTAATTCCTTCCTAGCGCCTTGCTAGTTTTTATTTGATGTGCTGTTCAAAAAAAAAATGAAGGATAGTCAAACTAAGTTCATACAAATATTGGGTATAAACCACGGATACTAATCTGACTTATTTGTTACTATAATCTATTTGAAGTAATTTGAAGAAAGAGATTTTAAGCCATAGGAATGAAACCCCATCACTGCATCTCACTTGAATTACAAAATCAGGTATTCAAAGCAACAGTCTTGGCCACATTGACACACTAAGGAATTCATACCCATTTTCCAATTTTCATTCCAATTCCAATTCCAATACCAATAGTCATTCCTTGCAGCAAACCAAACGCACCCTCAGCTTTATACATCTTTGAGTTACTATATCATCTCATTTTGTAAAATAATATGGATCATTGTTTAGGGTGTGTTTGATTGCTGCTTAATTACATCATTCAGCACTGATTGGTAAAATATTAATCGTACAGCACGTTTGATAGTTATAATATTTGCCGCTGAATGACAAATAAAGCGCTGAGTGGTTTTGCATGGTAAGGCATGCTAACCGATTCAGTGGGCCTTTATCTCATGTATCTCTCCCATGTGACTATTAAAGAATTATATTGCTATCACACTTTTTCCTCTATCTATTAAAATATCCTTTGATTCGCCTATGTATTATGCAGTGGTCAAATATTATGAAGCTTATTTCAAAAAATATTATAAAGCTATTAGTTGTTAAGGTATATGTATGATAAGCTTATTTTCATTTATGTTAACTTCTTTCGTTCATATCCATTTTGTATACTACGGAGTATGAGTTTTATAAAGGAATATTATCTATAAATCAACATATTTTGATTAGTATGTAATCAAATAGTAGGTTTAAACGGTCATTTTCTTTTATTCAAAACGCACACTAAATGTTTATCAAACAAGTATTTTCATTCAGAAACATTTTCACTCAGCATCTTTGAATAATTCAGCATCTTTAATTCACTCAGCGCTAAATAATACAGTTTTATCAAACAGCCCCTAAGGATTTATCGATTTTTAATACCATAATTATTGAATTATACCATAATAGAAATTTCAAACCGGAATACTTCATACTTCAGGATTTATCGATTTTTCTTGATACAACATCTATCAACTTCGGGAATACATAGAATTACAAGAGATTTGTTGAACCAAAACTAAACGATGAAACATAATCAACCAATTTCTTGAGACTCTGATGTGAAGATCCACCTTCATCAAAAGAGATGGCTGTGTCTTTCTTCACACGACTTATTCTCTCTCTGATCTCTTCACCTTCTTTTTCCTCCATTACTCTTTTGATCGCTCTCTCGATTCCCACCCTTTCAAGACCATCCTCCAATAAAACACCAATCTTCCAAACATCACTTACATATCTTGCAATTATTGGTTGGCCAACAGCACAAGGTGCACAAATCATAGGAACCCCTTCACATATGCACTCCAATGTTGAATTCCATCCACTATGAGTCCAAAAACACCCTATAGAGGGATGTGCTAGAACTTCATTCTGTGGACACCATTTTACTATGCGCCCCCTGTCTCCCACTTCTTCTAGAAATTTATCAGGCGACAGCTCGAGCCATTCTGAACCTTCTACCCACCCTGGTCGAACAACCCACAAGAAAGGAAGGTCAATGTTGGCCAACACATAAGCCACTTCAATAAATTCTGATTTTGAAATGCGTGCAACACTCCCGAAACTCATGTACAGCACAGACTTGGGGGCTTGTCCATCTAGCCATGTGAAAAAGGTTTGATCTTGTTCAAGCACACTGCTTGGCGACACAGGGAAATACATATGTAGTGGGCCTAAACTGAACTTTGGAATTGGAAAATCTTGGTTAAGGATTTCTAGAGTAGGTTCTTCGAGTTCAATGAAGGAATTCCAAATGATTCCCGATGATGCCTTTATTTGTTTAACTACTTTAGTGAGATATTCCCCCAAACCTTTTGGGTTCGGTGTGATCTTTATGATGTCTTTTACTTTCAAAAGGGGATATTTCGGCATTGGCGCTTCATATTCTGGATCTGGAAGTATCAAGACATATTGCATACAGGAAAGTAGTTAATATGACGAACCTAACAGCATAAATATGCACCTATCTATACGCAACAAATATGTTTTGTAATCAAAATTTACAATCTATAATGTGCGTGTGTGTGCAACAAATTATAAAACCTCTGTAAGATAGCAAAGAACAGACCTGTTTTCGTAAAGTTGAAGTACCCCTTTTCATAGAAAAACAGTAAATCGCCATAAACAAGGACCGAAGTAATCGTGCATGCCCACGTCACCAACCGAGGCACCTTCATAGAGTCAGCCACTTCCTGCGCGAAGTAGTATTCAGCATCTGTGATTAAACACGCCACTGGTGGCTCATTTGGTTCAGCCAACAACCCATTTAGGCACTCGGTAAATGAATCTTCACAGTTTTCGTTAAGGTACGTAATGATAAAGGTAGGATCTGGTGGTGTCTTGGGCACATAATTTATCTCAGAAACATGGTCAGCAATGGCCTTGAAGGTGAAGTGAGGATAGTTTGCATAACTGGGTGAGTTAAATTCAGCATGTAAGAAAATTATTTTAAAACCATGGTTATGAAGAATATTTCCTAGCTGAAGCATGGGAGTAATATGACCTTGCCAAGGTAGGGGAAACAATATTATTCTCTGGCGAGTTGATGTTGGTCGTGTTGACCCTAGAGTGGTGTCTCCTACATTGGGGTTCATGTTCAGTGAGTTTCAATTCTAACTTGATTAGAAAATAGTTTAAGTTTTAGTGCCACAAGATGAACAATATAGGTATAGGATATACTACAAGTTTTAGTCTTAGTACGTGCTTTTGTTGCAATGTTTTGGGGTTGAAAGTATGACTAAAGAAAGTGTGTTGGTATCAAGCTAAAAAAAAGTAATGTACAACTGTTGTAGATATTAATATATTAGAGCATCCAAGACTGGGTCATGGTGGGAGATCGTCGGTCCTGTGCCAAATTGTCACCATTGTGGTGATTTGTGGTCACCTGTGCAAAGTGGTCACCGAGCAAAACACGAGGTCATCGTCCTTTTTTTTTTTTTTTTTTTTTTTTTTTTTTTAATTAATTTATTATTATTATTATTATTATTATTATTATTATTATTATTATTATTATTATTATTATTATTTATTTATTTTTTGTTTCTAAAAGTGATTAAAATTTGATAGTGACCATAGTGGGGTATAAGAGGGAGAGGTATCATGGCGAGCTAAATTTACTCATTTGGGGCCACGGGTGCTAAATCATCCCAACACCTCTTCACAACTAACCGCTTCCTTTTCACAACTAACCTCAACTTACTTATTTAGGGTCCACCACTTACAACTTTATTTTTTTATTCACTCACAAATAACCGTTTGAAAATAAATATTGCCAACGTTTCTTTCACTTTATGTCAGAACAAAATTAGCTCGTCGTCTGCACGAGGAGCTCACAACTGGCGAGCTTCAACGAGCCAGGTCCGGTGTGGTGAAGAGCTGTGGCGAGGCAAATTTGGTTCCAACGTATGAGTGGCGAGGGTGAACAACTAGCGACACCCTCCCTTCTAATGGATAATATTATGACGTGGCATTCAGTGATAAGTAGTAAAGTTTCTATTTGAATATCTAGAATACTCTTTCTAC
Organism: Artemisia argyi; assembly: GCA_030686995.1. Lineage (NCBI taxonomy): Eukaryota > Viridiplantae > Streptophyta > Magnoliopsida > Asterales > Asteraceae > Artemisia > Artemisia argyi. Next base: position 128,333,583 of record CM060697.1, read on the forward strand.
CTTTACATATTTAACTAGAACGGTACTCGCGTAATGCGACGGCGAATACATGTAACTATATTTTGCGTTATTTGATTATTAGATTACACATTTACTTATTTTTATACTTTATAAATAGAGATGGTTAAACAAAATAATTTTAATTTGAACTACCAACATGCTTCCTAACAAATTTGCTTTTTAACAAATTAATTTTGAAATTCTTCCGTAATAAGCAAGTAAAAGTCTGAATTTTAAACATTTCTAATTATAGAATAGTCCCAAATGTATTATATAATAGTATAGATTAATCATATGTTTTCATTATGAATCATGTGAGTCATATAGTTTAAAGAGTAAATTGCAAAAAATCACCCTTATAGTATGTTCAAATTAATGCGTGGTCTTTACTTTTTCGAAAGTACATGCGTCGTTTTTGTGGAAAATCTTTGATGCGAATTTTGTCTTTGCCTCAAAGTAAAATGACTAAAATGCCTTTTACTTTAGTGAGACTATGTCGTTCACTCTGGGGTATTTTTGTCATTTCACTTTAGGCCATAAACGATATCCGTAGCAAAAGTTTTTCATAAATACAACCTTTGAATAAAGTAAAGATTGTACTTGTAATAAGAACAAACCACTATGGACAAACCACAAGGATTGTACTTGCAATTTACTTGCAAAAAGTAAAGATTGTATTGCAATTTACTCTAGTTAAATCATTTCTTTCAATTATATATCACTAAAGGGCACGTTTTGTAGGGTGAAATTCAGAAAAATAAAATAAAGTGAAGAAATCAAATCACATAAATGAATTCTCAAAGAAATTCAATATAAATTCCAGTGTTTGGTAACACCAAAGAATTGACTCAAGAAATCAACAACAATAATAATAATAATAATAATAATAATAATAATAATAATAATAATAATAATAAAATTAATAATAATAATATTTTAATATAATAATATATTATTATTATTATTATTATTATTATTATTATTATTATTAAATAATAATAATAATAATAATAATAATAATGATAATAATAACTATTATTATCATTATTATTATTATTATTATTATTATTATTATTATTTAGTTGTGCAATGAATTCATTTCTTTATCAAATGGGAAACCAACTCTCCACAAAATACAAAGGAACCAAATCCTAGGAGTTACAATTCTCCATCTTTTTATTTCTTTGAGGTGTCAAACATAAGAAATGAATTGATTTTCATTTCTTCATCCTCAATTATTTGTACCAAACATGCCCTAAAGGGAGTTGATACTCCCACCACATTTTTTGATGCAAATACCACAACTGTGCATTACAGTGTTGTACGATACAATACTGTAATGCACAAATTGTGATGCAAGCATAAAAAATGTAGTGGGAGTATCAACTCCCATCACTAAATATTATGCGTAACAAAATTTACTTGTTGTTAAATAAATTTTTACTTATAATGATTAAAATAACGAACTCAGTAAAATGACAAAATCTAATGTTATGATTAAATATAAAAAGAGAAACAAAGGTACATAAAACAATAAATCAAAAACTCGACTGGCCGTCTTTGACACAATTTTCTTAAGATAGATTCGTTGTCTATTTTCATTATTATAAAAAAGTGTTTTGTTGTGTTAATGATGTTGTGTCTCATATATCTTGTTACAACTCAAAGGTTGTGCGTAGATCCTACTATATATAGATCGTTTTTGCCTTTGTAAAATTGGAATCGTAAGATCGGATCGAAATTGTAAGATGCTACTTAAATGTTCAAATGTCTTATATGTATAGTTATTCGTATTACAAAAATGACTACATGATACTCCCTCCGTCCCATTTTAATTGTCCGTGGGCCCGAATTTGACCGTAAATATTTTTGTTTGTATTATATAACACTTGATGAAATTTATATCATTGAAAAGTTCGTTAAACGAACTTTTCAATGATATAAATTTCATCAAGTGTTATATAATACAAACAAAAATATTTACGGTCAAATTCGGGCCCGCGGACAATTAAAATGGGACGGAGGGAGTAAAATTTTGAAAAAATAAGAGTTCTCAAAGTTTTAATAATATAAAAATACAATGTGTAACTGTTTAAAATAATAAAATATCTAATATGTGATTAATGATGTTGAATACATTAATCTTAAAATCTATATATTTCACTCTTATAAAAGATTTATAATTATACATGCTTGTGTTATTCTTAAACTTTAACAAAATTTATTCATTTACTTTGTTATGAAGTATATTATATTGTATGTGTTTAAGTTTGGTGTGTTTATGTTGTGAGTTTGGTGTTAACGTAACTATAAAAATTTAATGGTGAGAATCAGGGCAGGCTTTGAGAGCGTGCAAGGTGAGTGACAGCATATGGCGCCAAAATTATAAGGGCCTCAAAATTTGTTCCCGTTAATAATTATATGCATGTGTACGCATATTTTTCACAAAAAAAATATATATATAGATGAGAAAGTATCTTAAATAAGTAATATGTTAGAACGTTTAACTAACTAATTATATTATATCTTATAAATAGTGACAATTTATATATAGCATTCCTTATCGAAATACCTCATTATTTAATTTCGTCTAGAGCCCTCAAAATTTTTATAAATTCATAGGACGCCCCTGGTGAGAACGAATGTCGATATAATGCTCTCATGTAACACACTGTCACACCGCACCACAACTACCTTATTACTTTCATTCTTGTTAGTTTAGATAATGAAAACAAAACCTGTTTTGAATTTAAGAATTCGTCGCTTTGTTTCACATATAGTCTCTTTAAATTGGCCCACTTGTCTTATGTATACACATTGGTCGATAGTCAATTGATCACCATCAAACGGTTTAGGGGTTAGCAATGGGTGCAGGGAGGCACGACACGGGGTGTTTCTCGTGCGGGAATACCGTCGCCGTTCACCTGTTACCGCACGGGGGAGCTTTTGCGGGGAAGTTTACTGCACGAGAAATGAAAAAAATCGAACGTTGGTGACCCACAATGTAACACCCCCAAAATTTGGTACAGGGAAAGACTCAACAAGCTTTCGGTGTGCTACGGGGATTGGTATCCAACACAAGACATAAAAGAACGAGATAAAGTAAACATAAGAAAAACACAACCAAAACGAGGTTTTAAAGTTTACATTTATCCCAACATCATTCAGAGTCAGGCCCAAAAGAAATAAACGTAGGTCCACAATTAAATATCAGAGTTTTAGAAAAATAGATCCATAAACCAGGTGCCATAGCCGAGCCTTCCAATCCATGCATCCAAATCATCACTTAATTACCTGAGAAAACGTGCTAAAAGTCAGCTTTCGCTGGTGAGATCATAGGTTTAAATTCATACTCAATATAGTAGACATATACGCAAAACGCTTGCTAGCTAGACTAAGGATTCACTAAAAACCTGCGGATACCCTCCACTCCAACATAGATATTCGGGTAACCTCTGCAATATCATAAATACTCGGATAACCTCCAAAGTATTAATAACCTATAGGTGCACACTATAGTATCTAAATAAGCCAACCTTGAATAGTACACATGAAACTATGTGACTAAAGTTGACAATCCACCAATATCCAAATAAGCCAACCTTGAATAGTACACACGAAAATAAGTGACTAAAGTTGACAATTCACCAATAACCAAATAAGCCAACCTTGAATAGTACAAACAAAAGCTATGTGACTAAAGTTGACAATCCACCAATAACCAAATAAGCCAACCTTGAATAGTATATACAAAAGCTATGTGACTAAAGTTGACAATACATCCTAGTCCATACGCATAACAAGTTTTAGAAAGAATATAAAAGCGATAATAGTCCACATAAAATAATTTGCACGTTTCTCACCCCAAGTATTGAAAACATAGTTCAAGATTAAAAAGTGGGGCTATGACTCACCTCAAGTCCAGAAATCAGCAATAAGAAATCGGTAGAAGTGAGATGTATAGTAACTCAAAAGACGGCAACTACGGACTCGGCACGACCTAACAATATCAAGTCGTTCAGAAATCATTTCCTCAAAATTAAATATTCCCAAACCCGAACGTATTCCATTTTACTTTTCCAAAAATCCATTTCTCGTATTGTCTCGTATTAGTTTGGAGTTTGACGTTTGGTATCCATACGGGTGGTGGGTCGACACAACTCAAACCAAGAAGTCACAACAAAAAGGATAATAAAACAATCTATATGTCTAATATTAGTCCAATATATTATTTAAATAAATCATCGAAGTTTATCAAATCCGTCGATTTGGTAATCCCCCATATTTATTTACTTAATATACCATTCTAAGATTATACCCGAACCCTAGGTCACACATTGCACATAAAGTACTATATGGTATATATCAAAGTTTAATAAATTCCCTAATTATGCCATTAAGCTTACCAAATTCGTCAATTTGGCAACCTCACGAGATACTTAGTAATTTATTAATCCCGTACACATACCATAACCTATGGGCGTCGTAGGATACGATGCCCATTAATATACCCAATTTAAATAACTAAATAGCTCTTATTTAACCCGTCGATTAAATAAGTTACGTAGTTATCAAAAATGAATGTATTAATCGTCATATATCCGTGACAACACGAACGTCACAAATAATAAACCACTTGGACTCAAGTGACCACGATCCCGTATAACTCGATAGTTTTGCTCGTTAATTTAAAAGAAATTATTTTATTTAATTATTTATTCAACGTCAAGATTTCATCGTTATTTATAGTGTTTAATTATAATAACACTCCCAATATTATTACACTACTTTCATAGCATAATATTTATAGTCACGTTAACGTTATAATATTACTCGTGATCTTTTTATTTTTAATATACGCATTTATATATTTATATATACGTTATTCACGTCTATATATTTATATAAACGTTTATATTACCAATAATATTATTACGAGTTTTATTATTAGCGTTTGATTATAAATATTTATCGAGTCATACGAAATGATCACATGTCCGAGTCATCACTCTCGGCTCATTGTCCAAGTCCAAAATAAAATAACCAAGTCACAATCAATTAATCCAACTCCATCCAACAATACCCCAAATCACGTGCTACAACAATAGGGTCCGACTACGGCACCCGACTAACCTATCTCCGTCATTCTAAGTGACCGTCTCACAATCGGTTCCCAATCATCCACATAATCGACAACACTTCACAAAATAAATAATTATCTCATTTCATTCTCGGTTCTAAAGTAACGACAATAATCCCCAATCATCCACATAATACTAATAATAATAATAAAAATAAAAGTATTATTATATTTAGGGTAAGGTGGCTAGGTGTAAAATACACGGACCAAAACCTGTTACTCGTTTCAAATCATTTAATATCTCACGAGACGTTCCATAACTAAATATATATATTCGAGTCCGTAAACTCAAGACATAAAATTTTAGTTAGGTTATTCTAGTGCCGGATTCAACGTAGTGCCAATAAAAATCTCGAAATAAATTCTCATCACATCGATAATCCAAATTGATTCCATAAAATTTTAAATATAATCAACCACAATATTGGTTTTTATAAGTTCGTTACGAATAAAATTCCAAATATAAATTTATAAACGAACTTTTACGTAATGCGAGTTTTTCAAAATGGCTCCCTAATTCGCCAGTTGTCACATCCTCCCAGCATCAGAAGAAACCCGTCCCGGGTTTCTCTCGGAACAATGTATCTATGAAGTGAAAAGCTTCAGATATCTCTTTCGGAACTCGTCCTCACGTTCCCACGTAAATTCCGGTCCATGTCGGGAATTCCAACGAACCATGACGAGTGGAATGCGACTTCGCTTGAGTCGCTCAATCTCACGATCCAAAATCTCAATCGGCTCATCCACAAAGTTCAATTTCTCATCAACACGAATATCTTTCATCGGTATAACCGGCATCTCATCAGAAAGACACTCCTTCAAATTACTAACATGAAACACATCGTGAACTTTACTCAATTCATGTGGTAATTCCAACCTATAAGCCACGGGCCCAATTCTTTCCAAAATAAGAAATGGTCTAATGTAGCGGGGGTTAAGTTTCCCACGTTTCCCGAAATGTATCACACCTTTCCAAGGCGAGACTTTCAGCATCACTTTGTCTCCAACCTGGAACTCTAGCGGTTTACGTCTCTGATCGACGTAACTTTTCTGCCTATCTCTAGCTGCTTGTAATCGATCACGAATTTGAGTCACTTTCTCAGTAGTCTCCAAAATAAGTTCGGGGCCTGTGAGTTGGCTATCTCCAACTTCAGCCTAACCAATAGGCGAACGGCATTTTCGACCATATAAAGCTTCGAATGGTGCAGCTTTAAGACTTGTGTGGTAGCTATTGTTATAGGAGAATTCCGCAAGGGGTAGATATTTCTCCCAGCCTTTACCAAAGTCTATTATGCATGCACGAAGCATATCCTCCAAAGTCTGAATAGTCCTCTCACTTTGACCGTCGGTTTGGGGATGATATGCAGTACTCATATCAAGTTTCGTCCCCAAAGCGGTTTGAAGTGATCGCCACAAAGCTGACGTGAAGCGGCTATCACGATCAGAAATAATCGATATCGGAACTCCATGACGAGAAATAATTTCCTTCACATACAACCTCGCAAGTTTGTCGATACTATCATCTTCACTAATCGCCAGGAAATGAGCAGACTTAGTCAATCGATCCACAATTACCCATATAGCGTCACAACCGCTAGCTGTCTTTGGTAATTTGGTAATAAGTCCATTGTAATCCGCTCCCATTTCCAAACTGGGAGTTCTGGCTGCGTCAATAATCCTGACGGTCTTTGATGTTCAGCTTTAACCTTAGAACATGTCAAACACTTACTAACATACAATGCTATATCTGCCTTCATGTTTGGCCACCAATATAGCATTTTCAAATCCTAGTACATCTTGTCAGATCCAGGATGAATAGAGTATCTTGACTTATGCGACTCGTGCATAATCAACTCTCGAATTCCTCCATACAAGGGTACCCAAATCCGATCTCCAAAACATAATACTCCATCAGAACGCTTAACAATTCCTTTCTCATTCTCAGCCATTCCAAATATGCTCTCAGCAGGTCGGTTTTCTGCTTTCAACGCTTCCGTTTGAGCTTCAAATATTTGAGACGGTAACGGCGATACGATAGTCATTCCCAATGACCTAACTCGTAACGGCGGGATCCTTTCCTTTCGACTAAGAGCATCAGCAACAACGTTTGCTTTACCAGGATGGTAGCGAATTTCGCAATCATAATCGCTTAGCAACTCAATCCAACGTCGTTGTCTCATGTTGAGCTCTTTTTGATTCAAGATGTGTTGTAGACTTTTGTGGTCAGTAAATACAACACACTTGGTTCCGTACAAGTAATGTCTCCATATCCTTAAGGCAAAAACCACAGCACCTAACTCCAAATCATGGGTGGTGTAGTTCTTCTCGTGCTTCTTGAGCTGTCGGGAAGCATAAGCTATCACTTTCTCTCGTTGCATTAACACAGCTCCCAAACATTTATGCGAAGCGTCACAATAGACGACAAAGTCTTTGCTACCTTCAGGTAACGCCAAGATAGGAGCACTACACAACATCTCCTTAAGTAATTAAAATGCTTCCTCTTCCTTATCTCCCCATTTGTATTTAACACTCTTTTGAGTCAATTTGGTCAACGGTTTTTCTATCTTCGAAAATCCCTCGATGAATCTTCGGTAGTAACCGGCTAAACCCAAAAATTGACGAACTTATGTTGGGGTCGTTGGTGCAGCCCAATCTTTAATCGCTTCAATCTTAGCAGGATCTACATGAACTCCTTGTCTATCAATCACATGACCCGTAAATTGTACCGTCGGAATCCAAAATTCACATTTGGAGAACTTGGCATACAGTTTCTCCCTCCTGAGCAATTCTAAAATAAGCCTTAGATGCTTCTCATGCTCCTTTTCACTCTTCGAATAAATTAGAATGTCATCGATGAACAAAATCACGAACTTATCTAAGTAAGGCTTACACACTCGATTCATGAGATCCATGAATACCGCCGGTGCGTTGGTCAACCCAAACGGCATCACCTGAAACTCGTAATGCCCGTAACGGGTTCTGAAAGCCGTTTTCAGAATATCTTCCTCGCGAACTCGAAGCTGATGATATCCCGATCTCAAATCGATCTTTGAATACACACTCGATCCTTGGAGCTAATGGAACAAGTCGTCGATCCTCGGTAATGGGTATTTATTCTTCACCGTTAACTTGTTCAGCTCTCGGTAATCAATACACATACGAAACGATCCATCCTTCTTCTTTACAAATAAGACCGGGGCTCCCCAAGGTGAAGAACTTGGTCTTATAAATCCTTTTTCGGCTAACTCCGCCAATTGTTTCGACAACTCTTCCAGTTCGGTGGGTGCAAGTCGATAAGGCGCTCGTGCCACGGATGCGGCACCAGGTATCAACTCAATCTGAAACTCTACTTGTCTAGTAGGCGGGATTCCCGGCAAATCATCGGGAAATACATCAAGAAAATCACTAGCTATAGGCACATCCCCAATGCACCTTTCCTTCTTCTCCTTCCCTCCTTTCTCAGAGATTTGAGCTAAGAAAAGGCAACATCCTTTTTCCATTAACTTCAGTAACTTAGTGCAAGAAATGACCGCTAATCGGGATGGGCTCCTCGAACCTTTTCGATCTCCTTGTATATTTAGAATTTCCTTTCCGTAAGGCACACGCACGACCTTCTCATCGCAAAGTATGTGAGCACGATACTTCGACAACCAATCCATACCAATGATGAAATCGAAACTTCCTAACGTGACGGGTAGAAGGTCTATGTTAAAAGGGTGATTCAAGAAATTTAACGTGCAACCACGAATGATAGTCTTAATCCTTTCTATGTTTCCATTAGCTAACTCTACATCATACCCAATTCCTAAGGCCATCGGGGGTTTCTCTAGTAAGGGTGCAAACGTAGTGGACACAAAACTTCTACCGGCACCCGTATCAAATAGTATGGAAGCATAACGATTATTGAGAAGGAACGTACCAGTAACGACGTTCGGATCTTCTCCTCTCTCGTTCCCAAGTGCATACACTCTTCCATGAGCAACTCCAGCTTCCACACGTTGGTCCCCATTATCTTGTCGTCCACGGTTTCCTCCAGCTCCACGATTTCCATGATTGTACCCATTACCACCCGATCCTTGATTTCCTCGGTTCCACGATTCCCTACACTCATTCCTATAATGTCCCTTCTTTCCACATCCATAACAAGTAACCTCTGACAAATCACATTACATTGTCCCGTATGATTCCTGTAGCAACGACCACACTTGGGTGCATCACCATTATAGTTCTTCTTATTTCCATCCCCAATAGCATAAGCTTTCGCAACAGCTTGTCGCTTGTTTCGGTGATCATTACCCTTAGAGTGATGGTCTCTCTTTCTCTTTCCATTCTTATCCTTATCAGCTCCTTCCAATTCCAACGAATCCATTAACTGTTGAGCGATTGTGATTGCCTCATGGATGTTTGCAGGTCTAGCAGCAATCATATCATTCCTTGTAGCCACAGGCAACCCATTGGTATACCGCTCAATCTTTTGAGTCTCAGTTCTAACCATATCTGGGCAAAGCAAGGCCAACTCCTGGTAACGACGATTGTATGTCGCCATATCAGTACCCTTCACTTTGTGATTCCAAAACTCAATTTCCAGCTTCTTAACCTCATTTCTTGGGCAATAAGTCTGAATCAGCAAAGACTTAAATTGCTCCCAAGTCATAGCATAAGCCACATCACTCCCGACCAAATTTCGGTAATTGTTCCACCAAGTTAAAGCTTCATCCTTGAAAGTGAAAGAAGCAAACTTTACCTTCGCATTCTCCGCACAACCACTGACATTGAACACTGACTCAGTCTTCTCTATCCACCTGACCAAGTAGACCACTCCTTCAGTTCCACCAACTCAATGGGTCCACAAATCTTAAACTCCTTGTAGTTACCTCCATTAGCACGAATAGGTGGAAATGTTCCAGCAGAATTGTTGGAATGATTTGACTCAGCTAGTAGTTCAGCAACTCTTTGCTCCACAAGTTGATTGATCATTGCTTGATCCACAGTAGGTGCATTAAGTGGAACATGATCATTGTCTCCCTGAACATCAACATTTTGATTCCTGTTGTTGCGATTAGTAGTGTCCAGGTTATCAGGAGTAGGGGTTTCAACATTTCGAGTAGGACGGCGTCCTCGGCGACCAGGGGTAGTCACTGCAGGACCAGTTCGGGTTGCTCTAACAGGGTTTCATCGTGGGGCCATTGATCAGCATAATACCAACACGATATCAACCACGTAATTTGAAACACAATTCTCCATGTACGCCAAAAACCATAGAATATCATACGAAATCACCATCATCCATACAAGTAGCGATCAATACATCATTCCATACCACCAAAAGACATAATAGATACTAATCTTTCCATACGAGATGAACGTACAATCTGAATATCTTGACATAAGAGATAGAATAACCAGCTCTCCTAACCAAGTACTCCCTGGCTTAGGAAGCAACACAACAACAACACAAATCCAATTCAATCTAGCCATAATGCTGGCGTTGACTCCTCAACTCCGATCTCAAACCATCAAACTCTCTCCATAACAATCCTAACTTGACACTGTGAGTATCACTATCTCTCTTGAGGTCTGCTACCTCCTTCTACAACTCGGTGTTTCTCTGCCACAGCTTGCGATCTGCCTCGCGAGCCGTGATGAAACCTCTTTGCAGACTCTCTGTCTGCTCATGTATCTCCATCATACCTCTCCTAATCGCTGTCGTCCTGCCCACGATAGTAATCAAAGCAACTCTTAACTCAGCAATAAACTCAACAATAACCATCTCAAGTCGGTCAGACATCCGCGAGATCTTCTCGCCCTGTGCAGTAATCCACGTCCACATCCTACCAGTCTCACCCAAATCTGCAGGCTCAGCAGATATCTCAGACGGCGCGTTCGACGCCACGGGGCTACCAGGTGGTGAATCAAACAAAAATAGGTGATCAGGTGAAACTGGCTCTAACGGATGTATCGGATAATCGGGCTCCGTAGAATGAGCTAAATGTGCTGGTGAACCATGATAATCAGGCATCTCCTCCTCCTGAGGATCATCCTCCTCCTCCTCATCCTGAGGGTCATCACTCTCTTCCTCATCTTGAGGGTTATCATTCTCCTGCTCACCCTCGTACTTCGTCAATCGTCATCTCCGAACAGGTGAACCACGAGGCGATAAAGTCGGTGACTTAGGGCCACAATGGGAAGACAAAGTAGTAGTGGCGGAACGCATGACCATCTCATGTATGGGTCATCAGGGGCCATAGTGATCTGTGCTGGGCGACACGTACTACTAAGAACATTCTCAGTAACATCGAACGAATAGGAGGCCATGGTTTGTGACAACGGCGTAGGGTAGGTGTAAGTGTTTCAAAACAACTAAAGCACGAACTCAAAATACCGTATCAAAAATCCTCATATAATTTCAATCATATAATCTCAATAAAGAATTTCAATTACCGCATTACTAAAACATTTATAAAACAATTAAGCCATATAATTCCTAAAAACGCCATCATATCACTAAATCAATATATCCCATATTCTCAATCATCTCAAAAATCTCATTTCAATCATTATCTCATAATACCTCAAAATAATCGAAGATGCTTCGGCTTGGCGGGCTGGCGGGCATTGGTCGATGATGAGGCGAAAAATGATCCGTTTTTAGGGGGTCATTTAAGCCCGAATCCGACTTTATTTGATCAAATATTGCCCTAAATCGTTCCTTTTGTGATTTTAGGTGTTTGGAGAGTGAATTCTGGAAAAGAAGCTATTTTGGACATTTTTGGAGCATAAAGTGAAGAAAACGACAAAGTACCAAAAATCCAAGCTGAAGATACAAGGTGACGGCGTCAAGACTTCCTTCTTGACGGCGTCAGACATGAAGAATAATTTACCGTAGCTGGTGACGGCGTCAGATGGAGAGGTGACGGCGTCAAAGTGGCCAAGAATAAAATACCGAAGGTGGTGACGGCGTCACATAGGCCATCACAAGTGGATCTAGGGCGTCCGAGGAAGTATATGGCGGCGAGTTGACGGCGTCAGATTTAACTCTTGACGCCGTCAGAACGATTTTCCTATATATAGTTTTCTAGTTTTTTCATTAAAAGGAGAGAAGTTTTGGTGAAACCCTAAAGACGATTTTGGTGCCTCTTTTACAGGTTTTTCAAGGGTTCCAAACCCTTGAGACCTTGCATTGTAATTGAGATAAGTGTACTTTCAATTCAATCAATATGTCTATGTGTTGGTTGTTTATCTCTTGTTCTTGTCTCAATTCCATTATGCTAGGCTAGATCTCTCTTGTGTTTGCTTAGATCTAATGAAACCTAGATGTTGATTATGTGTTGATTACTTGTCTATTCTTGTTTTGAATGAATGATTTATATGTTAGGCTTAAGAAAACTGGCAGATCTCCAAATGGTAACATGCTTGAACGTCTTAAGAAACATGAACCGAGGCGTACTAGGTCTTTATTGGTTGTATTTAATGCATGAGCCACTGTTTACAATCCCTATAGTTGTGCTGGGTCATGGTGTAGGAGGAGATAAGAGCTCATAGAGTTGGGGAGTTATGTATGCCACCCCACGAATGGTATTAAGGAATACAATCCGTCATTCATACAAGTGTAACAAGTAATTAACATGTAAAAGATATCTAGGGAGTAATGAAGTCTAAGTAAACACAATTTCTCCAAATACTGCTCACAACCTTAGTTTAATTTAGTTTAATTTCATTTTCATTATTTTATTTTAATTATATAATAGCTTTGGGTTAGTTGATTAGCAACTAATTCCGCCCACTCTTCCAAAAACCGAGATTTTAATTGCTTTCATAAAATATAAAAATACAAAAATAATCATCTCTCACCTCTAGAACTATTAATTAGGTTTTCTAATCCTAGCGACACTATTCCTAAGCTGAACGATCAATCCCCCGGTACTTGTCACTATACTATACTACAACGATCAGGTACACTGCCTGGTGGGGGTTGTAAGCTTCTTGAGATCCCTCGAGAGGTAAAGCAAGGTGCGATTCCCACGCATCAAGTTTTTGGCGCCGCAGCCCGGGGAATAGTTATTGTCTAGGTTAGAATTTCTTTTTATTAGGTCTACTTGCTAGATTCCTTTCTAGTAAGATTTTTATTTTTATTTTTAGGTCTTCTTTAGTCTATCTTATTTCTTTGTGCCTTTGTTCGTAATCTTTACCATCCGACATCATGGAAGGTGGTAACATCTTTGAACCCATCATCCCACCACAGCAAAACCCACCATTAGAACCCCTTAGGCCCCGAACCTTAGGAGAGTATTCCCGACCTAGCCACCAAGGCTACCGAAACACCATTGAGCTCACCGGAGCCAATGTGACCCCCTTGCGATCCGACACCATCCGGTTGGTGCAAAGCGGATGTGCATTCCATGGACTTCGTTCCGAAGATCCAAACCAACACCGTAAGGACTTCCTCAAAATCGTAGATTCCATAGACCTAGGTGTTGAAACTAGAGAGACTACCCGTTTACGCCTATTCCAATTCTCTCTACGGGATCAAGCTAGTCAATGGCTTGAGCGTTTACCCGCGGGATCCATCACCACATGGGATGATCTCACCACTCGTTTCCTTGCTCAATTTTTCCCACCGGGGAGAACTACTAAACTTAGGAATGACATCTTGATGTTTCAACAACGTCAAAATGAATCTCTTTATGAAGCATGGACTCGTTTCAAGGACTTACTCCAAAAAGTCCCTCATCATGGCATAGATCTTTGGCTCCAAGTCCAAATCTTCTATGACCATATCGACATCTCCACGAGGCGAACCATTGACCAATCGGCCGGTGGTAAGCTACGTGATCTTAGTGCGGAACAATCATGGGAACTCATAGAAGATCTTGCTCTCTATGACAACGAAAGTTGGAATGATCCCCGTGATTTGAACAAAACGGTCATGGCAATATCTTTGCCTTCGAATAATTCAAGCACTCCCGACCGTAGGATCATGGAACTTGAGGACCAAGTCAAGTTTCTCATGAAATCTTACGAAGCTCCGAAGCATTCAAGCCAAGTGAACAAAATCACTTCTTCATGCGAATTATGTAGTGGTCCCCATGACACTCGTGATTGTGTGGAACTCCCCGGAACAGCTTTTGCGGACTACGCATCCACGCGTACCAACGAAGCGGGAGATAAGTGGTACACTTTCAAGCCCGAGCCAAACACATACGGTGATTCATACAACCCCTCATGGAAAAATCACCCAAACCTTAGGTGGAGACAAAATCAACCCAATTCATCCAACCCACCTAATCGTTACCTATCAAACGGTCCCCCATCCAACCGTACTTTCAACAACAATCCTTCTAACAACTATGGTAGTACCAACAATCTTGAAGGATTGATGTCAAAGTTCATGGCATCTCAAGAAGCTCGCATAGCTATGTTTGAAGCCGATTTCAAACAAAATCAAAGCGAGATGACCAATAGAATTGATGCATTGTTGAAAGTTCTCAATGACCGAGAAATGGGAGCACTCCCAAGCGACACCATCAAGAATCCGAAACTAAACGTTAATGCCATATCTTCAGTTTCGTCACCTACTTCGTGTCCACAATACTACTCGGTTAAATCAACGAGCACGTGTTTCAAACAAAACCAAATTCCCCAAAAGGACCAATCAAATAAAACACCCACTATAGAGCCGGTCAAAAGCATAGTTGAAACACCTCTTACGCAAGACCTTGACGATGAATTCAAAGAACTTCACCTTGAACGCCCCGTCATTGATGTCTTAGCGCGTGCTCCTTACTATAGTGCCCTCCTAGAAAAATATGAGAAGTATAAGCTAGGTAAAAATGGGACCGCCTTCGTTCAAAACAAGTTGCCTAAAAAGCTTGATGATCCGGGTATATTTGTTTTGCCTTGTAAGATAGGAAGATCCGAAGCTTTCGACACACTAGCCGATTTAGGGTCAAGCCTCAACTTGATTCCCTTATCCTTATTCACCGCTCTTAAGCTAGGAAAGTTAGAGGAAACAGAGGTATTGATAGGGCTAGCAGATGGAAGTATTGCCCACCCGGTTGGAATGATTAAGGATGTAGTTGTTCACATAGGAAGGTTAACTATATTAGCGGATTTTCACATCCTAGACATGGTTAGTGACACTACATGCCCATTATTGGTAGGAAGAGGATTTTTAGCAACCGCTAGTGCCATGATTGATTGCAAGGAATCCAAGATAGCGGTAGGAGAAGGCGATACTTGGTCGGTATATGATGTTAAGAAGCATAGTTATGATTGTGATGATGAACCAACACCGAATTGGGTAGAGATGAATAAGAGACCATCTAGATATGGACCTTGGGTAGAAAGGAACTTCATAGGACCTCAATGCCCATTTTATCTAGAAAAAGATTTCGTTGAGAAGACACATTCGGTAGAACAACTCATAGCTAGGGATGAGGAGCTAGACCCCTTTGAGGACCCCTTAGTCTTTAGAAAGATGATTGAGTTCTTGAGCGTAATGCCTATTAATATAGAGTTGAATAAATGGAAAAGAGATGGAGATAAGTATAAATGGAGGTGGGACAAGCCACCTAAAGAAGGTGACGGATCATGGCATATTAGAATGACCTTGTATGATCCGGATGGAGAAAAGTTTGAAAGGTCATACCACACTAAGGGAACCAATAGAAAGTTGAAACCTAAGTTCGATCCCAAAGATGTCCTCAATGAGGAACTCACCCGAATCACGTAGTAACCCACGACTTTGAGTCTAGCTACAAGACTCGTAAATAAAGAAAAGCGCTTCTTGGGAGGCAACCCATGTTTTGTGTGATTTTTATTTGTTTGATTGTTATTTGCTTCCGTATGCATGTTTTGTTTTTATTGTTGGTTGATCATGTTTCTCAATTAAAATGTGAATACTTTATTATGTTGTTTAGCCTAGTCTTAACTTCAACCTAAAGGTATTTTTGCAAAAGATAAGTGTAAGGGGAAACCCCAAATATGTTTTTAAGAAACAAACCGATCATGATTCTCCACAATATTTAATGAACATGTATATTCGTATTTGTTAGAGTCAAATGCTTGTATCGAGTCATAATGAAGTTTTGCAGGATTTTCCAGGAAGTAGGACAAAGTTTTTCCAGAAATTTTCCGGAAACTTAACATAAGGATTTCTGCAGGTTCATTCTGACGGCGTCTGGGAATTGCTCTTGACGGCGTCAGGAGTCAAAAATCTGGAAAATTTACCGGTTTTGTTTTTCTAACGGAGTCTTATAGTTTTTATGAATTATTAAGTTTTATAATCTCCAGGAAATCTGCAAACTTCATTCCATAAGCATTATATCTTACTTTGTTTTCTAGGATTTAGTAACTTATATAGGATGCCGCCGATTTTACGCGAGGTTGCCTTGTCTACTTTTGTCAGGATTTACAGGTTATTTGTGACAAGAAGATGATTTATATTCTAGAAGGGAAGCTTTGATTGTTCGTTTTCTAGGAAGAAGATTTAACCTGGTCAACTAAAATCCATACCGAGCGAATCAGGGGAGTATTTGATTTCATTCTCTTTACTTTTTAACTTTTACATTCTTTACTTGAACATTGGGGACAATGTTCATCTTAAGTGTAAGGGGAGGGTAAAAAGATGATACCTTACATATGCACTTTCGCTTGAGTTTGTTTTGTTTAATAGTAGATGAGTAATAAAACTACGAGAAATACTTGTTAGTGTAATTTTAGCGCCAAATTTAAAATTTTTTACAACATTTAGGAGTGAAACTTTAGCCATAGCAAGCGTCTCATGGATAGGAGGTTGTATGACTAGCACATAACCGTATATTCAGAAAAATTTTCCACCCAAAAATGTGAGGTTCGCCTTTAGATTTGATAGGAAAAGCATTCATTATTAGTGCTTATGAGTGTACCGGTAGCATTTAGATTCTAGAACTTGCGTTAGTGATGCATCCCGAGACCACTAGTGAGACTACATTCGTGTAGTAGGATTTACTACATGATAAGAGGCATTTGGATCACCCTTGTGTTAAACCCGTATTATAATTACTTGACCATTTAAGTCATATTACTTGGCTAGTTAAGTCAACTAATTTTTCCCACACCCTTAGCGTTGTACTCATTTTTAGTACACGATACCCCTAGTACACCCCTCCGAGCCTATCTTTTCGTTTCTAACTTTAAGCATTTTACTTAAAGGAAGAATTTGTTACACCCCACTTAAATGTACACCCAAATCGCCTTAGCCTTCCGTGTATGCGCTCATCTTTAGTGCATTATTGTTATTTGTTATACCCTAAGTTAACTTTCTAATTGATTACATGGTTGCTAAGTCGAGTCATATCCTTGTACATATTGTTTTGGGACGATTGGGACTCATGGGTAAGTACTTATTTTATGGAGTAATGGGGAAGAACATCACTTATTACCCCCATATGTACGTTAATCTTAAAAGTGCTCCAAGTGTTTTAATTTTCTTAATTCGAGTCATTAGATTAGTTAATTGTAAAGTATGTAAAGATTCAAGTGTAAGGGGAATTCTCATCCCCTATGATGTATTATTTCGGATGGTAGGGTAAGAGTGTATGCAAAAAAAAAAAAAAAAAAAAAAAAAAAAAAAAATCGAAAAAATCAAGAAAAAGAAAAAAAAATATAGAAAAGAAAAAGAAAAAAAAAAGAGAAAAAAAAAACATACGGACTACCATCCCGTTTTTATTCTATGTTTATTTTATGTTTTTGTTATTTTTCATTTATTAGCTTAAGTCGAGTCTAGTCTTGGCTTAGCAACGCCATCTTGTACATGTAATTAACTAAGATTGTTAACTCGCCACCAGTAAAACTTCCTTTATCCAACCAAACCGTGTAATTCATATCCCTATACCTAACGTTACAACCCTTTAAAAAGACCTCTTTGATAGTTTATCCTAGGTGCTTACGCCATGTGGTGGAGGTTTGATCCTTTCCCAAGCCTATAGTAATCTATTTTGCTATGACAGGTAGTGAGAGATATCTTCCATTTCCATAATGTTATATTACTTTATTACACCCGAGAGATGTGAGTATCTAAACACTATTTGTGAGGTGCTTGTGTATGACCTCCGTGCTTGTCTATTAGTCTTTAGTGGAACGATTATTTGTTGTAATTACTTTTATATTAGTGTTAAATGACCCCTAACTTGTCTTTTGAGTAGAATAAAAGCTCATTTGCTTGAGGACAAGCAAATCTCAAGTGTAAGGGTATATGATGAGGCGAAAAATGATCCGTTTTTAGGGGGTCATTTAAGCCCGAATCCGACTTTATTTGATCAAATATTGCCCTAAATCGTTCCTTTTGTGATTTTAGGTGTTTGGAGAGTGAATTCTGGAAAAGAAGCTATTTTGGACATTTTTGGAGCATAAAGTGAAGAAAACGACAAAGTACCAAAAATCCAAGCTGAAGATACAAGGTGACGGCGTCAAGACTTCCTTCTTGACGGCGTCAGACATGAAGAATAATTTACCGTAGCTGGTGACGGCGTCAGATGGAGAGGTGACGGCGTCAAAGTGGCCAAGAATAAAATACCGAAGGTGGTGACGGCGTCACATAGGCCGTCACAAGTGGATCTAGGGCGTCCGAGGAAGTATATGGCGGCGAGTTGACGGCGTCAGATTTAACTCTTGACGCCGTCAGAACGATTTTCCTATATATAGTTTTCTAGTTTTTTCATTAAAAGGAGAGAAGTTTTGGTGAAACCCTAAAGACGATTTTGGTGCCTCTTTTACAGGTTTTTCAAGGGTTCCAAACCCTTGAGACCTTGCATTGTAATTGAGATAAGTGTACTTTCAATTCAATCAATATGTCTATGTGTTGGTTGTTTATCTCTTGTTCTTGTCTCAATTCCATTATGCTAGGCTAGATCTCTCTTGTGTTTGCTTAGATCTAATGAAACCTAGATGTTGATTATGTGTTGATTACTTGTCTATTCTTGTTTTGAATGAATGATTTATATGTTAGGCTTAAGAAAACTGGCAGATCTCCAAATGGTAACATGCTTGAACGTCTTAAGAAACATGAACCGAGGCGTACTAGGTCTTTATTGGTTGTATTTAATGCATGAGCCACTGTTTACAATCCCTATAGTTGTGCTGGGTCATGGTGTAGGAGGAGATAAGAGCTCATAGAGTTGGGGAGTTATGTATGCCACCCCACGAATGGTATTAAGGAATACAATCCGTCATTCATACAAGTGTAACAAGTAATTAACATGTAAAAGATATCTAGGGAGTAATGAAGTCTAAGTAAACACAATTTCTCCAAATACTGCTCACAACCTTAGTTTAATTTAGTTTAATTTCATTTTCATTATTTTATTTTAATTATATAATAGCTTTGGGTTAGTTGATTAGCAACTAATTCCGCCCACTCTTCCAAAAACCGAGATTTTAATTGCTTTCATAAAATATAAAAATACAAAAATAATCATCTCTCACCTCTAGAACTATTAATTAGGTTTTCTAATCCTAGCGACACTATTCCTAAGCTGAACGATCAATCCCCCGGTACTTGTCACTATACTATACTACAACGATCAGGTACACTGCCTGGTGGGGGTTGTAAGCTTCTCGAGATCCCTCGAGAGGTAAAGCAAGGTGCGATTCCCACGCATCAGTCGAGGATCGTTTTCTATAAAAATTGGTTATAGTTTAGGTGTTTATTTACCTAGTTCTCTATAACCTTGGCTCTGATACTGATATTGCGTTTTTGCGCGTATCAAATTGATATACAAGGTAGACGTGAGTGGAATTCACAAATCAACCTTTAGGAAAAGGAAGACTTATGAAAACTCGTGAATACAATATATATATATATATATATATATATATATATGTGATACCGGGTAAGTGATTACCCGGGTCGTGTCCCAACGAGGTGTGAATGGGCAATTTCGTGTGAGATTCAAGATTAAAATGCTTGTAAGGAATGGTGAGAGATTATTTGGTATTGTGAATAACGATAAATTGCAAATAACGTATGAAAAATAAATAGACGAAACTAAAACATAAATTCAAACAGGGAAACGAAAACTAAAACTTTAAAACTACTTAAAAGGCTACGGGAAACGATAATAGGAAGCTAGGGAACCCTAAACGTAAACTAATTTTAAAAACCCGAAAGTTACTTTAATAAAAACGCGAGTGCGCAAATTAAAACGTGAAATTAAACCTACACTAGTCCTACGGGTACGAAATTAATTTCCTACGTTCTAAAAAGTAAAAGAAAATTTTGAGAAAAGGAAAAACATTTTTTTGGCTTTTATGTTTTTTATAATGGATTAAAAACTAATTAAACTACTTAAATACAAAATAAATACTAAAACATTTTGGAAAATTATGAAAATTTTTAAAAAAATCTAACATACTAATAAGAACCTGAGAAAAATATGAAAATCAAATAGGTAGTGACAATAAGCAGGGAATAAGCAGTGCAGAAGCTGACTAGAATAATAAGCAAATAACACTACAACTACTTTAAATGTTAAAGTACAAAAGACATAACAAGAAAGGCTAGTAGCACAGTTGGTTGTGTGGGCGTGGTATTTGTGTTGTGACTGTGTGAGGTAGGAGACCCAGGTTCTAATCTCATTTACCCCACTTTTTTTACAAACATTTTTTTTTTAAGTTTTTCTTTTTGCAAACATCAAATTAACACAACTTTCACACAACCAGTGGCGCAACTTCTAAGGGGGGGGGGGGGGGGGGGAGGGCGCCCGACCCCCCGAAATTTTTTTTGCGATGTAGGGGGTATATAGTTTACGTGTAGAAAAATTTCGGTATATTCGGTTTCGACCCCCCAAAAATTTCGGTATACCTGAAATATAGCCTTAGGAAAAAAAAATTTAGATCCCGACCCCCCACTTAAAAATTCCAAGCTTCGCCACTGCACACAACAACTCTTGCTGAAAATATTTAAACAGGCCTGCATAAATCTCAAAAGTCCAACAGTATCATGATTATGCCAAGTTTATTCTCAAACTAACCACGTAAACACAATAGCTACAACCAAGGTACCAATTAACAAATCCAGTCTCAAACTTATGACAACAACATTCAATCACCAACAATCCAAAAGAAATCAAACAGAATCACAAAAGCTAATAAACCAACCCCAAGATTTGGCCAAAACAGTTTGTGCTAGCTACATTGAACCCACCAAAAGCTACTTATATGAAAAGCTTAATACCCACAAAGCTTAGGTACCTAAAGTTCAATCACAAGAGACTATGTAAAAGCGACTTTGAGCAAATTTCAAGCTTGTATGAGCTTATTAAACCAGCTGATAGGGGGCTGATGCAGCAGGTCTGCATTGGGTGAGGGGGACATGTAGCAGGCCTAAAAGGCTATAATAAGCTGCCTAGGAGGGTGAAACAAGCAAGGGACAACTAAGGGAAATCCAAAGTGGGCACACGGGGAACATAATAAGCCGTAACAGAGGCTAAAACCATACGTAACGCATGCTAAACTAAGATGCTGCACAAGAACTCACGTCTAATAACGAAAATTTACCTCATTGGAACTAATTCAACCCTTTTTAACAGCGCAAATCAAACCAAAGCATAAGGACAGATGTTAAGCAAACAACCGAATCAGACTACAACTAACTTTAAATGAGATCTAAAGGGGGCATAGGGGGCTGCTGATACAGCAGACCTGTTGTGGGATTTTTTTTTTATTCGAATGCAAAACAACTTTCTAGACAAAGGCAGGGAAAAAAGGTATTCTAACCTGCTTAAGTACTACTAAATAAGCAATTCCATAATACCAATGAGCAAAACAATAAGGTAATAAGCAAAGATCATTTAACCAGGATGAATATAAAAATTGAAAGTTCAAATGCAAATTAAATTAAACTAGGGTAAACATTATACAAAATAGAAATTAACTGAGTTTTTAAAAGACAAATAAGCTCAAAGAGCACTAATCCTACTTCTACTACTAAACTACCTAATTATCCAACTACTCCTTTTTGAGGTTTACAAAGCTTCTATATATATAATATCTTCTAGGGTTTCTGATTTCTTGTGTTTTCTTGTGCTTCATCTCAATCAATCCCAGCCCTTGGTTTCCTTTAACTTGATCTCAGCCATTCAATGCTCAAATATGGTGGATTGCCATCGTGGCAGTGGACACCCGTGAGGGGTTTGGCAACATGTGAAGGTGAGACTTTTGAGGTGGTTGAGGTGGAGTGTAGCAGGGGGTTGAGTGGAGGTGGATGGTTGATATGCTGGGTAAAACGAGGGATGGGGGAGAAGAAAGGGGTTTCGTTGACTGGTAAAGGGTTGGATGGGGCGTACGTTTTACTAATCTTTTTTAGGTTTGGGCTTTGGTGGGAGAAATGGGCTTGGGGGGTTTTGGAGTGGATTAATAATTTGGGCTGGTTTATATTTACAAGGTGTGTTGGGTTGAAACAAAACAACAAGGTCCATTTAGTTGTAGTAAATAAGTCACAAGGACCAAAAGTGTAAAATCTGAAAGTTAGGGGTAGGTTTTGCCATTTGTTCAAAGTTGTTGAAAGGATCAGAATTACAAATTTTGAATACCCAACGGATAATAATTGAATAATTTCCATTTTTAAACACTCGGGGACTAATTTTGCCAAAATTGAAATTTGAGGGACCAATTTTGCAAACTTTTGAAACTTTTCACCCAAGGACTAATTTTGACAACTTTTGCTTTTCAAAGAACCTTTGTTGACTTTTCATTCAAAATAAATGCTCAGGGACTAATTTTGACAAGTTTTTGAAAGTTGGGGGACTGAAACTGCCAGTTATGCAAACTTTGTTCGTTTTTCGTTTGTTTTTGATCATTTTGCATTTAAAACACGGTCTTTGGGATATTTTCATTATTTTGATGTATTCTTGAGTGTTTTCACGCATTTTGGCAGTTAAAATACGGTAAAACTGATGAGTATTTACACACTCATCAATCCCCCACACTTGAGTATTGCTAGTCCCTAGCAATCTTTTGTGAAAAACTTGATGGATTTGAAAATCTCTTTACCAAAAGCCATCACTTCTGGAGTAGCCAGGTGTAAGAACTGTGGCACACCTGATAACCGTGTGATTTTGAGCAAACCACCAGCTGTCAACGGATTTGATTAGTCTTTACCAAAAGCCATTTGCTTCTGGACTAGCCAGCTCTTGATGGAATAGTCAACATCTTGGTGAGCTGATTACCAATTATGGATTTTCCACGGCCTTTACCACAAGCCATAATCTTGTGGGCTAGCCAACT